>JAOQGH010000001.1:165598571-165645906 GCA_025769975.1 Gallinago jamesoni
TCTTGTGGATGGGTGTCACATTTGCAAGGCGCCAATCGGCTGGGACCTCCCCAGTTTGCCAGGACTGTTGGTAGATGTAGGCAGGCATGTCAGAACCATGAAATTCGTGAACGTCACCAAAAGATAAGTGACACTCTATAGGTCTGTACCAAGTAACAAGAACAGATACTATGCTGTTTGATACTGAATACTGTCCAAGCTTCCTGAAAGCTCATCTTGCAACAGGACGTGGGTTGAAGCATCATTCGTACAGCTCACTGCATGGGGAGGTGAGAGGGTGGGCGTGCATGCACGCGTGTTGTGATCTCCTACCTCACCAAATACAGTATTTAATTGAACGAGAATTTTAATTTAAAGATTCAGCTTCCCATGGTCTTTGACATGTTTTCCATTGCAGTCATGGGCTGGTTTAAGCTCTGACATTGTACTCATGATCTGGAATATCAGTGCATAATACAGTAACATTGAAATTTTATTGAAATATAGGCTAAATGCAATAGTAATAAAAAACTTGCTTCTCCTATTTTGTATTCTGTTACCATCATTCACATATATGATTTCTGTTTACATAAAATACCTATATCATAAATTAAATAATTGAAGAAAATGTCTCAAAAGAGATCTACATCCTTGTATATATTTGTGCACACAATCTGAATGAGTAACTGTGTCAGCTAATTTACTTACTTTATCATATAGCTATGGCCATTTGTCATGACAAGATAGTTAACACATGATACTAGCATCTCTCTTAGGCATAATGCAAGCCATTCATTCAGAAAATACAACACTGTTGTAAGGAAGGGAGAGCAGATGTAAAGGTATTGGCTGAGGCTGGGGTGGAAAATCCTTTCTCCTGTCACATAACATGGAGCAGGCCTTGCACCTCTTCTCTTTCTTCGTTTCTCTTTTTTTTTTTTTCTTCATCTTCTATATTTTATCCATCCCACTAGTAAATCCAGCACTGCTCTTCTGTAATCTGAAGTTGCATTATTCCTAGAGTAGTTATGGGACTAACACAGAAGAAACCTGCTATGTTAGTGCCACTGGCATCAGTTTTATGAAGTGGCAATTGTTGGAGAATTACACACCACTAATAGCAACTAATGGATTTACAGGCAGAGCCGCCTGAAAGATATGGGAGCCTCCCGCAGTATGCTAGAGAAGTCTTCTGTCTGTTGTTTGCTTCAGCAGTTTCTGAATGTACAGTCTTCAGTTCTTGTATTTGTAAAACTCTCATTTTGTGTGGAAGTATGGGCATAAATGATGCTGGCGATAAAACAACAAGTTATTTTAGGTACATCCCATCTGAATTAAAACACTAACTGATGTCAGCTCCCTGTTATACTTAAGTCTGAAACTGTCTTCTTTAATTGGTCTGCTTAAGTTAAAGTGAGTTCAAAATTCTACTGATATATGTTTTTATCATGTATCTGTATAGTATAGGGAAGTAAACTATTTAATATTTAATATTGTAATGATAAAAATCAGAAAAACAAGTCAATACAATACAGTTGCATTTACCATAGTATTTAATGATTTGAAATGATAAAACTGTAAATGAATGTCATTTTGTATGACCAGTAAATATTGTTAAGGCCTTATTATCAAAGAGAGTTAATGTTTTAATTTCTAGCCTTTCGCCTTGTTATTCTTTTGTATTCTCTCTATTCACTTACTTGATTTAACATCACAGAATGAAAGTCCGAATCTTATCTATGACTAAGTAAATCTTAATAATAAAATACAAAAGTAGTAGCAGTGAATAAAGGTTATGTTTTAAGAATTATTCTGAAATGCTCAGCATAATTTCTAATTTACTAAATGAACCAAAGTTAGCTCATCCACATTAATTTTAACACTGCTTTTTTTCCCCTGTGAAAGCTTTTACCATCAACCAAAATACCAACTCCTGGAAAAAAAAAATCTTCAATTGTAACTAACTTCACCAGAAGCTTATTTATATTTGTGAAAAGCCCATCTGGTACCAGGCAAATGACCTGAGTCTCTTTGAAGACCTGGAAGGATAGTCTCTCCAGCTGCTCACATTTTTTTCCCCTCTACATAGGGTACTAAGACAGACTGTACATAAAAATATCCATTCACACTTATCTTCAGACTCAAACTCAGTCCGTTCTTTTATAGCTGAGTTATAAAGTGCCAACACATTTGGCAATTGCCATCTGGTAAAAGGTGGCATTGGGGCATACGGGAATAATAGTAATGACATAGGAGAACTATTTTGGTATATTGTGTTTGACTACTTAAGTAATTCAAAAAGGCTCAGTGCAGATCATCATCTGGAATAATCACCATAACAACTGAACATCAAGGAAAGAGAAGTCTGTCCTTTGTGAGAGTGCAGAGCCTGTGTCTTTGCTTAGCACTGCTCAGCTGATAGTGTGTAGTGGTACAATACAGTCCCATAAATTCCTTGAGCTATCAAGAAAGGCAAATGAATCATCTCTCTCTCATTTCCAGTATGGCATCCGCTTTTTGGTTTTCTTCTTGCACCTATCTGCTTATTGGTGGTTCTCAGCCAGAGGAATGAGTAGTGTTTACGAGCAGTGCACACCTACAAAAAGACAGGAAAATACATTTCCAGCCTGTCCCGTTTAACTAGTCAATAGTATTAGCCTCCTTTATGACAGTCTTTACCTTTTGTCTCCAATTTCCCAGTTAATAACTCCCACTGCAAATGCCACAGCAGACAAAGTTCTTTCTCATGCAACTTAAACCTCACTTGTAGCTTTGTCTTCCTTGAACCTCATGAACTTTCATTATTTGCCCACATTCATTAATGTATAGGATCAAAGAACATGGAGAATCCATTCTAAATGAATTCATGTAAGTTAGTATTATAGATAAAAAAAAAATAAACTACAGAAAATTATATGTATGTCATGAACAATGCAGAAAGGATATAATTCTGGTGGTATATTTTAGAAATGGGAGGATTTCAGCTTCTCCAAGGAAGTAGAGATTAGTTAAAACAGCATTTTTGAATTTCTGAGTCATAATAATCCTTTTCATTCAACTCTTGGTTGAAATGTGGAATCATATATGCTAGAAAATATTTAACCAAAATATTAAAAAAGTTTTATGATGGCAATCTGTCTTCATAATGGAGAGTTTCCCTATTGCATTACCAATTAGATAACTAAAGTATGAAGGAATTAAAAATGCTTGATGCCTGTGATGAACGCAGGATGCTTTACTGTTTTATATATTTATCTGACATAAGAGGCTTGGAAGGCCATAAATCAACATTTATTTTATTTTACTTTAAAGAATGGGAAGTAAGCAGTCTCACAAATATAAGGGATTTAATTTGTGCAGTATCACAGATTTACCTATTTACTATTCCTATTTGGAGGCAAAATCTTCAGTAACTGAAAATGCATGGTGAATGACGGCAATGATTTTGGTGGAGTTGGGAAGGGAAGAGGAAAGAATGCCTTTCTGAAGAAGTAGTAACCTTACTCCTGGTCTGAGATTAAGTTGATTCCTTGCAGTAGGATTTTTGTCTACTTCTACAGTAGTAAAATGAAAGAGGAAAGGAAAGCAGAGCAGCAGGGTCGTGCTTTAATGAATGAGGCTCCCTTGAGTCTTGAGCTAGAAAACGAGAAGTACCACTGACAGTGACTATAAGGAAAGTTGGTTGCATATCTCAGTTGTTCTCTAGTGGCATATGTATTTAAAAATTTAAGTCTCTTGTGACATCTTGCCTGGTTTCTGTTTTCAAGAAGAATGGTTTTCCTCCCTTCAGGAGGCTGATTCATTGTGTAGAATTATACGCACCTAACATCTGCTTGCAGGGCTTTATACTTATTAACTCTCTGTTTCCTGTATCCTCCAAGACACAAAAAATAAATTCAGACAGCCAGATCTATATATGACAAAAAGCTCTGATAGCAATACGAATGTGGAAAATATACCAGTAAGTTTCCAAGTCATTAAAATATGACTATGTGTAGCTAGGAGAAGTGTATGTTCATTTTAAGTTAATCATCGGCTTTCCAAGAACAGCTGGAACAAATTGCTCCCTCTTTATGGGCATGCAAAGCTAAAAAAGCAGTGTATTCACTATTAGCTGTGTGTGGAAGAGAGCAGTCCAGCAGAATATTCAGTATCTTTTCTCCATCATTGCATAGCAAGACTGTTTAAAGGTCAAAAGTTAGGAAAGGTCAAAGTTATGGGAAAAAAAAGTGTAATTTGTCAAGGAAGTATGAAGGCTGTTAACTCATGACAACGCTTTGTAGTGGTAAAATTTATAGCTGTCAGACCTGGTGTGACGGGGATGATGAACCTTAAAAAGACAGACCTCCTTCAGAAGTTTGCTCTAGATTTGAAAAAATGATGGGAACTTGAAATGAGGTTTATAAAGGGATCATCTGTGTGTTGAAATGAGTTTCAGGAAGGATAATAAGACTGATTTTAGATATTAAAGAATACTGGGAGTATTTTGAACTGAACCAAAACAAAAGTCTTGGGCTTCTTATTATTAATGTGGAAAAATCACAGTCTGAACAAACTCTTCCTTGTCTCACCCTACTTTTGCTTGCTTTCTGTCAGCTAATAAACAAGAAAAATATTTATTTTCTATAAAAGCAGTTTAATATAGCACAGTGGTCCCTTCTTACGTTCTGTTTCTGAAGGGCTGCTCTATCTGCCTGAGTTCACGCAATAAACTGGTAGCTAATATTTTGTTTATCGAGGCTCCTTATATTCTTAAAATGCACAGATGCACAGAACAACGATGGAATCATGCATATTTTAGCTAGCACAGAGATGTCCTGTTGACTGAATTTTGCCTTATGGTGACCAAAGAATAAGTTACAAGTAGTTTGATCCCCAAATTACCTTTAGGAGGATACAGCACTGTAAATTATACAGATTTATATGTATAATTATGTAAAATATGCAGATTTATCTATGGAACAAGAACAACATGTTTATAATCTGCACTGGACTCCACTTAAAAATATTGATTTTTTTTTTTACATAGAAAATTGATCTCTGAGACAGAAATACTGAATCTCTGAGCTGAACCGATGTGAATAAAAATTCCTATTTAATATTTGGATTATTTTTTTAACTGGCACTTCTATTTAGCTTTGTCTTTATAAAAGAAATTGATAATAATCCGCTGAAACTCTGAGTAGAGCCTTTAGTTGCAGAAATAATTGCTTGGAGCAGTGTGAAAAGCATACCTTTTGATCACAAATAGAACTGCAGCCCTGCTGTTGCTGTAAAAAAAAAAAAAAAAAAAAGATTTAAAGTCTTTATAAAACTCTCCCTCTTGCATTTCTGCAAGTGATTGCTAATGAGCGTCATGACTTTTGACAGTCCATCTTTATAAGTGCAGTTCTACAGGTTATTGATTTCTAAGCATTCAATGAGCAACTTTTAGAGAACAAATTCTAAGATTTTTTTCAGTCTTACATATGGAATATATCTTATATGCCTTTGCAAGTTATAGACAGAAAAACAATATTTTTTTTCATTGAAAACCTAGACATATTATGTTACTTGATTACATACTTTAGATATGTACCCAGTAATAGACATTAAGTTACATTGAACTGGTTTTGGATAAGTTTGCATGATCAATCCTGCGTAAGTGAAAAATGAAAGAATAATACAGCAGGATTTGGTATTCCAGTAACAATGAAATTATATGACACTTTCTGATTAAAGAATTCTTTATTGGAGGACAGGGCTTTAATAGAAGATAGAAGAAATATATTCCAATTGTGTATGTAAAATACCTAAGTAATCTATAAAGTATTCTGCTTTATACGGTAATATGATTCTGATGTTTTCTGCATCTCTGTGTCTATCATTTCCAGAATGGAAACCTTTTCTAAATATAAGTCTCTATGTACTCCTGAGAAATGCACTATAGTTTCAAGCCACATGAATTCTCTCACCTCTATTTCAAAGTATCTTTTTTTTTCCTTTTGAAACTTATTCAGGGTGTGGTTTTAAGTACTGATATTTGCTATTGCTGTTTTCAAGCCTTTGCAGCTCAGGAGTGGCAGTTTTACTAATTACTTTCCCATTTCCTGAGAAGAAAGAAGAAGATACAGGTAGTTAAACCTGTATGTCAGGTCCCTTTTTCCTAGCGCTTTATCTCCCAACAGCATTACCGTAAGCTATGGGATTTCGTTTCTGTATTCTTTATGTTATAGCTCATTTGTGTGTAAACTCAGTGAGCAAAAATCATGCCTGTTTATAAGAATGAACTATACAAGGTACAGAGACATATCTACATAATTGTAGGCTATTAACTAGTCTATCCAAAATGTCTTCTGATGATAAATCTGTGTTTGTCGTGTCACACAAACCCAATACATACTTGAATAAATGTAATCTTGGACAAAAAGGTCAAAAGTCTTAAAGTTGTCCCTAGGGGACCTTTGGCTGCAATGCCTTTCCCTTCTTGTTCAAAGGGTTGTTAAATTGAGGGAAGAGTCAGTACTCAATTTTACTGGGATTTTACTGCTGTTTCACTAGTCTTTTCAAAGAAGTTAGGAGCAGGTAAAAAGTGATAGGAGAATAGCACCCTTGTTCACATCAAAGTGCTTTTTCTAGGAAAAGAGGAACACTGTGAAGTCAGATGTTGTATATCCCCAGAGTTAAGCTTTTATTTCTATTTACAATGTTTTAAGATCCACAAAGGCTCAAAAAACTAATTTTCTAATCAACACTTTTGGACTCTTCTTAAAACATTTCTCTTTTGAGGACAGCATGGTATTCTTAACACTGAAAATTAGTCTGTACAAAGTTGCTGGGGTAGATTTTTTCTTTTTTGTTTGCCTCTTTTTATATATTCTTATGAGAAATGAATTCTGGTTTGCCGTTTCATAAAGAAACATTTGAGATTATTGTTTTTTTTACAGTGTTGATAATTTTTGTGAGTCTTTTAGTTTTGTCATCCTGTAGTATCACCCTTCAGTGCATTTACTATAATCTTGTGAAAGGTTTGGTTTCCTTATTTCTATACTATTAACTACATTATTTAAAGATAAAAAGTTTTCTAAAATTCCCACGCTAAAGTGTTCTAAAATTCCCTAATATTCAGGTTTTGCACTTACTGACTGAGAAAGAGTATGGAAAAAGCCTATTTAGAGTCTGTTCTGTTCACTGATTACAGGTTTTTGAGGTATACAGCCACTAAAAAGGGTTTTGAAAGGCTCAGGGAATCATCAGGTGAATTTGTGCTTGAGTTCCTGCAGAATACACTCAATGGGCTTCTCACTGCATATGTGGTTCAGGTTGTTTGCACCGAAGCAAAAACAATATATGCAAGCAGAAAGTGTTAATTTTGCTAATTTGTCATAAATACCTATGCATGCCATTCATGAATTGGTAGAAAGTAACAGGTATGTGTTGGCTGAAGGTTTTTTAACTAATTCCTATTTTAACAAGCTGATGGGTGAATTTAAAACATCAATTATGGAGAGAGAGCATTTGTTATGAAAAAGAGGTAACTCCAGAAAATTATAAGTTGCAGACTTTTTATTTGGTGTTTCTTAGAAAATAAATAAAATATTAAACTCATTGTCTTCAATTAAGCTTGTTACTTGCTAGTTTTCAGGATAATAATTTATCTTGGGCCTTCAGGGCTTGTGTTTGGGTAGTCATTTAATTACTTGCTAAGTGACAGATATACTGATGATTTTGAAGGTAGAAAGCATTGTTTATAAATGGCAAGAAGGAAAGAGGGCAAGATTTGTGGCAAACACTGTCTAGTCATTTAAGAACAAAACTAACTAAGCTCATTTTGGCCCAATGTAACTTTCCAGGACTAGCATAAATTCAGTCAGGATACTCTTTTTCTGACCCGAAAAGTGCAGCCTAGAAGAGGCAGGATTAGTACTGTATCTGTTCAAATGTAAACTGATTTAGACCAAAATTTTGAATTAACAAACAATAAGAACCTCTTTCAGAATTGCTGCTGTTGTTGCTTCTGAATTCCCTCGAGGAAAGGAAGAAATGTGTCTGTTTAACCCTAGCAACCTAATTTATTAGGCACTGATTTATTTCTTGTAAATTACTTGTCATTCTAATTCCTCAGCAATAAAACTGAAGAAGTTTGCGTAGGGGTACAAGCAAACTAAGGTGGAAAAAAAAATAGAAAGAAAAAAGTTGAAATACCTATCCATTTCCCATACCAATGAGCTTAGCTCCATCATTATAATTTCATGTGAAAGTATTTGTTGATCATGCAGAGATAGGAAGGTAAACTTGGATTTCTGGTCAACATGGTTGAGAGTCCATGTTGAATCAGAACACACAAAGAGATTATGTCACTCACAGAAAGGACGTTTGTTTTATCCTTGAGGAGGAGTTTGCAAGAGGTAGCTAGCATAAACTACTTGACTGTGTAACAAGATTGAATATAAGAAAATTAAGGAAATGTGCCTTTCTAAATCACCAACTCATAGCTGTTTCTGTTGAGGAATTATGTTTAATAAAATTTTGCCAGTTCAATTTCCTATAGACAGGCTCACACATATTGTAACCTTACCAGCATACAAATGGTGACATTGATTAATTTAAACCAGCAGATAATTTCTCAGGAACCAAATTAATGTTGCACAAGTGAAGTTACCGTGGGTAGTAATTTTAAAAGATAACTCATTCTAGCAAGTTAGTACCTGTATATAGCACAGTACAGATGGCAGAGTGAGGTACAAAGGTAACTGAGTTGGCTCTCTGTTAAATTATCTGCAGGCCTCCTTCAATTATGCAGGCTTCCAACTACTTTAAAGAAATGCTGTGGAGCCTAGAAATTACTGTGACAGAAAGATGGACAAGCCTCTCCTCCTTTCCCCTGCAGACCCTTGTAAAATGACTGTAGGAGAGTATGTGAAATACGTTTGGACAAAAAAATAATTCAAAAGTAAATCACTAGTATATGCTAAAAGGAAATATTATTTTTCTGAAGTATATTATAGTCTACTGAGGGTCAATAAAAATACTAAAGTATTTTTCTTTTATTTAAGAGAACTGTATTTCATTTTAATAACTGATTTTTTTAAATTAATATCTTTTTACACTATTCATTTTATTTCAGCACCAGTAGTGCAGACTATGTTATTTTGCAACTCTATTAATATCATTCTTAGAATATAGTACCTACCAAATTCAAAACTTATATAATGAAACTATTGTATTATTATTGCAAATTATCAAATTACTTAGTTGCTCCTTAGGATTTATCTATCAATAGAACATGTATAAAATGAGATTAGTTTGAATTAATTGATAATTGTTTGATATGCTGGACTAACATATGTACTCTGATGCTATTCTATTGATCATGTAAGCTACTTTGCATATATTTAGTTGAAGTAAAAACATAATCAGCTTCATCTATGAAAACTTTATTTTCAGCACCAAAAGATACATAAAATCTTCTAGCTTCCATTTGAAAAAAATCTTATTACATTCTTGTAAAAGAAGAGGGTATCGTCTGCGTCATGAATTATTTGGAAGCACTAGCATTAGTTTCCTCAAGCGCTAGTACTTGCTGGCACATTTTCTGATTTTCAGTGAAGATCTGAATCATAAATACTGAACAGATTATATCTGAACTAGGAATATATGGCTATATATATTGAAAAAATATTTGCATTTTTGTTGTGTTTCTTTTTTATTATTATTACATTTTTCCTGATATTTTGATTGTAGACATCATTATCTTTGTAGGTTAAATTCACTTTGTATTCATGAGCCCTTTGGCTCATGAAAAGTAGGCATGCAATTTATCATTGTGGAAATATTCTCAATTCATTACAAATTAAGTCAATTAGAGGTTTATTTTTCTCTCACAGGTGTTATAAAACAAATGGGAATTTGAAGAAGTGAACTAGAGTAGGCACTTCAGAATCGGCAGGAACATAGGATTGCTTTTTTCGTTATTTATATGTTCACGTGTTCATATTAATATTTAAGAAAAATAATTTAATTCTGTAAAATAACTTTGCTCTAAAATGCTAAAAAATTTAGAGCCTAATCATAGTTTAATAAAGAAGTCATCTCTATATTATTAACATTAACATGAATATACTGAATTTCTATTTGTTGTTTATATTTCTATTTTTAATAACTTTATCAAAGAAGAAAGAAATGGATTACTTCCATGTCTCTCATGTCTCTGCTAAAAAAAAAATATTTCCACGTTAAAAGACATCTTTAGTTGTCCCTCCCAATATAGTAAGATTTCTCCATCTTGTACTTCTAGTGATGAGAACTGGGAAGGATGCAGTCATTACTTATATCCAATTCTAAAAGCCTATGATGAAGTTGAGACAGCTGGTCACATCTTATCAATGCAAGGTTTCTCTTGTGGTTTACAGACTGTCGGGAGCCAGCCTACCACCCCACTGCGACATGGATTCCTGTAGCTCTGAGGAATTCTACCAGGCTGTCCACCATGCGGAGCAAACCTTTAGAAAGATGGAGAGCTACCTGAAGCAGCAGCAGCTCTGTGACGTTATCCTGATTGCTGGGAATCGCAAGATCCCTGCACATAGGTAGGGCAGAAGCATAAGATATTGAAAATACAAAAGTAAATGTTTGGGGTATGCTTATTTCTTAGAAGAGTGTTTTCTGTGTCCCCTTATGCCTGCCTCCCTTTTGCTTTAAATATCACAAATGTGAGTAGCTGCAGAAGATGATATTTGAAGATTGGGCCTTTGAAGGTTTGGGTTTTTTTTTGTACAGGTTTCAAAAGTTCAAGTAGCACTCAGCTAGCAAACTTTTCATCGTAAGGGTGCCAAACATGACTCCCTGCTATGATGCTGTACATACATGAGGAGAATGGAAAGTTTCTGAAATGAGATGCTGTACAGCTACACAGCATCATTTTTAACTTAAGATCATGATATTCTGATGTCTGTCATGCAGATTCCCCCGGACCCTCCCAGACCCTTTTAGTGGAATAATGAACACTGACTTCTAATGAACTGTTTCTTTGAATGAATTGAAAAATATCTTAATTACTTTTAATGATATTTATGAGTATAAAAGTTATAATAACATTATAATTTTTAAAACTCTCTAAGATTATCTGGTATCAAAGCAGTCAGTATATATAAAACCATGCATGGGTTTGGATTGTAATTGGAGCTTAAAATAGTTATTCATTGAGATTTTGGACTTAGCTATAGCATTTTATTTAGTGCATGCAAATACAATTCCAGTCCTAGGGTTTAGAATAAAATTTTGAGTTTCCAGGTTAACAAGTCTTCTTGTGTTTGCACTCTATATAAGGCTGGAAACTAAGTGTGACCTATTCCCTGCTTGTTCCCTGGTTCCTCTACTGAGGTACTAAATCCAGAACAAGACTATGACTCCCTAGCAGGAAAGCAAAAAAACACTCAATGTATTTCTGAATTTTCATAAATTCATAAATTAACTTCCTGGCATAGAGAAATGCTACAAGGTCATCTTAGCAATTTGGACCTTACAAAGTTTCTTCTGCCCTAAGTGAAGATGGACACAGAGACTGTTCACATAAAAGTTGAATTTTCTATATTCCAACTTCCATAATAATAATTAGAAAAGGTGCAATATGCAAGACTGCAAAGCCAAAGCTGTTGTTCAAATACAAATAGTAAAAACAGACAGAAAGTTTCATTAAAATATTTAAATTTCCCCAATAATTATAATAAAGAAGACAATAACTCCAGTTAACCATCAGTAACAGTCATATCCATCTAGGTACTTTGCAGCACATGTGAAGCACAGTCCTCTTGGTGTCAGATTAGTACCTGTAATAAACATAGAAATCTTTTTCATCTTCTTTCAGCATTTTTCATTCTTAAAACTTTGTTTCTACTCTCTTGTCTTCTAAGAGCTGCCATTTTTAGTGTTCCTCCCTTGCCTTGATATACTCAGATTCCCATATGCCAACGAAGTCCCCAGCAATTTCTACCCACTGACTTGGCAACTGACACAACTTCTGTGTTTCAGGCTTATTGCCACTGTTAAATGTATTATGCATCTGGCACTTTATACACCCCTTGTAGTTGTGGTCTAATGCCATTTTTATCTAAATCCCCAAGATCTTTCCTTTGTGGATAAATACAGAGGGAATAATATTAAACATCAGTACTTCTGTCCATTTGCATTTACAGTGTTTCAGAGCTGCAAGATTTACCTTAAGGTGCCTTCCACCAGAAAGAAACCTGGGTGAATAGTAACCTAAGGCCTTCTAATTTTTGTCCAATTTTACATCCTTATATATTACTGAAATCAAATAAAAAGATTTTTTCAGAAGTAATGAGAATTTTGTTGTTCTTTCTTGACAGTTACTTGGCCTGGTTTTGTTTTTCACATTTTTCAACACAGAAACATTAACATGAGGTTAATCACCATACCATCACCCCCCAAAATATCGGAATCTACGTATATTCCACAATTGGTATTATTGCTCTGTTTAATATGGATAATATATAATATACCACTACATTTTTTAATAGTATATTTTTTCCTATATTGAATATTTTGGTAAACTTCATAGTTTGTAGAGAAGGAGACAGAGGAAAGTGTAAGGTTTTTTTATTAGTTCACTCCCCCCGCTATTTTTAAGACAGCTGTTCTTATTTGTATGCATACCTTCAGTAGCAAATTTAATTTCACATTTGTCATTTCAATTCTACAGCATATCTAAATCTTTCTAGAGCAGGAAAAATACCTTTTCAAGAAGATCAACCATGAAATAATAGCAAAAATCTTATTTAAATTTTCTAATAAACCTTCAGACAACTTTACATTTGAGTTTCGACTTCTTCCATAGTCTTCCTTTTGCAACCAAGGTACTTACATAAACCCTTATTTCCCAACTTATTATAGCTGCTTTTCACTGTTAGGGGACCTCAAACAGCTTTAAAGTTATAATGTGCTTAAGCTTTTTGCTGGCTTCTGAACATCATGTTTGTGTAATCTAATCTTCCACTGAATGGGTTACAGGTGTAAACTTTCAAATGAAGGAATAGCAAAAGGAAGTACAAACCAACTAAATATTGTAATGATGAACAAGCAACCACAAAAGGTACTGAAAAAGTAGGAAGACCTCTGTAGTAGGCATTTCAGGTGCATAAAGTGTCTGATGTTTAAATAAATTTGAAAAATTAAGTAAACCTCAATTTTTTTTGTTATTGTACTGTAACATGTATAGATAACAATCAAATGCAAAAATGTAAAATACCTTAAAGAAAGAAAAATGCAAAAATAGTCATTTCCCTTTCTTTAAGATAAGGTGCTGCACTATTGGCAATCCATCCTAATTTTAAAATATTATGAACTTGGAGTTTGTAATTTCTCCACTCTGGAGTTGCTATATATATTTTTTTCTCATTTTCTGTACCTCTTGTTTAGAATATAACCTTTTTAAGACAAGAAATATATTGCAACTTTAAAGTGCCTAGAACAGTAGGAATTCAGGCATTGCTGTAACAAAAGAAACAAATGAATAAAACCAACAATGTAATTGACACTTCCATTTTCTTTTGAGGTTACAATCAGCCAAACACAGTGATATCTGGAAATGTAACTAGACTGCAGCTAGTAAATGTCATCTGAAACACAAAAACACTGGGAAGATAATGTCATTCAGAACTATAGGGACATGATCAAAGCACCAATTATTTCCGAGGTAAAAGAAAACTCATAATAAAGCAATAATCCCATGGGTCAAAATGAAATTAAAAATAGGTATTTGCCACAAATAATTTGATTGTTTTGGTAAAATTTGGTAAAAACATCTCACTTGAATTGCACTGTTTTTAAATACTGTACTTGAAATTCTATATTACACAGCTGCTGAATAAACATCAATTATGGTACAAAGAAAACAACTGAAGTCAATGCAAATGATAGATAGATCTTTAAGATTTACATTGGAGCATTCATTAAAACCTCCAGCTAGGATTGCGAACTATTATAGGCAGCTCTAAACTCAGACTGAGATTTAAGTCATAAATTAGATTTTGACTAGGAATAGTGCACAAAGCAATACAAAATCTCAATACAAACAGAAAAAACAAAAAATATAATAGAAGATTTAAATCCTCCACTTGCAATCCTGACTTTCATTGCACTTGGAACCCAAGATTAAAAGAATTAAAAGAAACCAAGAAATCTAATTTTGTTGTTGTGTTAATGTTGTCAAGTATAGATGAGTTTATGAGAAATATGAATTCTTCACTTGCTGTTTTTGCTTAATATCAAAGAAACGTAGGCATTTGTGTTATTTCTGATACTGAAGACAAGGGCCAGGCAAGACTCTTACCGTGCTTGAAGAAGGTAGCACAGAATGAGTAGAAAATTACCACTGACATATAAAATAAAGAATTCCTTTAGTATGGCTACTCAAGTCTTTCTATAAGTGTTTGGATGAAAAACAAAAAGCATTCTTTCAGCACAAATTTAAATTTTTCACTGTAAATACTGAAATAAACTCAACTGAAACCTTTTTTGGATGCTCAACTCTGAAGTAGGACAGCTTTTATTTATTATCATCCTGATAAATTTAATAAACCGTTTTCAGCAAGCTGTAATTAATGTTCTCCTTTTTAGTTCTCTAAGGAGACAGGCCATATTTTTCAATGGATTTTGTTTGCTATTATGAAGAGTTGAAGTTTAAGATAAAACTCAGTATTAATGAAAAAATTCAATGTAGAAAGTTAAGCTGAAAGGAGAGATGAAAGATAAAGAACCAGGCAGAGAAAGAAAACTGTTTAAAGGCAGGTGATGAAAAGCAGAATGCACAATATACAGTCCTATGCCTCAGCTTGTTTTTCTGCATTGGTAACAGATGCTCATGGAAAGCACACAGTACGATCAGTACAACTGCCCTATGTTTGCTCCCAGATATCTATAATTATGGTTTGAGGAGCTTCCTGAGTCAAACACTGCATCTAAACTGTGGACCTACTTTCCATGAGTTTAAAAACAAATTATTCAAGTAATATGGTTGGGACAGAACAACAACAACAACAAAAAATCCTGCTCTCAGAGGGAAAACAGCAAGACAATTTAAATAAGCTTTCAATATTAACCTCGATTGATAACTTTTTTTTTTTTTTTTAAGAAGTAGCAGATAAAGAATATTTCCTCATTTTCAAATTAATTTCTGTGATCTCCACAAAACCCTCTGATTTTATCTGGACCTTTTTCAGACATAAAAGATCTTAAGTTCACACGATTGAGTATGTACCAGTTAAAGATTTTGCACATGCAAAATTGGGTCTTGAGTTTTGATATAATTTGTGAGAATTTGAAATTTGTTACCCAGTTTGTTTTGTTATAGCCATGTATCTAATCTCATTGTAATCAATGGAGATTTGTAGCTTAATTTACCTCAATACTTTTGTCTCATTGTGGTGTGTTGACCTTGGCTGGTTGCCAGGTGTCCACTAAGCTACTCTATCACTTCTCCTCTTCCTGTCACAGACAAAACAGATCCAACTTGGGGAAAATTAATTTATTGAAAGTTAATAACAGAGTAGGATGGTGAGAAATAAACAAAACTAAACCCACCTTCCCCCCACCCCCCTTCTTCCCAGCCTCAGCTTCATTCCTGACTCTTCTGCCTCCTCCCCAGAAGTGGCAGTGAGGGACTGGGAATAGGGGTTGCAGTCAGTTCATCACATGTCTCTGCTGCTTCTTCCTCCTCACACCCTTTCCTTGCTCCAGTATAGATTTCCTTCCACGGGAGACAGTCCTCCCTAAAATTCTCCAATGTGGATCTTCCCGAAGGCTGCCGTTCTTCAAGAACTGATCCAACATGGGCTCTTTCCATGAGGTGCAGTCCTTCAGGAAAGGACCACTCCAGTGTGGATCTCCCATGGGGCCACTGGTCTCCAGCATAGGTTCTCCACAAGCTGCAGTTTTATTCAGGGCACATCCATCTGCTCTAGTGTGGTACTAGAGCAGGCTGCAGGGGAGCAACCTGCTTCAGCAGAGTCTTCTTCAGGGACTGCAGGTGAATCTCTGCTCTTGTTCCTGGACCACATCCACCATCTCCATCTTCTCTCACCTTGATGTTGCAGGGCTGTTTCTCTCACATTTTTTCATCCTCTCACAGCTGCTGTTGCACAGGATTTTTTTACCTGCTACTAAACATATTATCACAGAGGTGCCACCAGTGTTGCTGATTGGCTCAACTTTGGCAGGCAGTGGGTGACTTCTGCAGCCAGCTAAAGCTGGCTCTGTTCAACACAGGGATAGCTTCTGATGTCTTCTCACAGAAGCCACTCCTGCAGCCCTCCTACTACCAAGACCTTGCCATGTACACTTAATTCATAGAGTCGTCTGTAATCATAGAGTCATAGAGCCTAGGTTGGCAAGGACCTTTAAGATCATTGAGTCCAACCATTAACATAACAGTGCCAAAACCACCACTAAAGCATATCCCTAAGTACCACATCTACCTGTCTTTTAAATACCTCCAGGGGTGGCAATTCCATCACTTCCCTGGGCAGCCTGTTCCAATGTTTCATAACCCTTTCTGTGAAGAAATTTTTCCTACTATCAATCCTAAATCTTCCTGTTCTAGCTGTTCAAAGGTAAATTTAAAAGGGATGTGCTGAAAAAGAACTGCAGAGGTATTTTCAAGGCTAAATGGGATTACCAAGACATGAAGTTATTAAACTAGAGTACTAACACTATTGCTTTATGGAGTGGAAACAAGTGCAATAATTGAAATGGACGTTGAAGGGTTAAAGAAACAAATGTAAGATGTCTTAGGAAGAAAGTAAAAAGCAGCAGTCAGCTTTCTTGAGATGCCTTGAGTTATGCTGCCTGGCTTTCATCATGCGGTCCAGAAAGGTTTCAAGGTTTTCATAGGTTTGTGCCAGGCCTATTCTGAATGATTCAGACAGTCCATGATACCTGGAACTGGCACTTGATACCTGTGTTTAGGGGTTTGAGTCCCATTTCAAATTGAATGGTTAGGCTAAATGACATAGTATATAAAAATAAAACAAACAAACAAACAAAACTAGGTAGATGACAGCATGACAAAGGAGGCCACACAAGAATAACTTGGGTCAGCAAGACCTGACAGCCTGCCATCAAAAAAGCCTGAGATCAATGGAAGAATGAGTTATGAAGATTAATAATTATGCTCTATTGTATCATTTTATAGAAAGGAATAGAATAAAAGGATGAAAAATAGGCCTTTAAAAAATCTAAATATAAGCAGTCACTTATTCTAATAACTTCACAAATATATCCCTATACTTTCATCAAAGCTAATCTCCATGTTTCTGACATTTGTCCCAATAGTTCAAATGAATAAAAATTGAACTTTCCTTCTCCTGTAAGCTTCTTTGGAGTTACAGTGAATAAATAAAATCATTAAGCCCACAAATGGAGGATAACAGTTGACTGTGTTGTCTTTCTACATTCAAATATGTATACTATGTCTGAATATGTGGTTTTTCTTCTGGAGAAAAATACTGAGCTCAGCTTTGTAATTCCATCATAATGGATCTTCACCAGCTCTTATCTTCATCATTGTGACATTTTACTTCTCCTGCCCAATCCCAAATGTTGAGAAACTCCTTGGATTCATATTTCTGCCTTCTCTTGCCTTTTTTTTTTTTTTTAATATATATATATTTCCACTGGTTCAAAGCATCATAGAGTTCAAAATACTGGCAGCAATAGCAGATATCTTCAAAACTGACACAAGCACAAAAAAACCCGACACTTGTTATCGAGTCTGGCAGTTGTGATATGTGCATTACTTGTGGTGTCTGGAAAAAAGTAATGTTATGGTAGACATTGTGTGTTTGGTGGAAATGATGATGTCAGGTTTGTGTAACATTCCTAAACACATTGTGGCAACTTAAGGTATATAATGAGATATAAAACTGTTTCAGTTTGTACTGCAGAAGAGCCACTTATTTACACTTAAGAGTCTGGGAGCCAGTGAAAGAATTAAAAGGAGATTAAATGAAAGAAGGCAATGTAAATTGAAAAGGCATGGTCCTGAGGGCAAAAAGGGAACATCACTTAGATAGGGTAGCTTACTGGTATCATTCTTGTAGCTATGTGTTGTATAAGAGATCAAAATGGAAGAAAAGTATGTCTGAGTAAAGACAAGAAGAAAACTTTCCTTTTTTCAGGCTTAATTGATTCTCTCCAAAATGCCAGCTTCATGTCTGTGAGTCTGGGGAGGATTTGGGGAGGTTTTTTTTTGAGGATTTTTTATTAGTATTGTTCTGTGGTTGTTCTAGATGAAATTGCTTTCACAGATTAGATTAGTTTATAAATATTACTCAGATGGTCGGGGAAAAAAAGTTTATTATATAGTTCTGTTCCATTTTTCTCCAAAATAAGATAAGCACATGAGACAGACTGTCAATATTAACAGTTACAATAGGAAGTATGAGACAATTCTCATTAATTTAACTGTTATATATGCACTGACTTCTTCTTTACCCAAGAAATGTGAATTTCTGATATGTTAATGAACTAATCTGATGCTGCTAAATTCTTAGTAAGTTGATGGTGGTATGATAATGGTTCTGAGTGGATGCTGAATCCCAAATTAACTCTCAGGTTATCTCCTAATAAACCAGAAAAGATGGCAGTCTTGACTGTACTGCCAAAATTGTCCTGGAAGTGACAGCCAGCATCTGATTCCTTTTTTCCTGGATTTTTTTTCAAGTGCATGCGTGATATATGTTACCATATACTCTGCGACCCTTAAAATTTAGGAATTGAAGCCTTCTCTATATAGACAGTAATGTTTGCCTGCTGTAGAGCACCACTATCAGTATAGACACCCTTTGTCAGCTGGTGTCCTCTACAGAGCAACAAATCACATTTAAGTGCAGTGAATGTTCAGCTCCTATATGAACTAGCTTAATATGTGTGGAAAAAAGTTGTGTCATGCCTATGAGTTTTCAGTCCAACTGATTCTATTCAGTTGACAGTAAAAATAAAATATCATTAGAGCATGCTTAAAGAATACAAGTGATCAAGGTTTGTTTCTTTTCTTTGTTTGCTTTTTTTAATTAATAAATGCACCAACCAAGTTGAGGTAATTCTGCATCAAAGATGTATGTGAAAACAGTTGTTAAAATTGCAAGGAAATATTCTATAGGAAAAGGAAATAAAGTGTGATGTCATAGGACAAAAAGTCTCAACAGGAATCAGTTACATTCTGCATTATAAAAAACAACCACAAAGCAAAACAGAAATATATCAGGCTGAATTTAGTTGTAGTAAAGGTAAAGAAGTCCCTTAGTCTGGAGAAAATCTTTCTAGGTCCACAAACTCGTTTTTAGCCATGAGTTACCTGCTACGATTCTCAAGGATAAAAGAGTTTATTATGTATTCTCACTGCCAGATCAGTAGTTGAGAAAAAAGTTGACATCCTGAGACACCTGACCTTTCTTGACAAGTAGGTCGACGTGCCTTAAACCAAGACTTAGAGCAGTTTGGAGCCTTCTAAGCTACAAAAAGCAGCAGATCATTACGAATTAATTGATCCCTTTGATTTCTCATTTCCATTTTCTATCTCAGCACTGGAACACAATTAAGATTTACAAAACATGTCACCTTTCAGAATCAAGTGTAATTAGCAAGTTCCTCTCACTTCAGTTCAGCCTGTGAAGTATTTCCCAAGAAAAAAGTTTGTGTCTTGAAATCAGTTAACTTTTGGCTATATCCAGTTAGTGAAATAGCTGACTTACATTAACTATTGATTGACATAAGGGACTTTAAAAAAAAAACCCACACAATCTTTTTTTCTTATCTTTTTCTTATCTCTCTGTTGAAAAGCTTGTCTTGCTTGTTTAGGTGAGCTGCTGCTTCACAGAACCTTTCTGCTCATTTAAGCCACCTTCTTTAACAAAATGTGCAAACGTGTCACTTTTCCCATGGTCACTACCCATTTTACTATCTGTACTACTGAGGACATGACATCTGTATTATATTTTTCAGGGGTTTTCACTTTGAACTGGGTCTTATCTGGTCATGTAGACTGAGTGCTCGTTTGCAGCTGGAATCCATTAGATACCTTCTTTGATTTTCTTTACCCCAGATTAATCCATGGGACAAACTGTGGAAAATCACAGATTTTTGTTGAAGTTTGTGAGAGATGTTATGATTCTGTTGTTTATTTTCTGTCCCCCCTCGGTTTTGTTGATTTGAGAATACATATACAAGAAGCATATATAATAAATAATCTCTGCATATAAATTATATAAATTACAAGATAAAATACAACACTGTTTATTTAGTTTATTAGCTTTAAAATTTATTCAAATTATCATCAGATGGTATATTAAAATTTCTGTTCATTAATTTGTTCATTGGTTTTGATGCAGTAAAGGGGTTTGGCTTTGCTTTTAGCAAGTGATCAAGTTGAAAACTCATAGTTGAATTTAAATGGTGGTTAATAAATCTGAAGGAACAGCTGATGCAAAAATCCTCTCAAATGGAAATCTCATTCACAGAACTAAATTACAGCCCTGCTATCTGTGAGAGATTGTATTTCACAGAAAATTGTTGATTTAATGTGTTTTTTTGCATTTTGTTGTGATTTTTTTTTAAATCAAACAGTAACAGGGAATCAAGTCACTTGTAAATTAGAGGTCAGCAAAAGTATTTGAAGAAAGGTTATAAGATTTTTATTTATCCAGAATCGTATGGTTATCTTGGTTGACTAAATACACACTTGTGATACTCAATTGAGATAATAAATAAACAAACGAAGAAGTAAATGTTCCTCAGTGGTTAAAAAATTAATAGAGCAGTTAGTGAATTAGGAGTCTCTGGTATATACTTGCTATATATTTCTATAAAACAGTCTATTTCTAATTTAATCTTTTGTAGCCATCTATTGTTTTTATTAATGATATCAATACAAATGTGAGATGTTTATGGATCAGAATCTTTACTTCTAAAGTTCATAATTGCTAGAGGGGAACAAACCACCAGAAGTGAATAAACTACTGCACCTAATTAGTCATTGCTCATCATTTGAGCCAGAGGAAAGATCATATATGTACCTTCTCAAGTTGCTCTACTTGCACATAAAATATAGTAACTTAAAGCACCGTAAAATTATGAAGCCAATTAAAACTGACATATTTTACTTTAGTATTGGGGTAAGCTAAGAGAGCAAAAGCAAATAATTACCACTGGCTGATAAGCAGTAACCTTATATTCTTCAGTATTATTTTTTTCTTGGACAAAATGATTAACTTTATACAACTGGCTAAGTAATTTCTCTTGGTTTCCAAGTTCTCCAGTTGTGATTCTTGTGTCTTTTATAATGTGTCTATGTATTATGTTTTTAAATTTAGCCAGAAATGTGATCATCTTCTATGGAAGACAGTGGTACACTATTTATAGCTGTACCACAATTCTAGCTCAAGAACATCTGTGAATACTCATTCCTAACAAAATCAGTGTCACCGTAGATGGTATTTAGAAGAATACCTTAGCTCAAGGAGCCAGTAATGACAATCATAGCTGGTATTTGTTGTGCTTTTGGAACAAGTCATGCACATTTTGTGAATATTCTGAAATT
The DNA here is from genome assembly GCA_025769975.1 of Gallinago jamesoni. Lineage (NCBI taxonomy): Eukaryota > Metazoa > Chordata > Aves > Charadriiformes > Scolopacidae > Gallinago > Gallinago jamesoni. The sequence continues at coordinate 165,620,143 of JAOQGH010000001.1, forward strand.
TTTTTGCTTTGGAAATGTTTCTTAACAATAACATTGTTATTGTTATTGTTGTGTTATTATTACACAACAGGGTTTTTTTGAGTTGTTTTTTTTTTTTTTTAGTGAATAGCATGTTAAGCTACTAACAGTTTTACTGAAAGTTGAAGGATTGAAAAATGTCTTTTAAGAACAATGAAGAGTACCTCTGGAGTATGAAATGTGTTTCACTAATGAGTTGTCTTTGATACTGAGAGTTTGTCTTGTTAAGAATTAGGACATCTGCATGATTGGAAAATTATCAGAAAGACTGAGTGCTTATTTCTATGTCTGTTTTATAGTCATATGCTAATGTGCCACTTGGTTCATATCACAGGAAACAAAAACAAATTGGAATTAAATGTCATGATGTATTTTGCTGCCTACATGCATTAATAATATATTACTCCTGTTAATCTTTACTTACTATGAAAATATGTTTTTTTAAGAAGTTTAGTTTGTTTGTTTGGGTTTTTTTTAATATATGAAATTCCTAATACAGATATCAATGTAAATGACACCAATTTCTAACTTTTTTGCAGACTTGTCCTCAGTTCTGTCTCCGACTATTTTGCTGCCATGTTTACAAGTGATGTTTGTGAAGCCAAGCAAGAAGAGATCAAAATGGAAGGCATAGACCCCAATGCACTATGGGATCTTGTTCAATTTGCATATACAGGTATTGTACAGCATACATTATACTTCCCATAGAGAAAAATGTTGATGGTTTTGTTTGCTACATGCCAATGAGTTATATTTATTGTCTGAACATTTTTTCTTTACAATGTCAATCAATTGAAACACTTATTTACCATTTCTAGGGATGAATTCAGACTGTAATTCAGATTGTTATCCTTTATCTCCAAACTGTTAAATATGTCAGGTGTGGTAAGTACAAGAGGACAGTCCAAAATTTATATATTTTTCTTGGTTTTCAAACACTTAAAAAGAGTGCCTCATGCACATGATTCAGATTACATGAGGTCACTGGAGGAACAGCTGTATTTTTTGAAGAATAGCCCTATACTACTGTCCTAGTCAAATTTAATTTTAAATACTTACATAGATTTTTAAAAATGTAGTCACTTTCATTTCCTGTTATAGGCAGGTACTTTGTTGTATAATGTAAATTTATGAATAGCTCATAATTCAGAGTTAATAACTCAGAACTTCCTTCTGAATAGTTATTACATTTTAAAGCATAATAGATTTGGGGTTTATCCTTCTTAAACAAGCTCTTATGAACAATGTATCTGAAGTGTATTAACTTGAAAAAATGCTAAAGTTACGAAATAAAGTAATTAAAAGAGATGAAATGCCAGTACGAAGATTTATGGTTTGAATTTGTCTACCCTTGCCCGTAAATCATATAAGTATAAAATGTATGATGTTTTCTATTTTTGTTTCCTAAAATACATCCTCCTATTGTTTAAATTAACAATATTGTATCATTATATTTCTATTAAATATTTGATTTTAGCTTCAATTTTAAATGGATTTCCCATACTGTGCAGTTTTAATCTTCTCTAAATACACGTCTTAATTAAATCATAAGTTGCTGTTTGCTTTGACATATTTAGGATATGTGCTGTTTATTTTATGACATAATAACTTTACTGTCTTAATAAGAAACAGAAACTGCATATAAACATAATTTAAGTTAAAAATGCTTTTTTTGAGTATCATATTTGAGAAATTCACATTGTAGGAATATCAGACTATCTTCATTTATATAATACTCTACACGTTCAAAGGAAAGTACCTACTGCCTTCAGTTGTGGCTTTGCCATTCAGTAATGTACATCATCCAGCCAGTTTCAAGCTAGGCATCCATGAAATGAAGAACACGTTAGTAGTTCTTATCAAGGATGAGAAGGACACAATCTGATTACTAGGTATGAGTGTAAAAAGAATGGCAAAATGAATGACTGTAAAATATCTGGGAAAAATCAGGAATACCTTGATGCAGAATAGCAGAAGAGCTTACTGGTAATATTAAATAGCTCTGTAAGAAGGTGGTGAGAGGAAGAGGAGGTAAGAGGAAGATAAGGGACAGTGTTATTCCAGTGGGAACAAAACTACAGAAATACATTGCATTGCATGGTTCTTTTGCCTCATTTTTCACCTAAAGAACACATGCAAACACACAGTATAGTTAATACTGACAACAAAAGATAGCATGTAAACGTAGATTAAGAAAAGAAAGAGGTAACAGAAGTAAGCAAAAAAAATACTTAACTAATTTCAAGATTGATCTCTGAAATTTATTTATTATCTCTGAGAACTTTGGAGACTGGGTGAAGAAACTAAAAACTAGAAAAAGCAAACTCCTTCCATTTTCTGCAAAAGATTAATATTTTCATCTGCTTTACTCTCCTTGATTTGTCTATGCCGTATGATGTGCTTGGTTTATTATATGAGGTGGAAAACTTGGAGGGTTCTTCTTGTGGTTAGGTAATTAAGAACAAGCCTTCACAAACAGATGAAAAGAGAACTCCAGAAGAAGTATAATCCCAGTGTTTTCTAGCTTGCTATAATATCCTTTCATTTAAACTGTCACATAATGCCCAAACTACCTTAAAAACCTCATTATTATTTACCATCATAATGTCACCTTGAAGAATTAGAAACTTAAGGCGGTAACAAAGGTCTCTAATTGCTTTCACTTGTAGGGGTAATACACAGTTATCCTTCTAGAGCTAACCAAAATTCAGGAAACATGACTTCATTTTGCATGCTAAAAGAGAACACATATCGGATGCCATGGACCATTCTGGTTTTCATTACTCTGTCTTGCATTTCTGTTCCATCAGGTTCTTTGTCCTGACTTATTCTGATTGCAGTGTGTTCACCCTGGGCCAGACACCAGGTGTCTACCTGGTGTCACCACCTACCAGGGCACTATATCACTCCCCCATCTCAGCTAGACAGGTGAGAGAAAATATAATGAAAAACTTGTGGCTCAAGATAAGCACAGAGGGGGATTGCTCAGCAATCTCCATCACAGGCAACACAAACCAAACTTGGGGAAAATAGTTTAATTTATTACAAATCAAATCAGAGTAGGATAATGAGAGATGAACCCAAATCTTAAAAACACCTTCCCCCCTCTTTTTCCCAGGCTTAACTTCACTCCTGAATACTACACCTCCTCCCCACCCAGTAGCACCAGGGTACAGGGAACAGGGGTCATGGTCACCTAACACACCTCCTTCCTCCACAGAGGGAGGACTCCTCACACTCTTCCCCTGCTCCAGCATGGGGTCCCTCCCACGGGAGACAGTTCTCCATGGACTTCTCCAATGTGAGTCCTTCCCACAGGCTACAGTTCTTCAGCTCCAGCATAGGTCCCTTCCATGATGAGCAGTCCTTCAGGACCAGACCATTCACTTTTTTCTTTGTGCTGTGTAGATGTGGGCAAGGGGAACACTGAAAAGTAAAGGAAATAACCACTGAAGTTTTCAGTGAATCACGTCTGTGTCCAGTTTAGCTTTTTATTCTTTTAACCCAGAAAGAACAAACCATTTTGGCAAATGGGCAGTTATTCAATCTTCTATTTTCTTTTTCCTGTCACTACCATCTTAGCTCAAGACTTTTTTTTAAAAAAATACATAAATTCACATAGAGTTGCTGCTTTTAGAGAGATGTTTTTCTCTGGGAAAATACAGCTGAACACGGGCTTGTTTGCAAAAACTTAAAAATTAAGAATATTACACTGCAAATATTTTTAGATATGATTTTAAAAATGGGAAATATTAACTGTAATTCAGTCAGGTTTGTATTTTCTATAATCTACCTTATTTCATTTACTATGAATCATACATATAAAATACTAGTTTAAGGGTAAAATATACACATCTATGAAACATTTTACTATAGATAAAAGTATACCAGCAATAAAATCAAATACTGTTGCAAAATATCAGAATAAAAGTTTAGCAAGGGAGAGGTCAGAGACCTGAAGAAAGATAGGTATATTTATCTGAGAGTTGTTATTATCTGCTATATCCATCAGTACAAAAAAAGGGAATAATATTAGTGTGTAAAATCAGTTACATATTGATTTTTATTCGTTCAATTTTTCATTTTAACTCCTGTTAATTTAAATAGTTCTTACCTGTGCTTTCAGAAAAAGCCATATGCAGCTGAAGGGACAGGATTTTCTGGACAGAATTTCTGAAGTCTCTGTTCTGTGACATTTTTACTAAATCATTGAAATAGGTAATAACTCCAGTTTGCTCAAAACAACAAAATTATATTATCTACATTTAAAAATTATTATTAAATATTCTTTATTTTTTCTCTAAGTACATTCTGTAACTGCGTGGGGGTGAGCGTCTGTATTTTGCCAGACTATAAATGCATTAACTCAGAGATTTGCCAGTAATAATAGCTTATAGCAGATATTTGGTAGCATGATATGAATAGTCATATTTTGGCTGGCATATCATTCTAGCTTCCAGTTTTATGGAACATAATTTTGTCTACTTTGGTAGTCAGTCATCACATGGGAATTTGTCTAATCCTTTTGAAAGCATGTATAGTTTCATCCTCTACAGCCACTGTGATACTGAGTTAGACTCTGTAAATTACATTATTTCTTTTGGTATTTCAAAATTTGCTGTCTTTTTTTTTATTTTTTTTTCTCATAGTTTCAACTTTTGTAACAAATAACAAATAATTTGTGCAATTCATTTGTGCAAATCATTACTTTGTATGTACACAAGAAACCCCCATTTAGTAAGTTACTTACTAATGTCATCAACATCTTAAAAATACATGAAAGTATGCAACACAGGGAGTAATGTTCATCCATTCTAAAATCAATATTTATTATTACCATACACAACGTACTGTTATCCTTCCTTTAGCATAACTGATCATGGTTTGGGCCAGCATGGAAAGGTTGGTCACTACTTGACAACCTCTTTGTTATCTTTTGTTATTCTAAGTCTTCTGTGAGAAAAACAAGCAAAAACCAAAACCAAACTAAACCAGTATGATAGTTGAAATATTATAATTTCAGTTCTGCAACTCAATGGATTTTGAAACATCCTAAATATTACTAGGGAGGTAAAAACTTCATGTTAAAACATATTGGACATATTTGTATTCCAGTTGTAAAGGAAGATAAATATAGGGGTAAAAGTATATTTTTGGTGTAAATATGGTTTTGCAGCTTTTCTAAAGATGGTGGGGTTTGCTTTTGTAATCTCTTAAATAAGTCATTTCTGATTAAAAACGCACTTTTTCCAGGAGTTTTACAATATGGGATGTGAAAACTGCTTCCCTTTTTCAGTTATGAAAAAAAACTTCAAGAAATCTTGAAAACTAGTTCATGATTATTTATTTTTTTATCTTTTAAAATAACTAAAAAATTAGTTTCCTTAAACCTTGCTATCAGTCTTTGTTGTTTATTTTTAAAACAAAATCTGTATTTCAGGGTTTCATTTTCAAAGGAATACGTTCAGTCTTCTTTGATCTAATTAAAAAATAAGATTTTTTAATTATTTCCTTTCACATGTAATGATTAAAAAAACTTTTCTGTTATAATAGGTCCTAAACAAATTTACTTTATCTATATAGATGTAAAAGATATATTTAAGCAAAAAATTATATGTAGAAATGAAATTTATATGCATATCTATTTAAAATATCCCTTCGCTGCTACCCTAAATAATAAAGGCTAGATTTATTTTCAAGACATCCCACTTTTGTGATGATGTTGTGTTTATTTATTATCAAGAGCATTTTCTCGTATAGACATTGAGCCTTTAAAACATCATCATAAAAATAACTAAATAATATCTCAATGGGAGCTAGATAGCAACATTAGCAAATTTAATTTAGAAAAAAACCCCAAAGAAATAAAAAAAAAATAAAATAAAGGTATGTATTGTCTCTTTGCCAATTTTGTAAAGTCAAGATATAACTTTGCAAAGATAAATGAACATTTTAAGCTCTAATCAACTTCAGGAAGAACCTGCTGTGTGAAAAATCAGCATTTTAAATAAATTCAATCACGTATTTGAGACTATGCATATAAGTAAAGTTGGACAAATTGCTTAAGTAAGATACAATGTTAATTTCTTTTTGATTGCTTCACTTTTTTAAAAAAACTTATTTTTCTCTTAAAATAGAAAGCACTTTTGGATTTTTTTTTATTGTTTTTAAAGAAAATACTTCTCTGTTAAATAAAGGAGTCAGAGTTTTAATTACGTAATGAAAGGCTTTATACAATGGTAAACTGTCCACCCTGTATCTCCTAAATAGGTGGATGACAGAGTCATGACACACAGTGGAGCTGGACTGTGTTCACTCATCTATAAGCAAATAGAGTTCTACATAATTGGCAAGGTAGAATTACATGGTGACCAGCAGAGCACCAAGTCCTGTCCAGCCTTGATAAGAGATGTTCATAAGTGAAGGCAGATGTCCATCTAACAGCAGTATCAGGAAGACAGAAAATTAGACTGTCAAAAATACTTATTTAAAGACAGTAAAAAGTGATACAAGTTTTTTTGAAGATTCAGTGTGACTAATTACAAGGATTATAACTGAAGAACTTAATTTTGTCAATAAATTAATAAGGTAGTGGCTGGATATTGTTTTCTTCTGAAATCCCCACAAAGTTTTCTAATCACATAAAATAAATTATAATGTAATTGCAAATTGTATCATTCAAATTATATATATATGATGCAGTTTTATTAGTAAAATGTTGATTCAAAATTATGTGCTACTTTAAGTTTGCATAGATTGACAAGGGTAAATCACAAATGTTTTTCCACTGTTTTTTTGTGAAGAATATATTGGACCAGTAAAATATATGCAACTTCAACATAACGTACAGGTTTAACCTGTCCACGCTTGGTTGCATTGGTTTATTGGTTTATTCAAATAAAAGAAGTATGTTTCAACTGTGATATAATAGAACTGTAACTTAAGAAGACACACTCTTCTGTGTGTCTGTTAAATGTTTCATGTGGGCCAGCTGAGGAGCTCTGAAGCCAACACTTAGGTGCAGTGGCTATGCAGACAGTATGTTTCATTTTTCAAGCAGCAAGATGACAGACAGCAGAAAATCTGAGATCCCAGTGCCCTGAGATACATGGATATGTATTCTTTGATCTTTTTAGAGTTCAAGATAAGCAGAAATACAGGAGAATGTTTATTTACCTCATTATCTTAGGCATTGCTTCTTTCTTGATCTTAAAACTTGAGTTTTCATTATTTGGAATTATGCTTAAGTGTTTTAGATAAGACTGGAACTAGAGATTGAGCTTTTGGTATTTTGCTGCCATTGGTGACTCGGGAGCTTTCCTTTGAAGTTATAATAGGGCTGTGAAGTTACTATAGATTTCCTCATACTGATCAGGCTATCTAATTAGTTTGCATTTCCAACAGTGATCAGAAGAATAGGCTGATGGTTTCATACTTTTAATGAAACTGAAAAAGTAAAAATCTGGTACCTAATAGAAAACAAAAATTCCTTGATTTATGTATGAATATTTGAAAAAAAAATTAAATAGCGTGGATCATACATGGAAGAGGTTCAAGCTCTACTGCATAGCTTTTAATTTGATTTTATTTAGAAGATTCTTTAATTAAAGTAGTGCCAAGTATCTTCCCTGTCAGTGTTATATCTAATAGCACGCACAGGGCAGACAGCAGGAATGTAGCAAGTAGCTGCCTTTAAGCACAAGGACCCTTAGGTTCCTCCAGAACAGAAGCTTTATTAATTAAATATCCCAGGGAGGTTTGTTTTCTTGCATTTGATTTTTTGTTCATTTTTTTTTGACTGAGAAGAAGGGGAATTGAGGGTGGGGGGGTGTTTGTTTGTGGGGTTTGGGAGGGGTGGTGTTTTGTTTTGGTTTTGGGGTGTGGTTTTTTTCTGACTCATTTGTCTCTATTAATGAACAGTGAAAATGATTCTTAGCATAGTTTGGGCTTCTGCCAATTTATAGTTTTCCTACTGTCCAGGGGTTATCACAGCCACAGGATCATTCTTCAACACGCGGCTTGAATGTGACTACCGCGGTTTGGAGGATGACAGAATTTAGTTAATAACTGCGGCTGTTTCGTTCCAGTTAACCTCAATGCAAGAGGGGAGTCCCAGACAAGCTTAACTTAATAGATATAACATAAGGCTATATGTATATTGCTGAAGGCATCTGCTCAGACAAACAAACCCTGGCTCTTGAATAATGGTAGCCTGTTTACAGTGTTTCAGGCTCTTCCTATTGATGGCTAAGCAGAGTGATCAGACAAGCTGCCGTAGCATGGGCTACCTCTTTAATGTGCTTCTGTCTGGAGTTCCTGCAGCGGAGATATGCACCCATATCCACTCTGCTGAGCTCAGCTGCCTAGCCATGTATAACCACAGTTCCGAAAGAAAGCAGAAAATTCAGGAAAACCACAAGGGCATTTTGTGAAAGAGGTCCTCACCTTTCACACACTTCTCTGCTCCTGTCCCTGCATTGTAAAAGATACTCTCATTCCCTTTCTATTCTGTGCCTGTCACACAGTGACTGTGCTGAAATGTACTCACAGAACAGGATGCGACTCTATTCACTTCTCCCAGTGGTGAAATCTGGCCCAAAGTAAAGCAGATTTCATTAGGCTGTAAGGTGGACTCATAAGCAAAAATCTATTGTTGGCACTTGATGACTCCATGTCTGTAACCTTTTGTTCTCTACGTGTGGGTTTGAACTGCTCTTGGCCACCATAGCACAAGCTGCCAAATCATCACCTGAGAAGCTGAGAAGCTTATTCTGGCAGAGGTGAGTATTCTTGCTTCTGAGCTACCTTCAGACATGTGGAGAATAAATTACTGCTCCTTTAAACCTGAAAGCTGAGCTCCTTTGTCCTTGAGACATTTTTCTTTTTTTTTTTCTTTCTTTTTTTTTCTTTTTACCCATTTTTTTCCACCCAGAGGTCAGGGTTTGATTGTGTTCAGTGTAATAGCAAGGCTTTATCTTGCTGACAGATAGATACTGAGAAGTGTGTATTTTGTAGTTCTGATCATGGCGATAGGACCATTTAGGATAGTTCTGGAAGCCTGGGCAGTGCACTGGTAGCCAAAGGTAGTACAGTCCCTTTCATACCATCGATAGAAAGTGACCATTGGAACAAAAACTTCCTAAAATGTGCCCAATAGTCAGTACAAGTCTTTTGAAACAAGACTTCCACTTCCTCCTCAGTATGAAGTTTGCTTTTGTTCACAAAAGTAAATTCCTGGGGTGGTTTTCAATGCGTGCAGTGTGATGAGCGGAACCTACAGTCTGGAAGCAAACCTAAGTGTTGAAGCCCATTGCATAAAAAGAGCTAAGGGAAACTAACGCCTTATATCTGAAATGAGCTTTTGGGATTAATTCTTATCTTCCTCCTTATTTCATGTAAGAGTGCAAGATTTGTGTTATTGCAAATTTAGCTAGTAAATCCTGTTTATATTTGTGTATTTATGAGGTAACCTTCATCTGGGGATTTTTCTCTTTGTTTTTTTAATCTGTGAGCGTGTATTCCATTATTTATATATAAAAATAAGCTTAAAATTTGCAAATTTAATGACAGTCTAATAGTTGAGCTATTACAGACATAATTATTAATACATTGATCATCTACACAACTACAAGCTAGTGATCCTTAGCAAATAATCCCAACAATGCAATTCATATTTTAACATTTTTTCTATAGCTAATGGAAAAACATATCTTCAGGTATGTTTCAGAGAAATAAGATATCTTTCTTCACAGTTTATAAAAAGTTCTTATGAAGATTAGACTCCCAGCTAAAATTATTTACTGTTTTTACTCCTGTTATTTGTATGTATATCTTAGAGGTGACTTAAGTTCAAGTATCTAAGGTGAGCTAAGGCATATCAATGTCAGTTGCTTCATAAGGAGAAAGCATCTTAATGCATTTTAATATTGCTCTATAAATAGCTGATATTTATAAGTCAGCAAAAAAAATTTCTTTAACAACATGGCATTTCAGTTACACAACAGAAGTGGGGTTTGTTTTTTGAGACCCAGACGTGACAAGGTAACACATCATGGCATATTTTGGCTAATACACTTTTCTGATCTTTAGGCAGACATTTGCAAGAAGGCTTCTGCTCAGGGGAGATTTTAATTTGTTAATAGGATTTCCTTATCACTCTGCAATGTTGTAATCTTCTGTGCCATTGAAATATGGTAGGCTTTGGCAGTACTAACAAATGACCACATGATTAGGCCAGTGTAGTCCACTTACTCATGCAATGATGTAGCAATATTAGGGTGTACAGTTTTTTAAAAGAGTGAACATATTTAATTTATAAGAATTCTCATATTACTGTGATGGAGGCATTTTTAATTTTTAATAAACTACATATTTTTATAACTGCATGATCAATTATGAAAGCATTTATTTTTATAATAATATGTAAATATAGATTTAATATAAAAGATAATACTTGAAATGACAATTTCTCATAGTTTTGATGTTTGGTAGTGAAAAGTTCAAAAAGTAGCAGTATAACTGACAGTGTAATCAAGTATCTAATCATATTCAAAATTTATATGTCTGAATGAAGTGAATGCTTTCCTGATTTGAACTTTAAATGTTGTTTTTACCGATTATTTCATAGAATTGTAAATTAAAATTACTTCAAAAAACCCCAAAGTTTAGAGTCCCCTGGTTGAAGAGGTGTTAACATAAGTTATCCTTTTCAAGACCTGAATTTTATCCTCAGGGATTAAAAAGAGATGTTGTAGGAACAGAAGATAAATCTGTTCCAGTCAGATGATTCGGTTTAATTTAGAGTTGAGGGGGACTGAATTTGTTCAGGAAGGAAAAAATTTCTGTTAGGAATATTTTTTTTCCACTGAGGAAAAAATTATTTTCGTAGTTAAGTCATATGTTTAACTTGTCTTTTATTTATGGTGGCTGATACCAAAATGGCTGCCAAAAATTCAGGTTATTCATCAGCATCCCCAAATAAATATATCTTTGGGTCATACATAATTTGGGGGTTAATTTGTATTTGTTTTATGTTTTGGCTGCTAGTATGTAAGATTAAAGCCTGATAACAGGGAATAAGGAGATCGTAAGTTTTTTTCCCAATTTAAATTGCACTATCTGCGTAGCAGACTACTGCCTTTTGGGGTAATATTTATTTGTTTATTTGAATAATTACAGAAAAAAAATAATAACAAGATGCCTTTCTGAATTTTCACTGGTACTAAATGCCAAACTGCAAGGAAGTAAATGCAATCAGCTATAGAGGGCCTCTTCCTCTCTTGCAGCTGGTGACCATGATCTGAAACAAAAAAGTAATAGAAAATAAAGAAGTTTTTGGTCAGGAGAAACCTCTGCAAAGCGAATATACTGTCTGTCATTACTTTTCTGAAAACAACTTCATCTTTATGAAAAGTTTGGGAGATGGTACAATGTAGAATTTTTCTTTTAAGACATGGGTCAAAGTCAAAACTTTAACATTTACTCAAAAATTATCTGAAAACTCTATCAGAAATATAAATATCAACAGTGTCTCAGTAAGTCAAATGAAGGTGCTCCTTTTATAGTTAAAAGCAAAAAAAAATAGCCACTCTTAGGGAGTGATTAATCTCATTCTAAAGTAGGTGACTTAAATGTGGCAGATGAAAACTGCTCTAGCACCTCATATTTCTCTCCACTGACTGTAAAAGGATCTCTCAGATGATTAGCTCAGGTGGCTACCTGGAAGATACCTAAGATTTGGTAAGATTACTGATAAGCTATGCCAAAAAGATTTGTTACAGTAATATGAAAGCATAGCACCTTTCTTACAAGTTTCTTCTAGTCTTAACCGAAATTTGATACTGTTTCAAAAAAGCAATTTCTTCACGTACCCATAATTCTAAGCAATTAATCTACTACACAAAATCTTAATACACCTTATCTGGATACCATTTACTGCCTTTATTTTAAAAAATAGAGACCTAATAGAGAAGCTACATTCCTACAACCAGTTAGCCTATGGAAATAATTCCAGTCAAAAATTCTTCAAAACTGCAACACAAATGATCAAGACACATGAAAGAGAAAGGTTAAAAAGATACATATCTGATTAAAAGGAATTAGTTCTAGCCTTTGTTTCTGATTTCTTGATACTTCCTATTACTTCACTGGTACACCCTTACTCTCAGCTGTCATTGAAGAGAATGTTGAAGAGTCTTGCTATGAATGGATAAATGTTTAGCTACAAGAGAGAAAATATTTACTGTGCACATGAGGTAAAATAGTATTACCATGTGCTATGGAACTGGGTTAAAACTTGTTGCTTATGCACCGAGCAGTACCTTTTACACCTGTTGGTCAATAGTTGTGGGAGGCTGATTCCTGTGACACACACTGACTGAATTCACATCATGCAAAGACGGTCAAAGATGCAGTGACTGCCTGTACGTAAAATTGGTTGTAATAGTGGGGCCTAAAGAGCAGAAGTAAAATAAAAGCGAAAGGTAAAATTAAAAAAAAATATATATTAAAAAAAAACCCAAACTGTCCTTTAACTTGGAAATAGATTTAGCAAAAGAATAAAGATATCTGAAATTTTTATATATTATGTCTGTTTCACATTTGTAATGAGGTAATAAAATTTATGTATTCATTGCAAAGATGCATCCTAAGGAGAGGCATTGTAATTTCTGCATAAGCAAAGCACATAAAATTTGTCACACATCGAATTATAATTTAGAATAACAATTAGAATCCATTAAAGTTCTTTTGATTGTTTTTTCTCATATATTTTTTCATCCTAATTCATGTAATACAGAATGAGATTTTAAGCTTTGGTTAATTTGTTTTGCTCAGACTGAAGTACTTGTGCAAGCTCCTTATTGCATAAAAATGTAAGGGGGGAGTTGAATTGAAGAAGCAGTAATATTAATGCTCTCTTGAATATCCTATTAAACATTTTTAAATAGATGCTTGGGTCTCCTAATTTTCAGTATGAAACTGTCTGAAGAGTTGGCATTGTATATACTGAGCCTCTTAACAGGTTTTTCTCAAATGCCGACCATGTTAAACTCTTGATATCCTAGAGGAATTTGCATTAAAATGTCATTGTACTCTTCTAAAAAAATGAATACAGCCCTTGTGGCTAAAATTATGACGGGGTCTTGATGTTTAAAAATGAAGATAAGTAAGACTTGGAAAGCATTTAGATGGATTAGATACTTACATACCGTTGAAACTAATGCTTTCTAAAAACAGGATCCTGGAGAGCTCTATCTTGCTTCTTATCATGATCATGCAGAAAAAAAAAAACAAAACACCAAACTAAAAAGGCAGGATAAGACAGTATTGAAAGAAAGAAGCACAGTAAACATCTTCTTTTACTCAGCCTGAATGTAGTTTTCTAGCTCTCATCCTGGATATATTGAGTAGTAAATTGGTGTTTCTGAATTTAGTTAAAAATAAGTCAGGCTATAATATATTCATATCCCCAGATATTCCACAAGCTATTGTATGTTTACTCCTTTCATTAATATGTAAGGCAGAAACTCAGTCACACTCCTCCGTAAAAATGTGAAGGATCTCCTTCAAATGGTCATGTTGATTACATAAAGAAATAAATAATTTATAAAACAGGTAATAATTTTTATTGACTTAAATTTATTTTAATCCTACTAGTTCCAAACTAGCACCCTACTAATACTAGTTTTCCTTAAGTTAAGAGAAAATATTTTTCATTTGAAAATAGATTGGCTTGTCTTCAACTGTTTCCTTTGAGTTCTTCTCCTAAGACTACATTTAGTGATAAAAAGCCAAACTGTGACACTATTACCTTTCTTCATAAAAGTTGATGATTCTTTCAATCCTTATGTCATCCTGAAAACATTATCTGGATCAGCTTTGCAGGACCAGAGACTTCTTTGTGCTTGTTAAATAGCACATAAGCATATAAGTAGCATATACGAAAAAGAGGATTTAAATCTGTTTTCTGAAATTTGTCTCTATCAGCACATTGCTCGGTTCATCTACTTTTCACAACTGTTTTTGCACATTTTTATTTTTCTTCCTTCTGGCACTGGGGTGATCAGTTTTAAGCTAAAAACAAATATCTTTTGATATTCTCCACATGACACAGAGGAACTATATTTTAGGTAATGAATAGTCGTTGAGCCAGATGTTACCTGCAAGCATGCAGCAAATGTATGAGTGTCACTGATAAATCTATGGGTCAGCCAAGAATCAGCTGCTGGCCACATTGCATAAACCCATGGTGGACAGAAATGATGAGAACAAGTCAGATAACATACAGATAAACTCGTGGCATTAATAGAAGGATAAAAATAAGCAGAAGTAAACTCCTGAAATTATGCTGTGTACTTGATCTGATGCTCTAACCTTTGCAAAAGGATGTGCTATAACTAAATCTAGTAAAGTATAACTTCCCAGTTTTTTCATCTTATATTAAAAGCTCCAGATATAATGAAAGAAGGAGAAAAGGTCAGATCTTCAGTGTTATGGTTATTGTATTTTGGGTTTGGTATTGAAATATAAAGAAGCTTTTTTAAAAAAATAGTATTCTGTTGTGAAGTTGAGGATCTTAGAGCTCCTCAGTGCCGTGTGATAGAACTATTAAGATTTTTAGATTTCTTTTTATGTGACAACAAATACAAAAATTGTGTGGGGAAAAGACTGAGTTTATCTAAATATTGAACTATATTACTTTGAACAGAAAGATCAATATACACCTGATCCTCTTATAGTTGAAATGATTTTTCTAAGCACAGCAAAATAAAATCAGAAGCGTTAGTTTCTTAGAATATATATTACTTTTGCACATTTTAAATTTTTTTTCTGGTTCAGGGATCATCATTGTGATCCCTAATTCATAGTTCCTTAAGTTAATAATGCAAGAGATTTGTAAGAGATATTAATGTAAAAAAACATTAATTTAAAAATGATGGTTGGAGGGGAGCACAATGACAAGAATGACACTTATTCCTCACTAAATAAATTATTTTTTACATTTATTTTATTCTACTTTATCTTTTATTTTTTAAAAAGTGTATTAGTCTGCAAGACAAAGATAATGACTTGTGAAATTGCAAAATTAAATGCAATATAAGTATTAATTAGTGGAAGATAAATGTTATCCATCCAGATATGCTATTTTAGCTAATGTAAAGTCCTTTAAAAGAACTAAATGCTGAGAGGTCTGCCATATGCTACTGAGATAAAATTAATCCCAAACTCACATTATGTACTGGTTCTGGCAGAGACAGGGTTAATTTTCCCTAGGCTGTGGCAGGGACCCAGGTATTCCATCCCATGTGAGCTGAACCCAGCCTGTAGCTGGGAGCTGCAGTAGGCAGGAGGAAGTCCTCGCTGGGGAGTGGGTTGGAGCATCCTGGGTCCTGTTGGTGAGCGGTGGTATGGTAATTGTGTTGCTTTATTCTTCTCTCAGTGTTATTGTTGTTGTTTTCCTGTTCCCTTTGCTGTTCTGTTAAAATTGCCTTTGTCCTAACCCTTGAGTTTTGCCTTTTTCTTCTGATTCCCCCCATCATGGCCCTGGGGGGGGGTGGCTGAGAGGGAGCTGCTCCTGGTTCTTTGTTGCCATCCAAGGCCAAACGAGGACACATTACAAATAAGCAACCTGGAGATTGGAGATTTTTAAGCTCTGTTTTGAAGATATTTATATAGTTTTAGTCATACTATGTTAGGCATTTATTTCCTTCCTTGCAGGTAAATGGCTGTAAGTTTTACTTGGTACCACTGAAATAATACAAGTTTCATCAACAATTTCAATGCATACAAAAAATTTAAAAAATAAATCACAGCCTGGTTGATATTCAGATACTTACTCAGATTTTAGTCTCATTATAGAAAGAAAACTATTATTCCTAAGTCTTCCTTTCCACACGTTACAGCCTCTCTTTGTATCCCTATGTAGCTGAATTAATAGAAGTTTAAAAAGAAATGTTTCTAATACTGTAATGTTCCAGTCACTGAGGTGTCTAGTCAGACATACTAATCCTCCTACTCTTCACTTTTTCTGGAGAGTTTTGTAAGTACCAAGTAAATAAATTTGCATGTGTTATCAATTTTTTTTTTTTTTTAGGCTGCCTGGAACTGAAAGAAGACACCATTGAAAATCTTCTGGCAGCTGCCTGCCTCCTCCAGCTCCCTCAAGTGGTAGAGGTTTGCTGCCATTTTCTAATGAAGCTTTTGCACCCATCCAACTGTTTGGGAATACGAGCGTTTGCTGATGCTCAAGGATGCACAGAGCTTATGAAGGTGGCTCACAACTACACCATGGTAAGGCAGTTTTAGAATATCTAAACTACGATCTTGTGAATCCTCTGTATTTTCTGTAAGTAAAAATATCTAGTTAGTTTTTGGCTTGAAATTATTCTGTATAGGAATGTAGGAGTGGTGATTCCTCTCAACGTCACTGATGCTATGAGAATTGGCCTGCTATGATGAATGCACTGTCTGCTGAATCAGAGCAGTATATGCCTTAATTAGATGCGTGTTCACATACAGGTGATAATAGTAAAAAGTATCTGTAAGTCCTTAGAATGCTTTTTAATCACTGTTCCTTTTTTGTTGAGCTTTGGGCAAGCTTTATAATTGTTGTTGTTCTGCATGGGAATGTTATCAAGGGAAGTTTTCTGGGTTTTTTTGTCAAGAACTATCTGTCCTTCTATTCATTGATGAAGTAGATTAAGACAGAAAGTTGAAGACATAAATAATTTTTCCAGTTACACCTGACAGAACAGGTATGGCCTTAATATTAAAAATTAATCAGAATCAATGAAGCAAAAATATCCTACTTATTCAGAAACTAAATCATATCGGTAGTCATTTGATTAAAATTAAAAACATCTGCCTCATGAAATTAAACTTACATAAAAAGTAGATTACACATCATTTCTGAGAAATAATGGTCCTTTAAGATCCATACTGGAATCATTGTTGAAGTAATAGAGCAGGTTCCAATGAATCTGCTTTGCTTGTCCAGCAGTTATATCCTTTTTTTTATTTATGCTTTTCTCTAACTAATACTACATTGTGATTCACAGGTTTAACTATGTTTTCCTTACCACTACAGCTCAGGTAGTTATACCCATTTTATGCTTATGGAGCTATTTCTGTAGCTGGTTTTAATTTTCTCTGCATTTAGACATTTAAACTGAAGTTTTCCAGGTCCATGTTAGTCAGTTTAACATTTGTCTGTCAGTGGAGAGAAATAAGCCGTTGGATGAGAATTTATCTGAGGTACCTTAGAATGAAATTAAATTAGAGTTAAACAGGTATGGGTTGAAAAAGTTCAACTTTTTTTACATTTTTTTTTTTAAGATTTATGTATTACTTTGATATTTTTTCTTTTTTGAGTGAAAAAAGTATAATGAAGAATGAAAAATTAATGAAACCTAATAGAAGAAAACCTTGATTTTAAAAAAAACTCATGGTTCTTTAAAACAAGTAAAATATTTTTGGTGGTGAATGAAATTACTCATAGTACATGTGAAGACTCATACTGATACATATCTGATGCATCACAAAGTGCACTATTTCCAAGACATTAAGTATATTATATGATTAGGGGACTGCAGCATTTCCCTTATGAGTAGAGGCTGAGGAACTTGGGTCTTTTTAGTCTAGAGAAGGCTGAGGGTAGATTTGATCAATGCTTATAAATACTTACAGGGTGGGTGTCAAGAAGATGGGGCCAGCCTTTTTTTTCAGTGGTGCCCAGTGACAGGACAAGAGGAAATGGGCACAGACTTGAATATAAGAAGTTCCACCTAAACATGAGGAGGATCTTCTTTCCTTTGAGAGTGGCAGAGCACTGCAAGAAGCTGCCCAGGGATATGTTCCTGTGCAACCTGTTCTAGGTGGACCTGCTTTGGCAGGGGGGTGGACTAGGTGATCTCCAGAGGTCCCTTCCAACCCCATGTAATTCTGTGATTATAGGTTTTCATGCTTAGGTCTAAAATCTGAATTATGTATACATACATACAACAAAAGACAGTAGACCAAAAAGGAAATCAGTTGTAATTAATAAGCAGGCTCTGATGTAACTACATTTATAAGCATGCACAATAGTCACACTTTCTCTTTGTTAGGAAAACAAATAGTCACATCTATTCAGTTATGCATTTACAATACTTTTTCTGTACACATTTAAGCTTCCAACCCAATGAAAACACAATTATAAAAGTTAAGCTTCATAATGCATATTTCCTAGGTATCATTTTATTGCATTTAGGTGTGAAGCGCCTCACATCTTTTTGATTTACTGTTTTGTGTTAAAGGGTATCAGTGACCAGTTGCAAGTGGGAGAAGAGTACCTTATGGCCTGTCTTGACTTGAACAATTGAATCTACATAAGAGAAAAGTGATTATTCCTTCTATGTGCATGCATAACTGGGAAAAACTACAGTTCAGGGATGGTACCCTGGAAAGTGTGATAGAGGAACAGCAAACATAGACTTGTAATGTGAAGAAAGAGTAGAAAAGGGATGGGCAGAGCAAAAAGCAGATGCATAGTCTCTGAGGTGATGGAAAACATTATTTTTTCCTTCAGACTCCAGGGAAGTAGTATGAACTGTGGTGAGAGGAAATGTAAAGTAGGGCAAGGGGGAGTTTGTTGATAAACTCCTGCCTTATGCAGAGGATTTGACGGGATCCCTCTTTAAAAAAACTCCTTATTTTTAAAAAGTTCTCATGCTTTCAAGAGAATTTCAACGTCCTTTCTTTAACGCATTTCATGGTGCTTTCTTTAAGACTTGCAAGTGATGTTTCTCAAATTTTGGCTTTGTGAATCTGTTTCCAAATGAAAAAGCTCATTTGTCATAATTGGGAAACAATAGTACTCCCATAACTCTGTCATATTGTGTGTTCGTTTGCTTGTAAAAAAATATCATTCTTTGAAAGTTATAGAAAATAAATAGCTTAATAAGTTTCTGATATGAAGGCCAAATAACAGATTAGTGATCACAGCTTTCAAAGTTTGTCTCTATTTTAAATAATTTTTCTCCATGAAAATGTGAAACCTAAAACAGGTGAAATGAATATTCTGTACTTATTATCTTAAATATTTACTTAAATTATGTATCATATAAATTAATCTCTCTGATATATGAAAAACAGTTATTGGGAGAAAACTTGCGGGGGGGGGGGGGAGGAAGCTTTTACAGCATTTGAGAGAACTTTAATGGCTTTTGAAGAGTGAAATAATATGATTTCTTCCTACACTTTTATAAATCTTTAGAAATACTGAATTTCTTCCCGGATATTTAGCACTATAGTGCCAGATTATTTTAATAATATATTGATTGAGTTGATAAGGAATTATAGTTGACTATCTGAATAGTAAGTTCTGTAATGCTAACCATGATAACATTTTTTAATAGAGTACAAAAAACAAAGCTATATGGAGTAGATATGTATGTCCCCAAAGTAAAGAAAAAGTGAGGGTAATGACTGAATTTATACACCTTTCTTATTCTTCTTTGCATCTACAAAAATATCTACTCTACATTAAGCATGAGAAAGTCTTTTATACTCCATTGTATGTCTCTTAAATACTGTAGCGAAGAATTACCAAATCCCAAAATAATTTTTTTTTCTACTAACCATAATGCTATAGCTAGGTGTGAGCAGAAATAATAGTGCTGTACCATAAAGTCCTTTGAGTTAAAAAACCTCAAAGAAACAATAATTCTACACTGGTTGTAGGAATGGGGAGCAAAAGAAAGTTTTTAAAATAATCTTGCAAAAAATAGGTTTGTAGACGTGGCATATTTCATAGAACGTGTAATGATTTTGAAATATAACTGAAGTTAAATCTTATCTTGGAATAATTTACTTCTTTGTTAATTACATAGGTGAAATTAAATTTTAATTGAGTCCTAAGAAAATAATAATAAAAAAATATTAATTCTCTGTAACCCTTAGTTAAGGTCCTCAGTACTCATTTAAAGTACTGGAATCTTAGGATAACTCTCTGACTGCATTGGACCTAGCAAATATTTTACAGCTTTCTTCCACCAAGTAGTTTTAATTAGAAAGTCATTCACAGTAGTCTTCACAGTAGCATCTTAAGGAAAATCAATGTATTTTCCTGAAAATGGTTTGCTTCACTGAATCTCCATAAATGTTTTAATCTTCTTTTTTCAAAAGAACTTTCTTGTCTAGTGTCGGACTTGATATTTTACAAGTTCTAAATTACACTGCTGTTCATTATATATAAATAATAATAATAAAAAATAATCAACTTGCTTTAATCTTTTACGTAACATCTTATGAAAGCAAGACATTTGAACCTGGAAATTTCTTTATATTAAAGAAGAATTTGTGCTAAAGAGCAGACACCTGAATTTAAGAATTATGCTGACTTAAGGAGATATTTCGTTTCCCACAAATGTTTTCTGTCACATTAGATAACTTAATTTCCTTCAACCATGAAATTTGTGGAAGCCATGAATACAAATTTTTATTTGCATACTTGAAACAGGTATGACCAGAATTAATTCAAATGTGATAAAGTTTTTTTCAAAATGCAAAGTCATTCTGAACATGGAGAAAGCTCCCAATGGAAACACAATTCATTAACTGTACAATTATATACCCCTTTCCATAAACACAGGTATAATATCCATGGTATTTACTGAGATATTTAGTCTTCAGTGTAAAATACCAAATTTTTCTTTCAAAATGCAAAATCTAAGTGAGGAAAAGAAAATGCTTGCAAGTCGGAGGGGAGACAGTGAGTAAATGAAGATAAGGAAAGCAGTGAAGGAAAACCAGAGAACATTTGTAAAAATCTTTAGAAAATTCACTTGCCAAATAGCAAGTTATGAGGGTGTGGGAGGGAGAGAAGAATGTAGACTTCATAAAAAGTTAGTGAACAGTGAAAGCTGGAAATGTCTATGTTTGCATTCCCTGTACTTTTTTTATACATGGAACTTAGATAGCAAAATTTTAAATTAAAACATTAGAAACAAGAAGTAAAGCTTAAGATCAAAATTGCAAAGTTTCTTTGGTTTCTATTTTAAGTACATGTATAATATGGGTCGGTTTATTTCTGAGGTACAAAATTGCCCTGCTAGTGTTTTGTAGTGTGGGGGTTTTATTATTTTGTTTTGTTTGGGTTTTTCGTGGGCTTTGTGCTGTTGTGCTTTTTGGTCTTTTTAAATGAATCTGCTAATTTCAATGGCAGCACAAATATCTATGTCTCTTGATTTAAGACTTCTGTACTTCTAATTACAATCTGGGTTTTTACTAGCTTGTTAGTTTCTGTAGATGTTTAATCTGCAAAGACATATGTAGGAAAAATTTAAATTCCTAATTTATTGTCAGAGTTATATGATGGTACAGTGAGATTCATGTGCAATGTCATTTTAAAGAAATAAAAGCAGCAAAACGGAAAATAACAATAAGCTAAAGCAAGCGTATTCTTCTAGCATGAATTTTCAGTGACAGTTCTTTATTTTTCTACTTATCATGGAAGCTAACCTCTAAAGTCAGCAGTTTTTCAGCTTGTCATACTTGTCAAAAATTAGAGTCATAGTGTATCGTCTTGTCTGTCTCTTTATAAAATAAGATACAGTCTAATTCAAAATTATGATGGCAACCTTGTTGGGATGCAATTCTTTTTAGAATGTATGACTTGTTATAATATACTTTATTTTTAACCATTATATGTTTATTGCTGAAAGTTTGTAATAGACCATGCTAGTTTAATGAACTCTGTGGCCCTGATGTACCATTATCCTTTCTCAAAAACAACTACTTTTCTACATTAGTAAATATTGAGAGAGGAAAAGTATGTCACATGTTTCCTTAAAAAGATAATTGCAGTTTGGTTTTAAAGTGTAGGAAACTCTTAAAAAAGTTATTCATAACGGATACGGTTTTAAATGCAACTTTAGTTTGCTTTCTCTCTCCCAGTAAAAAACATGGTTCTGCTTGTGTTATGACATACAGATAGCGCTTGGAAGTTTAAAGCGTGACATTCCAAGTTATGTTACTTGTTTCTTCATCTCAATAGCATGCCATTTGACTGAAGCCTGATTTTTTTCAAATGGAAAATTTAAATACCTCATAGAAACAACGATTTAATCTGCCAGTCCTTTACCTCTCAGAAACCACTTAAACCTACGTGATCATTTTGCATCTCAAAGCTGCAGTTTGACTATTGAGATGATAGAGCTTTTTCAACATTTTTATTTCACCATATTCCAAAAACAATTGCTAAACATAAACTTGGAAAATCTTCAAGTTACTTTGACACACTGAGTAGGAGGATGGCCATAAGTAACATTTCCACGACCAGAGAACATATATGAATAGACTGATTGATGTGTCTGTAACCCGGTCAAAAAGGTAGCAATATAAAGGACTTTGGCATATGTTACAATTCCAAGCCTGAGAGATGCAGAAGGTTTGCAGGCGCCTTTGAATGAAGTGGTAGAAGGTGTTTGGTCTCTCATAGATGCAGTTCTGTGCTTCACGCTACAAGGGTCATTAGTCCCAGCACAGCAACACATTATTCAAACTTAATTATAAGCACGTAAGTAATCTCAGTGACATGTACTGACTCTATATAGACGCTTTAACTTACTGAGAATTCTGATTATTCTGCAGATGGAGCAACCATTACATTTATGTGAAGTGTGTGCCTTATGCAAATTTTTTAATGATCTTTTATGGTGAAGAGCTTCAGTGATCATGTTATTAGTTATGTTTATTATCTAATCCACAGAATTTCAAGTTAAAACTTGATGCAATGGAGTGGGGGAGGAGTGATATGTAAAACCTTTCCTATCCAGTTCCATTTACAAAAGCTCATCCTGTAACTTATTGAAATATTGCAAAAATACTCCATATTGAAATTAAGAAAAATATGACTGAGGTGTTGTTAGATGGTGATGACAGTCATTAATGAATTGTGGTTGTACATACAGACATCAGTGGTATATTTCAGTGTTAATACAGCTTTAACTAAGGTCAGATAAGGAGTGAAACAAGTTAACTCTAGTACTGTAATTAGACAGTTCTTTAACATATGCTGTTTGACATGATTTGTATGCAGGGTCATTAGCTTTCTGCTATTTAAAATAGCTGACCAGATACTGGGCAATAGACGCTAACAGCTTTGTTATCTCCATATCATACTTTCTTTAGACCACTTTGACCTTCCTATCACCCTGTTGCTGGTATACTGATAACTAGTCAATAAGATGGGTGGAAAGCTGACTGGACAGACAGGCTAAAGGAGTTGGGATAGGTAGTAAAAAGTCTAACTGATTGCTAGTAAATAGTGATGTTCCTTAGGGATCACTTCTGGGTCCAGTACTGTTTAACAATTTTGTTACTGATCTAGATGATAGGATGTGATTCTCTCACAGGAAGTTTGCAGATGTCACCAAACTGTCCAGGGGAGATGATTAATGCATTATTTGAGGACAGGGCTGCTATTTAGAGGGTAGGCTGGAGAAATGGGCTGATAGGGAGTCATGACGTTCAACAAAGGGATGTGCAAGGTCCTGCAACCTGGGGATGAATAAACCCATGCACCAGTACAGGCTGAGGAGAAAATGTTTAGGAAGCAGCTCTGCAGAGAAGGAGCAGGGGGTCCTGATCAACACCAGGTTGAACATAAGCCAGCAATATACAATGGCAGCAAAGCAAGCCAGCAACATCCATGGGTATATTAGTGGGAGTGACCAAGTGGAAGAATGTGGTGCTTCCCCTTTGGGTACCCATGAGACCACATATGAAGTGCTGTCTACTTTTGGGTTCCTCAGTACGAGAGAGACATGGATATACAGCTGAGTCCAGTGGAGGTCACCAAGCTGGTTGGATGCTGGAGCACACAGTGTATGAGGAAAGACTAGGGGAGCTACGCCTATTTAATTTAGGTAAGAGGGGGCTAAGGGAGACCTTACTGCTTTCTGCATCTAACTGATTAGAGGATACAGACAAGATGGTGCCAAAGTGTTGTTAGATAGCAGACACAAATAGGAAATCCTGACTGGATATTAGGATATTTTCTTTTCTTTTTATACCATGGGTGTAGTCAAATATTAGAAAGACAAAAAACAGTGTCATTGGGGGTATTGGAGACTTGACTGAAAATGCTGTGGAGTAACCTGACCTAGTTAGACATGGATTGAGCAGAGAGTTTGACTAAATGACCTCGAGAGGTCATTTTGAATGAAAATTATTCCATTAAACACATCTTTTGTACATTTTGGTAGATATGAGCTGTGTACCCAGGGACAACATGAAGCAAAAGTTCAGATATTGTATATTTTTTTTACTTTTATTTTTTAAGCAGTGTGCAACAGATGGGATTTCCAGAGCTAACATTTAATTGACTTTTATTAGCAACAGGCTATTGGTAACACGTTAGCAACAAGTTAGTAGTAACACACTGAAATGTTAAAGTATTCTGCAATTTTCTGTTTCTTATGCTCTGTCAGGCATACATTTCCAAAATCTATTATTGTACAAAATGTCCTACTTGCACTGTAAACACCAAATATAAATCTGCAAGAAGACTTGTGCAGGCTTGTGTTCAGACTTTATGGCATCCTACACTTAATGGATGATCTGTAATATGTTTTTTCTTTGGATAGATAGTGTTCGTAGAAAACTAGAGTCACTCCAGACAGCAACAGAACTTTTTTCATTTGTTCTATTTTTGTTTTATTTTTGTTTCTTTAAAAGCCCTGTTTAAACATTTGTCCAGTCACCAGAGGATATTATGATAGATTACAGTACTTAATTGACTATGGAAGAGACTGTATCACACACTGGAAGGTGACATTGTTACTCATATTGCTGAACATTTATTAGTCTAAAAATGCAATATATTATGTTCTTAAAACTCAGAGGGAAAAAAAAAAAGAATACTTTTGAGGAAAATACTTCAAGAAAAAAACAGGACATTTGAAATAGGACATTTTTTAACTTGGAACAATTTATTGCTTACTCAACTGGAAATGTGGCAGCTACTGCAGTGTAATAAGAACACTGGTTTTAGTGCACATTGCATGCACTTCTAAAAGTGAATTAGTGTTGTAAGAACTGGTTAAGTTTTTGAGATTTTTAACTCAAGTACAATATAAATTAAGCATGTGCAAGAAATTATCTTGGTACATGCTAGGGAAAAAAAACAATCAATGTAATTTAATTGGAAAATAAAATTACTGCATCTCCATGTACCTGTGACTAAAAGGGACATACCAATACGTTAGACGTAGTCCTGGTGGACAATAGGATGACCATGAGCCAGCAATGTGCCCTTGTGGCCAAGAAGGCCAATGGCATCCTGGGGTGCATCAGGAAGAGTGTGAACAGCAGGTCAAGAGAGGTTATCCTGCCTCTCTGCTCTGTCTTGGTGAGGCCCCATCTGGAGTATTGTGTCCAGCTCTGGGCTCCCCAGTTCAAGGAAACGCAACTGCTAGAGAGGGTACAGCAGAGGGCTACAAAGATGTTTAGGGACCTGGAGCACCTCTCTTATGAGGAGAGGCTGAGGAACTTGGGTCTTTTTAGTCTAGAGAAGACTGAGGAGGGATCTGATCAATGCTTATAAATACTTACAGGGTGGGTGTCAAGAGGACGGGGCCAGTCTTTTTTCAGTGGTGCCCAGGGATAGGACAGGAGGAAATGGGCACAGACTTGAATATAAGAAGTTCCACCTAAACATGAGGAGGAACTTCTTTACTGTGAGAGTGGTAGAGCACTGGAACAGGC
>JAOQGH010000001.1:165676928-165688545 GCA_025769975.1 Gallinago jamesoni
TCAGGTTTGTCAAGCAGGACCTGCCCCTCATGAACCCATGCTGGCTGGGCCTGATCACCTGGTCGTCCTTCATGTGCCAGATATGTTTTATTTACATGACTCTACTGTGCTAATACTTTGTGGTCATTTGATTCTAATTCTAATTCTAATTTGATTTAAATTCTAATTTGATTCCTATTTTAAAAGAAAGTCAGATTTATTCCAAAATAAGCTTATAATAAATTATTTATGTTGTGATAAACATAAACACAAAAAGAAAGATTCCAGAGGGTGGAATCAATGAAGGGGCAGAATACAGAGAAACTCTTTGAAAAGCCAGGAGTCAGGTTAGGAAAGCTAAATCCCAGTCAGAATTAAATCTGGCCAGGGACATCAAAGGCAACAAGAAAAGATTCTGCAGGTACATTACTGATAAAAGAAAGAATAGAGCAAGTGTGGTCCCTCTCAGGAAGGAAATGGGAGACCTGATTACCTGGAATATGGACAAGGCTGAGGTACTCAGTGACTTCTTTGCCTTGGTCTTCAGCAGCAGGTGAACTAGCCACACTGCTTGAGTTGCAGAAGGCAGAGGGAGGGATTGGGAGAATGAACTACCACCCACTGTAAGAGAAGACCAGGTCTGATACCATCTGAGGAACCTGTAGGTGCACAAGTCCATGGGACGTGACGGAGTACATCTGGGTTCCTGAAGGAACTGGTGGATGAAATTGCTAGGCTACTGTCACAGCTGAGAAGTCATGGCAGTCCAGTGAAGTTCCCACTGACTGGAAAAAGGTGAGCATAACTATCACTTTAAAAAAAGAAAAAAAGGAAGACTCAGGGCACTACAGGCCACTCAGTCTCTTCTCTATGCCTGGCAAGATCATGGAGCAGATCCTCCTAGGATCTATGCTATAGCACATGGAAAATAAGGAGATGTTTGATGACAGACAACATGATTTCCCTAATCATAGCAAATCGTGCCTGACAAATCTGGTGGCCTTCTCTGATGGGGTTACAGCTTTGTTGGATAAGGGAAGAGCAACTGACATCATCTACTTTGACTTGTGCAAAGCATTTGATACTGTCTCACACAACATCCTGGTCTCTAAATTAGAGAGACATGGATTTGACAGAAGTATAAAGAATTGTCTGTATTGTCGCACAAAGAATTGTGGTCAACAGCTCAATATCCAAGTGGAGAACTGTGATGAGTGGCATTCCTCAAGGGTTAGTATTGGGACCAGTGCTGTTTAACATCTTGGTGGGCAACGTGGCATTCAGTGCACCCTCAGCAACTTTGCTTTGGGATGTCATCCAGAGGGACCTGTACAGGCTTAAGAGGTGGGCCCATGCAAACCTCATGAAGTTCAGCAAGGCCAAGTGCAAGGTTCTGCATGGGGGTTGGGGCAATCTCAAGCACAAATACAGGCTGAGCAGAATATGGATTGAAAACAGCCCTGAGTAGAAGGACTTGGAGGTATTGGGGGATGAGAAACTCAACATGACTCATCAACATGCTCTTGCAGCCCAGAAAGCCAACTGTATGCTGGGCTGCATCAAAAGAAGCATGGTCATCAGGTTGAGGGAGGGAGATGATTCTTCCCATTTACTCTGCTCTCGTGAGACACCACCTGGAGTACTGCATCCAACTCTGGGGGCCCCAATACATGAAGGACATGGACCTATTGGAGAGAGTCCAGAGTAGGGCAACAAAGATAATCATATGATCAGAGGGCTGGAGCACCACTCCTATGAAGACAGGCTGAGAGAGCTGGGATTGTTCAGCCTGGAGAAGAGAAGGCTCCAGGGAAACCTTATGGCAGCCTTCCAGAATCTCAAGGAGTCCTAGAGGAGAGATGGGGAGGGACTCTTTATCAGGGACTTTATTGATATGACAAAAGGTTTTAAACTGACAGAGGGGAGATTTAGATAGGATATATGGAAGAAATTATTTACTGTGAGGTTGGTGAGGCACTGGAACAGGTTGCCCAGAGAAACTGTGGATGCTTTATCCCTGTAGATATTCAAGGTCAGCTTAGAAGGGACTTGGAGTAACCTGGTCTAGTGGGGTATATTCCTGCCCATGACAGGGGGGTTGGAACTAGATGAACTTTAAGGTTAGTTCCAACCCAAACTATTCTATGACTGTGTGATAAAACAGCAAGCCTTTGAATTATGTTTGGGTGCTCCAAATGAAATGAATCTCAAGAAATTAAAATGTGGTCTAGGAATCAAATTTCTAGTCAAATTTGGAAATCTAAATAATTAAAGGAGAAAATTTGTATCTTTGAAGATCGAGAACCTGGATTTTATTGGTGGTATATATATATAAAATATTTAAAAATATGCCATATAAATTTGTATATATATACAGAAGTTACAGTTATATAAAGAATTTCTATTAAATAGCATTTTCTTAAATACTCAGCCCTGAATAATGTGAAACTAGTATAAACGTGGATGTTTATAAGAACAGGTTTGGGCTCATATGTTTTATCTGAAAACTTTGTCAGATTATGCTTTCAGTCAATAGTAAATCAGGACTGGAATAAGTTCTTCTTAAGCATACATCCAAATGAAAAGACAATAAAAAATTTTAAAAAATCTTAATCAAACCTAAAATTATTGTTCTGAATTTAGAGCCACTGCTCTGAGTGTTGTTCAAAATTAATTAAGTTCCTTGAGTTCATAAAATTTATTCCACCATTGCAATGTTCTCAATAATATTAGGTCTTTGGATTAATGTTCTATTGCAAAGTTTGATGTTGGTTCCTATTAAGAAGTAGAGTTTTGGGTTTTTTTTTTTCGTAATGGGATTTAACATAATTTTAATGAACCTTAATTAAACTTTGGCTTATAAATCATTTTATTGAGAAGTGCAATGAAATTTTCTGAGCTTTATGGCATTTTAATTAAAATGAATTAAGCCAACTTGTGGTTAAGTGCCTGCAAACTAGTTCCTTTACATTTCTAAGTTTTACAGCTTTTAAGCTTTATCGGGAGTCAATGGAATAGAACCTTATGCCATAAAAATCTATTTTTTATGTACCTCTTGGTAGCTAATAAAACAATTTTAAGAAAGAACTGAGTCATATTTTGATCTATCAGTTATGTAAAGAAAAATTAACAGCATGGTTAATACAGACCATGATCGTAAATATACTTTCGATTGTTGTGTCAGCATCCCATTTTGGGTGCATATGTATAGTTAAAATGTTACTCATTGAAAGTTAAGTTTTACATGTAAAAATATTCACATTCATAACTTGACTGCTTTATGGACGCATGTAATGGACATCTCCTGCATCCAGCTCTGGAACTCCCAACATAAGAAAGACATGGACCTGTTGAAAAGAGTCCAGAGGAGGGCCATGAAGATCATAGAATCATAGAATTGCCTAGGTTGAAAGGGAGCTTTTGGATCATCTAATCCAACTGTCAATCTAACACTGACAAAAACCATCACTGAACCATATCTTTTAAGCACTACATCTAACCATCTTTTAAATAAATACCGCCAAGGATGGTGCCTCAACCACTTCCCTGGGCAGCCCATTCCAATGCTTAAGAACCCTTTCAGTGTAAAATTTTTTTCCTAATACCCAATCTAAACATCCCTGGTGCAACTTGAGGCCCAGCAAAGAGTACTCCCGTCCAAGCCGTGGGCAGCCAGTTTCTCCTGGAGAATGCTGTGGGAAACCACAGAATCACAGAATCACCTAGGTTGGAAGGGAACTTTTAAGATCATCTAGTCCAACCAATAAAAAAAGAAAAAAACAAAGAAAAAAAACCACCACACACACCACCACATTCACACCACACAAAACACCACCCAACACTAATCTATATTCCCGAGCACCATGTCAACTCGTCTCTTGAATACCTCCAGAGATGATGCCTCAACCACCTCCCTGGGCAGCCCATTCCAATGTCTGATAACTCTTTCAGTAAAGAAATATTTCCTAATATCTAACCTGAACCTCCCCTGGCGTAACTTGAAGCCATTGTCCCTTATCCTATCATCTGTAACTTGGGATCATATCAAAGGCCTTACTAAAGTCCAGGTAAACAATGTTCACAGCCTTTCCTTCATCCACCAAGCGGGTCACCTTGTCATAGAAGAAGATCAGGTTTGTCAAGCAGGACCTGCCTTTCATGGACCCATGCTGACTAAGCCTGATCACCTATTGTCCTTCATTTGCTGCATAATGGCACTCATCATGACCTCTTCCATGACTTTTCCAGGCACTGAGGTCAGACTGAAAGGCCTGTAGTTCCCTGGATCATCCTTTCTGCCCATCTTGTGGGCATTTGCTAGACACCAGTCACCTGGAACCTCCCCAGTTTGGCAGGACTGCTGGTAAATGATGGAAAGTGGCTCAGTGAGCACTTCTGCCAGCTCCCTCAGTACTCTCGGGTCGATCCTATCTGGACCTGTGTGTGTGTGTCCAGGTGTTGAAGAGCAGGTCCCTCACCATCTCAGTTTGGATTACTGGGGCTTCATTCTGCTCAGAGGGCTGGAACACCTCTCCTATGACGACAGGCTGAGAGAACTGGGGTTGTTTAGCCTGGAGAAGACGCCAGGAAGAGCTTATAGCAGCCTTGTGGTATTTAAAGGGAACGTACATGAATAATGAGGAGGGACTCTTTAGTGATCAGATGAGGGATAACAGTTTTAAACTGAAAGAGAATAGATTTAGATCAGATATTTGGAAGAAATTCTTTACTGTGAAGGTGGCGAGACACTGCAACAGGTTGTCCAGAGAAGTTGTGAATGCCACATCCCTGGAGTTGTTCAAAACCAGGTTGGATGGGGCTTTGAGCAACCTGGTCTAGTGGGAGGTGTCACTGGTGATGGCAGGGTGGTTGGAACTTGATGAACTTCCGACTTTATCCATTGTATGTTTCTATGATTCATAATAATAAGCATCACCTTTCAGCTTTAGCTAATTTATTCTATTTGCATATATGTATTTGATATGTATTTAAATTACACATTTCAATGCACTTGTCTGCCATGATTATGTCATGTCTGTCGATTTTTTCATGTCTATGCCTGTATTATTCATCTATCCTACCTTATATAAAATACTGTGCAGTTATTTTTTAATAGATTCTTTTCACGGATTCACAGATTTGACAGAGTTGTAAGGAACCTCTAGAGATCATCTAGTCCAACTCCCCTGCTAAAACAGATTACTCAGGACTGCATCCAGGAGGGTCTTGAAAATCTCCAGAGAAGGGGACTCCACAGCCTTCCTGGGCAGCCTGTTCCAGGGTTCTGTCACCCTCACCGTAAAGAAGTTTTTCCTCATATTTGAGTGGAACTTCCTATGTTCCAGCTTATGCTCATTGCCCCTCGTCCTTTCGCTGGAAACCACTGAAAAAAGTCTGGCTTCATCATCCTTCAACCCACCCTTTAGGAACTTGTAAACATAGATAAGGTCTCCCCTCAGTCTTCTCAAGGCTAAAGAGCCCCAGTTCTTTGAGCCTTTGCTCATAAGGGAGTTGCTCTAATCCCTTAATCATGTTGGTTGCCGTATGTTGGACTCTCTCCAGTAGTTCCCTGTCCCTCTTGAACTGGGGAGCCCAGAACTGGATGCAAAGTCCAGTTCTTTAAGCAGTAACATTCAAAAAATAAGATGTTGGAGAATTAAATAATAATTTCTTTGTACTGCACAGGGCAGGGGGAGGAAAACATGTGACTTACTAGGGCCAGAGTATAATTCTGATGTTTTAATTCTTTCACTATTTTTTCCATTACCAGTTATATATTCTCAGTAATACTGCATTACTTCTATCTCAGATCTTGATGACCATTTAGTCTTTCCCATGCCCCGGACACAAACAAACAATTATAGATAGCACTAATTTGACTTCTAGTATGCTAAGAATTGAATTGGGTGGGTATAGCAGTGGAATCATCCATTTCCTTCAATTTTGATGTTCTTACACTTAAGTCCTTGATTGATGCTTTGTCATTCTTTCCCTCTTTCTCATCTTACTCTCACAAAATCTATACAAAAGTATCATTATGAAATTCATTGTTGTTCTTTATCTATCAGATATTGTAACTTACTTCTCCCTCCAACACTTTTTACAGGATATTTTTATGTCAAAAATTAAATTTTTTTCCAGGAGGAGAGTCTTGTGCCTCCAAGTCTATGCCTACTTCACTTTCTTCTTACAATTGTCTATGAATCAAGAATATGAGAACACATTTGCAATCTCTCCACAGAGATCAAGCACCCTACAAGAAATATTTGGAAAAACATACCCTGCAGAGCTGTGCTTCTCTTGTGTCCTGTTAATGTAGAGAAGGTGGTTCAGAGGGCACTTAAGTCGGTTCTTAGGACTTAGTCAACTAAATGAAACATTTTTCTTTAGTTTATATAGTTTATATGTTTTATTTTGGTTAGTTTTTTATAGTTATTCCTATATGTATTATAATTTCAGTACTGTGAGTTTTTAATTGCTGTATACATTTTGCAAGTTGACTGTATGCTAACAATCTGTCCTAAACAAGTTCAAGAAATAATGCTGTTCATGGTGTTGATCTTTCTCTCAGCCTTGTCATATGTATAGACAGCCATCATCTGTATATTGATAATTATAACACTGACAAGTTATTTAAGAAATGGATCAGATGATAGTGAAAAAATACAGGAAAAGGTAGTATGTGTATGTAAAGGTTTACAGTATTTCAAATGTGCTCAATTACAACTGAGTGTATAAAAATTCAAACAATCCACAGACCTGCCCTAGCCTTTACTAATTCTGTCATTACAATATTACCATATAATCTTCATATTGTTTTCTGAATATATTCATATATGAATTACAATTATAACTGTTTAATTCTAATCATCTTTGGTTTGTTTTTCTTGTGAGCTGTAAGAGGGCTGGGTGTGGCAGATATTGACTAATCCTATGGGCTTATTAGCTTTAACAGCTGCTTTTATTTTCTTACAGTATTACTGAGTCTGAAATACTTTCTTCTTCTCAGGAGAATATAATGGAAGTCATAAGAAATCAAGAATTTTTACTTCTACCAGCTGACGAACTCCATAAGCTTCTTGCCAGTGATGATGTGAATGTTCCTGATGAAGAGACTATTTTCCATGCCTTAATGATGTGGGTGAAGTATGATATGCAGAGGCGATGCAATGACCTAAGTATGCTACTTGCTTATATCAGATTACCACTGCTTCCACCACAGGTACTTTTAAAATTATTTATTTTAAATACTACTACTAATACTACTACGAATAATAATGTCACTGTTATTGTGAAAACTCTCATCAGTTTATAATCTGCGACTACTGAATACTCTGGGTGTTAAAAAGCAAAACTGTTCACAATAGAAAAAAATTAATGGCAGCACTTCATCCAGAGTGACCTCAATAAACTTGGGTTTATTGGGTCAACAGAAGCAGTGCAGAGCTGTGAAACTGAAAAAGAGTAACTGGAGATATCATAACATGCTAAGAACAAGCCGAATAGTAAATATTCTCAGAAAAAACACTGGGGATTATGACAGATACCAGGCTGATTATGAGCCAATAGCATGAATGAAGAAAACTACGTATTTGTTTACATCAGGAAAAATTCTGTCAGCAGGCCACATGAATTTATTATTCTCATAATACCTAGTGCTGCTAAGGCTGCACCTAGAACATTGTTTCCAATTTTACGCTCCACAATCCAAAAGACATAGGAAGAAACTGGAGAAGGTCCAGTGACAGGCTACCAAGATGGCACATCAGCTAGGAGAGGAGAGATTAAGGAAGTGTACTTATTTAGTCTGGTGAGGAAGATGCTAAGTGATGACTTAATAGCAACCTAAGACTTTTTAAAGGGAAGGTCATGGAACCGAATTTTTTGTGGGGAGCACCACAAAATGTAAAGGGAAAATGCCCCAAGGTATAGCATGGACATTTCATTTTTGACATTGGCTGGGGGTGGGGAAGTACTTGGAAAGCAGTGAACCACTTCAGCAAATTTTTCAGAGGCTAAGTAGTCTTCTTCGTTAAGGGTTTTCCTGAATTAGGTAGACCAGGTGATGACCAAATCCAGTGTTGGCATTAGCCCTGATTTGAGTGAGAGGTTGAACTAGTTGAACATTGGAGGTCCTCTGGAGCTCCCCTCCTGTGAATGCTTCTATGATTCTGTGATTCAGGCTTCAGTTCCCTTTTTTTCCTGGAGAAGTAAATAGTAATTGTCTTCTGTTTAGTACCTCCAAATAATAATTCTTCTTTCAGCTAGTGTAAAAGCTCAGGGAAAGCTGAGCTGAAAGGGGGAGAACGATTGTGGTTTTGGTTATGGCCTTGTTTGCCAGGACATGGCTGGACATGTGGCTGCCAATGGAATTAGCGAATTCATTCCTCTTATTGCTTTGCTTGTGCACAGAGCTTTTTTTTTTTTTTCCCTATTAAACTGCCTTTATCTCGATCTGTGAGTCTTCTCATCTTTATTTTATGTTATCTCCATCCCATAAGAGAAGGGCATGAGTGAGAGGCAGGGTGGGTGTTTGGCTGCTGGCCATGGTCAACCCATCATCATCCTTTTTTGCAACCCAATGCTGGGCACCAAAAAGGGCTGTTTATGGGGAAGTTCACAACACTGAAAATTGGGCAGTGATGAGTAAGGCCAAAATCAGCTTCCACTTCAGTCTTTTTTTTTTTTTTATGGTGAGTTTTAGATAATTCCATAATTGTACTAGCAATAATATCACACGATATCAACATCTACAGGAGTGATTTCTACATAGGAAGCCAGAGACAATGTTCTCACATATCTAAATCTCTTCATGTACATTTGAGTATACTTACTGTTCCTTAGAGAATCCTCAGATCCTGAGCTGAGGGTCCAATGAATAAACAAAGGACTCACTGATACAGCAAAAGATATCACTGAGCTATTTGTTCTCTATCTGAGTCTGCAAAATTTACTTCCTTCAGACCATAAAAGAAAAAAAAGACAAAAATTACATGACAATGACAAATACTTTTGGTTTCGAATCCCAGTTACTATTCTGGAAATCCAAGTTCAAATCTGCTTAAAAGTCAAGTAAATATCATTTAAAAATCCTCATATGACATCCTGAAGTTCCTTCATATTGAGTATATGACACTGCAAAATAAAAAAAAAAAAAAAAACAAAACCAAACCAACATGGAGATACCTCAAGGACCAGATCCTGGACACCCTTACTGCTCAGTTGTTAACTCAGTCCCTGGCTCTGGTTTGAACCACTCCAGTTAGCTCTCTGCCAGACAAATGTGGCAGAGGGAATTGTAGTGCTACCCCAGTTGGTACTACACAGTCGTTTCTTGCCATGTTTCCATTAACAGTATAGCATATGATTCTTTGACATGCTTAAGTAGTGATTCTGTTTCAGCTAATATTTTGAAGAATATGGGAAGAAAGATGAAGGTAGACTAAGAGTGGCAGCTCACTACAGGACCAGGTACTTGTAATGTAATGTTTATGATATACAAAGAATATACCCACTCTCAAATGGATCAAGAAAAGAATGTTAGGAAGGAGATGACTAAAAGAAATCCCAGAGGGTTGGGTGAGTTTTCTTGTTTTACTCTCCAATATAAAATGTGCATAAGGAGAGAGTCAAATATGACAAAGTTAAAGGTTTCATTGACAAAAATGTGAGCTCTTTATTTTTCAACATCTATGCCACTTGAGAAGCAAGCACAATACTGTGCATTGCTGCAGTCTTTAAAGTGTTTATTTAAATCAGCACTTACAAAAGGTAATTTAAACTTTTCACCGACCAGCGTCACTTCTAGCCTTTATTGAGTAGAAAGAGATTGTGCTGGCTTTGTTGGTTACTGGTCTCCGCCCGAGATTGTATTAATAGTTGTGTTTATAATTCATGTGTGCAATTTCTACCATTACAGAATGAAATGAAGCTATTGACATGTCAGATGAAAGGACTACAACTATTTTTTTTCATACTTAAAATTAAGATATAACAAAGTTTCAACAGAAAGTTATTGAGAGCTGGAGGTGAAAATTTTCTTTTTATTACCAAAAGGTGAAATTTTTCCTATTATGATTTATACGTAAGTATAAATCAAACAAAACACACTGTCATTTTCATTGCACTGAAAATTAACTGAAGAGCTCTCTGGAGAGAAGCCAGGTCAAAATTAAAACCTAATCATTGCCCCTTTGAGAAAAAAAAAAGATTTGGGTTCCTTACTTTTAAATTCACTTAAAATGACGAAGTCATAGACTGCAAAGATTATTAACAGATTGGAAAGATTGTACTGAGATCCTCTCAAAATGAAGGCTTACATTTATAGCTTGAGTTTTTGTGACACCTTATTTCATTTTCCAGGTGCAGTAATTATACTGGCAAGGTAGTCAGACTTGAGAAATAAGATATCAAACAATGTAACTCAAAATTCAAAAGAAGAATTCAGGAGAAGCCAATCTATTAATATATTAAAAGGAAAATATCATGTACCTGAAAATGAAATAATAGAACCCACAATGTAGCCATGGAACTTTAGTTTAATTTTGCTACTTTGATTTGCCTGAAACCATCTGCTAAACTTAAACAGTTCGTATTTATTTCATTCAAGTCAAACTGGAAAGATTGATGGCTTGACCAATGTAAGAAATTAATTTACATTAGACTAGGTAAGATTTAGCTACTTCCTTTCAATAGGTGTTACAAATATTTTGTGCTGATCTGTACAGAAAATGTATTTTATTTTATGTTCATTTTCACTCTTAAAGGATTAAGAGAGAGTAAAAATTTGGTGGGAGCCTTAAACTTTGTTAATGAGGAAGCATTTTAGATTATTTACTAATATTTTTTCCTGTGATTTTTAATAACATTCTTCACTGAGAATATCATAAAAAAAAATTCCTGCAATTTTTAGTAACATTTTTCACTTAAGTTAAAAAACAAAAGTTAAGAAACAAACAAAAATATTTTTAAACTGACATTTTATTTTGTCAATTGTTTAAAAACTTTAAGAATCTACTTTTTGTGGCTAAGAGGTAGCACAGTTCCCTCAATTTTCAGCAGTATTTTTAAATGAAATTGGAATAAAACCATTTTAATCTTTTAAAAAATGAAACAAAATTAGTACATGTAAAAAGCAAAAGAACTAAAGACAGTTTGTGGATATGTCTTTTTTGACATGATATGATAAACATGTACATAATCACAAAATAACAGAATGGTTGAGGTTGTAAGGAACTTCTGAAGTAAATCTGGTCCAAGGCCTTTGCTCAAGCAGAGAAACTTAGAGCCAATTGCCCAGGATCATGAACAAATGGATTTTGAAAGCTTCCAAAGACTGTGCCAGGGCCCCGTCAACCTCGCAGTATAGAAGTTTACTGATGTTCAGAGGAAACATCATGTGTTTCAGTTTGTGCCCATTGCCTCTGCTGCTCTCGTTGGTCATCACTGAAAAGGAGAACCCTGGAAACTACTGATCTGTCAGCCTCATCTCTGTGCCTGGGAAGATCATAGGAAAGATCTTCCTAGAAGCTATGCTAAGGCACATGGAGGACAAGGAGGTAATTTGAGACAGCCAGCATGGCTTCACCAAAGGCAAATCCTGCCTGACCAACCTAGTGGCCTCCTATGATGGAGTGAC
>JAOQGH010000001.1:165689235-165723844 GCA_025769975.1 Gallinago jamesoni
TCCCAGCAATTTTCCAGATGACACCGAGTAGTGTTGACACCGAGTAGAGGTTGACACACCTGAGGGATGAGATGACATCCAGAGGGACCTGGACAAGCTTGAGAAGTGGGCCTGTGTGAACCTCATGAATTTCAACAAGGTCCTGTAGCTGGGTCGAGGCAACCCTTGGTATGAATACAGGCTGGGGGATTCAGAGATTGAGAGCTGCCCTGCCAAGAAGGACTTGGGGACACCAGTGGATGAAAAGCTGGACATGACCCAACAATCTGTGCTCGCAGCCTGGAAAGCCAGCCGTATCCTAATCTGCACTAAAAGAAGCATGGCCAGCAGGTAAAGGGAGGTGATTCTGCTCCTCCACTCCACTCTGGTGAATACCGCATCCAACTGTGGAGTCCTCAGCACAGGAAAGATTGGACCTGTTGGAGTGGTTCCAGAGGAAGAGCACAAAAATGATCAGAGGGACGGAACACGTCTATGAGAACAAGCTGAGAGACTTGGGGTTGTTCAGCCTGGAGAAGAGAAGGCTCTGGGGAGACCTTATTGCGGCTTTTCAGTACTTAAAGATAGCTTTTAAGAAAGATGGGGACAAACATTTTAGCAGGGCCTGTTGAAACAGGACACGGGATAATGGTTTTAAACTAAAAGAGTGTGGGTTTAGGTTACAGAGAAGGAAGACATTTTTTACTCTGTGGGTGGTGAAACACTGGAACAGTTTTCCCAGAGAGGTGGTAGGTGCCCCATTCTGTGATTCTGTGAAAAGAACCTGGCTCTATCCTCTGTGCATCTTCCAATCAGGTATTTATGCACATTAGTAAGATCTCTCCTGAAACTTCTATTCTCCAGGCTGAACTGTCCCAGGTCTCTTGGCATTTCCTCATAGGAGAGATGTGCTGGCTCCTTCATCATCTTCATGACCCTTCATGAATACTCTGTAGTATGTCCATGTCTCTCTTGTACCGAGGAACCTAGGACTGAACCTAGCACTCCAGGTTTGGTCTCACCAGTGCTCAGTAGAGGGGAAGGATCACCTCCCTTTGATCTACTGGCAATACTTCATCTAGGGCAGCCCAGAACACTGTTAGCCTTCTGTACAACAAGGGCACATTGCTGGCTCCTGTTCTGCCTGTTTTGATATACGTACACATGCCCATATATACTTATATGCTATATATATAATATATATATAAAACATATATTATATATATAATATATCTATTATCTATTATATATTTATTTCATTCTTTTGTAGTAGAATGATCTTGTGAACCTTTTTGTTGGAGGTAGAAATCTATAGCTGTGGAAAGATATACCCATAAGGTCTGGCTAGAATAGCTAAAGGTGTTCTCATCTGGTTTCTTGATGACTGTCCTAACCCATCATCTAACAATTACCTTCCTCATGACTCATGATGTAGTAATTATCCCCCCCATGGCTCAGGGAGCAAAACGGTTCATCTGAATTCTTGCTAATTCTGTATGGGTAATAGTTTAACTTTGTCTATGGTTGAAGCTAAAACATTAGTTTCTGGCCCTGAAGGAAAACAGTATAGAACAGTATATATCCCTGAATTACCTTTGTCTCCTCCTTTCCCAAAACAAAATGTTTTCTTCTATGCTTCTCCCATTCCCTAACTCAAGCTGTACCTGGAAACATTCAGTGCAATTCAGCAGCATGTATGAGCCTCTGCTTAGCCTTATTTTCATTACTAGTGATGTAATTGCATTTACTAAGATGAAAAGCTTGTGTTTGTTGATTGTCTGTACACAGTGTCTCTGTTAATGTTGGGACTATAGCATAAACCAAGAATGTGTGCAGCTTCTACGGTGCAAAACATTATTTTTATGGTGTTTCTTAAGAGTGTGACAAGTTGCCAGTGACAGTTGGGCTGCTGAAGGAATTTGCAAGCAAGAGTTAGGACAAGATACTAAGTGCCTAGAATAACATGACTAGTAAGGAATGAGGATGTTTTAATGTTTC
This sequence comes from Gallinago jamesoni, assembly GCA_025769975.1. NCBI lineage: Eukaryota > Metazoa > Chordata > Aves > Charadriiformes > Scolopacidae > Gallinago > Gallinago jamesoni. The sequence continues at coordinate 165,691,213 of JAOQGH010000001.1, forward strand.
TCAGCAAAGATGTGCATGATAAAAAGAGCACAAATACCTACTTGCAGAAATGGCTAAGTTAAAGATAACTTGTGTTCCACCACAGTGCTGTACTTATAATGTATGTTTTTGCAACTATTTGTAATAGAAGATCGTTGGTTTACTATGAAAGCTAAAGAAATAGCATAGGGTAAAGGATAGATATTATTGCCTTTCTCTCTGCCACACTTCTAATAATATCACTTTCAGAGGCTTGCAAATAACATCAGCAGGATAATGCACAGTCTTTGAGTGCTAAATACACTGTGGCTCAGATCCAGTGAAACTAATACAGGCATCTAAATTAGATTTCTTGTCCAGGGGCAGAAACAATTCAGTCCTTATAAAGTGAAGTACTGAAATACCCTGTAAGTCACTGGAGACAAATCCACCTGAGTTCGGTTCTTATTTATACAGAGATGTTGTAGCAAACCTGCAGGAAACACTAAGCCTCTAAATCCCCTCAGAATGCCCACATAACTTCTGGCTATACATGACTTTAAAAGTGCATATGAATTTGCATATAATAATAATGTAGAAGCCCTTTAAATCCTACTTGGATAATTGGTGTTATGAGACAAACTTGTAAATTCCTTCTACAGCTCAGTTGGCATTAGGCAAAGAGGTATTTCTCTGTACTGCTTAAAAAACAATTAACAAGGCAGTCATCAGGCTGAGGTTCATCGAGTTCTGACCTTTTCAATATATACGGGGCCTGATGAAATAATTGAAGCATTCTTTGCTCAGTAAAAATGGACGGTATCACTGTATGTCAGACAATCTCTAACTTTCTCCATCAGAGCAGAGTGATTGATAATATGAAGTGATAACCTTTTCCAGTTCCCTAGCCATCTCTAGCATCACTAAAGAAGTGCAACTGATGAGAATTCACAACTGACCAGAGTTATAGGTTTTGTAGAGTGGTTTTCACTGGTCTGGGGTAAATCCTAAATACATGTGTATATCCAGTCAGCCTCTACAACATTTGGTGAATTCTTTCCATCATTTCTAAACGAATAGGATGCCACAAGATTATAACTTACATCTGAAAGTGCTAAAGGTACGATTCAGTTCCTTACTCATGTCCGTAGGCTTCTCCACGTCAGCTAGATTCCTGACTTCCCACTGTAGGCAATGAAGATCTAGTGCAGTTTCCAACACATAGGAACAAACCTATGTGCTTTTGAGATTTGAGATGATTTGAGAAGTGCCATGGACTATCATACTGTCTGACTCACAGCAGATTTTCTGGAAGCGTTCCCTCATAAATCCAATGCCATATCTACTGGCCCTCTGCGGATTCTTAGACACCATTTGGCATCTCAAATGGTGCTAAGTGCTTGGTTTTATGCAAATGAAATAAACAATTACTTGATTTGAATATGAATTTGTATCAGAATAATATAAATTTGTGAATGTGAGGAAGTTTGACAATATTTTTAATGTAATTCTTATGTAATTTGAAGTAAATAAAAATAAACTAATTGCATTAAGAATGAATAACTTCCCAGTCCATGAAAAAGGAGTTTTCAGGCAAGCGTCTAGGATGATTTCCACATTCCTCTATTAGCTTATAAATGAATGAGAAATTTGGGCCTGAAATTTCACTTGCCTGTGAAGTGGCAATTAGTTGATTATTGTCAGTACAGGCAGAATATGCTCATATTTCTCTACTTTGCTTATATGGACATTCAGTAAAGACAATATTTTATTTTATTTTTTATAACGACTTCTCTTGTTGAGGAGTTGTCTTGTCAGCTGATATTTTGTCTGAAGGAAGATGTGCTAGTTCAATGGCCTGTGCAGATATGATCCAAAGGAATTTTTTTTGTCCTTTAGCTAATTCTAAAATTGACCAAAAGTTTTGTAAATATGGCTGGCATTTCTTGTGTAGGTAAGTGACAGTGTGAAAATTTGTAAACAGGGAAAATTATAACCATTCAACACAGTTATGTGAGACATTCATTTCCAAATATAGTTTTCAGTCAGTAAAATTTAACATATACCACTAAATCAGTAAAGTATCAGTAAATGCTTTGAAGCTGTCATGAGATGCTGTTCAAATAAAAAGTTGTTGCAATATAGTGCTATAATACTATTTCTTTATCCTACCTGCAGGCAACTTGCCTGACTTATTATTCTGTGTCTCATATATACTGAGCATATGGTTTGCTACTAAATGTTTTGAGGTAAATTTATTTAGTGGAAGAGTGGATCTTCGCTAGGTAAATCATTTTTGCACATGGTCATAACATTATTGAGGAATGATGAATAGAAAATGCAAATCTTGGCTTTATTTATATTAATTCTGCATTGCCAAAGGTTCAGAATGATGATTTGATGGAAATATTCTATTTGTGTTGCTCATTCTATGCAGTCCATTCTATGTGAAACATTTAGTATCACAAATGTCTCCATTAGAATGTATAGAATGCATCCATGTGAAAGCACATATTTATTAATACATTAGATTATATAAACTGTCCAAATCACTGGCAAGTTCTCATCATATAAATAGGAGTATATCTTTCCTTGACCTTCAGGCCAGCACCATATTCAGTGCATATTTAAATGTGTAATACAGTTTCATTGGCATAAAACTATATATTTAGTTTTGATTAGACACGTTTTGCCTGTTTTTTGTGGTTTTACAAGGTCATATTATTTATAGTCACTATTTGGCACCTTTCTATCTTTTTCTGTCCTTGTGACTATCAGATTATTGATTATATCAGACTATTGAGACCAGGCAGAGAGCGACAGTGGCAGCGGTGAGTGCTGCAGATTTTAAATTTGAGTTAGATTGGGATGGAGAGGGGGCTTCCCGGAGACAGAGGGAGAGTGGAGAGCCGCCTGAAAGGTGATGGGAATCTCTTGAGGAATCTCGTCAGCTGAGAAGCTGACGTGGCTGGGGGCAGGGAGGAGGGGGGAGGGTGGGCTAGCTGCAGCACATTTAAAAGTGGCCATAGCCACGTGTGAGGTGTGCGTGCGTAAGTGCAAGGGCAGGACTATCAGCGCACAGAAGCGCAGCATGTGAGGGAAGCAGCCATCAGGGGTGCATCACCTCCTGGTGCCAGTCAAGAATAAGGCCCCAGCACCTGCAAAATGCACCACAAGGAGGAATGTGGGAACTCAGACCGAGGTCCCACAAAAACACATGGTGGTGCAGGTCTCTATCTGCAGTGAATGCCCAAGCCTGGCATTTGTTCCCAAGGGAGCCAGAGACACTGCTTGTGTGCGGTGTGATCAAATAAACTACCTGCTCAGGCAGGGGGCTGAACTGAAGGAAGAGGTAGAAAAGCTTAGAAGCATCAGAGACAGTGAAAGTGAAATAGATTGGTGGAACCACACCCTGAGGCATAGGTATTGGGTAGAGGCTCTACAGGAAGCAGATGATCTTTCCGCTTGTTACCAGGCAGAAGAGAGAGACTTAAGGGGCAAGGGGGAAGGGAGGCAGGTCCATTTGAATGCCTAGAAATTAATAATGGGAATGGCAGTGTAGAGTGTTTATGGGTTAGATTCAAGGGGAAGGCGAACAAGGCAGACATCATGGTGGGAGTTCATTACAGACCCCCAAACAAGAACATAGAAATAGATGAAATATTCTATCAGCAACTGGCAGAGCTCTCGCAATCACTCGCCCTTGTTGTCATGGAGGACTTCAACTTCCCAGATACTTCCTGGGAATACAACATGGCAGAGAGGGAACAATCTAGGGGGTTCTTAGAGTGTATGGAGGATAACTTCCTCACGCAGCTGTTACATGAGCCAACCAGGGAAAGTGTTGACCTGGACCTGCTCCTTGTGAACAGGGAAGAACTTGTGGGGGAAGTAAAGGTTGGAGGCTGTCTAGAGCCCAGTTTGCAGATGACACCAAATTAAGCTGGAGTGTTGATTTACATGAGGATAGGGAGGCTCTGCAGAGAGACTTAGATAGATTGGATCATTGCGTCAACATTAATGGTATAAGCTTCAGCGAGGCCAAGTGCCAGGTCCCGCACTTGGGCCACACAACCTCATTGGTACAGGCCTGGGGAAATGTGACTGGAAAGCTGCCTGGAGAAAAAGGACTTGGGCGTTGTAATTGACAAGCAGCTGAATATGAACCAGCAGTGTGCCCAGGTGGCCAAGAAAGCCAATGGCATTCTGGCTTGTATTAGATACAGTGTGACCAGCAGAAGTAGGGAGGTGATTGTCCCCCTGTACTCAGCACTGGTGAGGCCACACCTCGAGAACTATGTCCAGTTCTGGGAACCTGAATACAAGAGAGACATCGAGGTGCTGGAGCGAGTGCAGAGGAGGACAACAAAGCTGGTGAAGGGCCTGGAGAACAAATTGTATGAAGTGCATTTGAAGAAGATGGGGCTGTTTAGTTTGAGGAAGAGGAGGCTGAGGGGAGACCTCATCACTCTCTACAACTACTTGAAAGGACATTTTAGAGAGATTGGTGCTGATCTCTTCTTGCAGGTAATTAGTGACAGAACGAGAGGGAATGGCTTCAAGGTACAACAGGGTAGGTTGAGACTGAACATTAAGGAAAAAAATTTTTCACAGAAAGAGTGGTCAGGCATTGGAATAGGCTGCTCAGGGAGGTGGTTGAGTCACCATCCTTGGATGTGTTTAAGAGTCGTTTAGATGTGGTGTTGGGACAATATGGTGTTGGGGAGAACTTTGTAGAGTAGGGCCGATGGTTGGACTTGATGATCTCAAGGGTCTTTTCCAATCTAAATGATTCTATAATTCTATTGCAGAATTTCCTCAATGTGTGTGTGGCTATTCAGTCATGCTCTTCGGCAACATATTTTTAAGTTCTTTCAATACATTTTAAATGATTAGGATGCCAAGATAACTGATATCTGAAAATCCTATGTGTTCAATGAAACGTAAAAGTAAATACAATGGGAATGGATCAAGTAACAGTGGTTTACCCCAGGTCATTTTCCAGTTCAAACTCTGGTTTTTTTGATCATGCAAATAAACTGCATCATAATGGCTTGCATGGATCTCAACAATGAAAATTAGCGCACATTTCAGCAAAGCTCCACTGTCATTTAGGCATCTACTTGATATGCTGAGAATTGCCTACATGCCTAGCACCCAGCTGTTCAGAGCAATTTTAATGAAAATGGAGAGGTGCTAAGCACTTTTAAAAGTCTACTAGGCTAGTTTATGTTCCTAAGCAGAGCTATGAGTTGCTGACCACTTTGAGAAACCTTGTTTTGAATACCTTCTCACATACTTGTTTCCCTTAGACCTGACCTGACCTGACCATGCTCCCTACGAGCATGACATGACATACAACATACAACATGACAATTGCCATGAAATTTGAACTGCACTATATACAATGAATACTGTTGTTTCACTCTCCAGTAATACATTTTGCTTATGATGGCAATAATAGCAAAAATCCAGTGCTACTGGATTTTTAAATGATTTTGTGGAGATTATCATGTAGTAATGGGCTCTATTTTGGTTAATGAAGGCAACAAAGAAAGAGAGAGAAGTTTTTTCTTATAAAAACAAGTTTTCTGCAGACTTCACAGTTCTGTTGGCATCTAAATAAGGTACAAAGACCTTACAATGTGGGCTACAAATGCCCCCAACTCAGAAAGACATTAAAATCTAGCAGTGGAACAGATTCAACCTGTCTGCTGGGACCTATGTTGTAGCTACCTGTAGAACAGCATTCTGTACAGTTCCTGGAAAACATAGCTTAAATTTGCACATCTCACAACCTTGACTGAGTCAAACCCAGGCATCTAATTTTACTCTGTTATAATGTATGACACTTCTATTTAAGGCAAACTTTAGTTATTTTCTACTTCAGAGAATAATCGCAGAATCACAGAATGTTTGAGGTAGGAGAGGGTCATCTGGTCCAACCCCTGTGCTTAAGCAGGGCTACACAGAGCCAGTTGCCCAGGACCATGTCCAGACAGCTTTTGGATATCTCCAGGGAAGGACACTCTATAATATATCTGGGCCAACCTGTGCTGCTGTTCATTGACCCTCACAGTAAAAAAGTGTTTCTTGATATTCAGATGGAACCTTCTTATTTCAGTTTGTGCCCATTGTTTCTGGTCGTGTCACTGGGCGCCACTAAGAAGAACCAGACAGTTCTCTGGGCTGAACTGTCCCAGCTCTTTCAGCCTTTCCTCATAGGAGCAAGATGCTGCAATCCCTTAACCATCTAAGCAGCCCTTTGCTGGGATCTGTAGTCTCCCTTGTTTTCTTTTTCTCTCTTTTACTTCAGAGCCCAGAAATGGACACAGCACTTGAGGCGTGGCTCCACCAGTGCTTTAGTAGACAGGAAGGATCACCTCCCTTGACCAGGACCCCAGACTCTTTCCTGCCAAGATGCTTTCCAGCTGGCTGCCCCCCAGCATATACTGGTGATTGAGATTGTTCCTCCATAGGTGCAGGACTTTGTGTTTGTCCTTGTTGAACTTCATGAGGTTCCTGTCAGCTCCTTTCTCCAGCCTGTTGAGGTTCCTCTGGATGGCAGCACAACCCTCCCAGTCACTGTCAGCAACTTTGTCTAGTTTTGCATTATCAGCAAACTTTCCAACAGTATATTCTGCCCCATCATCTAGATCAATAATGATTTCTATCACTTAGTGTAGAGTTATCTAAGGTAGTTTTAGAGTAACTAGCTTGTTAGGATAGTAACAGGGTGAGATGTTACCCTAAAACAGATTAAGCTATATGTTTATATGGTGTTTTGCTGGTAATTGTTGGTGTTATATAGAACATGCCTCCAGAGATCATGTAAATGTAAGTCATGGGAAGTAGTGAAGGCAAAGATCAATCGCTACTCTTGACAATTGTTAACAACAGGTGGTTTTAAAAGCAGAAAACTTTATTGCTCTTGACATATTTTGAAATCTGTCAGTTTTAACTAAAGAAGGAAGGAAAAAAAGATTGCAAGTCCTTGGACAGGTACATTGGGGTATCTTGAATGGTCTTGCTGGAAAAGGGTAATGAGAGGTCGAAGAAATGAGATAGGCTTCTCTTCCCTAGTGTCAAGTCACTATTTTTGCAGTGTAGTGCTGTTTTCTGGATCCTTCCTTCTTCCTTGAACTATTTCTGCATAATAGAAAAACACATAATCAGAAACATTTTATTTAGTTCTAGTTGAGCCATCAACATTTAAGAGATTTTGTATACACTAGAAGAATTCTTTTATTAGAAATTTGTAATATTTATCCTTAAAATATGCCATATGGAAAAGGTGTTTAAATAGATAGTTCCGTTTCTATGTGAGGTTTTCCTATAAATCCTTTTTGGCCATTTCTTCAAACAAAAATATCTGCCTTTGAGCAAAAAGAGACCAGAAAATAAGAATATTTTGTAATAGCCCAACCTTTTTATTGCTTCTAGTGTTGCAGTATGTTGGGGTTTTTTTATTTTCTCTTTTTTAAATGTGATTTTTTTTGCTTGTGAAAGCAATTTCACCTCTAGAAATTTTCTTATTTCTCATGTAGAATTGTAACACTATTACAAAACATGCATGGGTGTCAGAATTATGATATTACTTTTTTCCTCAAGGATTAGAGAAGAAAAAAACCAAGGTACTCTAAGAGAAATTAATCTCACCTAAGTTTAGATATCTAGAAATTAAATATCTAACACATGAGATAGATATTTACTTTAAGAAAGGATTTATCTTGAAATAAAGATTTTATTCTTAGTTTATGGGAGAATGAGCATCACATGCTGAGTTTAAAAGTAGATCTCTGCATCAGTATAATTAAGTGTGTGAAAAGCTTGCATATTAGATTTTGCACTCCTTATTTTGGCTACCACATTAAATACATAGATTGATAAAATCGTTATGAAAGACTTAACTAGAGACAGAAGCTGGGGCAGGGGTGAGCAAAACAATTACTGTTTTCCTAAACTGACTAACATTTGAATCATTAACACATCAGGGTGATAAGAAAATTGGTCAAATTAATACCAGTTTCAAAGATAGACACAGTAGTACTTGTAGTCCAACAAAAGTCAGTGTGCCAAAAAAGTTTGGGCATATTTGCAAACTAAGTTAAAATTGAAGTTTGAACACTGTGATAAAAGATAACAAGGGACCACTTAGAGAAAATAATATTGACAATTTTAATAAATGGGCTCATTAAATCATAAGCTTTGGGAAGTGTTAATGTTGTGAAAGTGGTTTCAACACCACAGTTTAATTACTTACCACAGATGCTGCCAATGAATATTCCAATCCCATTACTTAGTTTATTCAAGAGTGGGGGGAAAAAAAGTTTCTTCATTTTTATATCAAATGTAAAGCCCCAGAGAATGTGTGTGTGTGTGATTGTTTATCTAATGTATTCATTTTGATAACTTAATGACAGGTTAAGGAAAACAAATTTCAACTATGCTCTATTTATTTTGATTTGGTTTGGATTTTATACCCTGACATGGGCAAGGGAGAGGAAGGACTTAGGATTGTAACTGAAGGGTGGAAAGCTAGTTTAAAATTTCTTCTGAATACGAAATTAGTATTAATATGGAGGGAAAAATTTGGAATTACAAATCAATTAAACACTGAACACCTCTCCTCTGCCAGGGACTGTGATCCCCAAAAATACCAGCTCAGTAAATGTCAGAGTTCAGTTGTGAGACAGAAAACACAATTAGATTTCTTTTCAAAATTCCAGTCTAAGGCTGTTCACTGTCATTGTGATGTGATTAATCTCTTTGCAGTATATTATCACCTGCATGCAAACACAGATCATAGACTTACAGGCAGATTAATGAAAGTCTGTATTGTCTAAGCAAGAGATTTTACTATAGATTATTTGTAATAGAAATGATTAGCCGTATGTTTCAAGAAAGAACTGGCCTAGAGTTTCTTAAAGAGACTTAAGTCTGCTGCATCTGACTGCTGAGAAGAAAATAACCTTTCATTGAGAATACAGAAATCTGAGGGATTTAGTATAGTCTCTGTGATTTGGTTGGTTGGTTTTGATTATGTTGGATTTAGCTCAATTCATTCAATTTTTAGAAAAAAAAAAAAAAAAGGCCTTTAAGTTGCTAAGGTTAAGTTGGATAAAATGAAATTTAGAAATGGAGTTTAAACTTCAGTTCCATACACGATCAGCTTGTGACCTTGTGATATCTACATTTAGGAGTCCAGAAAAGATAACAGCTTTTGTATTTTTTAAAATACTTAAAGGAAAGAGTGAGGGAATGTTTGTGCAAAAATTGGGGGAAAATAATTTTATGACTGTAATACATTTTTTTTCTTTTCAAAATACAGTAATTTAAAAGTAAGAGTTAAAGATGTGATAAAATATGTTTGTAATAAATACATAATTATGTGATTCCTGAAGTTGTATTATCTCCTGCTATGCAAAATTAAGTGAATTGTTTATGTAAAAAACAGGCCTAATTTTCAAATGAATATATACTCATGTCTTTTTCTAAGTACTATTTAAAATTATAATCTAAATTGTAAAGAGAATTTTTACTTTATTGATGTTCTCTGAATATAATTCTCAAGCATATAAATAATGCATACTTAATCAATAGCCCAAAATACTTTCAATTTCTCATGTAAACAGTGCAAACATGCTGCTATTATCATTCCTGTTGTCTTAGTATTTTGTTCATGAATAATTAATTTGATAAGTATAAGAATAAAATTTATTGAGTGTTTTTCCCTGTTAGAAGATACCACTGATGACTGAACTACCTCACGCATTTTTCTTGAGAATAGTTAATAATATTATTAGTGGAAATCATCTGAAGTTCTAATGAAGGTATTTAAATTAATACCTTGCATTGCAAGAGAAGCATAACTCTTACTTACTCTAAATCTGTTGTTTTCAAGTATAGATTTTAAGCAGGAAATTCACTTAATGTTGTGAGAGCAAAAATTGAAGTGAGATTGAAAGACGCAAGCCATAGTTTAATTCCATTCTCCAGTACCTTTCTGTAATTAATTTCATAATTATCTTCCATTTTTATCTTAGATCTTTAAAACTAACCCATAATATTGGAGTATTCTTGATTCTGAAATGCTTTTATCCAGTTTCTCAAGCATATAAGCACTTTTGTACAAAAACTATGCAGTAAGCATGTTTCAGATTGGACAAGCTGGTCCAAGTGGGAAAATGGGCTGGAAATTTTCAACTGAAACAGGAAAAGTAAGAAAAATTATAAAGAATTGGAATATATTTCTTGCAGAAAAACCTCAGTGTTTTGTACGTTTTTGTTTTTTTTTTAATTCTGAAGATATCAGTCAAAAACTCAAAACCTGTTAATTTGAAAGTTCTATTTTTTCATGGAAATGATTTCTATCTTGGAGAATAAAAAAACTTCCCTGATAGTTCTCTTTATTTTTTGTAATACATAGGGTATTATGTATGCGTTTCCAAGGTTCTGTGGGTTTTGTCTATGAAAGAGATAGTAAAAAAAAAGGAAAATAACATTTTATTTTGACATACAAGTGAAACTGGGTGGGTAGAGTTTGATAATTTTTATGTTGTGTCGCTTTGAAAGCCTATTCATGCATCTTTTTGATCCCTGCAGAGAGTTTTTATGTGTACACTTTTGTTCTTGGGTATGTGCCAGGAGGTCAAATAATTAAATTGAGTGTCTTTGTAATGCCTAGCAGATAATCAGCATAAGTTTGAAAAACTTTTATGGCGTCTTAAAAAATGTCTTTTATGAAGACTAATTGGTAATTGGTTAACTCAAAATTACTTGTAACATCATACTTTCTAGAACTAAGTGCTGTCAGAGTTTTCTCTGTTCATATTTTATTAATTTTTAGAATTTTCATTATGATTTTCCTACTGTATTTTGTGACAAAAAGTAGATAAAATTAGTCAGGATAAAACAATATAGTGAGGTCTGGGAATCATCTGGAATGTGTTAATCTAAATTAAAAATTAGGACTCTGCATCAGAAAATCAAATTGATTTGACTAAAGTCTATCATGCCTTCTAGAGAAAAGGTAACATCTTTGGTATGCTGTTTCATTTCTCAACCTTATTGGAGTCTTAGTAAAAAAAAAAGAAATTAAACTTCCATCACTGCTAAAAAAGAAAGTTAGTTAAAGTGCTTTATTACCTAGATCATGAAAAGCAGTGTTCATTCTTTTCTCGCTAGTTTTTAAACAAGATTTATAATAATATAAAATCACAATTTATGTGAAACCCTATTATTCCTGATTTAAACCTTCTTAGTGTGATTAGCATTTAAATTATCTGCCATCAATTTTATTTAAGTTTTTAATAATGGATGATGTCTATTCAATAACTGTAGACTAAACTGAAGATCTTGTTCATATCAACTGTCATTTTAATCCCAGAGATGACATGGATATATTCTTTCAGGCAGAATCCTGAATTAATTGATGCATGACCAAATGTATTCATACGGAAGTAGATCCATTTGGTATGCTATTAATAACATTACCTCAGTATACTGTTATTTTTACCGATAAGCTCTAGTTTAAGTGGGAATAATTAAGTTTGACATCAGGCTACTTTTGGAAAAAGAAATACCAAAACTATTTACACTCATTGCAGAATTGTCATGAAAAACATACTGTCTCCAAGATCAATTTACCTATGAAAAATGTAAATGACAATTGCTGATCAATTGCCAGTTCTGGAACCTATGTTCAGCTCTCTCATGGAAGTCTGCATAAGATTTTTTGAAAAGGAAGCATTTCAACAAACTCTTAAGATGAAACAAAAAAAAATGATAGTAATTAATTAACTATTCTGTTTATCTCATTGTTTCAAAAGTTTTTAAATAATGATAAGGATATGAATTTGAACATTATTAAACAATTAGTCTTCATAACAAGAGGATTTGTACCCAACAGAAGTGGCTCAGAGATTACTGGCTTTGTAAAAGAGAAATAGCACTTTGTGGGGGAAGTTTTTCCTTCATATTTGCAGTGAAGCACCAATAGCTTAACTGATATTTCTTAAAATAAGTATACACAGTTTTAATCAGGATAACAATGAATTAAGTTGTAATATGTAGTTTTCATTGTATTTACAGATATTTCTTCCAGTTGTCTTATAGACAGAAAATATACAGTGTTAAACAATTTATTCCTTTCACCATGTTAAGCAATTGAAATGCTTCCATTCATATACTAATAAAATAATGTTATTAGCTAGATAGATAGTTAGATAAACGTTAGATAGATAAAATGTTCTAATTGGGAATTTGTCCAAAGATGCAGTGTTTCATAATAGATAGAGCAGCATAAGCATGGTAAGACTTTGAAAGTAGACTGAGAAGGTATTTTAAGGAAAGTTTTAAACCAGTATTTTTTATACTTTCCAGGAATTGATATAAATCTTTGATTTGCTTTTCATTTTAATCTGTACAAAGAACTATCATAACCTTACATTTGAGAAGCCTCTGCTCTTTGCTGGTACCTGCATTACTATGATCATCTACAATAACCAGCCACAACAAATCTGTACATGGAAGCAGGCACTTAAAAGAACAACCATGGCTAATGAAATATATGTCGTGAAATAGGTCATTCCCCCTTTTTGTTTCATATGGTAATGCGTTTCTCTGACTCAAAGTTGTCAAGTGACTTCAGATAAGTTTTGGATCAAGAAAGAGAATCATGGGATTTCTAAAACAAAACAAAAAAAGTGCCATAAAAATACAAATTTCACTTAGTCACCGTTTATTTAAAGGATTTTAAGTGTTCCACCAGACCAGGTTGCTCAAAGTCCCATCCACCTTAACCTTGAAACACTTCCAAGGATAGGGTGTCAACAACTTCTTTGGACAACCTGTTCCAGTGTCTCACCACCCTCACAGTGAAGAATTTCTTCCTAATATCTGATCTAAATCTCCCCTCTTTCAGTTTAAGCTGTTATCCCTCATCCTATCGCTATACTCTGCCATAAAGAGTTGCTCTCCACCTTTTCTGTAGGCCCCCTTTAAATACTGAAAGACCACTATAAGGTATCCCCAGAGCCTTCTCATCTCCAGGCTGAATGACCCCAATTTTCTCAGCCTGGTGTATGCTTAATATCTTACTTTGGAATGAAGGGAACGCTTTCTCACCTTTTTATTTTTTCAGATTTATAGCCCTGACACCTGTCCTGGAGGAAATATCCAAGTCTTTCTTTTAAATGATAGGAATCCTATGGAGTTTCCACATCTTCCCTTTTGGGTAATTACTGTGTCTGAGGCACATACCAAGGTGATGGAATTCGAGGTTTATTTCACCCTGAGTGATGAATATTGCCATGTCTTGCACTTCTCACAAGGTAGAAAGCTCTGTGTAAATAACCAGGGCGTGTTCTGTGCCTCTTCAGAAGGATGAGGGTCCTATGAGTTTTGGTGAGGCAGTTCTCTGGCTTTTCTGCTGTCTTGTAATCTCTTCCAAGACTGGGGTGCAGGAGAGAAGAGGGTGATTATTTCTTTCCCAGGCAGGTGGCACCCTCTGTTTCCTTAGTTGTGAATGAATTCCATCCTGGGTGTCACACATTCAACAGGGGAGAATGGGACCCATCAAGGGTGGCAGGAAGGCAAGTAGCAATAAGGGCACAGTTCCATGGCTTGCCCACTGTCAGTGACTGCATCAGTACCAAACTCCTCCTTTTGTGCTCATTGGACTTGACTTTCTTTTTGGCAGTACTGTAATACCTTTCCCTCATGATCTAAAATTAAACGTGCCTCACAGAGATGAAGCTCTCCTGCTCTCTGCAGCAGTGTTGAAAGTAATTTAGAAGTACAGCTAAGAAAGGACTTATTGTTTTTTTAACTGGGAAAAATGAGAAGCATGGTGACATAAAGTTACTAAAAATTCTCAGCATACTGTTAGTGTGAGAAGTTCTAGGGATGCTAGAAGTAACTATGCTGAAGCAGCACTGACATGGGTCTTCTAAGAAGTGACAGCTCTGAGTTCCCACCTGTTACAAACCCCAGAAATCTTCATTTAATGTTAGATAAAATTCCCTCCTAATGAAGCATGTCATAGCCATGAAATACCAAGCTGAATATAACATGGTTTCCAGGGAAACATCCTTATTAACTGAATTTCCTGATCAAGTACATCCTGATTTAATAAAACTATATTGATTATTTTGATCCAATAAGGAAAGATAACTGTGGAGTAGAAAAACATTGAAAGGGATTATTGAAACTTAGACAACATAAAAACGTTAGCTTTATGTGACTTTTGGTTTCTAAAAAGTAGCTTTCATTTCAACTTTTTTTCTTTTTTTACCTTACTCACAACATTTAGCCGTTAGGACAGTCAGAAATACAATGTTTACCACAAATAGGACAGAGGAATAAATATTTTTCTCAAAATTATTTTTTCCATATCCTCACAGTTGGGAAAAGGCCTATTTCCCCACACCCCCCCCAAAGATTTTTTTTTCTTTTACTGTTATTTTTTTAGTTAGTTAACTTTTGTTGTTACCAACAAAAACAGTAATTTGTAATTTGACCATTGAGTAAGCTATTGAGGGAAATAACACAAATTTCTGTCTACTTTTAAAGTTTTGTTTAGAATTTTATTTTCATTTCTAGAATTAATTTCTAATCAGAAAGAAAAAGAGGTTCAGCCTCTGTTTGTGGCTGGTGCATGCAATCTCAGAATTTTACAACAGGACAGTGTTCACTGATTATCACTTCATTTGAAACACCTGGCACTCACTCAGAATATCTCATAGCTATAAATATTTCCTTTAAGAGCCTAGGCACAGATTTGGGCACCAGAGTAAAGAAGTAGCTGTCTGGTAGGAAGTCACCAAATATGATTATTGGACATTGATGTTTACTGATATAATAAGTTTGTAATAAAACCCCTTGCCAATAATTCCATTAAGAATTAGAAAGCATAGGTAAATTAATATATTACCTAAATTTCTGCAGGAGAAACTGATAATATGATTTCTCAATTTTGTGGTGCCTGGATTACATTGTGTAGCTTTTTCTGAAAACATCATCAAGGAACATAGCCATCTTTGTTGTCATGTTTTCATTTTTTTAACTTTGTTGTATCTTAAGTAATATAACAACACCATGGTGCTTGGTCCATTAGTTTAGTGACCAAAATAAATATTTCATGTTAGGTTTAGCGTTGTTATTTGCATATTTGCAATATAACATATATTCATATAGCATTTACTGTCACATACTATGAGAATACATGAACATTAGGACTACTTCATTTAAGATGATGTAAATCTATTATTTATGCAGTCCTTGTGCAGTCTAATAAATCCCAAGGTTTCCTTTATATTACCTGTTCCCTCTGCAAGCTTACTATTTGCTATGAACCTAGGGGCTTTGTGTGTATTACTAGCTTTCCTATGCTAAATTATCACACTTTTAGTATTAATCCTTCTTCCTGAACTCACCTCAATTACTTAGTTGTAAGGGCTCCTTGTACCTTTCTGTATCTCCTTCAACTTACTCTTTCCCTCTTCCATTTCTCATATTCCCTACCTGTTTTCCTCTTTCATTATATCAATATTATGAATATTTTATGATACTAGATATACAGGAAGATGGGCAGAGCCAAACAAAATGTGTACTGTCATTTGAAATGTTCCAGAGGTTTTCAATGTACAAAAGACAGCTCAAAACTATCAATTTTGCCAACTAGAGGCTAAAGTTTCAATAATGTAAACTGGATTTAATCCATTTTTTGCCTAGATATTCACTGAATATCAGTGTGACTGAAACTATCCACAAGTTTTCTTGCTCATGATTAGCCTAGGGACAACACCTCATATCCTTGCTAGATCAGCTAGATAGCTTTAATTAAGTAAAAATAAGAATATGCCACATAGCTTTTGTGCCTATATTAAAGATGATACTTCAATTTTCATTAGACAAGAAAGATGTGACTAACATTTAACCCACTCAAAATTCCTAACTACATTTCCATAATATTAATAATAATGCACCTGGCAAAGAAATAAGAGTAATAAATAAATGAGCAAATTAAAAACAAAACAAAACAAAACAAACAACAAAAAAAAAGCTAACACAACTTTAAATTTCAAATCCAGAGTTTGGGCTGTCCATTTCCATTCAGGAGTGAAACGTTTGGTCTAGGAAATATGAATATCTGGAAAAGTCATCTTGAAGCTCTGTAGAAGTCAAAAAGACAAAATCAAAAGTTACCAGTTATTAGGATAGAAAAAGTTAACAAAGCAGAGCATATCATTATGTCACCATAGAAATTCATGTTTTGATGGTATCTTGAAAACTGTGTGCACTTCCACTCACTTCAAAAAAGTAAGAATCTAACAAATCTGAAAAGTATGGAAAAAGCCAAAAAGGGAGATGAGATAAAAAATATTAATCTTCCTTCATATAAACCATTAACTAAGCCAAGGTTCCTCAGTCTAGAAGACTCTTCTAGAATTCCTCTCCCAGACATGGAGAATAGGACTCAATTAGTCATTTTCTTTTTCAATAGAAGAATTTGGGGGCATTAAATGAAAGAAATTAATGAAACAAATGAAGTGAAAGCAAATGAAGCAACAGGAGCCGGTTAAAAAAAAAAAAACAACAGGCAGGTAAACCTTCTTGTAGAGCTAGTGTTTGGCTAAGAAAGTTCTAAGAAAGATTGAACTAGTTCATGGAAGATAAGCTCTCTGAGAATTAAAAAATGCATGGAACAGACATCCACCTCAGAACATCTCTCATATGAAGGTTGAAAGTTGGCGGGATATTAAGGGGAATTACAATGACTTATGGCCACAGGAAGAGATATTTTGTCAGGCTAGGTGAACCTCCTTATTCACGTTTAATAACCAAGTCTATTGTCTGTTAGGTCATCATCCATGTAAAGTAAGAGTTCTAGATCACCAGTTGAGATACTGCAGTGTTTAATGCCTTTCTTTGGACCTGAATAGATTAATTTCAATACTGAAACCTAAACTCAGAGGCAGGAGTCTGATGTCTACATGTACAAGCCATTAATATTTTAGATGTCATAGAACACATGTGTTATCTACAAAAGACTGACAGATTGATGAAGGAAATTCATGCATTCTTCAGCAGCTGTTGAAGTCCAGGTGAACTAGCTGAGAGTCTTTAGAGGAATCTAGCTGCCTGTTTAGGCAACTGCAAAGCAGTTTGCATACATTTGCATATTTGTGTCTGTGAGGGATATATCTCCTCGTATATGCTGGGAATTAAATTATCCTGCTTGATGGACTCCAGGTACCTTAGGGAATCTGCGATACCTACATGAGTCTTGCAGATATGGCACAACATCTGCATAGGCATGGGACTCTTCTCACCTCGTATCAGCGAGATCACAGAATCACAAAACCATTCAAGTGGAAGTAGACCTCAGGATGCCTCTAGTCAAACTTCCTGCTAAAAGCTGGTCAGCTATGAGGTTATACGAGGTTGCTTAGTCCAATGGGATCTTGAAAACTTATAGGGTGATTTACAGCATCTCAAAAGCCAGCAGATATACAGGCAAGTGAATTTTGCTAATAATACAGGGGGAAAAAACACAAAACATTCAAAAATTACAGAAGACAAGGTATTTTTATTTCTGTGTTTTGGTTTTCCTGGGGTTTGTTGTTTCTCTTAGGGTTTTTTTGTTTGGTTGGTTGGTTGGTTTGGTTTGATTCTAAGACTAAGGGATTTTCCTGGACCTGGATAACATGCTGTAAAATGATGTCATGTTATATGACTGCACAATCAAGATGCTTGCTTGCAAAGAGATTACTTCTGGATCCTTTCAATGTTGTGCTGGAAACCATTAAAAATAAGTCAGGCTGTAGCCTAAAACAGAATAAGTAATTTCCTTCCTGTAGTCTTAAGGTATGGTGAAACAGTGCTATAAAAGTTGCCTATAGCCTTTTAAAAATTAACTAAATACTTATTTTCCTGTGCCTCCTCCAAAAAGCATAGCCCTGCAAACCCCTGTATTCTACAATGAAGTGATATATGAAGTGACAGCCATTTTGTGGTCTTTTCTCATTGCATGGTATTGCTTTTCTAGGAATTTCAAGCATTTTTGATTCACATTTGTGTCATTCACAGATATTGGCTGACCTAGAAAACCATGTGCTTTTTAAGGATGACCTAGAATGCCAGAAGCTTATTCTGGAAGCCATGAAATACCATCTTTTACCAGAGAGAAGAACTCTTATGCAAAGTCCAAGAACTAAACCTAGAAAATCTACAGTTGGGACACTTTATGCTGTTGGAGGAATGGATAACAACAAAGGTATTAGAGAATATTTTTTACTTCATTAAAGTTATATTTTGCATTTTACTTATTAGAAAGTAGTGAAATAACTTTCTATTCCAAGACTGGGGTGGGGGTGTCTAAGTCAGTCAACATATGCTGCCAAGACTTTTGGTCCCATAAAAATCAATTCATATTTTAGGAAAAATGTAGTACTAGTGGAGAAAAGAAACTGAGTTTTGAGCTCATTCTTTGTTCACAGTGATTATAATTTCAAAAAAGAATGTTAACAAAAAATCTAGTGACATTAACTTGCCTTAGTTTTAGCTTTCCAGAAATTATGCCTCATTTATAAGTGAAATATGTATGCACCTTTACTAATGAATGAAAAACAGGCAGTTTAATATGCAATGTATTCTGTCTGTAAGTAGTAGACTGAAATATTATGGATGGTTCATATTCCTCTGGTGCATACATTTATTAATCATCTAGAGAAAAAGCCTAGACAACTAGCTTAAACTAGAGTACTACTTTGTCAACAGCTAAAGGAAGGTGAATTTATCCTCATCTTACTGAGAAGAAAAGTAGGAAGCAGTGTAAAATTTATTAAAGTATTTTGTTGTTATTTTTTGGGAATAAAAATTATAATGATGTGCTTTTATTTCTACTGAGAAGTCAAATCCACTGATTTCTTGAACGGAATGAAATAAAAATTTTCTTGAAATTCACTAACAGTTCATGTTATCTTACATTATCTTACATTAAAGTGTCTATATTTAGACTGGAAAATATGCCTTCAGAAGCATTAGTTCTAGTGTAAAATAAGCTGTATTTTAAAACAAACAAACAAACAAACATAAAATTAGATCTTCATTATTTTACAACTGTTTCTAAGTGTAGTCACTGCAGTTGCTTTGCTGAATAGCTGTGGTAATATCATCTGCAAAAAGACATTGCATGTTTCTCCCATAAAGTTACACCAATGACAAAGATGCATGACATATGTGCTTGTGTGAAAAAAAAATGTTGAGAGAATGGAAAAACATTAAGGAAAGAACCAATAAGTTTATTTTATTCTTATAACTGTGGATTATTTTTGTCCTTTTTAACATTTAGAAATGTTTGTGTAGCTAAATGTTAGGCGTGTATTTTCATAGAACATTACATTTGGATGATGGAATATCAGAAATACAAATTTTCTCTTATTTAGGACAAATAGTGATGAACACTTTATATATTGTGGTAGTGGAAACGACCATAAACCCATTTTAGGTGCAGCTGTATTTCTTCTAGCTTACTATACAGATTGATTCCTGGTGCACCCAGCAAAGTAAATACAGAAATATTTAGGAAAACAGCACAGAGTGTAGCACTGGTCCAGCATTGACATGCAGCATTTTGCCAATTCAGATGAGGCAGAAGCAGTTTATTTCAGCCCTCTGTTAATATAAACTCCAACTGAAAACAAAAGTACCAGAGTTTATATACATTAACAGCAGATAAAAACTGCTTTCAGAGGGGCCCTGGTATGCCGGAGAAGCATCTACATAGTAGGAGCCTTTGTTATACCTGATGTAACGTGTATTCCTGATAATTCGGCATCTGCAGTTGTGTGGTCTCAACTTGTTCAGCTCATCCCTCTCATGACGCTGCTGTGTCATTGTCTAGCAAGACCAGCAACTGCTCATCTGTTGAGGAGACCTAGGTGCTGTTCTTGTGTTTTGAAGAGTCACTGTCACTTCATAAAACACATCTCAATATTTGGGCCGTGACATGATGCTGATACTGTATTATCTCTCCTCAACAATTAATTTATTTTTTTTTATTCCACAACTTTCCCCACTGAATGCTGACATGGATGATTGCAATTCAAAGTGATGTGTTTTTAATGTCTCCTGGTCTTTGCTACCAAATATGAAACAGTTACATATAAGAACTAGATGAGCTAATCAAATTAGCAATTTATTAGCTAGAATATAAAACAGTAGGTAAGTGGCAGTATTGTGAAAGTATTTGAAAGCAATGTGGCCCACCACATAAAAAGTAGCCTAGCCTGCTAAATCAAGTTTGTTTTGAAATCTCTTCTGTAGTTTTTTTTTTTTTCCTTTCCATAAAAAGAGGTGATTAAATTAAACTCCAGCAGCCAGTGACTGGCTGATATGTGAAAAGTTAATGCAGCATAGTACTAACTGGGTAGAACTAAAAGGAACAAAGTTAGGTAATTTTGTAATTTGAATTTCCTAAATGTACAAAACCTCGTTTAAATCTCTGCTTCCACATATCTTAGTTTATTTATTCATTTAATTTGAAAGGACCATACCAGAAAGAGATTCTCTTACATTAATAGAATGAAATGTATTAGAGATTTGAGATATATGCTCTGACAGTGTTACATTCACCTTACCCATTCATGTAATCACACTGACTTTTGTAATTTGGATTATCAGGATTTAATAATCTAGTAGTAAAGCGAAAGCTCTCGAGGTGCCCATATAAAGGAGAATACTAGACTGAAATAAATGAGCAAATGCAAGAATTGTACACCAATTTGTAAGAATGCTAAAACACTGACTTTTTGCAGCTGTGTTTTGCAGAACAAAAAATGTGATAAAACATGAGCTATACAGTCTATGTTAGATAGTCCCATAGAAGACTATGATGCGGAAAATATATTTGCATAGCAAGAGGAGACGTGTATAAATAATGGAGCAGTGTTATATTGATGGCAGATTACTGATTGATCTCTCATGAGGTGTTCTAACCTGTCTCTCTACCTGGGAGGTAGAATAAGGAGGCAAAGAGAACCCGCAGAAGATGAAAACTAAAGAAAACAAAACTTTCAGGCTAAAGATGGTCCAAAAAAACTGGTTTATATTACTTTATATGGTTTATATACTGGTTTATATTACTTTTTGGACTAGTCCTGGATTAATTAATCACAGTTCATTAGTTCATTAGTTCCTGGATCACAGACTTATGTAAATACAAAGGAAAACAAATGAAAAATTACTTGAGCAAGAAATTCTTCCATGAAAAACAGGACAGGCCATTAACAAAGAAAGGGAAAAGTCGATTTACTGAAACATTGATATTAAATGTGTGTTTTCCATTAATCTTGTGATTAGATATAAAACTTATTACAAAACATGCTCTGATGTTAAATAGGGGAGGTACATAATTAATCTACATCAAGCAATATTAAAAGTCCTATTATTATTTAGGTATTTTTTAGAAAGATCTTTGATATCACCAGAAATCTTTTAAAAAATTAAAATTTTGAAATGTGAAATTGTGAGGTGTCCAGTCATTTTTCCTTAAACTCACATGTTGCATATTTTACCCTTTCTTTAATGGTTTTCATTCATTTGTAATAATCCTCTTTTCTTTCCAAATATGATTTATCAAATGTGGTTTATTACTTACATATCGTTATTTCACAGGAATATCATTTAACATGGCTACTGAAGTTACTCTTTTGGTCTGGTGAACTTCAAAGATGTCCTTGTTTTTCTGGGCTTTTTTTTTTTTTTATAATTTCTAGCAAGATATTTCTCACAGCATGTTTCACTTGAACCTTATTTGTTTTAATTTTATATTTTTTATTCTCATAGATGCATATTTTTTAAATATTGAAAGAAATACCGGAAAACCTATTGTAAATACTGTAAATAAAGGCAGAAATATGGAAGATCACACTTTTTCTCTTAGGGGATTCTTCTTGCTTTTTAAGATATGTGTCTGGGATGTCTGTAACTTGAAAATCTGTCTTTCTGTCTGCCTATCTATCTAAACTCCTTCATCTTCAGTTCAGTAGGAATTATTGAGAAAAAAATCCATCAAGATTATTTTGTAGCATTTTTCAAGTTGTGGAAATTACTACAAGCTACTTTGTTTTCACATACATTCATAAAACATTCGACAGCATTCATTATCTATTCCCTTGATGTAGATAACTATTTTGAGAAAACATCTGATCTTCATATTAGTTATGTTTTCACTCGACATATACAATGCACAGTAACAGTTTGATTTTCAGAATGTGAGTGCTTGTAGTCCTTGTATTTGTATAATAGATAAATAGCAAAATCTAGTTATGAAGGTATGGTATTTTCTTAAAAAAAAAAAAAGGAAAAAATATCCAATGTGTTTGTTACAGAACATTTCTCCCTGGTGTGCCTTTTGAAATATTTTAGACAAATATACCTGCTTTGTAAGTGTACATAGGTGTATGTATATATATACTCATAAATGTAGGTAATATGAATTATTGGGGTGTTCTTTTAAAAGTTTGAGGTTAGAGCATAGTAAAATACTCCACCCTATCTTTTGTACTTAAGCCATTCTTTAATCCAGCATGCAAATGAATTCATAGCTAGGGTTTTCTGAATTTAATGATAGATGGTCTTCTTAATATATTTTTTGTTAAGGTTTATTTATTTAAAGAAGAGCTTGGTACATTTTCTGATTCCTATTGAGATATTAGAATACAAGCAAATAGTCTCATGCTTACAAACTGTTAAGGAAAGTTAGGAATGGCCACTGACTCTGGCTGCCCCAGCCCAGGACCCTCTTGGCCATCCACTGGAGTCCAGTGTGGTGCCACTGGGGTCCCGGGGTCTCTGTTTGGGGTGAGGGATGCATCTGCCATTTTTCCATTAGCAGATTAAAGCAGTAGTGAAGTTAAGTGTGTGTCGTAGACACAGGCACAGACACACAGAAGACACAGTTGTGGCCAGTGACCCAAGGCCACAGACAAAGTGCTGCCTCCAGCAGTACCCACATCCAAGACTCCCACCAGACCCAGGCACAGACAGCCACGTCCCCTTCTCCTTTTGGGCTGGCAGAGGCAGAAGATCACTAGTGCAGCACTCACACCACACTACCCAGGTTCGCAAGCACATGCACATTCGTAGATCCCTGGCTGCTGGCATCACCACTCTGCCCTCCTCACTCACACTGGTCCCCTCAGTAGCTGGTTTACAGGATGTAGCCCCAGCAGCTGGAGGATAAAGACCCTGCTGGCTCCAGGCCAGGAGCACCCAACACCCCCAGACTGACTCCAGGAGCTGGCCCTATGAAACAGTAACATAAGCATGCTGTTATTGCTCATGAAATTAGTAGATGTTCACAAAAGATGAACTGAAAAGTGAGAAATGGTCTGTCCCTATTGTAATTCTACTCTTTTTATTGATAACATCATATATCTGTCCTCACCAGTCCTGTGCATGAGTTTCTTTTGCCTTTAGTGCTACTTTGCTTACACAAGTCTGTTTTCCAAAAGGACACTTGTTATCTTTAAGAATCACGTAGTCATAGACTTAAAATGCCTCAGGAGAATGATAAGCCAAAATAAATTATGCCTCTGACATTCCAAGCAGTTGTCTGCCTACCACTTTAATTCAGACACCTGAAGCTGTCCTCTGAAATCTTGCCTGCTCTATTCAAGTAACAGTTCTGTCTCAGCCTCACAATTCCGGTGTTTTCAAATACCGTGAGTGATTTTTCTGAGATAAATGTAATGTGATGTCTACTCAGTTCCACGTAAAATGTTTTAGCATTCTTTCTTATACTTTCTGGAGTAATTTTTTTCCAAAAAATGAAACTGTTTAGGGTTATGTGTTGGTGTAATCCAGTATTTTCCCTGTCATTCTGTAGCTAGCAATGGGAAACAACTATAACATAGTTTACCTTAATTGTAAAATGCACTAATAAACCAGTAATATTTCATTAGCTTTAAGTCAACACTGTGTACCAATGACCACCTCTCTTTCCAATTTTTTACCCTTTTTGGAAGCTTCAGCAGGAAAAGAATAATATAATATATAAATAGGAAAAACAATAAAAATATAATCTCTCATCAGGGTCATCAACCTAGCATAATAATAAGGTTTTCATCACGGTAGGTTTTTTCAAGAAAATTAAAATACCAAAGTAAGAGGCAGGCAGGCTATGCAGGATGAAAGGAAGAATGCAGAAGGAGGGGAAAAGTAAAGAAAAAAACCTTTTGGGCTGAAATAAAGACAGTTTAATGGAGCAATATCAGATAAGGAAAATAGCAATAATAATAACACAAGTGAATCTCACTAGCTGGTAAATTGGTGAATTTGCACACCCCAGAGCAGTAATCATGAATTCATGCCCCCCAGCCAACCCCCATTATATATTGAGCATGATGTCTATGGTACAGAATATTCCATTGACCAGTTCGTTGTTCTGTCAAGGCTCCTTCTCAGCTTCTATGGGAAGCTGAAATGAGTTACTTTGAAAAGTATAAACATTGCTTAGCAACAAGTAAAACAATATGCATTATTGACACCCCTTTCACAGCAATCATTAGATTCAGTTAAAACCAGGACAAAGGTCCACAAAGGGACTGGAGCATCTCTACTATGTGGAAAGGCTGAAAGAAGTTTGACTGTTCAGCCCAGAGAAGAGAAGGCTATGGGAAAAACGTATTGGTGTATATAAATACCTGAAGGGAGGATACAAAGAGGACAGACAGGTTCTTCTAAGTGGTGTCTAATGACAGGGCCAGAGGCAATGGGCACAAACTGAAACACGGGGGTTTCCATGTGAAAATCCAGAAACACTTTTTTAATGTGAGTGTGACTAAACACTGGCACAAGTTGCCCAGAGAGGTTGTGGAGTCTCCATCCTTAAAGATATTTAAAAATTGTCTACACAAGATCCTGGGCAACTGTCTGTTGTTGTCTCTGCTTGAGCAGGAGGATTGAACCAGATGACTTCAACTGTTCTGTGATTTTGTGATTCTGTAACCGTGATAGCATAACTGTAGAATAAAGGTGGAGTTTGGTTAATTACTTCACCAGAGGAATATGAAATGCAGTGGCTAATGGCTGATGAGTTAATTAAATGTATAAATCACACTAAAATTCTCTTCTCATCCACTTCTTATAAGTATTAACATTAGTATTTGCTTCTTTTCACTCCTGTGAATTTTAATGTGCTCCAGAACATTCAGCCTCATAGGCTAATTTGCAGTTACAGTACTTTGATTTACATGTACATTTCTGAATTAAAAAAAAAATAATTCCAGATTGCAATACCATCTGGTAGTTTTTCAGTATTTATTTTGCATCATTTAATTTCTGGCATGTTTTCAGTGTATTTAACTTCTGAAATTGCTAATTCAGCTACAGTTTGAAATAAAGAGAAGAACCTGAAGCAATCTTTTCTGAAGCCTGCATGGCTTCAAATTTAAGGCAAGAGCCAGAGTTATCATTCAGAAGAGAAATCTAATTGTCCCACAAGCTCCTTACCTTGCCAGTCTGTTACCCTGATATTCACACTTGTTTCTACAACTTACAGGGTCGAGCAGACAGTGCAAGAGGCTGCTGCTTTTGTGGCAGGAGATTATTCTCCCAAGAAAACACCTGTGTTTCCCCTCATTACTTCCCTGCTGCTTACTGACTTTATTTTTTTGACATTTCTAGTGCAGATATTTTATTACTGATGAAAGTACACAGGAAAAAAGGAAACCTTGTATATGATCTAGAGAAGACATATGCTTGGGAGCCTTGTAATTTAGAGGACTTCTGTCAGAAACCGTAATGTTTTCCAGACACCAAACAATTTTTGTTCCCCGATCACCCAAGTTTCATTAATGGCTATTACTACTGGGATTGGCTTTGGAATAAACCAAATAGTTTCTTCCAGCGTGAATCCTGGATATTGTTCTGGAGTCAGTTCACTGCTGGAACCACCCTCAGAACTTCACAAATATTGGCACCTCCTGCCCTGGTCAGTCCTCCAGCTCTACCTTGCACCTTCAGCCACCCCATAAATTTTCATGCCAAATTCTAGGAAATTCTCAAAAAGACCATAGTTTTAGGCATAAGAACATCCAAGTACAAGAACATTCAGTACAGCCCTCACTTTATTTTTTACACTCTGAACTGGAAAAGGAAATAAATTTGTCTCTTTGGACTACAGAAGGCACCATATTAAGCCAAATGAATACAGACCATTATCTGTTTCCTGTCCACGCCATTTAGGGATAACACCTTTTACAGCAGGTTTACCCTAGAGGGAAGTAGTTGAAGCAAAGCAGAATCTCAAAGCAGGAACAGCTGGGAGCAATGTGGATGAGCCAACAGCTCATCATCAATGAGCCAACAGCTCAGCAAAGTGGATGTGCATCTGTATAGCTATAATGATAAATAATAAAAGAAGGCTGAGGTTAATGGGAAAATGGTGCTGTTGCAGTGCCAAACTGCTCAGTTCATATAGTTCAAACCAAATTTGATCAAAGCAGCTTATTGATTTACTTATGATATATAATTAAGTGACAATTAGATGAACTATATTTTTAGGATCAATATCTGTCATGCAGTAGATAAACCACAATACTAGACACAAAACATGATTTAATGTCTTCAAATTTCTGAACGCCCTTCTTGAGCAAATCCCTGGAAGTTCTAGTCACAGACACAGGTGCACATAGATCACACACAGGCAACACCTCTCTCACAGATTTTGCAGGTCACCATCACCCAGCAGTGGGAGCTCCTCTGGGTACACATCTCCTGCAGGAGATGCAGTTGCCCAAGCGTTTGCTGCTGTCCATGTGTAGAACTGTTCTTTTTATTGTTAACACCTTATTTGCACAAATTCCAGTGAGAACAGAACTGTTAAAGAAGAGGCATGTGTTTTGTTTATGAACAATGGTAGTCTAGCATAATGCATGATATCAATCCTTTATAAAGGGATTTCTGTAAGTCCTAAACTAGATAAAAACATTAAAACATCAGTGTTCTATATTATAAAGCATAACACTATATTATAACAGAAAACACCCAATACTAGAGGCTTTGCCTAAAATGACTGTCTAAAAGTTGTCATTTCAGATACTCTTTAAAAATGTAAACATTAGTGGAAAAAACTTATATTAGTTTTATAGAATTCTGATCATATTGAATAATTGAATATTCCCAAAGGTTTTCTGGTATTTGTTCATTTTACTTTCTGGGAAATTGTTAAGATATTTCAGTATTTTTTTTCACTCCAAAAGTGTGAGAATTATTATGTACAAGTTATGCATTTTTAAAGTACTTCAAGGAATTTTTTGCAGTCTAACTAAAGAGAAAAGTAATAAACTGCTACCCTGTTTTCTGTATAGCTCTTTCTTTACCAAGAGATTCTCCTTGGTATTTGCATCAGTAACCTATTTAGGTCACATTTGTTCCACTTGAGTAACCATCTTTTCAGATGAAAATTTAATATTGCAGATCACTAGATCAAGGTCATCATTTTGCACCTACTCACAGCAGCATCTCTAAATTTTGCTCAAAATGGTCAGAGTACATGTCAGCAACAGCTTTTGTAATAACAAAATCATCCAAAAGTCTTACAGGGGAAAAAAAAAATAGAAATTCTGTGATAAATGTAGAACTCCTACCTTCTTCATGGGTTTAAATACTGAATCACTCTAGCTATGAGAAAAGAAAAGCACCTTTTCTGTGGAAATGTCTATGTTGAAACAGTGGGGTTTGGAGTTAGGGGGGTTGTTTAGGCATCTGTAGCTGCTTCTGAAACAATTTTGTTTATGCCAAAATCCCTGTGTTTGCACATAACCAAAATGAATAAATTGCTCTCATAGTCTCAGTCATTCTTCACAAATTTTATCTGATGCCATGTAGCCTACATCAGATTGTTCAAAAATACTAACATCTTCAGAAGACAAGCTCTAGATATTGCTGCATATGACTTAAAACATTGAGTTATAAACAATCTTTCAATACATTTATTCTTTTTCATGCAATGACCTTGCTATATGTCTAGTCTTCAATCATCAACTATGCCAAAAAAGATGAGAATAGCAATCAGCTTTATACAAAATTCTTGATTTACAAAACATTAGCAAGGAAAAATAATATGCATAACTTCAGAAAAAGAGTAGGTGTAATAGAAAGATAGCTTAAAAATCATCTGAAAAGGGTTCATTGAAAAAAATTCACAATTTCACAAGCTTACAAATTATAAATAGAACAAAAAATAGAAATGTGTTGTGCTGTGGTGTACTGATTTGTAGATGAAAGTAAAACTGTGAGCTCTTGTACTTTAGTATTTCATCAGAAACCTTGAATTGGAGAATCACATACACCCATGCTGCGTGCACATAAGGGTTGTCAGCAGCAGCTGGATATTCATTCAACACTCTCCTGGTCATCTACAGTACTTTCATTTCTAAAGTTTTCTTTCTCTGTAGATGTCTCATTATTTTATAAATCTTTATTTATGAAGAATTGCAATGCCCATGAAAATATGCACAATGCACAGAGCTAATCTCATCTAATATCCAACTGGATCATAAGTAGAATTTAAGTTAAAAAAAAAAAAAAGAAAAAAAAAAGAAAAAAAGAAATGTTGAAACATATCCAGAACATCAAGAAAAATCCTTACCCTCTTATTTGAAATAATTTGTGTTGCCACAGTCATAGTATAGGTTTTAAATTTACCACATATTGCTGTTTATCATGCATATAGCTATTAAATAAATTTTGTTTCACTTGTCTGGGTCTTTTTCATTTACTCTGTGTTCAGTACTTTTTTTAGAGATCTGTCGATCTGAAAAAAAGGGGTTTGTGCATATGTGTGTGTACAGGGGAATTGTGTGAGTGCATAGTATGCTTACTATAAGATCCTCAATATTGTATGTATTTGCTCTTAATTTATCATTGCAATGTCATATCCAATATCTTAAAGACAGTCCAATAAGTCATGATTTTCCTTTTTAACTTGAGATGACTAAAATACCCGCTAATGACACAAGAGTGAAATAAACTATAATCAAATACATTTTTAATGCAATTTCACATAATTTGCATATAGTTAGCAGTATTTTATTTTCAACCTATGTTTTACTTATACTGTGATATTCCATCTGCTTTGTTTTACAGGAAAATATGTCTGTCTCTGCATAATCAACACATACACTGCAGCCAAAAAATAATAATTATTTTTTTCTGTATTTAGATTATCCTTATATTCACATTAAACCTGTATCTCCAATTTCCCTAAGAAAATACACCATAGCGTCTTCCTGAGTGGTGTCTTCCATGCTCCCATTATAGGGAAACTGGACTTTCTGATTTTCTGAAACATTTAATCAAAGGATGTTTTTATATCAGGTTTTGGATATTTATAATTGAGTAGAGTCGTTTGAGCTTGGAAAGACTACTGAAATCCTTTTCAAAGTTATTGCAGGTTTGAAAGAATCAAACACACTGTGTTTCCCATCCAGTCTGCCACTCTGGAGTGGACATTGAAGTGAATGCTGCACTCAGATGTTTCCTCCATTTTTGTATTACTACTCCCACTGGAACCTAGTAAGAAACAAACATGTATGAAATATAAGCATTCAGGACCAGGGAGTGAGCTGAAGGCTATGCTATTTGGCACTATAGGTGCACCTTGTTAGTTCGATTACTCTTAGGTCCTAGCTGACAAATGACTGGATGTAGGCACAAGGGCAATGCAATAATCTTACCAGCCCAAAATCCAAGACTTACGTACAGGTAAAGCACACAACTTTAAACCATTTTTGTATGTTGTAAAAGGTCTATCACAATTGTCTATCACAATTCTCACAAGTACCTCAGTCTTTAGCACGTTATCCTTTTTTGTATGAAAATATTATCTCTTTTTATTTAGAGGGAAACTCAAGGGCCTGAGAGGAGAAACAAAATTCCCATATGGAATTTTGGTACCAAAATATTAAGTGTGAATACACTCTGTCAAAAAGTGACTACTTCCTAGAATGGATTCCTGTGTGAAGTGTCTTGCTTTGATTTACAGGACACAAGGAGAGTAGGCTCAGTGAATGAGAACTGTGAACATAAGTGTATGTATCAAGATGCTGTCTAGAGCTAGTCAGAAGGGAAATGCAGAAGTCAGAGGTGTCTTAAGTCATATGCACTCTGCAACGTTTGGACTTTGTTCATGGTTCCCATCATTCACCTTCTCCTCCTTACCTGCTAAAACTGAAAATAAAATACACAGCTCTTCTGCAGAAAAGATTGTTTGTAAAAAGTGTTCATATGGGAACTGTAGGACAAACATTCCCAAACTGTTGATGTTTTTCCCTACTCCAGAAGATTCTAAATTCCTCTTTGAAATAATAAATAAATAAAAGATATAAAAGTGACATTTCTAGAATAGATCCTCTAAGACAGAACTCTTCATAGATAAAGTGGGATTCAGACCTCTCCAACTTGGGAACAGACAAGAGAAAAACATGTTAGAAAAATGGTAAGAACACTGCTATTTTTGTCTTATTCTATTCCCTGCAAGATCCTGGCCTTATGTCAGCATAAAAGTCCCTATTAAGTCTTTAAATGTTGTCAGTCTTAGATTATACATTAAAATGCATTCTCTTCAATCTTTCCTCTCAACCCATGTCTCAATATCCTACATATTATCCCACATCCTTTGTCCCTCAATTACATCTTTGGCTCCATTTTTTTGCATGTTTCTCTCTTCTGACTTCTATTTTCCCCTCTAAACTGTTCCAAAAAATTGCAAGTAATGTAGGAGTAGTGTGAGGTGGTGCTGTTATTTAAGAGAGTGTAGATAGAGAACTTCAGAAGAGAAGTAATTCTCTGCAAAGTTCCCCTTTTTTTTTTTTTTTTTTTGTTCCCCCAAGAGTCTGGGGCTGTTGGCTGTTGCAAAGGCTGCTATAAGAGGGAAAGTATGTAGAGCAGAGCATATAAAGAAACAGATAGGAAGAGAGGCAAGATAGCCATTTACAATGTACCATTATGGAGTTGTGGGGCCAGGAATTAATAAAACTACAGGGATTTGCATAATTTAAAAATTATCATACAGCTGTGTGTTAGTAATTTATGAAAAATCTCTATGTACAGACTGTGGTAATTTTATTTGGGGATAATTGTAAGTAGTATTTAAAACAATGCTAATTTCAAGGCCATATTTTTTTATAGTATGAATAGATCCATCACTAAGAAGGGTGGTAATAAGGTGAAAGTAGAAGAACTGTGAAATATTCAAAAACGCAATGACTCTTACTTTGCAAATTGTATACTTGCTTTAAAATTTAGGAGTTATTGCGGTCACCACTCAAAAAGCAGCATTAAACTTTCAGGAATAAAAACATTTTAAGAAAGAAAGTTGATCTTAAAGTTCTTTATAATGCATCTTCCAAATGGTCTGTGAGCTACTGGGAATGAATAGTCCCTTGAACCCTGGGTAGCTTGGTGAATGAGTCTGGAGAGGACATTATAACCAATATGTAAAGAAGAATAGTATGAAACATTTCAGTTCTCGAAACTGAACAACTATCCCTCCTTTAAAATTGTTTATTTTGAAGATGCATCTTTATATCTTATTAATATTTCAAAGGAAGTCTTCAGCTATAGTAGCATAGGAAGAGAGGTAGTTGAATACAGTAGAAGGCAGTTAAGAAGCTTGATGAAATATTTTATTGTCACTATATTTGTTTCAAACAAGAAAATGAAAATCTGCAAGAAATGCTAATAAAATTATAATGAGTACTGAAATAAAATGTTAAGTTAATTACTTTAGGTAACATACAGCAGTGGTACTGCATGAAAATGTTATCTAATGATTTGTACTTTGTGAGCATTTAATCTGATTCTTCACATTAAATAAAAGAAATCAGAATTCTAGACAAACAAAAGCATTTGGACTACAGTTACTGAAACATTTTATGTATGTGAACTAAGTTATGTCTAAAAGATGAAGACTGAAGATAGTGCTTGCATCCTAAAACTTTAGTTTTCAAAGTATCTATTATTTAAAGTTATTTAAAATTCTCAGTGTTGTTTTATATAAATTCTCATAGAGAACAAATACATCAGAAAACCTGTCTGGGATCGATTCCCTCATATTTAACTGCTATAGCCTGCATTACCAAAACGTGTATAGTCTTTCCCCTTTCACTCTAATATAGGAACTGACACTAGAACTAGAATATGGTTCACCTAAATTTTGGTATTCAGCCTATATATGCCTGCACCTAAATTACACATTTAGTGCCCACTGGAGTCAGTACAGATAGTACATTGAGTCTGGCTGAGATGCAGTTAGTTTTCCCCATAGCAGCCCTCATACTGCTCATACTGCTGTGCTTTCTACTGGTGGCTAGAAAGGTGTTGGTAACACACCAGTGTTTTGGCTACTGCTGAGCACTGCTCACATAGCATCAAGACTGTCCCTCCAACATCACCCTGTCCTCACCGGTATGCTGGGGTTGGGCAAGATCTTGGGAGGAGACACAGCTAGGACAGCTGACCCAAACTGTCCAAAGGGATATTCCTTACCATATGATGTCTGCTCAGCAATAAAAGCTAAGAGAAAGAAGGAAGAAAGTTGGGGGGGGGGGGGGGGGGGGGCGGGGAGGTGGGGGGGGGGATACAGCCGGGCACCATGACA
>JAOQGH010000001.1:165726345-165768249 GCA_025769975.1 Gallinago jamesoni
GGGAGGAGGAGGGAGGGGTGGTCATTCACTATTACGGCATTTATATTCTGGAGAGACCACTACATGTATTAAAGCCCCACTTCCTGGGAAGTGGCTGGACATTACCTGCTAATGGGAAGCAGAGAATAAATCTTTTGTTTTCCTTCGCTTTTGTACACAGCCATTGCTTTTGGTTTTATTAAACTGCCTTTATCTTGACCATTGGGTTTTTCCATCATATTTTCTCCCCCCTGCACTGTCCTGCTGAGGAGGGGAGTGATTTTCTGGGCACCTGGCATCCAGCCAAGGTCAACTCACCACACATGGAGATAGTACAGTTTACCTAGTCGAGACTGACATTTGCTAGACCGGATAGCTCTAGAGAATCCTTTGGCAGCACTGGCCAGTACTACCCTTACAAATACCTCAAATTGCAGACACCTACATTTTCATGTTTGAAGCTGTATCTCTCTGATGATAGGATAGAATCAAATGAACCCATCCTAGTATCAAGAACAGCCAGGAAATTGAACAAAGGAAGAAACTGTCTGTTCAGAGAGTGTTACAGGACTGTGGCTATAATGGAATATCACAACTCCATTTTTGTTTAAATTCATCTTTTGCCCATCTCTGTGTGTCTTCATTCCTGCTTTAAAATATTTTTCTGTTTCCACTATCATCTACCCATCGTCTCACCAATATTATACTATCTGCCTTTATACTTTTCATTTTTTTTCACAATTAGAAGTATACAATCACAGAATCATAGAATGGTTTGGGTTGGCAGGGACCTTAAAGATCATCAAGTTCCAACCACCCTGCCATGGGCAGGGACACCTCAAAGCCCCATCCAGGCTGGCCTTGAACACTTCCAGGGATGGGGCATCCACAACTTCTCTGGACAACCTGTTCCAGTACCTCACCACTATCCCAGTAAAGATATATCTAAATCTCCCCTCTTTCAGTTTAAAACCATTATCCTTCATCTTATTACTACAGTCCCTGATAAAGAGTCCCTCCCCATCTTTACTGTAGGAATCCTTGAGGTACTGGAAGGCTGCTGTACGGTCTCCCTGAAGCCTTGTCTTCTCCAGGCTGAACAACCCCAACTCTCTTAGCCATGACTCTGGTGCAGGACCTTGCACATGGCTTGCTTGGACTTCAGGATGATCACATGGGCCCACATCTCAAGCTTGTCCAGGTCCCTCTGGGTGGCATCCCTTCCCTCCAGTGTATCAGCTGTGCCACACAGCTTGGTGTCATTGGCAAACTTGCTGAGCGAGCACTCTATCCCACTGTCCATGTTACTAACAGAGACGTTGAACAGCCCTTGTCCCAGAACTGACCCCTGAGGAACGCAACTCATTACTGGCTTCCACTTGGACATCAAGCCAATGACTGCAACCCTTTGAGTGCAGCCATCCAGCCAGTTCCTGATCCACTGAGTGGTCCATCCATCAAATCTGTGTCTCTCCAGTTTAGAGACTAGGATGTCATGTGAGAGAGTGTCAAATGCTTTGTATGTCCAGTGTGCTGCTACAGTGAAGTGCACACTGCAATTCACAGTGCGACTATCATTTCTTCGAAATCTTCTTCTGACAATATGAAAGGACAACTGCAGGGGCATTCTGGGCACAAGAGCTCTGTCTTTAC
This sequence comes from Gallinago jamesoni, assembly GCA_025769975.1. NCBI lineage: Eukaryota > Metazoa > Chordata > Aves > Charadriiformes > Scolopacidae > Gallinago > Gallinago jamesoni. The sequence continues at coordinate 165,727,978 of JAOQGH010000001.1, forward strand.
AGCAGTTCCTTAATGCTGTGACCACAGTTCTGTGATTCTGGGATACTGAACTGGTATTAGAGGCTTATTCCAGTCTATAACCTAGATTTCTTTCCTTTAAAAAGAAAGATTTTTGGAAAAGGTTGTGGATAAGGAGCAATCCTGGTGTTTATCCAATTCTTGTCAAAGTAGGGGACTGGATCATGAAGAGAGGTGAAAAATGTATCAATATGGATATAACTGAAGTAACAGTCTTGTTAATCAGCGTCAGGGAGAAGATTTGCAGGACAGAGTTCAGGATTATGCAGAAAATGAATGCTGCTGCCTGGCAGTTACCCAAAATCAATGTTAACAAAAAGGTCAACTAGTATAAGAACAAGATGAAGATAGGAATAGCCTATTCTAAAGGCAAACGTGGCCTTCTGCAGCAATGAGGCAAAAACCTCTGTTGTAGGATTTTCAAGAGGTCCCTGAAGTACAAGCCTCTGGAAAAGCTCTGACTGATGCGGTGCACTACAGCAAACCCCACAGCTTTCCTCACTGAAGCAGCCTAATATGTAATATGTAATTTGACCCACTTAGGCTCCTGGCAATGGCAGAGCTACCGGAAGTCATGAAACATAATTGGTTGCTTAAATCTATGTTAAAACAGAATTATAAAATATTTACTAAGAAAAAACCTTTATGTTTATGAATTATTTAACTCCAGTAGCTTTACCATAAGACATGTGTTTGAGGTCATTACAAAATCAGCAGAAAAGCCTGTGAGAGAAACTGAGAATGACACTGCTGCCCATCTGAATTAAGACACTGAAAAATTAGGAAACCAGACATATTTTCAAAACAATCTTCACTCAGTGACAATAGTGTTTAGCAAAACTAGTTTAAAGCTGTTGTTATCAAGATGAAACGATGCCCTTGTTGGTAATGAGATTAATGACATGCCCATCAACAATGATGCGGAAGATGACACAATGCATAGGTTTCAGGAAATTAACAATAAATCAGAGAATATAGCTAAACAAAGAAAGCTAGAAGAGATCATTTAAGCACTGTGTCGAATCTGCGTTTGTTTTTTTTTTAAAAAAGGCTGTGCATTATTTATTTACCTGTATTAACATCTTTAAATATTTCATATGAATAAAATTAATATAAAGACTCCAGTCCTTAACAGAAAGTTTTTATAGTAAGATTTTTGTAGACAGATCCTACCTGTTGTCCTCTCTGTCCTATTGTCATTCATTGTACTGCTGAGATCTATAAGTTCTGAATGATAAATTAGAGTTTATACTTCTATTCTTTTTTGCAAGTAAATTAGTTCTTAGCATTTTTGTACTGTTAACATTTGGCAATGTAAAAATTCTTTCTCAGGTATATACAAACTATAAAATATATGATGGGTGAAAAATCAGTATTCTAATAAGTTACGGTTTTTATATACCCAGAGGACCTGACACTTAAGTAGCTAAATGGATTTGTCTAGTAAAATCCTGTTGGACTTAAACAGGATTTTGCCTCTTCTCTCCTAGGTGCAGAAAATTCTTTTACTTTCAAGGTTGAATCAGTTGAACTAAAGAAAAGAGTCTATTGCTTTGTCATAAATAATGACAGTGTTTCCTTCCTTGGAAAGGTAGAAGGCTTTTCTCTTTTCTACTCTAATCAGTCACAGTAATTCTCCATTTGTATGGGCATGAAGAACAGTCCAAACATTATAAAAAGAAGTAGGCTTAAAAAGCAAAAAATACTAGTATAATTCTCATTGCCTCCATTTAGGGTAAATTTAAGGAATCACAGGCTGTAGAGCTGTAAGAGGAATCTAAATTAATGTATTCAGATCCCCAATGTTATTGGATTAAAATTAGTATGACTGAAATATGTTTGTTCTCAATAATCTCCAATAAAAGATGTCCTAAAATCTCTGTTGATGATAACTTTCAGTGGTTCCACCCCTTTTTTTGTTGAAAGATTTTCCCAGTTTAAAAATTACTTCTGCAATCAATATTACATTGCGGTCAAAACAGTTTAGAACAGTACAGCATTAGGGTAAGGCAGGCTTTTTTTTTAATTACAATTTCTGGAGCTTTTTTCCCATGACAAATCAGAAACAATGATTTGTGTGTCATGAAATCAAATGTAATCCCATGATGCATAAGGTATGGCTTAATGCTCATTAAAACCATTTTGTTTGTGTTCTTATAACCTATTACATTTGAAAAAGCCCTAGAAACAGTACCAATGTCTGACGCGTGGGGTAAGTTTTCCTCTCTTCAAGTTAAACAGAAGACTTGGCAAGGATTTATAAGGTTTTATTCCATGACTTTGTATATTTCTGACAAATAGTTGTTTATGTAAATAACAAGAAATTCAAAGAAATATAGTGGAAGATGTAGAGGATTGCAATGGTCTTTTATTTAAACAGTATTTCATTTCACAGTCTTAAATAAAACTGAATCATATATGAAGCTTTTTCTTACTGAAAGTTAATCGTACCTGGGAAAAGAAACTGATGAGCACAACTTCCATCTGAGATCATGCAATCACAGATTCACAGGATAATTCAGGTCAGAAGGGAACTCAGGAGGTCTCTAGTCTAATCTTCTAAAAGCAGGTTCAGCTATGAGATCAGGCCATACCCATTTGGGTCTTAAAAACCTTCAAGGATGAAGACTGCCCAACCTCTATAGATGAACTATTCAATTTGCTTGCCCATCTCCATGGTGAGGATATTTTTTTTTTTTTTAATTTGTTTGATTTGGTTTTTGTTGGTTTATTTAGACCATCCCATATCCAGCTTCATATTAAGAATGTTCCATGACACTACTGATGCATTAACAGAATAGAGATGGCGCTGCATTTTGTTGTTGGGATCACAGCTGCTTCACTGCAGGAACAGGGGAGGGACTGTAGATGTTTTCTACAAAGATATTTTTTGGTTAGACTTTGTTGTGGACAGCTGTATCTGGTGTATTGGTTGAGCTGTTCTGGTAAGTTTTACTCGTTCACAAGTTGCAGGCTGACCACCTGTGCTGGGAGTCACTAAGGTCAAGGAACAAGGCTTTTAACTTGGCTCAGTGTTTTCTGAAGAAAGCCTGGACAATGCAAGACTGGTATGAAATGAATCAACTGGCCTGAATGCACTGATGACATGTACTAAAAAAGCCTATAGTAATTACTGATTTCTGATGAAAAATTCTAGGCCTAGAGCTTTTCCTGTAGGAAGACTGTCAGCAAGTAGACCTTCTTAATGCGATCTTCACATCCATGGAGAGTCCATGGACATTCCAGTGCTGGGAACTGAACTGACTTCATGAACTGGGGTTCATGAAGTAGAATTCAACCAAAAAATACCAAAAGTATGCTTTTTCTGCCTATTGACAAGTATGCTTTTTGCTGCCTGTTGACAAGATATCTATATAGTATTTTAGCTGATTCAGTCATCTCTCCTTCATCAATGATCTGATTTCACCCAAGGACTATGGTAATTTGGGGGGTCTTGTCTGCATTGGAGTCTGGAACGTATTGCATTTGTGCTCCCAATACTAAAGACCATTTTATAGAACCCATACCTATTCCACTTTGTATTATTGTTGTTTTTGTTACGATGATTACTATTATTTTAGCAAGACACCTTACTGGATAGTTCAGACACTCCAGGAACTGCTGGATTAGATGCTCAATATGTAATTTAATAAAACATTGTGGCAAACTCAGACATAACTGATATTAGAAAATACATAGCTGAGCATAATTCAAAGACTGCATTTGTTTTTAGATTTTCTGAAATTAGAATGACAAAGATTTTAAACGGTACCTTTTATCATGGAAGTAGGCAGCATTTATATGCTACAGTTCTAGCTTTTAACCCAAGTAGATTCCACATATAAAAAACCTGAATGATTATAAATTAACTTTATTAATATGCATCATTATAACATGCCCTCCAACACCACCAAACAACTGTATCAAACACTGCATTTTTGTTCTTTCTAACCTAAAGATTAATGCATTTACACAGCTATCAATTTTAAATTCATGGCAAAAAAATAAATAATTTTGTCTCTCAATCAAATGCAAAAATTGCTTCATATATCTTATAGCTTCATAAAACTAGCAGGGGATGTAGTACATCCAGTTGAATTGTATGTTATTGCTGCTGTGCTACATTTAGATACAAATTGAATTTGAATTATATCTTTTTTTAGTTCAATTAACAAAAGTATTGTTTTCATGATGTTTTTTTCTACTTGGTTCATTGCTCTTCTATTCCAAAGAATGAATGAATTTGAAAATAATTATTTCCCATGGAATTCTAACCTTAAATTATAATCCAAATAGTTGTAAAGCTTAATAATTATGTTGAATCTTTCTGTAGCGATATTTAAACTTCAGAAACAAAGCACTGTTATATGTATGTAAAGATAAAACGTTAGTTACATATCAGATGAATTGTCAAGTATCTCTTAAGGATTAGTTTAAACTCACTTAAATATTTGTGCTTTTGCTTTAAATTAACCTTTCCTGCACTCATATTACAATTAATGGGATGCATTACTCTTTCATTTTCTGAAATCTAGTTCAGTTAATGATGCCTCCTTTGTTGCTCTATGTAGTGGGTTGATGCTGGCTGGACCCCAGGTGCCCACCAAAGCTGCGCGATGACTCTCCCCTTCAGCTGGGCAGGAGAGAGAAAATATAACAAAAGGCTCAAGGGTTGAGATCAGGACAGGGAGAGATCACTCATCAATTACTGTCACAGGCAAAACATTCAACTCAGGAAAATTAATTTATTTTATTACAAATTAAATCAGAGTATGAGAAATGGGAAATAAAAACTAAACCTTAAACCACCCTACCTCCACCCCTCCTTTCTTCCTAGATTCAATTTCACTCAAAAATTCTCTACTTCATCCTCACCAGCAGCACAGGGGGATGGAGAAGGGGGTGACAGTCAGTTCATCAGACATTGTCTCTGCCACTCCTTCTTCTTCAGGGGGAGGAGGACTCACAATCTTTTCCCGGTCCAGTGTGGGGTCCCTCATGTTCACTGATCTTGGTGTTTGCAGGGTTGTTTCTCTCACATATTTTCAGGCTTGTCTCCCAGCTGCTATTTTCTCAGCATTTTTTTCCCCCCTCTTCTTAAATATGTTAGCACAGAGTTACTACCATCATTCATCCTTAGTTAAGTCTAGTGGCTCTATTGGACATAGAGGAAGCTTCTAGCTGCTTCTCACAGATGCCACTTCTGTAGCCACCCTGTCACCAAAACCTCATCACGCATGCACTCTGTTTTTGTCAATAAATTCTTCATTTTGTATTTCATCTTTTTATATTACATACAAGTTAACTCTAACAGCAGAGGCTTCTTAATTACTTTTTCATGATTAACTTGTTATTTTATACATAGTGATCTTCATAGATTTTGGGTTCATCTGTGAAAATAAATCAAATTACTAAGTTCAGAAGGAAATGGTTTTGACTGTATATGGAAACATTCTACATTTTGTACTTCCAGCAAAAATGTGTCTCAAAAAAACTACACATGGCTACCTAAAATGAGAAGAAAAAAAAAAAAACCCCAAATTGAAATACAAGTTCTAATCTTTGATGAAAATACTATGTCATTTCACAGGCTTTTCTCACACTTTATGGAAGGTTGTGACCTTTTTTTACAGTTCAATGGCATAACTATATAAGATAATTTATCTTGTTACACTTGATTCCAAAGTTAGATCATACTGTGATTCAAACTTGCGGTACTTTGATTCTATAGGGACCATTTAGTTGTTGGGCTTTTTTTGCTTTTTTCACTTTTCTTTGGGAGGGAAAAAAGGAATATATATACATGCATACGTACACACACATATTCCAGGGATTATTTTAGCTAAAGAAACAGAATATTTGTCAAGATGTTGGAATTAATCAGAAAATAATGTTAAATTTTTGACACTTTTAGGAAAAAACAAAGAGGAAAAAGAGAGCCAATGCTAATTTTGTATTTATAGCTTTTATAGATTGTCCTATTATTGTATCTTCTCAGGTGCTACAACTATTGAAAAGTATGATCTCAGAACAAATATATGGATCCAGGCTGGAGTGATGAATGGCCGGAGGCTTCAGTTTGGTGTTGCTGTTATCGATGACAAGCTGTTTGTCATTGGAGGCCGGGATGGTTTAAAGACATTAAACACTGTTGAATGTTACAATCCAAAGACCAAGGCTTGGACTGTGTTACCACCAATGTCAACGCACAGGCATGGCTTAGGTAAGGAAAATATTTTAAAAAGATACCACATTTTTCAGATATGTAATATGTAATAGAAAACTCAGTGCTTTCAAGCTGTCATAGCACTCCAAACAGTAGCAATAATTCATTTCACTGTTCTTTTACATCACTAAAAATATACAGAAGGTTTTTATTATTTACCAAAGTATACTGGGAAAAATTAAAAAACACAACAACAAAACTCAACACAATTAAGAAAAGGCAGAGGAACAGGGAAAGAAAGCTTGAAACTTACACAGGTTAGTAACAAAATTCAGGTTTGTATGGACTGATTTTGAAAAAAGAAATCTTTATTTATCAAACAATCAGGGTATTATTTATTTTAATCAAGGCATTATGCATTTTCATTTACCCAGTATGACAGAAAATAAAGGCTATAAACACAGTGTCAGTGATGGGCTGACGGACCTTACAAGTATTTGTAACAATAGTTTTATCATAACTGAGGGCATATTTTCCCACAGGCAGTTTTCAGATAAGTTAATTTTTGTTTTGCTGTTAGTAGTATTATTCATACTCCTGTCAGCATTAATCATGTTACATTGTATCCCTGTTCTCTACTTCAAGAAATATAAATTTCATGGGGTTTATTTCTTTATAATTTAAATTAAGGAGAACACAGTTACATTGTTTACTTGGAAAAAAAGTAGCCTTTCTATTATGTATACCTTATACATACAGTAGAAAAAAGCTCTGATTTATTCAATTACATAAGTAATTTTGTGCTGTTTCAAAACTATCCCTTTTTTTTTATTCTTAACTCCAGAGTGAAAAGGTTTTTCTCACTTTAAGAAAGGAATTTAAAATCTATAGGATATACCCACCAGAATATAACTTGTATAAGGTATAGAAAACTGAACTGTTCATTATCTGTGCTGCTAAAATCACCTGGTGTGATAGAATCATTACAACGTCATGAAAAATAGAAATGGAAAAGACGTGGTAGGTTATTATGTCCATTCCCCTGAGTTACAAGCAGCAGCAAGCCCTTTAATGTACTACTGCATCAATATCTCACAAAATGATTTCTTCCTCTTCCCCCTTCCCCACCCCACCCCCCCCCGCCATTTGACACATATCATAATTCGCATTTGTACAGTGGCTGGCAGAATTCATTTTTGCTATTACACATGTCTTACAATAAAAACTAGAGATGGGAATCTACATCAAATAGCACCATGATACTAAATAGCTCTGTGATTTGAATTTTTTTCCTAAGTTGAAATTTAGTTATAATGCCGCAGAAGTACATGTAATGTCTTTCTTACCAGTGTTCCAAAAGTTTACGGAATCTGGCTTTATTTTCAATGCCATTCACAAAGGCGGTAAAAATGCAACTTCAGCTATAACATAGGAAGCTATTAATGAAACATTAGGGAATGCTTGACAGAGAAAAACCTTTTCCCAGTGACAAGAGAGATGGAGCAATGATTGAAAAACTTTTGTGATCAGTTCAAAATCCATATAATTTTGGATTGATAATTCTACAGATGTTTCTGGTCACTAGATTTATAAAATAACTTTATAGTTTAGGTAAAGCTGTTCAGGAATGTTGAGGTTATAACTGGGGAAAACCTGGCATATTTTCTACAGGAGAAAAAATGGAACACGAGGAATTTGACCACTTGAGGGTTTTTGGGGTTGTGTGGAATCATTTTTGAATTTTTTGTATTGCAGAAATTTGATCTTTTTGTAAACAATATGATGTAAGAGTCATGATATATTATTTTTTGAGAAGCTTAGCTAATAGAATTTGGTTTTTTCATTTGAATACTTTTCCCCATTAGAAATATTTTATTTATATTATTTTAGAATTATTTTAGTTATCATTTAGTTATTATACAAAATTGTTATTTCAGGACATGCCCTTTGTAATGAGAAATTAATCCACAGTAAGAAATCTTCTTTCATTTTTTTTTTCTAAAATATGTGTTATTATATATCCATGTAGGGGGTATAACAGGTAGAGTTGTTTGAATTGTATTTTGTATACAGGTTTAGAAATAGGCACCCATCCTTTGGACTTTTGTTGACATCAGCAAAAAAATTCCGATGTACCCTCATTGTAACTAAAGTTACAACCAGACAGTACAATTCACTTTATTCTTTCTTCATATAATCTTCAGTAGAACTATGTGTGTAGAAATTTATATATGTAGAAATGAGAAGGAAGAAAACAAAACCTGACAGGTCTTGTAGTAAAAATATGGAGTGTAAGAAGTCATGTTAGGCAGTTTCAATGTTGTCAATGGAATGTAAGTGGAAGCAATTGTAGTGGTAATGTCTGGAATAAATGGTTCCAAAGTACAAAAAAAGCAAGGGTAGACTGTGGGATCCAAAACTACTATTTCAACTAAAAGTGTTTCTAATATCCCCATCAAGTAGGCCATAAAACAGTATAGAATGCAGAAGAATAATAAGAAGTCAGAAATGCAGTGGAAAACACAAATGAAATATGGGGAAGGTGAAACCTGAGAAACAGAAAGACCAAATCAAGACCCATATAGAGAAGACAGAAAGGGACTAACAGATCAAAGAAGGGAAAAAATGCAAACCAGGTTGTGGATTATAAATTCAGCAAAGTGGAAAAAGTGGTTACAGAATTCCTTCACGATAAGAATTGATAAGCTACATAGAGGAGGAGAAGGATGACAGGAAATAGGGAATCCATGAAAGACTAAAATTAAACTTTAAATATAAAATCCAGTAGAACCATGGTTTAAAAAAAAATATAAAGGAACCAAACAAAAGAGCAATGCTCAGCTTGTCTTTCCAAAGTAAACAATTTAAGTGTCTCAGTGAGAAAATTAGGTTCCTGTTATAGTTAAGGGAGAAGGGCAGTATTTTCAGGTTGGTGTCCTGAATTGTCTTGCCCTTTCCATGAACTATGTAAAGAGTATCTAAGCTCCTATTCTAGGCTAGATTTACATTGTTTGTTAAGCCTCGACTTGGTCTTTGGATTTTGGCTTTGTAAATATACTAATCTCACTGTTGATAGTCAGACATCTGCAAGATGATCGGCATAGGAAGAAGGATGACAGGGCACAGTGTCACCTAGCAATCTCCTGTTCAGTTTAGAGTGGATGCATGTTACATATTTTTCCTCCTCTTCTCCTGGAAGAGAGAATTTTACCAGCTGGAATGTCTGAATGAAAATGTTATAAATACTATAAAAATATTGGTTGCTTATGGAAAAGCCTTAGATGTATTTATACAGCACATAAGCCTATGGTAGATAGAATTCACTCTAGCCAGAGTGAATGGTCGTAGAGTTATGGCTCTGAACCATTGTTCTGAGCCAGCTAAATATGTAATATAAATGTATTTTTAAGGGCCTGAGTTAAAGTGGCTAAAGTTAGATAGAGTGGATACCTGCCTGTAATATGATGGTCATTAAATCAGTATGTGCAGAAATTAGTATCTAAAAGAGTAAGTTCAAGAATCAGAAGTGGAAAGAAAATACAGGAAATTAGGGAGTTGTAGGGATCCAACAACTCCCTAATTATATATCCCAGAATGTCTTTGATGGTGATGACAAAAATTTCAAATGGCATTATGCATTTGCATAAACTTCTGTTTCTGCATAAACTTTCACTGAAAGAGGATGATCCAGCCTGGTTCTAATACTCAGCTTCATTTTCCACTTCCATGTTTACTGCCCTACACGTTTACTTCCTTGAGGCAGAGTGAAGAAAAATAAAAAGTATTTGCTGGGAGAAAACAGTGATAACTCTGTAACTTTTAAGTAGTAATTACTTTAAAGTAGGTGTAGAAAAACTGAGGTTCCTTTCCTTGCATTGTCAGCAGTTATAATGTATGCAAAGTGTAAGCATGAAGAAGTTTAACTGATAGCTGAATTCCTCATGCAGCTGCATAATTAAGTCCTTACATTCCTGCAACTGATAACAATAGGGAGGTTTGAATGTTTATTGGATATTTCATTTCCCTTAGTAATTTTACTTTGCATAGAAGACTGTTTTTGAAATAATACAAAAGCTTAAAGTCAATGTTTCTATTTATCTAAATTTTCTCCTCTGCACTTTAAGTACAAGACACTGAATACAGTAATATTTCCTAAATTACGATGAGCAATTAACTTTTTATGGATGTAAATTTCAATCAAATGCTAGTGACAAAAACAAGAATCCAAAACACTGACAACAGTCAAAGTGGAAATTTGCAATAGAGGCATGGAACTGTAGATATGGAGAACTATTGTTATGATTCTTTGAAAGGACTATAAATATTAAAATTTACAGGGAATATAAATGCAGTTATGAGTCTTATGAGTTTTAATAATAATAAATGTTACATAAAGTTCAGTAAAGTGAATTGTTTAACCAGCAAGACTTTTTTGGTTTGTTGTTTTTTGGGGGGAAAGAGCTTATTTTCCTTTATCTCAATAACCATGAATTACCTAAAAACAATAATTAAATGCTGCCTATCCAAAGACAAATTTTTAGGCTTTCTTGAACTTTAAAGGAAATAATTTTCTCTTAATTCTGAAAAAGTTCTGGAAATGATAGGTCTAATTTTCATCATTTCACTCATATTATTATTTATAGTGATTTTCTATATTCCACAGAAGCAACTGTAAGATCCATGTGCAGACTTGAAAATGGTAGGGTTGAGTCATAAAACCACTGTTAATGAAATGGTAGTGAAAAATCTTAAGATCTTTTGATTATTTATGCCATTTAAAGTTTTTAACATGAAAATCTATTAACAGAAAAAGAATCAATTGCTTGGTAGTAGATAATTTTACTGAATCTTTAATATTCATTAACAAAATTCTTATTATATATTCATTCAAGTCCTTATTAATCATTAAGAGCATTCTCACTTTTTCTATCTTTATTTTAATCACTGTCCATAGCAGTCAGAATTAAAGCGTGTTAAGTCAACATGTCATGGGAACATAGTGTAATAATTCCTTTAACAGAAAACTCTTAAAGAACTCATTCACTAGGAGAAATGTATAATCCTTATTGCCAATTTGTCATGACCTTTACTTACTGATGGGTCAACTGAAGAAAATAGTGGCTATTAATATAAAAAAATCAGGACTGAAGTGCAAATTGATGTAAATTTAATTTTCTGTCTTCATTGATACAAAATGTCACAAAATATTATCTCCTGCATAACTAATTCCTCTTGGCTTTTATTCTTACTACATGGTAAATCTCAGCAGGAAAATACATACATAAATATAAAGACATTAATCAATGTAAGCTTATACATTTCTGAAATAATTAAATGATCATTTATAAAATACTTTAACTACTTTTTAAAGTATTTAATTTTTGTCTGTTTCAATGATATAAAATTAATAAGAAGCTTTCCAAATAATTTTTAGGTTTTTAAAAAGTAATTATTCTTATCAAATATTTTCACCTTGTGTGACAGCTCAAGACATATTTACAAAGTCTGTCTAGTGTTTTAGAGAACTATGAGTTTAGGGTGGGATTCATCCCCTTTAGTAGGAATATGTACAATGGAACGGAATAATTGAGGTGTCATATTCCCAATTCTACTTTGAAAAAAAACCACACATATGTTTAGGGTTAAACTATTTGTGTCTTGAGAGCAGTTCCTGCCTCTCAAGATACAATGACAATTATTGAGAAGACTTTGCTAACTGAACATTTGGTTCCTGAATCTCCTTTTTTTTTTTTTTTTATTAAAAAAACAAAATAGCTGATCACATTGAACCAAGGAGAAACTAAAGGCAACAAATAGGTTCATGCCACAAATTTATAATTAACAGGTCTTTAAAATAAAAATAATATGTAGATTAAACGTGCATTTTATGAGGTAAATATGGAGAGTGATCACCTTGATTCATTTTATGCCAAATAAACTTTGTTTGGAAACAAAGTCTCTAAAGAATGAGCATTACTAACACATTTTTAAACACTTTGACCAGGAGAACACAGGCAAGAGGATTCAAGAGCAGAGCAGATTGGATACACTGCAATGTAATAAGACCCATTTGTGCTACAGCCTGAGTTTTCCCTTTTTCATAAAACATTATGAATCATAGATTATTACTTGTTCAAAAGTGAAAATCTAATGATACCACTCCTTAGACCAAGATTGAAGGAAAACTTTCAAGTCAGTGAGAGTTTAGATTTCATCTTCTATTTTAAAATTTTTTGCTGTGGCAGTTAAGCAATGGTGGTGTTTTAGATAGTGCTTAAGTCCCAATAAATACATGCTTGTCTATGAAGTTACAATCTGTCAAAAAAGCATTCAAGGCAAAGCACAGACCATTAAAGTGGAATAAGTATATAAATACAAGCTTGTACAGCCTTAACAGTTACATCCATGGTGACTGTAAAATAAACTAGAAATGTAGAGAATAAAGGGATCTTTTTTCTTCTTTCTCTGCTAGCTTGCAGGATAGCACCTTCTTTTTATTTGCTACCATTTCTGGGCTACGTGGGAGGAAAAAACTGGAAAATTCATGTCTTCAATTAAGGGGTTGTTCTGTTGTGGTTTTTTTTGTTGTTGTTGTTGTTGTTGTTGTTTGTTTGTTTTTTGGTTTTGTTTGTTTGTTTGTGTAAAGTTTTATAGAAAAAGAATTACAAATTTTATATATGTCATGTATGTAGAAGAAAACACTGAGAGAAAAAAAGTACAGAGGTGAATAAACAAATGCATGAGAATCTGACATTCCATTGTGGATATGAGGGCTACATGAACTGCAATGTCCTTATGGACAGAAGGCTGGAGATGGAAAACTGGAAGAAAAAAATGTCAGTAAATTGAGAATAAAATTGGCATTGGAACTAACAAACTGATCTTATAGTAGCTTATGCCATATTGGTATGATAAACATGTAATTATTTATGATTAATTCATTTTCCCCAAAAGTGCTATAAGCGCACTAACTATGTATAAAGAAAAGAAATCTTGAAAGATATAGTCATATTTTTTGTGGAATGTTTGCTATATTTTCAAGAGCTAGAACACTGGATAAAAGCAATTTTTCCAGATATTAGTTTCTTAGAGCATAATGATATCTGACTTGCTTATCGCTTATTGTTTAATTTAAAACAAACAATAAATCAACCCCAATAATCAGCCTGAAAATAGTGCAGCCCTTCATACAACCATACAAGTATAGTACTGACCAAATTCTACTGCATTATGCAATGGCATTCCATATTTCCATATTTATGCAGCTCAGTTTTGGATATTTAGATACTATGAGGAAATTGCCATGATGCCTGTTCAAATCAAGCTTAAATCAACAGACCTTTGAGTTTGATGCATTCTATGTATGAAATGAAAAATGGAATAGCTCAAGGAGAAAGACTCATATCATGCATCCCAAAAAGTTTCTTTGAGTCAAGATCTTGCAAATGTCTTGCTTTTCTGCAATGGTGAATCTGAGTACATCAACATCTCACAAGGTACTATTATGCCAGAGACGTGTGTTCTCCCTCTCTATCTAGTGATATCTCTGCACAACCACAGATAAAAAAACCAATCAAACCAACCATAAAACCAACCAACCATAAAACCAACCAACCAACCAACCAAAAACCTAAAAAGACGTTAAAAAAAACCAAAGCCAAAACCACCAAACAAAGCCCCCAAACCTATAACCACTTAAGCATTAAGTAGAGCAGACTAGTTCTTCAACAGGCTTAGCCACGCTCTGATGTAGCTGTATTGTTACATTCAGAAGCAGCTGTTGAGATATTAGTTGGAGAATCTTTTTTGTGCAATATTGACTGGTACTATGTACCTCTATGTAGGTAAATTATTATTACTTTTTAATGTTGACATCTCAGGGGAAATATGTCATTCTAGCATTCACTGTTTGTTGACAGAAGACCTGAGACTTTCAAAGTATTTTCTCTTCAATATTGATTTGCATGTATATTAGATTTTTGCTCTGTATTTTTCTCTTAATCATCGGATCATTACAGGGATATTTTTTTTTCTGAACTATTAAGTGCCTTGTCATTGTACTTTGCACTCTTAGTAATTAGTAGACCATGACCTAATTCACTAAAGAGGTACAAGTCATAATGGCAACACTTATAATAATTTCTGAGTCAGGTTCTCAACATAATAGTGTGGCAGAGTTGGGAATGTGGTGTCTAATCTACAAAACTGAATATAAATAAAGAGGCAGCATGCAGATCTTTACTTCTATAAATTTCCATTATACTTATATACCACTATAATACCTTCTGACCCAAGAGGCCAGGGGTATTTTTATAATTCTTTTAATCAACCTTGATACCTGACTGTGAATAAACATAGGAAGACTATTATCAACAAAGTGTCACTGAATATTCACTAAGGAAAGTAGGTAAGGTCTAAATCTCCATTTTAACACATATTAAATTCCCAGTTTGGCCTATGTCAATCCTATAGGTAACATCCAAAGAACTATACTTGTATTTCACAGCCAATTAAAATTATGGCTGTGAAAATTAATTACTACGTTTAATTAATTGAATTTTAATTTAAAACAAGTTGGACTCTATCATTGTTACTTTTCTTTACATTGACACCAGTATCATGGAAGAAAAGCTGTTTAAGAGCAGTTTAAGACTTAAAGAAGGCAAGAACAGAATAAGGAAAAGCATAAATATTAGCTAAAATTAATACAAAATTGACAAAGTATGTTTCTGTGGATGTCAGTGAGAAAAGAGATTGTTAAAAATTTGTATCTGCCTTTAAAATAAATAAATGAAGGGTTTAAAATGGTGGAGTCGGGGTATTACTTAAACAAGTTTAATATTTGGATAACAAGTCACTGATTTATTTTTCTCCTCACCTTTAATGCCTTGATACAGTATATGTCTGCTCTCTCCTTAAAAGGTAATTTCCTTATTTAAAAAATTAATTGTTGGGTACAAATTTATCCTTCCCAGTTAAAATTCTGTCTCTACAAGTGTCAAAATGCAGAGACTACAGTAAAGCTAACACCATAGATAATTTTTTATTTGCCATTTCATGTCCCAAAGTGTCAGTACATATTTCCTGTTATTTTATAAAAACTGACAATTTTTAAAATTTCACTGTTCAAAATTAGGTCTATCATGCAGATAAGGAAAGGTACAGTTAGAAATGTGATAGGCAGTGTTCTATTATTTTCTAACATCACAGAAAAGCAATTTAAAAATCCCATTCCAATCTCCAAGTATAAATAATTGAAACTGTACAGATCTCAGCACCTAATTAGACATAATAGGTTTTTTGCTACATAGCTTTATGAAGGTAATCAAAAGGAAAATGCCTGCCATTGCACACTAGACAATATTCCTTTTAAGATCTCATTTAGCTAAAAAATAACACTATTTGCTTTCATAAATCTCTACATCTGAATTGTTCTTCCCAGTATATAGTAACTAACATGCTATTGCAACTTATTACCTTTCTTTTTTGTACTTTATATAATTTTTTTTTAGGTTAGGAATCTGTCAGTTTCAAATTGTACTGATGAACAGCAATATGTTGAGATGCAATTTAGCTAGGATACTTTTTAATCAAGACTATACATACTCCCCTAAAATCATCTTTATTACAGGAAGTAAATTTTAATAGGTACTGACTTCTGTATGACTGGATAAATAAAAACATCTAACTATTAAGGTTTCCATCATTTTTAGGGAAATATTAAGATTTTTTTCACTGGACTTACTGCACATAACTGCTCATTAAATTACTGAAAACATCTTTCCTCTGAAGAAAAAAAGTTGTTTCCTTTCCTAAAAGGAATCCTCGTAGTTAAATTTCTAGTCTCAGCTGTCCAGTAACTGTATGCGAATGAACAAAACCAAACTGTTCAGAATGTCATGAAAATGAAAGTAATTAATCAAAAGATGGATAGGATAAATTAGTCCCTCAATGCCAGAATTATTATTTTCTACAAATTACTTTTGATATGTCTCACAATAAAAGCCTCCCTTTTTGGATGTATGACTGCTTTACTCAGCAAACAACAATAAAGCACTAGTATCATGTGGAACATTTAAGTCCAAGAAGATTTCTTCTTCTTTTCTTGTGCTGTAAACTGTTTTTGTCAAATTGTTGAAGATGAGATGCAGGATAAAAAGCTGTGATGGCTTTGTGTCCTTTCCCTTCTCTCAGCAAACAGACCTGAAAGAGATGACATTATTCTTGTGTGCATTTTGTTTACTGACAATAAGTCTTCAGGTGTCAGCTGGAAATTTTTATTTTCTCATTTAAGATCAGGAGAAGCCCATTCTATATAATATATCTTAATAAAAACATTATCTACATTTTGACTGCAAATCTAGATGGATGTTAATTATCTGTTGGACATGGAACACCGAAAACGTAATTATGTACTCTGTTGTCACTTTAGTGTAGGACACTTAGAGTGAACATGAAAACCTGTTTCATGAAATCAAGATGAACTCTGATCTTCTAACACACTGTTCAGTATCTTGACTACAAAAAGATGAAAAATCTTATCTCAAGAGACCATGCAGAAATTGGCTGCACCATTTAGAAAAAAACCAAAATGTGTATAGAGTTCAGTACCTTTGCTCTTTAAGGATGAGGAATTCTACAGTGGGCTAATAGGATTGGAAGTCTGACATTTCAACACAGATGACTTAAAATGAGTTTAATTTTTTTTTCTATTAAAACAAATGACCTGGAACATTCAGAAAAGAAAATAGTCATTTCATCAATTTTACTGGAAAATATTTTGCTTTGTGATCTTAGTAGAATATATCCCTTAAGATTTGGATTGGCATATTGCTATTTATGGTTATGGTGGACTGCTCAGTACAGGTTTTAGTACAGAGTTGAGATGTACTGCGCTCCATTTTGTGTGATGAGGAGACTAAAAGCAACACCTTCAGAATTACCTTTTAATCCATATGTGTGATGTAAAAAACTGTCTCTAAGCTCTGAGAGCAAATCACAAGTACCAGTAATGCTGACACAATCTGTTCTTGAATTCTTCATATATGACACTGTCTACTGTAAAGTAAAGTATGCATTTATTTATTTGCTTGGGCAAGGGAGGTATTACCTTACGACAGGTACTCACTATAATTTTTTGAAACCTATGGTGCAAGTACTGCCTAATGGTGAAAGCAAATACTTCTGCATTGTTTAGATTTTTTCCAACTCAGCTTAGAAAACATAATGCAAGAACTGGACTGTGGGGTTTTGTGGGTGTCTGAGTCTGAGAACAGGTAATAGAGGCAGCCAACAGATGCAAAAGTTCGCGCAGCAGCTTCCACAAATGGGGGCCAGAAACTCTACTGTGGGCAATATGTGTGAGTTCTGTAATAGTGGCTCCAGGGAATATGAACCTGGAGAAAAGAGGGGCTTAAAAGAGCTGATAAATTTTTCAAGGATCACCTCCTTTTAGCTCATAAATATTCCATCTTGATGTGCAGGAGATCAAGGAAAGGCAATAGGAGATTGAGAGTTCCTCATTAAACTCAAACTAAAAGGGGAAGCATGCAAGAAGTGGAAAAACGGACAAGTGACCCAGGATAAACACAGATGTTCTGTCTGAGCTTGTAGGGCTCCAGTTAGGAAAGCCAAAGCTCATTTGGAGTTGAATCTGGTGAGTATTTGAAGGGCAATAAGAAAGGCTTCCTCAGGTCTTTCAACAGCAAAAAGAAGTCTAGGGAAAATGTGGGCTTGCTGCTGACTGGGAAGAAGACTTGGTGTGAAAGACACCAAAAAAAGCTGAGGTACTCAATTTCATCTTTGCCTCAGTCTTAAAAACTGACTTCAGGAGTCCTAGGTCCCTGAAATCAGGGTGGGGAAGTCTGGAACAAGGACAACTTTGCCCTCAGTGGTGAAAGATGAAATTTAGGAACACTTAAGCAGACTGGACATGTACAAGTCCATGGAACCTGGCAGCATGCAACCATGAGTGTGGAGAGAGCTGGCTGATGTCATTGGCTCTCAATTATCTTTGAAAGTTCATGGTGATCTGGAGAGGTTCCTGGGGACTCAAAGAAAGCAAATGTCTCTTATATCTTCAAAAAGGATGAGAAGATGGATCTGAAAGGATACAAACAGTCACTTTCACCGTGATGACTAAGAAGGTTATGGAGCAAATAATACTGGAACCAGTTTCAGTACATATCAAGGACGAGAAGTTGACTGGGAATAGTCAGAATGAATTTATTAAAAAGAAATCGTTTCTGGCTAACTGAACTCCCAGGGTCAGAAGGTTGTAATCAGAAGCATGAAGTGCAGCTGGGAGCCAATAGTGATGTTTCCCAGGGACCAATGTGTTCACCATTAAAGATTAATTTCATTAATGACTAATTTCATTAATGACTTGGATGATGGGACAGAGTGCACTCTCAGCAAGTTGGCAGATGACAAAACCAGTGAGGAATGGTTGATGGTTTTGCTGCCATCAGAGAAACCTCAACAGGCTGGAAAATGAACTAGTGGAAATCTCATGAGGGTCAACAAAGGCAAAAAGCAAGTCCTGCAACTGAGGAGGAATAACTTCATGCACCAGTGCAGGATGGGGGCTGATTGTCAGGAAAGCAGTCTACAGAAAAGGTCCTGTTGGTCCTGGTGGACGACATTGGACAAGAGACAGTACTGTGTTCTTGCAGCAAAGGTGGCCAACAGTATCCTGTGTGGCATTAGAAAGAGTGTTGCCAGCAGGATGAAGGAGATGATCTTCCTGCTCAGCCTTGGTGAGACACACCAGTCTGGAGTACTGCGTCCAGTTCTGAGCTCTCCAGTACAAGAGTAACATTGGCTTACTGGAGTAAGTAAGATACAGGAATATCTCACATACAAGGAGAGTCTAAGAGAGCTGGGACTGTTTAGCCTGGAGTCAAGAACTCTCAGGGAGCTCTATATGTATAAATACCTAATGAGAGGGAGTAAAATAAACAGAATCATGAGGTTGTCAGTGGTATTGAGTGAAATAGACATTGAAATACAGGAAGTACCATCTAAATGTAAAGAAACCCAACGTTTTTACTGTGAGGTTAGTACACTGGCCCACATTTCCCAGAAAGGCTGTGGACTCTCTGTCCTAGGAGTTACCCAAAAGCCATCTGGTCGTGGTCCTGGGCAACTGGCTCTGGGTCAGGTTGCTTAGACAATCTCCAGAGATCCCCGTCAACCTCAACCACTCTGTGAAAGATCTACTGTAAGTGATTCTGGGAGTCTGAAACTACAATAAGACAACACACACAGAAAAATGCCAAGTGATTAATTTTTTTTTTTTGTCAGTTTCAATACTGTATTTAAATAACTTCAACCATAGCTTGATGAAGACAATTGGTTAACACATTTTATAAATCCTTAATGGTTGTAACTCATGCTTATCAGTCATGATTAAATAACTGTTCTAAGTATACTATTGAATCTACAGACAGTTGCTGATGATGCAATGAACCAATTTGTTTTCTTAAATGAATATCATTAGTAATATCAGGATTTTCATTTCTTCATTGCTTCATTTCACTGTTATGGTTTTATTTAAACAATTCTATACTTAGATTAAAAAGGCTTAGCTCAGTAGTTTTTAAAATGTATTTATTTATAATTTTTATATATATATATTTTTATATATATAATTTATATTTATAATTTATTTAACACAAAACCAAAAAAATAAGTCTCACTAAATCTGCAAAGCTGACTTTGTAAAATTTATGGGTCTTGTTGGTCTCATTTCATAATTTTAAATCAAAACCGATTTATCAATTTAAACAAAGGTTAGATGTTCATGTTTTTTCTTGGAGCTACATTTTCTTTCTCACAGAATGAATTTTGGATCTTGGAAAGTGATGTTTCATTATCCAAAAAATACATAGAAAAATCTTTTAGCTGATACGGATGAGAGGCAGATGACAGAAGATATTGGAATAAAAGGCGTGGAAAGGATGATGGTGGTAGCAGAACAAGCAGAGAGATTTAGCGAGAAAATACAGATTTCTTACAGCAGCCTTTAATGGGCTATTCATTTTCAACAAACTCTTTTTTAAAGACTAAGTTGGTATCATCTTAGTATTCCCATGCAATACTTGTATTGAAAAATAAGCTGCTGCTGCATGTAGGAGAAAAGAAAATTGGTCTACTTAGTCCAGTCTTTCAAAATGTAACTGCATAATCTGGAAGTGCTTTACTTTCTTAATCATAAAGCTGAGTGTATTAAAGGATTACAGTCAGTATTTCCCCTATTTTCTATCACCAGTGTTCCAAGCAAGAGAGTGAATTTCAAACCTGGTCTCTTTCCGGGCATTTTTCTCTTTTGGAGAAATCGACAAAACAGAATCTGCATCATTAACTTTACCTTAAGAAAGGGTGAAAGTCAAGGAAACTGACATGTACCATAAGACAATACATAGTCCTCCAAGGTAAAAAATAGTTGAAGAAATTAACAATGCTTCACAGCATGACTTATGAAGAATAAAAATTTTTATATTTTTTAAGTCTAGCCTACTCTGCTCTGGTGGGACCCCACCTGGAGTTCTGCTTTCAGCTGTGGAGTCCTCAGCATAGGAAAGACATGGGCCTGTTGGAGCAGGTCCAGAGGAAGACCACAAAAATGATCAGAGGGTTGGAATGCCTATCCTATGAGGTCAGGCTGAGAGAGTCATGGCATGCTCTGACATGCTCTGGGTGGTCCTGCTTTGGCAGGGGAGTTGGACTAGATGATCTCTATGGTCCCTTCCAACTCCAAAAAAAAATTCAGTGAAATTCAGTGAAATTCAGTTGGGGTTATTCAGCCTGGAGACGAGAAGTCTCTGGGGAGAATTTACTGGAGCCTTTCAGTACTGAAAGGGGGCTTTTAAGGAAGATGGGGACAAACTTTTTAGCAGGACCTATTGTGATAGAACAAGGGGTAGAGTAGATTTAGAATAAAGAGAAGGAAGAAATTTTTTTACAATGAGGGTGGTGAAACACTGGGACAGGTTGCCCAGAGAGGTGGCAGATGCCCCAGTCCTGGACACATTCAATATCTGGTTTGACAGGGCTTTGAGCAAGCTCATCCAGTTGAAGATGTCTCTGCTCACCGCAGGGCGGTTTGGACTAGATGACCTTTAAAGGTTCCTTCCAACACAAACTCTTCTGTGATTCTATGAATTACTGTGAAAAAACAACAAGAAAGAAAAAAAACATACTATGCAATTAGATTCACTATAGAATCCTAGCTGCTTTTCCCACAGCATTTTCTGTTCCACAAACATCTCACTTATTTTAACAAATGTTATTAACTAAATCTTACATTTCAGTCATTTCAACCTGTCATCATTAGATGTCTTGCAATTATCAGTTTGATGGGTTTGTGTAGAAAAGCCTTCAGAGTTGTTAACCTGGGAAGAAAAAGCAGACTCCATTGAGAAAAAATACTGAAAGAGACAGTCAGAGACATGCCAAAGTCAGAGACTGTGATATTCATGCCTAAATTTAGAAAATTTATATAGACTCATAGATTTTATGACCTGAAGTTGCTGCTGTAGACAGACTTTCTGCAAGAGGAACACAGAGTTCCTCCCCATCGGTTCTGCTTGAGGCCAAGCCATCTGAAGGAGTTTGAGCATGTCTGTCTAAAAATGTATTTGTGTAGATATGAAAATAAATCCTTATTATCATTGGTTAAAATACAGATGCTACAGGATAAAATTCTTAGGCTTATTTTAACAGGTTACTAATGCCAATCATTAAATCTTATTATTCCTCTAACAGTTGGACTCTTAATCATACAATCTTTTCTTCATGCAGGTACTTTTACATTATGATTGGATTACGTCTAGGAAAAAATATCTTGATAAACCTTAATGTCCTAGGGAATTTCTAGCAGGTTTTCTGGATTTTTAATGGTTCTTTTCAAATTCTTTCTGAATTTCCTCCATACTATTTACATTCTTTACATGTATAACATCTACATCCTTTAGTTTTCATGGGCGTACCGTTAGAAGAATGCACTATTAGCTGTGACCACAGGTTTCACAATCTGTTCCACTTTCACTAAATTTCACTGAATTTCACTTAATTGGAAAGGACCATAGAGATCATTTATTCCAACTCCCCTGCTGAAGCAGAATTGCCTAGAGCATGTTAGAGCATGTTACTCAGGACTGCATCTAGGTGGGTCTTGAAAATCTCCAAAGAAGAGGACTCCAAAATCTCCCTGGGCTGCCTGCAAAGTTGCAGCATGCAACGTTGCATTTATGCTTCTCAGATATCTGTAAATATTAAAGCATTTTTTTTTAAAAATGAGACTAAATACTTAAAATAGACATAGTGCTACTTTCAAGGAATGCAGCAGCTTTTTTGTCTGTTTAATTTACTTATCAGACAACTGGACTGGAGCATTTATATATTGAATTTGCGTAGTCCATAATGATGATTTGCCCTCACATCCACAGCTGTAACTACACCAAAACAGAATGAAATTCAATATTGTAGGATGTGTTTTTCCAGTATTTTAAAACAGTGGGCCAGAACTGGAGCAAATGTGAGGATGTCAATGCATTTGGTATTCTGTAAAGAAGAGACTTTAAATATATAAGCTCATAACAAGTTAGTATGTGCTATAGTAAACAGCATGTAAGATAATTTTTGTATATAAGCTTTTCTGTCTTGGTTCTGTATGGAAAGAAGAATTTTTCTACAGCTTTGCCAGTAAATTTTCCTATTATAGAAGCAAGGCAACTGGCAAAGTCAACCAGGGCACCTTGTATTGAATCCCTTATAGCTGTCTAAGCAAAATAAACTTCCAGATTTCTTCGTTGCTTCAGCTGTAACTAAATTCACACACAGCATGACATGAATCTCACAAGAAACCAACATTTTTGTTTTGGCAGTTTTCTAACTGTAACATTTCCCTGGGTTAATATAAGATTAATTTATGTGGAAATGGAATTGAACATCATGATAGCAAAATATGTAAAAGTTATTCAGTAAGGTCAGACAAGTTCAGAGAATACTAAAAACCAGTTGATTTCACAACACAACAGCAAGTGGTAAATGCAAAGTAAAAGACATTGGGGGGGAAAAAGTCTGAAGTAATGTGCATCTCACAGGGTTCTACATGCACTGTAGTAATGTTCTTACTATAAAGAAGTCAGTGAAGATTATTTTCTGTACAAAACTTGGTTATAGAGTACAACAAGAAATGCGGAGAGAAAATCCGTTACATTAATGCAACGAGCTTATCAGGTTTTGTTGCCATTTTTTTTAAAAAAAGGCTAAAAATCCATGAAAAAGCAGGAAGAACAGTATTTTGATTGTGAGGAAAACAAATTTTCTACAAAAAGTGATGAAAATAATTAGGATGGTTTAAGTTACAGCAGGAAAAAAAGACAAGGATAAAACTCAAATATGAAAGGACATGGAAAAATGTATGAAACATTGAATGAGATAAAAAGACTAAATTTAGGACAATTCTTTATGTCCTAATGAAAGATCAAATAAGTTATTTAAGGAAGTCAGAAGTGGAAATTTCAAAACTAATGAGATGTGTTTTGGCATTCATTATAGTTTCACTGTGAAATTCACTGCATAATAGTATAACTCTGCTTGTGTGTGAAGGTGAAAGAAGATTCATGTGTTTATTTAGGCACTGATTATTTATGCATATATGTGTATAGAAATATTTACACACCGAAACTTTCTTTGAATGCAATTAAATTTTTATTCCAACAAGAATTTGATTTTCTATTTAACTTTGTGAAGAGTATATACATGAAAAGATAGAGTACAGAGCTGTTTTAAGAAATTATAGCAAATACTTTTTTGACAATGTAAACCTGTTTGTTCAAGATTTAAGAATATTAATAGCTGTCAAATATTAGGGGAAAAAATAACAAAACCCAACCAACCACCCCCCCCAACAACTACAGCATATTATCACCTGATTTTCTATGTGAACACTGGCACATCTTCCCACATGTTTGCTACTGCTTCCTTCTGAGATAAGATATTGAGCTATATGAATCATTAATTCAATTTAATATCCACTTTAATATTCTGGAAAAATTATAGCTGAAATACGTGAATGAATAAAAAGCGTTTATAAACAAGAATGTTCATACCAGAAGAAATTGGAGAATGACATCACAGATAGTTCTGCAGAAAAAGATGAGGTTCAGACTTTGTAAGAAGGAAAATGTCAGCAAGGGTAGTGAGTGTTTTAATTTTTTTTCTTAAGTGGTAAGAAAAAAAAAACACAAACAAAAAATAAACAAACACCAAAAGTGCAGGAATATTCTGTGAAGATTGGGATGAGACTTCTTCAAACTCATTAATAATATAGTTTTTAATGTCAAACTAAATTTTGAATGAATTATTTTTCTGAAATAGAAAAAAACAGTTCCACACAGAATGTGGAAGCTTTACATTGTTTGAAATAAAAGAGAGACTTTCCTGCCAGAGAAAATCAATCCATTCTCTGAAATTTTAATGATCTATTGTTTTCTCACTTTTTGATGAGTTCAATTCATGTGAAATGGAGTGGGGGAAAAAAAAAGACACTAATATAAGAGTAGGATTGGATGCTCATTTGGGATCAGGGATTCATACAATGGAATTACTGAGCTCACTGTACTGTAACAGTGCTTAGCTATAACTTATCTTCCAGAACCTTCTAAATTTAACTAAAGATACTATAAGATAGAGAATTCATCAGTTCATTTGAATGAGTAATTAAATTCCCTCATAGTTAAAGGTTTATTTCTTATTTAACTTTTTCCTACTTCAACTTCTATGTTTTATATTTTGTTTTACTTCTACTTCACTAGATAAAGAATCCTTATATATCCAACATTATTTTCCTGTGAAGGTACCCATTCTCATGTTATTTTTTTTTTTGATAAAGTAAATTTACAAAGCAGCTTAAGTTTCTAACTACAAGTTACTTGTTTGAGCCTTTCAATGTGTTTTTTGAATGTGGTTGTTTTTGTTTTTGTTTTTTCTGTGCCAATCTCCCTGGTGAGAAATTGTATACATTTTTCCTACATAATTGACAAAAATGATGAATCACAGAATCACATGGGGCAGCAGTGGCAGCCTCTTGCAGTGCTCGGCCACCCTCAAAATAAAGAAGTTCCTCCTCATGTTTAGGTGGAACTTCTTATATTCAAGTTTGTGCCCACTTCCTCTTGTCCTGTCACTGAGCACCACTGGAAAAACGACTGGCCCCATCCTCTTGACACCCACCGTGTAAGTATTTTTAAGTATTCATCAGATCTACCCTCAGCCTTCTCTTTTCTAGACTAAAAAGACTCAAGGCCCTCAGCCTCTCATCAGACTTATTCCCCTTCCCTTTGGAAGCCTGGTAGAAGCAATTCAATTCTGTGAAATCCCACTTATTTGAGATCTATCAGGTACCTAGTCCACAAATTACTTATCAAGTGCTTTACTGATATTCTAAAGAGCTAATTCATTATCAGAATTTTATGAGATACTAAATTAAACAGTGTATAAAAATCTAAGACTATCACATCACATAGGTTATCACACAGAGGTTATTCTATCAAATAAACAATCTTCCCAAGGAATGAAATTAGATTTGTTTGGGAAGACCTATTTTTCATAAAGCCATGTGAAGTGGTGTTAATTTTATTCCTGTTTGTTAATCCTTAATTAATCAAATCTCAAATTAATTGGTGTTTCCGTTTTCACTTTGAATATACCAGTTCTTTTTTTGTTGTTGTTGGTTTTTTTTACTATTGATAAAGCATATTTTTATCTTCTTTCACTCTCTTCTCCATTTTAGGAGTTACAGTGCTTGAAGGACCTATTTATGCAGTGGGAGGACATGATGGTTGGAGTTACTTGAATACAGTTGAGAGGTGGGACCCACAAAGTCAGCAGTGGACATTTGTGGCAAGTATGTCAATTGCCAGAAGCACTGTTGGAGTGGCAGCATTAAATGGCAAGTGAGTAGGGTATCCTTATATGTTTGAAACATATTTCTTAGAGGAATGTATAACTGTCACATGCAGTAGTAAATAACTTTTAGCATATCGTAATAGAGTGTGTCTTTTAAAATAAGTATAGGCACAGTTGGACATAGCCTCCTATATCTCATGGTTTTTACATTTACTTGAAATAAATAATTTATGTAATTTCTATATTATTTTTATATAATATTTATATCAAGTGCTTAATAATATTACCTGAAATTTTAGGGAGTGGGCTATAAACCAATTTGCGACAAATTGCCAGCTGACTCATCTGATCTTATATATTGTATGTGTCAGTTCTAGTTAACTGAGTTTATCCATCTAATATAGTCGTGTACTCATTGATAAGATTTGGTGTATGTGCATTTTGTACCTTGTTTCAAACAAACATCGACCCATGAAACCTTTGTCTGTAGTCAACTGTATTCACATAGGAGAAAACAGAAATTTGATTTTTGTCAAACCAGTCAGACTGCATTAAACCTGCAATTCTAATTGCATTCAGATTTAAGTTTTTCTTTTACAACTTTTATTTTTTTAAATTTTGCTAATTTTCCAGTAACATGATATTATGTATTACTTGTTGCTTACCACTTTCAAAGTACTTACTTTTAGCTAAGTGGTGTGAACTGTAATAATTTAGAGGTTGGGGAGGAATTTGTCACACCTAACTTCAGATATTTTTTAAAAAACATCTACAACTGAGCCAATCATCCTAAGCTCACCATATGGTCAGTGGAAGAAATTAGTACTTTTAGGATAGCGTCTGTCTTAATTGTTTAGACATTTATGTTAAGACAGGATTAATTGTGATATCTAAGTGCCTATTTTTCTCTACTATACAGGAGACCTGAGGACTCTGTCTCAGATTCTGACTTGTATGATTTTGATATCTTAAGCAGGGAAGACAAAGCCCACTGTAGACAACTGAAAATAAATAAAGGGCAGTCAGTAAAGAGTGCCTTGGGAATACTGGGAGAAATGGAATAAGGCAAATTTCTGGAATAATATTTTCCTCGTACTTCATTGCTGCTGAGCAGCAAAGAAGAAAGGATGAGAAACAGTTGCATGTGTGGGATGGAGTTAGAGAGTAAATGTTGAAGACAGTAAAAAAATAGTTAATAAAATTTAAGATTAATAGTATATAGAGGAAAAAAGGACTTATTGAGTTTCATGGTAGACTATCTTATTGCATAATTCATCAGCCCACTAAATTTTGCGCACCTCATTTCTTCCAGTTGCAAATCATTCTCTTTTGATTATACAGTTGGATAGGCTCTCAAAAATCCTTTATATTAGGTTGTGCTTATCACATCTAAGATACAGGCTTGAGATAAGTAGACTGAATTGATTTCTGGGATTGTAAGACTCTTTCCACTGACTATAAGAGATTGAATATAAAAGTCAAACAAGGAGCCTAATTTAGCCCACAAACAACTATGTCACAAGACCTTTAGGAGATTGTGTAGTTTTCTGCAGCAGTAACAGTAGGCCTGACAGAATACCCATAATCCCATAATTATGATCATGTGTAGATATATATGTTTTTAAATTGAATCTCAAAAGACTTTAAAAGTGATAACTAATTTTATGAGTTTATCATATTGCAGTTGTGCCTGATTTGCAGAGTATGTATTAAATAGGTTTTATTGGATGCATTCATTATTAATATTTCGTTATTTAATTAATGGTATAATATAGTCAGATGATCTAATTCTCATCCATGACATTAAGAGTTAGTTTTATGTTGTGAAATCATCTGCAGACCACTGAAGCTTAATTGTCATTGCTTTCTCTTACTAAGTCCCAGTGGCATTTCAATGACACTGTTCCAGAGCAGATCTCATCGACAAAGCTACTTCAATAGCCCCGTTATTGTAAAAGAATCTGGTTTCGATAGTGTATGAGCCATGCAGCAAACTAGCAGAGATAAATAACCCTGCAAATATAGATCTAAAATTATGAAGAGATGCATATGATTATGAATGTGTATTCTGGGTATGTTTCTTTTGCACAGCTGAGCATGTATTTAATGCCTCAGTTAATAAACATAGAACACCTTTACAAGAAAGAGATGCTATCTATGTCTCAGAAAGGTGGAATGGACACTGAAAAGCAGTGGTCTCACTGAAGCAAACAGCAAATATACTACTTTTTTTTTTTTTTAAATCTGAATAAGCATCTTTAAAAACCATCCCATATGCCAAGAACTGAAACTTGAAGACATGAAAGGACCAAAACTTCCTACTCTCTGGTGCTACTTTTACTACACTGCTGTTTCACACAAATGACATATGCTGCATTCCTCATCTGAGCTTTTTGCTTTGGCATAGTCAAACTTTTATGAATTTTATTTTTTTTAAAGAAATTCTAGGGATATTAGAAATTGATGTCTCAATGAGAAACAAGATGTTGGCTTTAACATTCAAGAAAAGACGAATGTTTTTGTACAGAAGTTTGGAGGAGTCTTTTCCTGGCTATTCCTATGTTTCTTTTATACTGCACTGAATTAAATAAGTAAATAAATAAAATGCAGCAGAGTTATACTATTTTGAAGTGAGAGAGTTAGAAACAATCCTGTGTGTATCTCCTGCACTGCTTTGGGCACTGCACATGAAAAGAGTTACTGTATTCTGCAGAACTCAAATGTGAGCTTCTTAAATACTTGAAAAAACCCAGTCTCTTCTTTTTGATTAACACTGCAAACTATTCCATTGGTGATCTTCCGTACCTCTATGGTCTGCTTCATTGATTTTCCATTTAAAGCCATTTTAAACAGGAAAACCTGCTACATTTTAACATAAGTAACCTGTAACTAGTATGTAATATCTACTAGTATTCTACAGTTTACAGGAAAAAATGCTGAAGCCATAGTACTCTTCTACAGTGTAAGTTAGAAGGACCCAGGAACCAAGAGTACCAAGAAAATCTTATCTTTTCCAGAAACTTTTAAAAATTGTCACTTACCGTTTCAACATTATGTCTTCATTTCTTCATTTTTAAAACCAAAAAGGAAAAAACTCCAAAATCTAGTTTCAATCCTATAAATTTCAATCCTATAAATACTGATCTTTTCATTAACTTAAAATGTAGTTTCCTCAAAGATTATAGTAATTATTTATTAGCTTTATATTAACAAGTCTCAAATATATGAAGTATGCATTCCCTAAGATCACTGAACCTTTGCACTAATTTGTTTCATGTACTTTAATTTCAGAACAAATTGTATTCTCATAGGAAAACTATAAGTAAAAATGATATTAAGTTTACACACTTTCCTCCAGAATATATACCTAAAACAGAGTCTTTGTATCATAAGATTTATGTTATTCCAAATAATTGTTTGACAGAACCACAACCAGAAAAATTTCTAGATTTTCCTACTACATGGCCACAAAAATTATATTACAAAAAAATATTTCTGAATTTTCACTTGTGTGTTGGACATTGTCAACATTCTTTTTATGTAACTAGAGCTTTTACGGGAAAAAGACTGGCCCTTTACTTTTGTTCTCTTTAATGGATATCAATAAATCTGTTCTACAGAAGGAAAAAATCTTCAGTTGATAATATCATCTGCAGTTTGATTTTAAATTATAGAATACCACAGCAGTCCATTGAGACAAGCATCAAATATAATGACTTTGTCATGCACTGAGAAGCAGTTCATTCACACGGCAACATCTTGCAGAACCAAGGAGAAGGGAGTTCTGCCCTTTATTGATTGCCACATCCTCAAAGATGTGCTATAGTGAACTTGATATTTGCACCTGTTGCTGCTGCTTATATCAAATATCACACACTATTATTGATCTATGATAAATGATTAAAGTGAAGAATTGACTAATCTTTTAAAAGTAGAACTATTTTAAATACCTTTTCAAATAACATTTTACTTTAATTTGAGAAAAAAAAAAGTTTTCCAAGTGTCTATTTTCTCTGAAGATGAGTAAAAGAGCAATAAGAAATGCTGCAGGACAGTATTACTCCCCATCAATATCTGACTTCTATCTGATTCTTTCAACAGAGAAGCAGCAATATATTTTTTATTATTTTCGTTAGTATTGGTATTTCTATTAAAATTGTTTCTACAGTCTCCATCTGTGTTTAGGCACTGTACAATGAGGGAAGGAGAAAAGGATGCTGTGAGCTGGGAGTTTATTATGCATTACTATGGTGGGTTAGCCTTGGCTAACAGTCAAATACCTGCCTGGCTGCTCACTCACTCTCTTTCATCAGACAGGGGAGAACAGGATGAGGTTGCTCATGGGTTGAGATAAAGTCTGAAAGACCACTTACCATTTACCATCACAGGAAAAACAGACTCAACCTGAGCAAAATTAATGTGTCCTCCACAAGCTGCAGTCTGGATACCTGCTCTCGTGCCATGGGGCACTTCCTCCTCCTTCTCTGAATTTGGTGTTCCATCTGATATTTCTCTCCTCTTTTCTCCTCCTTACTCTGTCTGTGTGGCATTTTTTGCCTTTTCTTCAATAGTCCTGAGATGCCACCACCTTGGCTGTGGGGCTCAGCTGCACCTTATGGGGGGTCAGTGGGAGCTGTCTGGAACTGAGGGCAGCCCTCTCCTCATGGTGGCAGCCCTACAGCCCCACCACTGCCAGCACATGGGCACCTACAGCCAGTAACAATTGCAAAATTTTTACACGCTTAATCATTAATTAATTGCCACATACTGGACATCTTGGTAATGAGTTAGGAGATCAGCTTTCCTATCAAATATTGTCTGAATGGAGACTGGAAAAGTAAGCAATTTAAATTAGGCAAAGGTGAAAGATGAAGAATAAGGATGAGCTTCAAGTACCCAAGCAGCAAGTTTGTCCCAGGGCTAGTACAAACTCTGGCCAGCATTCACCTTTTTTTTGTATAGCAGGTTTTGAAAAAAGCTAAGTTGAACATTTTTAAAACATTTGAACTTTCAGAAGGTTGGTGCCAAAGCTGCATCTGTGGTTCTTGTTTCATAAGTTTGGTACCAAAGAAAGTAGCCAAATGGTCAAATACGCTTGAGAATGTGAGTCACAATTTATAATCTCAAGAAAGATGTCAAAATTATGACGGGTGTTTTTTTTAAGTGGGAAAATGCAACACAAATACCAAGGGCAAAATGCTTAAACTGACCCAGAGATATTTTCTTCTTTAGGAACAAAACCGTAAACATAGATCCTCTTAATCCAGTCCAACAACTCTAGCATTAGAATTTGGAATACTTCATCTTTCTCCATTGATTATGTCTCCTTCATTGTTGCCCTTTATCTTAGTCACTGAATTTGAAAGTATTGCCTTTTCATACGTTCATTGAAAGACAGTCCAACATAAAAATGGGATTTTGCAGTTGTATCATTTATGAAATTATTTGTTATCAGTTGGTGATGTCAGATTTTGTCTGTTGCTTGATTGTAGCAGATCAGATAGAATTTAGAATGGCTTCCCCATTCTATTAATTCTACTTAAGCACTCATAGAAATAGAGCATAATAATGTTTATTTTTTAAAAAAATACAAATTTACTATTTTCTCCCTTCACACACATGCAAATTAAATTGTTACATTTCAGTTTC
The DNA here is from genome assembly GCA_025769975.1 of Gallinago jamesoni. Classification (NCBI taxonomy): domain Eukaryota; kingdom Metazoa; phylum Chordata; class Aves; order Charadriiformes; family Scolopacidae; genus Gallinago; species Gallinago jamesoni. Next base: position 165,759,728 of record JAOQGH010000001.1, read on the forward strand.
ATTTGCTAGGTGGAGAGGTTTCAATAACATCTAGCTTTATTTAAAAAAAAAAAAAATTATATTCAGTTACATTCATCCGGTTCCATCAGTTTTGCAATCGTTGCATTCATTTAGTAATGGATTTCCATAAATTGGATTATTGTCTTTGCAGTACTTTTCCAGCTATTCTCTTTTTGTTTTTGAATGGGAAACACAGAGAACTGGCCAATACAGACACTGCTATATGTGCAAGGGAAATTTTTTTTCCAGGTCATTTAATGAAACAAAGCTGGAATGAAACCTGCGTTATTTAGATCAATATTGTGTCTGTGGTAAATAGCTATTGCTTTAGTTGAATATGTCCCTTATGACTATTATGTGTTATTACAAAGGAATACCAGCAAATTTATTTTGCTGAACCTTCATTTTCAAGAAAATAGCAAAATTCAAGCCAAATTAGTGTGTGCACAAGAAGAATTCTCAAATTGTTTTGTAGTTAGTCACTCCTAGGAATATATTCACTGTTTACAGACCTTGGAGAGGCATAGGTTAATAATTCCACAAAGTCCTTAATAGCAGTTCAGTGTTTGACACGAGAGAATTAGCAATGTATTACATTCATATAACCACCTACAAAACTTGATTGCGTGGTTGATTGCAACCTCCTCCAGGAGTTCTACTTCTCTGCCTTTCATGCATCATATAATAAACTATCTGTGGCATTTCGTCTTAGCAGAATCATTAAGGCTTATTACAAATTCAGTGCCCTGGTCTGATCTTTTTTACTTTTGCACACAAATTCATACTTCCTACATGAGGGTCCCGTGCAGCTCAGTGAATGTGCAATTCAATTCAATATGCATCCTATTCTCTCTTTTTCAAGCAAGATTTAACTTGGTATTTTATATCCAGCCTGTAAAATTGGACTCTCTGCACAGGCTTATTTCTTTTTATGTGGCTAGGCTAGCCTTAAAAAGAACTAGAATGGATACAACTTAGGTAAATATGTATAAGTCTTAGTAGAGGACAATGAAAAATCATGAAACTTTACAGTAAAAGCAACATTTTCCTTACAGTTCAAGGCAGACAGAACCCAAGTTATTGTTAGGAAACTTGGCAGATGCTAAAGACATTGATACGTTGCAGGGTGGGATCTTGATGTGCCTGTTTTCTCTTGATAGGCCATGCTCAGGCTCAAAGATGCTTAGGCCAATTTTCTGTTTTGCAGGTTTACTGCACTTCTACATCTTTTATTGTGTACATCCCGCCATATACTTCTCTTCATCCATCATCTACACAAACAAGGTTTTTGGATTAGCTGACTGTTGACTGGTATACAGATAGAGTGACTGTCAGTCTAAGTTAGGTGTGCCATTCAGTTTTTGTAGTAATAAACATTTTTTTCTTTACTGTACAATTCTTTTTTTTTTTTTCTTTCTTCTGTAAATCTTGTAATGAACAACACATTCTACATAAATAATGAACATAACATAGCGTGGTATGCCTTAATTCGGGGACGTAAGGGTTCTTCTTCACTAAGCAGACATGATGAGTTAACTTGTTCTGAACAGTTCTAATACCTGACAAGAAAAGGTAATTGCTGACTTAAGGTTTTAAATGTAACATATGTCCCAATCTAGGCAGCAGGAGGCAGTGTGGATAAAACCTGGAAAGATTCACAGCCAATTTTTTTAATTATGCAGCTTCCACACTTAAGCACAGACTTTTAAAAGGCATTCAGCAAACACTGTCTTCTCTCTTAGGAAGGCTGTGCTCAGTGCAGTCAGAGAAATCTAGAGATACTCCCCAGACAAAATACAGGCATTTACTTGAATTATATACACACACATATACACATATGTATTAATGTGTGTGTATATACATGTATATAGACATACTTTATTATTTCCACGTGTAAATCTGTAAGGTTATTTAAACATCTAAATTTTACTTAAAGAAAATATCAACTAAAGAAGATATCAACTAAATATCTTTATTCGGCATCATCCATTACAACAGCTATCAGTTATTTACTACCCTCCGCAGAACAGATACCATGCCATCTCCACTGTTAACTGATATTTCTGTTTTTCTTATTTGAAACTTGATTAACTTCTTAATAACTAATACCAGGGTAAAATCAAATGTCCTTTTTCTCGGTAGACCAACTTCAGCTGCATTTTTTTTTTAATTATTGGTTGAATTCACTGAATTGAGAAGGTTTTATTCATTGTGAAGGTCATAGACTAAATGATCTAAGACTTTTTTCAAGTCATCCCTAGAATTGCAATGCACTGATAATTTTCATACTTCAGTAAAAACTAAGGAACTGGTTCAGTACTATTAAATAAGTGAAGTATTAATATGCTGTAATTGTGATTTTTAAAGCTGAAATTTCATGCCAAGCTATCAAGATAAGAAAGTACATCTGAAACAATTATATTTCCTATCAGAGGAGTTTTTTTCATGGGTTTTTCTGCTTGATGGTTTCTTTGCTCTTGTGCTTTATTGATGATTCAGTTATTCTTTTATTAATCCATTTGAACTAAGAAAAATGCTATACTTGGCATACATAATTACAGTCACGTAAAGAGAGAAAATATGCTTCATAAGGCATGCTTTCTGCCCACAGTATTTTCACTGGCTACAAACAAATATTTTAAAATAAATGTTTTATGAATGACATTAATATTTTGTCTGATACTGAAACACGGTAGTCCTTTTACTTGTCAAAAATTTCATGCTTTCACATGTATATCTCCATAACAGATCTTATATTATCTACCCAACTAGAGAGTGAAACAAAATTTGACTTATGATAATATTAATTACTTATTAGGTATTTTATAAATGTAACTAATTTTACAAAACACTTTTGCAATAGGAAGAACGACAAACATACTTTAAAGACTAGCTCACAAGTTGTCACTCAGAATTATTTGTGGAAACTTAAAATCTTGTCTCTGTTCTAACAAAATTTCACTCTACATGTTCTTTGACCTATAAAAAATTTATACCTTAATTTAAATCTTGTATAAGTTATTTCAGGTTTTTTTATGACAGTTTTGACACTGCTGATCTTTTATAAATGTGCTGATTATTAACTGCTGCTTTTGATCAAACTCTTTTCTCAAAAAGGTAATTATTCTGCCTCCTGCTACAGGGAAAAGGGACACAAGTTGAAAATATTCTTTCTTAAATGTAGAAACAACAAAAAGGTGTAGATATTTTTAAATATTTGGGTTACAATTGTGCAATAAATAGATGCTGAAACAGAACAAAATGGAACAGTTGTATTGTCTAAAACTATTAAACTCACAAAGAAGATCAATACCATAAACATAGTAGCTTAGTCTAGCATAAAGTAATTCTGTTAATTCAATAACAATTTCTGATTGCAAATAAAGGGCCTTAAGCTCATGTTACAGTAAATGATGAATTTACAAAGACTATGCTGCCTTGACTGTCTTATAGCCTGATACAATCAAGAACATTTTTAATTTGTAGAATCTGTATTCAGTCACTGGTCTTGCAGAGATAGTGTAGCTTATATAACTTTGATTTGCATTAAATTTTCTTGAAGCAGGTTCTTTCTATTAGGAAACTCTACTTTCTATTGTAGGAAGTAGAACTTTGCCATAATGATAATATCCATGCAAAGCATGTTTTTCTCTCAGTATTTTCTCTCAGTAGTTACTATTTCTTTACTTGAAGGCACTCTATGATTTTCTTCAATTTTTTTTTGGTCAAATTTTATACATTTTTATTTACTCCACTACTACATGCACCAAATACATGAAATACCATTCCAAATTTAAGAAATAGAATAATAAGAAATAAGACTTCATTAATGCTTTCTATTCAGAAAGTTGTCATTTTTTTCAACTTTTGCCAGTGAGATACTGTTTATTGGCATAACCAAGGCAGCAGGGATAGATATTATTCCACTCCTACAGTCTCCTACAGGTATGAACTGATTGAGCAATACAGAAGTCCAGCACCGATGAAAATTATGACCTTCCCTGCACTTCTACTGGGCAGGTACCCTTTGTGCTAGAGTAATTCTCTAGTGTGCTTTTTTAAGGCACACCGAAAGGGCAGAAAAGGGCACAAAGGGGGCTAAGCAAAAGACTGGATAAGGTCTTTGATATTCACGGTGAAAGAATTTTGAAAGGCAAAACCTCGTTAAGAAATGCAGCAAAGGCATGATTCAACTGTTTTCACAAGCCATAGTACCTCACATCAAAGGCAGTCTGATCTTTTGAGGTTGACTTGTCAAACTGAATTTAAAAATGGCTTTTCTGTTTAGTTATCAAAGGTTTGTAATGATAGCACTGAGATAAACACTTTTGATCCAGCTGGTCATGATTTCTCCTAATGTCTCCTACTTTGAAACCTCTACTGCATTTTCTAACCATTTTATAGAGATATATATACACAAATGTTTAGGAATCTCTATCTATCTTACTACAAAAAGGGATGACCAAACCCTGGAAATATAAATTTCCAGCTTGGAGGAGACTGAGTTGAATTTGGTTTAAATTCCTATCTATGCACAGTGTCTGAATAAGATGAAATATAGACCATTGGGGAATAGAAATCCACCGGCAAAGCTTTCACTGTGATCAGTGGAGAAAAAAGGACCAAGTACTGGATGCTTTCTTTTCCTTGTTGATCTTCCCCTCTGAACAGTGATAAAAGTAATAGAATGGGATGTTTTGATGAGATACACAAGGGGGTACAATTCAGTTAAAAGAATATTAAGAAATGAATGAAGGTATAACTATTATATGATAGTGATTATGCTTATTCCTCAACCTTTCCTTTTCATTATGTAATGTTGAACATAATAGTCTTACAATACTGTAGGTACTCAAAAGCTATTAAGAGATATGACACCAGCAAGAAGTCTACAGACACCAGTAATCTGGGAGAAACAGAAAAAAAATGAGCTGTGTGTTTGATGCTAGATGAAGTAGTACGTAAGGTAAGGTAAAATTCCTAAAATAATCTTGTAAATTAACAATGTGAAATTTACCCAAAAAAAAGCAAAATTTGAGGAACTTGAAATTGCTAAATTCAGATTCACTGGATTATTTTCATCTGTGAATTCTGAAAGTACTTGCATCTAAATTATGTACCAAGTCATCTAATAACACAGAACTCCGGGAAAATTTTTGAATATAAGTATTGCAAAAGTTTCAGTTAGCTGTACATTATCCTGAATATTCATCAGTGATTGCAGAGTTGGTCTGCAGTCATTTTAGGCCTTTATGATTATGGATTAGGAAAACTGGCTGAAGAGAGGAAGCAATTCCTGACTGAGATGCTCTGCCACATTGTAAAAGAAAATTTTATTGTTAGTCTTATGAACTATTCCTTGCTAAAATATAAACACAATCAAACCCTAAAATGGTAATTTCAAAATCTCATTTTGGAAATTAATTTCATTTTATTCTGAATAGCACAAAGCATTTTAAAAAAACCCTAGGTGGTCCCAATGACTGGCTGTTACTTATGAACAGCATTTGCTGTCTCTTTACCAGCAACTCAGGAATGTCTTTAGCTATATTTTACTAACAGTCTTAAATGAAATACAGGAATGAAAAAGTGTGCTTCACTTTGAGTGTGTAAATATCAGCTTATAGATTTATTCCAGTTGGAAGAGAATGCAATAGATGAGAAATAAATAAAACAATGGGTATTTAGACTCATGGAATACGTGATTATTCACACTGAACTCTGCAGAAGTGTTGGTACTTTGCATTTTTTAAAATTGTACAAAATGTTTAGGTTTCCAAATATTTAATTAAAAATCTATTTGGAAATCTCAGGCTTGTTAACTATGGTCTTCATTTTTAGGGATCAATTCACTTCTCTACATGTAATTGTCTACTGCCATTTTAATAGCCTCAGGATAGCCTTCTTGACCTCCAGCAATCATGCATGTTTCTCCTGTGGAGTCTTTGTCATATCTGCCAGCCTGTAGGAAACGTCACTGTCTGTGGGCAGCTGAATCAAGTCCCATCTTTGAAAATAAAGATAACATCCTTGCAGACACCTATATGTAAATGCTTATATTTGCATTTATATTAATGTAAATGGATCACATCTTTGAAGGTTTTTAGTGCTGTTCTGCAGTTCTTCTGCTCTGCTGAAGAAAAAAAAAGTACAGTGGTGGTTGGTGAATTAAATTGGTTTTTAGGCTCAGCTGACTACTCTGAGCATAACAGCAATTTAGACACTATAGACACCTGCAGATTAACACTTACAAGTAGGTGTCTCAATTTTGAATAGTATCCCACCTGCAGATATCTGATAATCATATAGAAAGGTAAATGTCTCAGAGCTGAATCTGCAGATATAGTTACAAAAAAAGTGTATTTGCTTTAACATCTCTCATAGAGTAGTTCTCCTGGCTAATTTAATCTGAGCAGAAGTATGACTGTTAGGCGGCACCAAAATGTTCTATGGCTTCAATAACATATTTAGTGGTAGTACGATACTTCCTTATTCATCAGCATCCATTCCAATAAAACATAATTGGAAATGCACATTTAAGTAGCTCTGGATTCATGGAGCACTTAGAGCAGTAAAAGCTTCCAAATGAATAATTGCTTCAAACAGACAGCTTTTGTATCCTGAACTGCTCAATGCTTGGTCTTTAAAATAGCTTGTGTTTCTATTAGTTAATCTCCAGGCACTGGAGGAAAGGCAACAGACTGCAAAAGGATTCATATAAGAAATGAATGCATAATGGTAATAATAGGAAAGACCAATCAGAACTGTTTCCTCCTGAGAAACATTATGAAGGGAGGAAAGAAACAAGTTTCTTGCTTGCAGATAGTTACAAACACAACATATTATTTGTTAAAACACATTTTTTCCATTTCAAATCTGAAACAATTTCAGAAGTTTTCCATGACTTCCCTACAGAACTGAATCCTCATAATTTATTCTGATAAAGAAAATCAACATAAAGTGCCTGTAAGTATCATTTTCTTACTTGCTGAGTAGACATGCTAAGGTCAGTGTGGGGAAGAATTTTCTTCAATTTAACCAAGGTTCTTGAAACCAAAGTAGTACTTTTTAAAAATGCTTGTATAAAACATAATGCTATATCCTTTTCTGCAGTGCACTGCATATTTAATCTCTACTATTTTGTAAGTGTGAAATTCATTCTGGACATGAGCCTCCCATTGACAGTTTTGTATGTGGAATAGGCTGAATACTAGATCAAAGACTGACTACAATTTTTCACATGGTTTGTACTTTAACATACGGAGCTTATGCAGTACTTTCCTTCCTTCCTTCCTTCCTTCCTTCCTTCCTTCCTTCCTTCCTCTCTCTCTCTTTCTTTGTTTCTTTTTTATTTTGAGGACGGAGAATTAGAAGTTTGTGAATCCATTCAGTATTAAATAATTATACAAGGTAGAATATTAAAATACAAGACAGCATTTGTCAGGCTAAGCCCTACTTCTTTAATGGACAATAAATACACAGAGAAACTCTAATAAATGTATTGCATATTTCTTGTCTGTCTGGATTACCAATTATAAGTTAACACTTTCACTTGCACCTTACACATGATGCTCAGTTAGGCAGCAACCCTGTTTACATGATTTATAAATCTATAGAGACAAATCTGCATAACACTTATGGCATTCTTTGCAGTATATGATGTAATCTAAGCATGAAAATGCCCACTGCTAGAAAGAAAGTACCTTCCTTTCTATTCAAGTGGGCAAAGCACTGAGTAACAGTATTAAAATCATCTGTGTTTGCTGACCATATGGAATTCATATGATTTTGAGAGTTTATAGTTTTTTTCCTTTTCCTGTTTCCTGATGTCAGATAGAAAACCTGGCTGCTTCTTGGTTTTACCTCTATGGTTCTGAACTCTTGTTTTATTAACATTTTTATTTGTTTGAACTTTCTTAGGTTATATTCAGTTGGAGGTCGTGATGGAAGTTCATGTCTGAGTTCAATGGAATATTATGATCCTCACACAAATAAATGGAATATGTGTGCTCCTATGTGTAAGAGAAGAGGAGGTGTAGGAGTGGCTACATGTGATGGCTTTCTTTATGCAGTTGGAGGCCATGATGCTCCTGCTTCTAACCATTGTTCCCGACTGCTGGACTATGTAGAAAGGTATCCAATTATACATGGCTTTTTTTTAATTATCTGAATAATAGTAAAATTGAATAGATGTTTTTACCCCCCAAAATACTAACTTATTATTTACTATTTACCATAGGTTTATGTAGAAGGCAATCTCTTTGAAGATCTCTTTGAATTCTTTGAATCTCTTTTCTTTTTTTTTTTTTTTTCCCCACAGTTCTAAAGACTACTAAAACCACTATTAATAAGTATGAAATCTTTCCACTGTTTCTGCTTATTGGCACTTGTAAGGGAGGTTTCATTTTTTTGTCTCTGAGAAGAAAGCCTTTCTGGTATTGAAGACAAACCACATTGCATCACATTTGTCTTTCTTGGGGGGGGGGGGGGGGGGGATTATAAAACCAAAAAAAACAAAAAAT
>JAOQGH010000001.1:165768259-165785202 GCA_025769975.1 Gallinago jamesoni
AGAACAACGAACTAAACCAAATATTCTTAAGCTATTTTATGTACTGGTATCTCAATGACATTATACAGTGCTCCTTGTCTAGGTATTTTTGCACTGAAAGAAAAAATTGTGGGTAATGTACTTCATGGGCAGTTAGCTTCCAGGCTAAAAGTAGAGACTAACAAATCAGAACTTGTAAGGCTATTAGCTTGCACAGACTGAATTTATTTTCACCAGTAGTTTCCACATGAAAATGAAAACATGAAAAAACTCTCATGGCCCACCCTGTGATTGATAAGTTTATACTGTGACTGGGATGTGCTTTAATAAGCCTATTTTTACATTCAAAAATTATGCATTATCTTCAAAAAATAAAAACATGTCAGTAACTTAGGAAACCAAAGGCTAGTAAGTGATAATGAGGTCTTTTAAAATAAGTAATAGGGCATCAATCTTTTTTAAATAGGTCTCTTGTCTTCTTCAGGAATGAGTTTCTGCTTCAGTTATTTTGTCATTTTGATACAGCCTGATAGGATGTGCTTTATACAAACATCAATATTCTCCTGGAAGACTGTCAAACCCAAAACAATGTTTTAAAATATATTTTTGAGATTATGTAAATCTAGTGAAAGCAAATATGTGTTTTTTAAATACTACTGCTAAAATCATGTTCAATAGTAACTAGGACTCACAGTTTGAACTCTTCTAAGGTTGATACAATCATAAAGAATTGTATGAATTCCAGCATTCTAAACCAAAGTAATAGTTATGTTTGTCTACTCTTCACAAGCTGGGAAACTATAGTGTTGGATTCCTTTTTAAAGGTAAGATAACTAGTTCCTTTTTAAGAATCATAAAATTTTTGAGGTATTTTGGCAGATTTTATAAAGTGGGTTTTTTTCAAAATGTTACTTGAAACTTGAAAGCTAATAAAAGCATAAGGAAGTGACCCATAGTTTTTTTCCCTTCTTCTCACCTTGATTTAAAATTGATTTCTTTCTAGATTCAGAAACTTTTATCATAACCCTTCTCACCCTAGGGCATACCAAGTTATTATAAAGATGAAAAGTACAGTTGTTTTTAGGAGAAGAAAGGATATAAGAAATCTCAGACATTTTCCTGGCAATTACAAAAAACAAGTTCTAGTGCAGTTCTATTTTGTTGACAGAATTGAGTTATAAGAATTCTGTTTAGCCCTTGCTCACCTTTTTATTAAAAAAAAAAAAAGTTTGAAGAGGTTAAAAAATGTCAACTGCATTTAATTTCCCTGCTTTCACAGTTTTTCATCTTGGTCCTTGTAATTCAGAAGTTGTGTATCAAAAAATCTTATTAAAATTTTTTGCCTTTAGGCAGGTGAAGATACAATGCATGCTTGTGTATTTCTCTGGTTGTGAAACTCATTCAGCTAGAGTCATATGATGCTGCTGTTGTAAAAGTCAGTCTTTGAAAAAATTAATTAAAAATATTTTTTTTTGCTTGTTACATGTGTTTTTCCCTTCCACATATTCAAGCATTGTTTTAAATTATCTTCATTTCAAGTTTTAAAAGACATTTATCACATATCTAGATATTTAACTCAAAGCTTCTTTAGGAAAGATAGCAAAATGAAAGAATGTGAATAAATAAAATTTAAAAAAAACAATGTAAAACGAAGAACATGATCAATGTCGTGGTATTCTAGATATAAAAAATTGAATACAAAATTGTACCGTCTTATGTTCTGAGAAGTCCTAATAAAACCAGAAGGATTAGCAGCCGGTGGAAGAGTAGAGTTTTCTCCTAAAATGTATTTAACTGTCAAGAATAATTTAATGAACATGAAAGGTAATTCTGTTATTGTCCATTTTGAACGTCATATTTATGAACCAAAAAGCAAAGCAAACCACTGTAACATCATTCTTGCAATATCTATATTTAAAAGGTTAAAAATTTTCGATTTTTCAAATATAATGTGGGACAGTATTCCTACCAGTTGCTTACTGAAAATATGAATTATTTTCCTGAATTCACCTACAATAGTTACAGGTGCTCTTATAGTCAGCCTTTATATTAAAAACCTAGATTTTTCCTTTTGGAAAGCATATGTGTGTACAACTTTCTGTAGGGTTATAAACTTCTAGTTAATAAAGTTTAGACTGCAGGAAAGTATGTTGAAAGAACTTTACTCCCCCCAGAAAATTAACTTATATAAAACATTGTCTCTTGAAGGTGTAGGAGATGATGTAGGTTTGATGCCTATTTTACATAACTATATAGTAGTTAGAGGACTTGTAAATAAATACCATTTTTAGCCATTATAAAGTTCCTTTGTAATTATTTTAGAGAAATTATCATGCCCAAAGTTTGATCTACCTTACACTTAAGGAAATTACTCAAGTCAGTCAAAGAATCCTTAAACTTATTTTTTCTACTGATTATCCTGGATTATACTACATCATAGAGATGTTTAAGGACAGACTAAATTAATTCTATCACACCGTGATACAGTATTCTATTTTAGTAATATTTGTCATCTAAAAATGATTGTGCTTAATCAGATACTCCAGACCTCTTTAGTAACAAAGTAACAAAGTAAGGACAACAACTACGAAGGCACTACAAAAGGTGATTCTTTTCTATTTAAAACAGATGTCTAAAATGCTTACAATAGAATGACTTCTGAAATTGAATAATTTTTACATTGTTGGTGAATATCTAAATTTATGGCTTAGACTAAATGTTTAATTTTAAAATTGCTGTCATTAAATGAAATAAATTTTGCTCTTAGTTTTAAATATTCTATTGTAATTAATGTCTTAAAAATGGTACTACTCTCGTCACTTGAGCAAATATCAGAAGGAGACTCTAATGCAGATAATATATTTCCTGAATTCTTAGGGAGATTTTCTGGGTGTGACATTAAAACATATTATCATATAATTTTAGAAACAATTTAGAGACAAGTTTAGAAACAATATTTTTAGCTACAATAAATATTTAAAATATATACATAAAAATATACATACATCTGTGTATTGCTTTTATATCCTTCTCCAATCTCTTTTTATGGCATCTTATCCCACAAATACATTAGTTTATTCAAAAATCAACATTTAGAGGTTTGTATTCAGAACACAATAAATCTACATATTTTCTTTGCTGTTAGGAAGAATATTTTGGTTAGGCTCCTAAAGGATTATTTTTTTCCAGGAAAAAAATGGCTATGTTTCAAGTGAAGATCAGCATGAATTTTCACTTAACTTCTTCCTGGACATTCTGTTTCCTTTCTCTTTCCTCAGGTATGATCCAAAAACTGATACGTGGACAATGGTGGCTCCATTGAGTATGCCTCGAGATGCTGTTGGTGTCTGTCTCCTTGGTGACAAATTATATGCAGTAGGTGGTTATGATGGTCAAACATACCTGAACACTATGGAAGCATATGACCCTCAGACTAATGAATGGACACAGGTAATTATAAAGGCTATAGCATATAAAATTACTATAAAGTAATTATAAAGTTATTTTTTTCATCTGTAGCGTATTTCCATAGTTGTATGTAAAAATATTACTTTTCTGAAAAAAAGTATAGTATCTGAGGTTGACATAAGTGTAATAATAGTCCTAGTATTTTATCAGCTATTGTGTCAGGATTTTCCCCTGAAAACAGAAAAGAGAGCATTAGATCTTAAGAAACTGGAAAAAGACAGTATAGGCAGTCCTTAGAAATATAACCTTGTTACCTTTCAGACAAGATTCTTGTTCTGATCAATTTCTATACAAATTAATCTTTTCATCTTTCTTCATGCATAAAAAATATCTTCATGTCATAAAAAATATCAAAACATATCTGGAATTTTAATCGATATCCAGCATGTCCTGAAGATCCTTCATATGGAAATTTATTTATTGTATTTAGATACCCAAGTTTTCATTTCATTCTCTAACTCCATTTTTTTATGTTTGATGGACATTTTGAAATGTTGAACTATATATATGTTCCTAATATTGAACCATATAAGAATTAAGAGCTATCATGGTAGATATACTAGATACAAGGAAGAAATTTTTCAATGAGGATGCCCAGAGAGGTGGTAGATACCTGATCCCTGGAAAAACTCAAGGCCAGGCTGAATGGGACTCTATGCCACCTGATCTAGTTGAAAATGTCCCTGCTCATTGCAGGGGGTTGGACTAGATGAGCTTTAAGGTCCCTTCCAACCCAAACTATACTATGATTATATGATTCTGTGATTCTATGATTATGTGAAATAGTGGTTCAATGTAAGAAGCTGGGAACTGGTGATTTGGTTGTAGAAGTAGATCAGCCTTGATCTTGTTTCATGGACTAAAGTGGAAGCATCAACTACAGTCTACAGATTAGTGAAAGCCCTTGCATATCAACAATTTTCAAAATTGATAACAGCTTTAAAATTACTTCTTTTTTCTGTTCTCTCACTTTCACCTGAAAGATGTCAAATGAGAGTAAGTAAGTTTAAAGCTACAATACAAGGATATTGTGGGTGGTATTTATATCTATTGCTTTATGCTCCCATTAGTTTTAACCATTTTAGAATATTGTTGATACAGCACTTTGACAATCTCTTACATGGACTGTTCCTGTTCAGTTAATTTGTATCTTTTTTTCTGCAGATGGCTTCCCTAAATATTGGAAGAGCTGGTGCCTGTGTTGTAGTCATCAAACAACCCTGAGTTTGTCAGCAGTGATTAGGATTTTATTGACTGTGAAATGATTATTTTTCTATCAGACAACGAGAATGATCACTTCATCAGAGCAAGGATTTACACAGTGAATACTCTGTTGAACACAAACTTAAAGAAGTTTGGAAATGAGAAAGATTAAGTATTTATGCCCTATAAAATCATAAAAACTGTTCACAGTCAGTGAACAAGAAAAAAAATCAGGCTGTTTTAGGCATAAATATGTGAACGTGGAGTAATAAGTTCAGGTACTGTTCTCACGAATATGTCCTGGAGAACTGGATAATCAAGGGACAGCTCTACACAAGGAGCAGGAGGGAATATGAGAACAGTTTTCATGGCTGCAAGAGTTTTAACTGCAGGAACATCAAAGTACATTTAATCACTTTTAAACTATGGGGTTTTTTTTTAAAAAAAGAGAAAAGTAAACAGTAATTTATTTTTTTTTTCTGTTCAGGTCTTGTCTTCAAATGGGTTATGGCTTAATTTGAACAGGCAGTATAGTTCTTACTGGAAGGAAAAGGTAGACAAGTCTGGATCTTCAAGTTTAATTCATAATGACTAAACTGATAATCTACAATAGGAAGAAAAACAAAACTAAAAGCAAACCTCCAAGATTATTTTCTTTTTGTAACTTCAGATTGTATTCCCTTGTCTTCCTTCATGCATCTTATAAGTGAGTTTTTTGGAGGGGAAGCCCGTGTGTTTAATGTAATCATACACAAAGCAATCCTTTGGCTGCACTGGGGCTTTGTTGTAAATGTGGGAGTCAAAAGAACAATTTCTTAATTCTCTCTTAATCTTATATTCAATTTAAGCATGTGGGCACTGATCTCATTATTTAATGCATCTTCTGCATGTTGGAAGCTCACGAAAAGCTGGAAAATTGACACTCTTCCTTCACTGTATCATGTAACAGGTAAACCATGACCAGAACAGTCTATATAGTCTCTTCTAACATTTCAAAAGGGATGAAAATACTACATTTTATTTCTTTCTGATGCTCATACATACACAACCTTGCCTGATTAGAGCTGCCAATTTATGACTTTCCACTTATGACTGCGAATAACTGCAAGTAGGGAATTCAGAATAAATGCAAGTGGAATAAGGAAAATTAGACCATTTGATCTAATAAAGTTCATATGGTAAATATGCTAGTGTCATTTGTGCTTCCCTTTAGAGTTGATAATTTCTGGCAGTAATGCTACTTTGAGCTTTTGCCTTGGCAGTAGATTTGACGCTGATGCTTAGCTGAATCAGTTAGAATCCTAAGGACACTAATGGAATATGAAATTCTGATGTTCAGGATGGCCCAGCCTCTGGGAACAGAACTTCCAAGCCTACCTCTTCTTTAAACCTTTGCTGATCCTTTAGGAGTCATTTCATGTTCCAAAAGCAGAAAACTCAGAGTCCTCTGTCACTAAAAATTTTGGGAAGGATTTCTTGTTGTAGTTAGAAGAGTTTCCTAGTGGAAACCTTTAAAACCACTTGAGATGAAAAAATACATGCAGTCTCCTGCTTGGAATGTTTGATTTGAAGATGCGTCTTTCCTTCTAAAAGCATCAGCATCCAGGGAGATCTTTGTTTCCTGACACAAACTGAACTTCAGTATTGAAGTCTAAGTATACTGGTGTAAACCTTTGTATATGCTTCTCTGTTCAAATTAGAAATCAGCTGCAAATCTTTAATATTAGTTTTCCACAATCAGTTGGTATTTGAATTGCAATTAGTCTTTCTTCCACAGAGAAGCATGTCCATTTTTCATTTTTACCCAACTATAACTTGCTGAATAAAAAATGTTGCCCCCTACAGATTTTGCTTCACATAAATATAAGCCTCTGAAATCAAACCGAAAAGGTTCTAGAATAACAATTGCAGTTAGATATAGACATTAGCATTCAGTTTTCCTACACAGATACCTAATGAAGTTAGAAATTCTATTCCCGGAACTTCTTTTTGATTACATTATATTAATACACAATATAAATGTGATTATGTTACTTATATACTGACCTTCAAAAAGGATTAATTCTATTAATTGCAATCCATGACAGATTTGTTTTCTGTGCCTTGATTATTTTTATCGTCAATTTATCCTCATCTTTTTTTATACTCAATTTCCTTTACATATTTTCAATTTGCCTTTATTTATCTAAACTAAAATATTATTCTCATGTGAAAATTTTTTAGACTACTCCAGTGCTTTTATGCTGAAAGAATAATATTATATTTTTATTTATTTAGATTACAGAAAATCTAGCCATGATAGGAGCCAAATTTTACTTTCAGATTCTTTTTATGCACCTACATCAATATGTTCTTGAGTTCTTCTAAAAATATCTATATCTTTTAAATACTTACAGAAACAATACCTAAAAATGTAACATAAGTAGGTTCCCCAGAAGAGGGAATAAACTTATCAGTATTACAGCTGTGGTAGTGCTGTTAATGTTTATTAGTACAGTTATTAAAGAAATCATAGAAGGAATTACATTTTGGAAGAGTTTGATTAGTTGTTTAAGTAAGCAAAATCAAGAAAATATCATAACATTGTATTTCAGTTTTTCAAAATAATTAGTCTCCTGATTTAATTCCTCTCAAAATGCTAAACGGTAAAACACCAAGAATATAATTTTCTAGATATTAGAGACTTTATAAATAAGGAATAATTCACATTGAGTTCAGTAGAAAAACTGATCAAGCAAAATAGGTAAATCTTTTCCTATGATTTTATGGGCCCCATTTAAAATTTGTTTCTACCAACATAGCATGATTAAAAAATCCATTTTTTGGAAGAAAGACTAATATTATGATCCTCTACTGTTTGTGGAATTGTTGACTACTTTGCAGTTTTAGAACTTTCCTTTAAGTTGCTTTTTTACATTTAGTTTTTATTATTGACATTGGTGGATGCTACAAATATAATCAGTATTAGTAAAGAAGTACATAGAAAAATGAGATGTAATAGTCATTATTTAGTAGATTTGCAATTTTATTGAATATTTGTGCATTGAAATCAAAGCCACAAATAAGGTGATGAAAAGACCTGACAGCAAAAATATTGTTATTTGGGCTTTAATTATAATTGTTCGATACATATTTGCATATGTGTTCTTGCAATCAAAATACTAATATTGTTTAAAAGTAAAAGCAAATTTTAAAAAATCCTTTTTGCAAATAGACCATACATTTAATCATATGAAACTGCTCAAATTATTAAGGCATCTAAGGATGCTTTCAGGGATTAGCCCGTCTCATAATGTTACTCTGTTAAACTGATATTAATTCACATAAAGGAACCATTTTGGCATAATTAAGGTTCCAGAATGCTCACAGAGTGTGTTTCCAACCTTGGTGGAAGCTTGAATCAAAGTTTCCTATCTAATACAGCATGCAGTGTAATTGGTATAATTTTATCAAAATATCAAACTAGAAAATGTAGTGTGAAGAATAAAACAGTAGAATAACAGTATCTCAGAAATGTAAAAAAGAATATTAGGGAAACAGATTTTTGATATTTACAAGAACACATTCCCCAAGAGTGCTACATTTTATTCCCAACAGAAGCAATTTGATTTTTGGGAAATAACTTTGCAACCAGTCTACTGGTTTTTAAATTGAAATACTGTTTGAGAGAAGTAATTTCTTATATTCCTTCTTGTAAAATAGGGATTTGACTTTCTACATTCACTATAAAAGAAGAAAAATTATTATTTATACCAAAGCACTATTTAAAATCTCAATATTGAAAAACAGTGGCTCAAATAGATCTTAAAAGTCAATAACTAGTTACATACTTTAAATTCTAAAAATATAAATTTCTTGGAAATGTTTGCATCTACTGCACCAAGCAGATGTACATATGCTAGATACTACAGGCTTGGTGCCAACTCAGAAGAGAATCTCAGTATGTAAAAGTAATTTCAGAAATATTTCTGTTTAAAAATAGATTATCAATGCAATATATCTGTTCTAACTTAAATGAAAATGTATAAAATATTCAGCAGAATAATTATTCTTCAGCCTTATTGTAAATCCGATGTAAATCTGCTCAAATTGGAATAACCTTACAATTCATTGCAAATTCCCTCATTATAGTTCTGCTTCATAGTACTTGGGAATTAGGTACACTTAGGGACAGAGAGGCTGCTCAAAATCCTTAAATCAGCAAAACTTTGTTTTCCACATGCAGGACTTCAGCTGTTGGAAATCAAACTATACAGAAAATTGGTAGCAAATGTAAGAAATGCAGTGCCAGGGAACAATGCAGCTTGTAATCACTGGTTATACACAACCTCCCCTGAGGATCTACGAAGCTGCCAAATCCATCACCCTCAAAGGGTTTGAAAAGCAGTCAAAGCTGAGGTATAAGCACTTACACTTCCATTACCCCAGATTTTTGATGATGACATGATGTTTATGAATAAATAAATACAAATTAATTAAAAATGCACTCTTGCAGAAGTCTAGTACTTTTCAGAATTAGGTCTGTAAACCAGGATCATATTCAGTCTTCTTCACTTAGACGGGTAGGTTGTGTGCAAAGTCTGGTATGCTTAGTGAACTATATCTAATGTAGAAGCTGTCCCCAACAAAAGCCACTGGAGAGGGGTGACTTTGAAAGCCTCCAAGAAGTAATATTGCTCCAAAGGTAAGATATTTAAATTAAGTAAGTGTACATTCAGTTTAGTTGCCCCCACATAAATGTCTAATACCATGTGAGATGCCCAAAATTATCTAAGACATCTACACTGGACTGGCAGGTATGACACAGATGAAGTTTTGGAGTGGCAAAAAAAGTTAAAATGAGAAACTCTATCCCAGATGATATTAGGTGCTCATGTGCAGGAAAATAGAGTCCATGATCACTCATATATGCACATGATCACATATATATGCACACCCAGTGCCATTAGATGTCTGAAGGCAGCATCTTGCAACCCACCTGGGTGATAAGACTGAATTTAAAAACACTATACTTCAGTCGCTTCAGCTTGAAAATATTAACCTTGATTGTCCAATGAATGACACATATAGTGAAGATAGGTGTGAGAGCACAGTCAATTAACACTCATTAATACTGTAGTGATATGGTTAACTATGAGAAATGCTAACTTGAAGAGATCCTCTTTATCACAAAAATTAACTTCCGTGCATCACTTCAGTCAAAAAATTGTTCTATAAGCAAGTCATGAATAAATCCCCCTTACTCAGCAGAGTTATTTAGAAAAATCACCTACAGTAGTTGGTGTTTTCCAGTGTAGAGTTCTTGCTTTTGTTTTGCTATTTAATCGTAAAGCATTTGCAAGTGCAATTCTGTAAAGATCTGGATGGCATATTTCAGTTACATAGAAAAGCTCACATGTAAGCCATAGTGCAGAAATGGAGTATATTGGGCCTTAGGGGTTTGGATTTTTCTTGTTTCTACATCCGTATATTTTCCAGGGTATCAATGAACTGAAAATGCTTATTTGTTCCATATGAAAGGAAAAAGAGAAAGAAGACTTGAAGTAGCAGGCTGAATGAATAAATATGCAGTTCTTGATTTCTTGAATATAGAATGCTCTCAGGTATCGACTTTGTGAACTTCTGCAACAGAATTATACATCCTAAGCTTTTTTTTTTTTTTTTTTTAATCGCTAGAATAGCAAAATCAGTATTTCTAGGACATGATTCATCTCATAATAAAAGTTAAATAAATCACACTTTGAAAGTGTGCTTCTCCCATTGACTGCAAAAGGTGCCTCAAATGACTAGTTCAGATGCAGACATTCACATTCTGGACACCTACATTTCTTAAGATAAATATTAAAGTTGAGTGAGATAAATCTCTAAAATCTGATAAATGCCTAGAAGGAACTGGCCACACAAACTTGCACACATTTATTTCAAATAACTATGACAGAAATTCCATTTAGAACATAACTGCAAGACTCAGCTATGTACTGAACAAAACCAATTTCCATACTCTGAAATCAACCACTGTTGTGATCTTCAGAGAGTGAATAATTTTGAGCTGCCAAATGACATGCAAAAGAAGTAAATGATATCTCTTCATTAACCTAGAACGAGAAAAAATATCCAGAAAATTGTAGCTGCAGTTCCTGGTTACCTAAGCTTTAGATATCCAGCTAGATTTCAGGGATAAGGGAGCAATTTAATACAGTAAGCTCCAATACATGTTCAGGTAGTTAAACTTTATCAGCTTTCATAACATAAAATAGGACTATTTAAAAACATTAGATTAATTAGATTGCTGTAATAAATGGGTATATATGGGAAGAGAAAAACAGGAGAAAAATAGACACCTCCCACTGGTTCATATCATCCAAATACAGGCATACAAATAAATCACCCTCTTGAGAAGCAGTTTTCCATTTTGATTTCTGCCAACAAGACTAACCCAGATTTAGGCACATAAATTAGTAGAAAACCCAAAAAAGAAGGCGTAGAAAAATACAGAATAGTATGATCCATCTGAAATTGTAAATCTTCTTGACTTTCTTATAGATTTATCCATGTTATCATTTACCTCACAAATAGTTTACACCACACCACATACTCTTTACCAACTCCATGTATATAGACATAATTTACGAAATATATTTTTTGTGATTAAAGGCAGCTTTTGAAATAATGAGTCCATTGTGCAGTTATTGTAGGTAAATTGCTTTGTTGTTTTTATGTGAATTCACTATCTTTGTTTGTGCAGTTCTTAATAACCAATGGATACATTGTTCATTTCATTGTAAATTGTGAATGTTTAGCGTGTCTTAAAATCACAGACCATTTTCTTTGCTCTTTAAATTAAGATGTTTATTTTTTTATTCTATGTTTATGTGCAGGAACCTGTAGAAAAATAAATGACAAGATTCTGCCAGATTATTACACAACACCTCATCTTTTAAAAGCATATTTTCTATGTCAGGAAACTAAGATGTCTTTGGTTATGTTTAGATGACATTAGGAAACTGATTTAGAGTAATGAAAAAAATGTATAAAGAGAATTAAACAAAGGTCTTCAATGAACTTTAATTGCTTGATTGCTACCTTTCCCTTCTTCCTTCCTAAAAAACAAACATAAAAAAACCCAAATCAAACAACAAAATAAAAAACCCTCCAAACAACAAACACATAAGATCTATATCCTTTTTAATTTCAGTGTATGTTCACTATTTTATATTGTCATAAATTATAATTAATTATAAAGTTACAATTAGACAGGGGAAGAGATGTAACTAGAATCATGCAGAAGAAGCTGTTATGCACAAAATAGAGGGCTTCATTAGCTGACAAAAAAAACAAAAAAAAAAGAGCAAAACACCACCCCCAAAAGCAAGCAGTAATTTTTCTAGAATGGTCAAATCAACATATCATATCAGGAGACTTATGGCAATGGTGATTTATTCTTTAACTAAAAAGTTTATACCTTCACCTTGCATACCAAAAGATTTTATATCAGATTATATCTGTGTGCTAGAGAGTGGAAGCCAAGGGCTGAGCCTCCCCTGCACGTGGGAGATAGTTAGAGTCCTGTGGATAGCGGTATGTCATAAATATGAACATTCCAGTGCTGTCATATGAAAGTGCAAATGTTTGCAGATGTTTTACACAACTTATGCATCAAACTGGTCCAGTTAGAAGTTTTGGAATTTTAGTTGAAAGCAAAACTAGTATTTAAGAAGTATCTTGGGACATTGAGGTATGTGTATATTTAGTATGGTAAGGAACTACAGAGCAAAATAAATGTACAATGGTTTGGAATGTAAGAGAGTAAATACATTATGAAAATGTATAAATATGGTTGTAAATACATTGAATGAAGCTGTCCTAAGTTTTGCAATATTTGCAGAGCAGTTTACTGAATGTTACGCTTTTACCATGATTCTCTTATATCGTGGACATGTGTGTACAGAATGCAAGTAAAGAAATAGAGCACAATGTTTAACTCATAACCTAGC
Organism: Gallinago jamesoni; assembly: GCA_025769975.1. Lineage (NCBI taxonomy): Eukaryota > Metazoa > Chordata > Aves > Charadriiformes > Scolopacidae > Gallinago > Gallinago jamesoni. The sequence continues at coordinate 165,780,904 of JAOQGH010000001.1, forward strand.
TTTGTTTGACACAACATGTTTTTAAGGAATTTGAATTCTGAAAATGTCACTGTAGAAAAATAAATATGCCTGTTTTTATGTACTGCAGAGGTGATTCTTTTAAGTGGATATGGCAAAACAATCAGAGTTTTACATTGCAAGTTTTAAACTTGCCCATACCCAGTTTCCCTTACATAAATTCAAAAGGCAAGAATCTTAAGACTCTGATAAACATTAACATTTAGGCCATTTACCCTTTTCTTAAGTCAAACTATTAAGACTGTAATGGAATGACACATAACATTATCCGCAATTCAGACTGTCTACTTCTTTGGTCTCCTTTTATTGGAAACAAAATGAAAGAATTCCTCCCCTACAAAAGAAAAAAAAAAATTCTACACTCGCAGCTCTGTGTTTCAGGATTGCAGTAAGGGATATGAACTGCAAGTGAGACTAGATGCTGTTTAATATGATGATCAAGAAGAAAATAAATTCTTGGTGGCAAAAAATACACTTGTTCAGGTTAAACAGCTGGCTTGAATCATACATAGTTGGAATGGTTTAGTGTCTAAAATGTTGATCTGGGACATAAAAAAAAAATCTGTGCTATAGGATCTTGGGCCATCTGTACATTCCAGATTTATTCTGACTTCATCATGCAGTGAGATGCAGATACACTTTCTGCTGTATGAATGGACTATTCAGATGAGTGGACAGTTCAGACTGACCAAGATTCAATCCTTTTGTTTTCCCAGTTTTCATGTATAACCTGAAAGAACAATGTATTCCATGTTCTTAAAATACCCCTGCCCCTACTTCTTGAAACATGGATCATACTATATGCATAATATACACAGGATTTATGAGAAGATATACTAAAACATTTGATGAATATATGAGGGATGCATGACAGATGGGTTAAAACTTCTGCCAAAGTCAAATTTGAATGGAGACTCCTGAAGCATGAAGAATGCATACACTAGAATTTGCATTAAGTGATTTCAAACTCCTTGGAGAGACAAGTACTTTAGACATGGCTGCATCAGTAAGCATGAATTTTGAATAACCAATATCAAACTTTCCAAGGTGGACAGTTTAAATGCCAAAACTTTGCTGAGAACATGCTTCTCTTTAACATTTATCTCAATCTATTTTGGATGAAGGCAGAAGCGTCAAAATTCTTCTTTATAAAAAATGTTTAAAAATGTTTAAGCAAAATATTTGTCTCTGTTCAGCTGAGTTCAACTTTCAATGCAATGAACCTTTGCCATAGACATCAGTTTTCCCGTGGTCTCAACTTTTCTCTTGAGTAATATTCAGCCAAACAATGGGTAATTGCTTATAATTCAAGTTAATGAAAAGGAGGCTGTCAAAATGGTCTTAAACTACATTCTACATCCTGTTAATTCATGTAATTTTGGATCTGTCAGTAAACTACATGGTCAAATCTGGCTGGCATGCTAATATAACTTTCCAAATGTAATATGATGGGTTTTAAGCCGTAATCACTGTGTTGCAGATCAAAATTAATATAATACACCAAGCGTCTTAGCATAAGAAATCATACTGCTTTAAGAGGAGAAGATTTATTTTTTAAACAGAGAAACTAAATTATTTAATACTTTGTGGTTCAAGATTCAGTTTGGAATCCTTGCATGTAAATGTAAGACCTAGAAAGAAACTATATTTATGTTCTCTTACTACTTACTATGAATTCATCTTTTCTTTATCCATGCTTCATACTACTCTCATTTTCATTTTTCGGTCCCATTCATATGAATGTTTTCTTCCTTCTAATAAATTATACTGGTTTCTATTTCCTTTTTTTTTTTTTTATTCCAATTTTATTGTTGTTGTATTCTATCTAGCCTCCAGGAACCAAAAATTTTCTTGCTGTTTCTTTTCATGGTGGGTTGGAATGTCTTCTTCATGTAACATTTAGCTGGAGCTCATAGTTTTCTTCTTCCTCTCAGTACTTTTACTTCAGCTTCCTCTTGTTTGTGTACATATACTTCACCAAAATGTCCTGCTTATGTTTTATTGGCAATGGATTAATTACAGTTATCTATCCTTTAAAAGACATTCCTTTTGGCCTGCTATAAGTATTGGAAAATTTTATTTATTTTGATGAAGATGAATTATTAGTAGTCTTAACACCCAAAAAATGAAAATAATTGTTAATTATACCATCATAAAGAATATTTTTTCTCTTGTACCTCCTTGTCCAGAGGTAAAGGATTGATACAGTACAACACATTGCATAATTTCCCTGTAAGAAAGATTTTATATGTGTGAGTAACAAACAGTTACTACTGTTTGTAATACTGTTTGTATTATCTCTGCATTTCCTTCTGATTGTTTCATGTTCAATCAAGTATTATTTCATGCTGGATCACTTGCAAGAGGATCCATTGTATAGGAGGATTCAGAATCTACTGTTGAAGGGGTCATTGTTAAGCACAGTGATATTACAAATGAGACAGAATATGACTACTGACTGCAATGTGAAATTAGGAAAAAATTATAAACAAAGAGAAAATAATTATTTGCAGGATCATATTGGGCAGATAAAAAAACATTTAGAGTGATTATGTACAAATTTAGGCAGAAAATAGAATAAGATGTTTAAGTAAAAGCCTAAAGTTATGGAACTAACTTCTAATAAGAATGCTTAGTAGCTAACTGGAAAACTGATCCACAAAATCCAAAAGATATAAACCACACATTATTCTGCCTCAGATCATTTTGGTGGTCTCCAAAGTGGTCTCCTGATACCATTTCTTGCCCACATTTTGGCAAGGTCCCCAATTGTCCTGAGAGGACTCTGATCACCTTACACCTTTGAAAAGTAAATGATGCGAATGGGAAGTACAGAAAACTGATGTAATTCTTTACAAATTGTAACATAAAATCAAGATTCTTAAATTAGTGTAGTATCAGCTTTTCTAGTAATCTCCACAAAGTTCTCCATTATCCTCTTTTCATTTTGCAGCACCATATTAATTCTGCTTGAAAAAAGCAGGAAAAAAAAATCACATTGGTATTTTGATCCACAATTTCCTCTGGCCCAAGGACTGAAAAAAGTGTTACTTTGGGAATTCATGATGTTATACTCTCTGTAATCTCATGATTGACTTTTACACTTGCTATACCCATCAACCTTGCAGCTGGTGCCCAAACTTTTATTAGGGTATTTCAGAGAACACAATCTCCACATTGCTGCAAATGTGTCATTAGGCAGCAAAGGATGAAAGGTTCATTGGGCCAGAGAAAGAGAGCATAAGTGTGAGAAGGAATGTAACTTTCTAATCTATTAATCTGGACATCCATCATGCAAAATTTCTGTATTTTGGCTGTGCATAAGATGTTTTACACATTGCATTTTATAGTTTACGATCCTTCAACATTAAAAAGATATTAGGCAAAACAGCCATCGATGAAATGAAGTCCTGGCTCCAAGACTTCCCATTCTCAACATTTTTCTCTCAGCTAATTTAGGTAGTTCTCACTTGCATGCTGATTGGTTTTGTATGCTGTATTTGAAGCTTAGATTCCTGATCCTGGGCAGTTATAGGTGCATGAGCTTATGTTTAGAGCTGTCTGGACGGACATGTTCTTTTCCCTCCTTCCCTACAAATTACTTAAAGTAAATTGATGAACCTAAAACCAAACATGTTACTTTCAGGAGATTTATTAGTAGAAGCTTAAAGGAATTCTAACACAGAGACCTGCAGCTGATCAGAGGAAGGTCCTGTTTACCCAATATATAATATACAAATCTATTCCTACTGACTGACATCCAAAAAAATCTATGCCATTCACTGTAGATGTGAAGGTTAAAGTTGGTATAGTATTAAGTAGACTAATGATATCATAACTGGATGAGCACAGGGTAAAAATGGCAGCTTAGGAACAAGTAGTCTTCTTGTAAGTGTAAAGAAATTTCCAAGCATTTTAATGGCCTAAGGAAAGAAATGTGTGAGTAGATTTCTGAATGTAGAAATGCTAGCTTTGAAGTGATGGAAATAAATTTCCCCTACTTTATCAAATCAGATGAAGGTAAGAACATGTTTTGCACTGAATATGTTTTCATGCATTTTCTGACATACATTACATGGACAAGGAAACTGGTAAACAAAGAAAGATTATTTGAAATATAAAACCTGGGTAGCAGGTGAAAAAATAAAGTTATGGAAATAGAAGTTATCAATTTCTTTGTATCAAAATCTATGACCTCTCACCGGCAGCACCGGCAGCACCGACGGCGAGAAGCAAGGTGAGCCCGCGGGGAAGGTCGGATCGCGCTGTACGGAGGGGTTT
>JAOQGH010000001.1:165797720-165835752 GCA_025769975.1 Gallinago jamesoni
CCCCTTCTTTGGAGATTTTCAAGACCCGCCTGGATGCAGTCTTGAGTAACATGCTCTAACATGCTCTAGGCAATCCTCCTTCAGCAGGGGAGTTGGACTAGATGATCTCTACAGTCCCTTCCAACTCTAATAATTCAGTGAAATTCAGTGAAATACCTGACATTTCCTAATAAAATACACTAACTTTATATCAGCAGTTCTAAGTAATAAATACTTGGATAAAGCTTATCATCCACTCTAAGACCCTACATGAAGAAATGGTCTTATTAAATGATGCACTAAATGGACCCAGTCAACATCAGAAACCAAGTCTGTGCTTCCAGGTCAGGCAGTCTGATTAGACAGTGGTTGTAGGTCCCTTCCAGCTAAAAAATTCTATTCTATTCTATTCTATTCTATTCTATTCTATTCTATTGGACTGGACTAGACTGGACTGATGTTTGTTTTTTTTTCTTGAAAGTTGTCCTCACAGAATAAAGGAGGTTGTTGGGATACTGATGTTACTTTGTACTAGGGTCTGTAGTGATAGGATAAGCGGCAGTGGTTTCAAACTAAGAGGGTAGATTTAGAATGGTCACAAAGAAGAAACTCTTTACTATGAAGGTGGTGATACATTGGAACATGTCACCCAGAGAAGCTGTGGATGCCCCTTCTATGGAAGTGTTCAAAGTCAGGTTGGATGAGGCTTTGAGCACCTGGATCTTGTGAAAGATGTCCCTGGTCATGTCAGGGAGGGTTGGACTAGGTGATCATTAAGAGTCCCTTCCAACCCAAACTGTTCTATGATTCCATGATTCCATGATCACTTCTCTTTGAGTTATGCTGAAAACAAACCATTCATGCATACTAATAAAGACATCAGTGTTTGCATGCAATTTTCTCATTTTATGTTCCTCTAATTTTTTGAGAAAAAGATATTTTGCTGGATTTTCAGATGTTTGTTGTTTTACCTCTTCATCAAAATATTATGAGTAATATATTTTAATATTTAAAATTTTAAGAAGGTTAATTTGGTAAGAATTTTCTTAATTAATTACATTTCTGAAGTTATCACTTTTCTGTCATTATTAAAATTATTCAAACTCCTGTTAAACAAACACAAAAAAAAGAAGTCAACATTCCAGAGTGCAGTTTGGTTAGTGTGAGGATTTCCCAATAGATGTTGCATCAAAGCTTTCAGACATAATAACTGGAAAAGAAATCTCAGGTCACAGAGGAATACACCCACACCCATACCTCAGGTCTGTTTGAAGGAGATACTTTGAGAGTCATACACTAAAAGAAAAAAAAATCATTTCAACTGCACAACTTCAAAGTTTCTCTATTATAATCAGATCTTCACAAATACTGAAGTCTCAAAAGGCAGAAAATGTCAAAGAAAAAATATATTTCCACCTTGACAGATGAAACTAAAAATAATAGTTTTATTTGTTAGGCAGCAGTATTATGGTAGTGCACCCCTCCTCCTTACAGACTGATACTATATTAAAAATAAATCATTTATTTAGAATAAAATAGTATTCATGGCAGGGTTGTGGGATTTTTGGTTGATTTGGTTTTGTATCTGAAAATTTGACTAAATGGTAGATGTATGTTTATAAAGACTCACCCTATGCATCACTCAGAACACAATTGTCTATTGGGAGCTAATTATGTCATTTGATAATATACATAGACAATACTCTTTGTTGTCTAGCAATACTATAACAATATATTTTTCTGGAGTATTGTCAAAATTCAAGACAATTTCTAGCATTGAAAAATTGCTGCATGGTTCAATATGTTATGGACCATTTATATTTAAACACCTTACATTTCTGTCCATGGGGACCGAAGGAAATGGGAGAACCAGCAAGATGCTAAACCTTTCTTGAAGCCAAGATAAATGAGGTTGAGGATAATATACCCACAATTTTTTTCCATGCAACTAAAGGAGCAACTGAATTGTAAAGAAGCTGGATATTTTCTTAAGGTGATACAAAGATGTCAGTACTGTGAAACTGTAGGGCTGTGGAGCACTTCTTAGCACCTGGGGTTCAAAAACTCACTTCCAGCTCACACAATGAAGGAGATGTATGTGATTACTGTTCACCCTGATTTTCACTGCTAGGAAATGTACAGATAAACAGAAAGATCAGCTCTATCTTCCAGCATGACAAGGTTTTATGGGTTTCAATAATCAAAGAATCAAAGTAAAGAGTAGCTCACCAGAGAATTAGAGCTTGGAACAGGTGATTTCCAAATCGCATACCAAAGAACCTATAAAAGCCATTGTCAATGCAGCAGCCATAACCAATCAAGAGCCCAGACAAAACGTCCTTGTAGAGCCATGGAAAACAAATTCACACATTATATATAGTCACTCCACCATAAGCACAAATGGTTTAAGCCTAAGATTCACTTACCCTTGGTTTTCCACGTGAAATGTTTCAAAATCAGTTTCTTTCAAAGTTTTCAGTTTCTAATGATATTAGTTTCAAGAAACATCAATTTTACTTTTTAGTAGAACTTGCTGAAAATTCAAAGCTGAGCTCTTTACATGCAAATATTAAAAGAAACAATCTCTAATTTGCATGTTAAGCTATGTCCTCATGCATAATCAGCTTCAATTTACTTAGGAAAGAATTGATGAAGGGTGCCGCATTTCTAAACTATTTTTCTGGAGTTGTTGTTGGACCAGCCTGGTGGTTCTTTTTCTTTCTTGAAGGATGTCCTTATAGAATAAAGGAGGCTGTTATCCATGGGATCCTCATGTTACTTGATGGTGGAAGTGCTAAGATCAAAAGGACATGTCATCAGCAATGCCCCTGAAACACACAAGATCAAAAGCATTCTGGGCTGCATAAGGAAAAGCATTACCAACGAGATGAGAAAAGTGATCCTTCTGCCCCAGTCAGCCACGTCTGTAGTTCTTGGTCCAGGTCTGGGCTCCCTAGTGCAAGGGAGACATACCTGCTGAAGAAGATCCAGCAAAGAGACACTAAGATTATTAGGAACTGGAGCAATTGTCACATGACAAGGGCGGGAACTGTTTATCCTGGAGAAGAAAAGGAACAAGGGGGTCTTTTCAACGTGTATGAATAGTTTTTCAACAATTTCTATGGGAAATTTGGACTGAAAATAATTCAGTGAAATTATGTTAAACATTAATCAATGTGACAAAAAGAAAAAAATGAATTGTTAATTTTTAAGTAAATGCTACACTTCCACATGCTCTGAATGTGATGGGATCTGTCTGAAGAAATATAGTCAATTAAGTAGGCAAAGACAGCATTTTAATTCAAAGACACAAAAATACTAAAACAATGAATTAAAGTTTCACAGACTTTCACGTTTAACATTAAATTTGGCATTTCATATCTACTGAACACTTAACTCTACAGTCATTTAATGTTAAATTAATGTGCTTCTAAGACCCTGTATACAATCTGCAACACAACTAATTCCTAACTAATGTTACTTCTGGTATTTTATAACCATTTCAAAACCAAAGAGTGTGTCCTATTCCTTGCTTTAATATCAGCCTGATTTTTTTTTGTTATCTCTTGTTTCTTTAGTTTGTTTGGACAGGCAATTTTTGTTTGTTTGTGTTCTTATTTGTTTCTTTGCTTTTACTGAAATATTTACCATGTGTATATCTCAGGATAGTTCTTGGCTAATCTATATATCTTATTTGTATCTGCAGTATGTTGGAAATGTACATAAGCAGGATTTCACATATAAAAATAAGGTTTTATTTTCTCAAATATTTCAAATTTTACAAAATAATTGGGAAAAAACCCACAATACTTTTAAGATTTCTTCATAGCTTTGGAAATGTAGTGATTAAATTCACAAAACTGTTTTTGCTATTAGAATTCATTTCCATGGCTACATACTTCTGATCAGGATTTTATCTTCATTTAATAATCGAGTTCTAATTTTTTTGACGTAATATTAATACGACATGTTATTATTACTGTTCTTAAAATAGAAACAGAAAAAATTCTGGTATACCTTACTTATATATGTCTAAAGATACAGACATATATAAATCACATATATATCACATTTTTAGAAATGTTTAGCAAACTGTAAAGCTCCAATATTTTTTCTGTCATTGTTTGTGTGGAAAACAACAGTCTTTCAGGGAAAGCCAGCGATGCATGCAGCAAGAAAGTCTGAGGATAGAAGAGACTTGCTGTACTAGTCCATATTAAAGTGTGGTGGAAAAGGATATGCTATCTCATTTCATACCTCCGTGCAGTGGCTTACGAACTTGCAGTTGTGGACTATCGGGGTTTACCAATGACTTCTAAAGAGCTTGTGAATGTTATTGAGAAAGGCAAGTCTACCACAGGCAGGCTTAAATTCTCTAAGGTCTGAATCATTGCTGATTTTTGTCTAGAGATTTGTAAAATAAGTTTATTCAGAAATGAAGGATTTGGCATATTTTCAGTACATTTGGATATTTTTGCTTTTCACCTCATTTCTGTATACTTATTGATAGAATTTTTAATTAAAGAGTCACTCAGATAATGAAGCCCATAAAAGCTCAGTAGATTTCACTGTAACGACTACAAGTTTTCCTCTTCATCTCCTCAAAAGTTTATCTGCAAAAGCTGTGGGTGAATAATTTTAACAAGATATATTGCAATTCATGTCTCAGGAGGCTAGGCTTTTATTTCTTATATCACTTAAGCTTACTATTCCCATGCAAATATTCTGTAAAACAGTACCACTAAATATAATAACATACATTTCACGGTATTTTTTTTAGATTCTATTGTGATAATTGACATATATAGAAATACCATCTTTCAGAAGGTATTATTTTGCAAAGCTACTATCTTTTCTTCTTAGCACTTTAAGATAAAGCAGCATATAACTTCCTATCCTGTATATTCTATAATATTATTTTTAGTTCACTAGTTGAATCATATTGGTTTAGTTAACTATACATGGTTAAGTTTACATGATACAAGTGACCTATGGTGAGTCTGATAAACCACGCATATCAGTAAGGCAAAAAGTGCTGGGAAAATCATTATTTACTCCTACAGTAATGATCAGAAATATCTGCTACAAAAGGAATGGTGAAGATACCAAGTCAAAAGAATTATCATATGAAGATTCTTCTGATACATGTTTAACAATGTTGTGGTATGAACAACATGGAGAGGAAGGATGATAAGCAGGCACAGTGTGGGCAGTCAAGAAGAGCAGTATCTCCTAATAGCGTACACACACTGTAGTAGCTCAGGCCGATATGCAGAAAATTAAAGGTCTCTCTTCTCCAGTAAAAATAGAAAGATGTATGAAGTGCCAAATGGGGGAAAATCTGAAGGCAGGACATACAGTCTTCAAACCTCTGTGGCATGAATATGAACTTTCCATTCTTTGAACTGCCAAGAAGACTCAAGTTCGTTTCTACTTATTTAAGGCAATGACAGTGATAAAAGAATTGTTACTATATGTGCACTCTTGTCTGTGTCACAGTCACTGCAGAGCATTTTAACATAACCATATACTTTTTGTTTGCAAGCCTTACTGAGCATTAGACTTACGTTTCACATTACTTCCCTTTCTAGTACAAATATACATTGTAGAGGTTTATTCCAAGGAGCATAGTTTGGAAAACCTTTTAGTCAAAAATTCTTGCTTTTTGTACAGCTCAAGAAATATGGTAGGAAAAAGTACGTATCTTCTTCTCATTACCTATTAAGTTACCTCATTACCTAAGTAATCTGTGAGCAAATTATGGTTTCCAGCATGTTTCAAATTACTTTGAGCTGCATAGAAGTGGTTGGCCTGTGGGAGAAGAATGCTGCCCTGAAGAGTCCAAGCTAAAAAAGAACTCTACCCACCTTTTTCAGTCTTAGGACAATAACAACAATGATAACCATTTTCCTGCACCAAAAAAAACCCCAATATTACTGCCATGTTTCTTAATGGTTGTTTGCATACTTGTTCTGTTTGAGGGTAACATGGACAGTTATGATGTTCTAAGCCTAGTGATGAGATGAATAAACTACTTGCAATTATTAATAACAGACTTTTTCTTCCCTTAGAAATATTTTCCTCAATTCTAAATATTATCTGAGAGGTTTATTGTAATAGATGATTATTTTCATGCTGAATAAATTCTCTTCAGTGAGAAGTCAGTGATCTCAGCAAAATCCTACTCTATGTCAATAATAATTTCTTTCATGATTAAATGTCAGAATTTTTAAATCTAGTGGATTCATGTTGTTTTTGAGAGACAAAGCCTTATCCTCAGTTTTTAATATTATATGTTATGAAATAATTTATTTCTTCTAGCATTTCTGTTAATATCATAAATTAAATATTTCTGTATTGAGACATAATTCTGTTATGACAGTGATTGCAATTTAAGTACTTATAGCTATATATAGATAGCTGTGTATATATACATATAAATGCAGCATTTTAATACTGCAAAGAAAAGTCTCACACAGGACCTGCCTCCAGAGATTCCCTTTTTCCTCAAATAATTTTCCTTTCTTCTTTTATAAAATTGAACACCCACTCATGACTTTTGCAAAAATATTCTGGAAGACAAAGCAAAAAAAAACCCCTTGAGTGATCTATGTTCCAGGTCTTCAGTAGTATCAGTTAATTAAAGCTTTGTTCCTAGCTCAACTTGCATTGGAAATCAAGGTGAAGATTATAGCCAGGTTAAGCCCTTTAAAAGATATCTTGCATTCCATACAAGGTTAAGGATTTACTATACATTTAAAATATTTAGCCTAAAGTTTGTTGCAAAGAAACTTATCCTCTTAACAGACAAAAATAAACTGACAATCTTTTCCTCTATTCTGTAATAAAGAGAAAAATTTTAGACTATATAATGACATAATAATGAATATGGAATATTATGATTTTTTCCTGCTATCTAAGTAGAATTCTTATTATATTAACAGAATGAATGCAAAATAATTTTTTTCTGTGTTCGAATTGGCTCTTTTTCTCTGAAGCACACCCTCATTATTTCTTCCTAGAACACGTATTTTTCTGCAATCATTCCATATCATTTTGCTGAAAAGAATCAGTTCAGAGAGGGTCACTACAGAAGCTGACAGCAGACTAGAGAAGGGAACCTAGGTTTATTTTGAAGAGTTATCAAATCCAAACGGAAGACAATATAATCTGCAAATAGTGTGGAGCTGTATTCATAAGCTTGCCTCAGGCAAACCAAATGATCAGTTCACATTTACTCTTTATTTACCACAGAAAGGAACTATAAAAGCTAGGAAAAAATCTTTGATCGTATTTTATTCCTATGGAACCTCATTGTATCTAAAGTAATATATTTTCTAGTTGTGATGGAAAAAGTGATCTCTGGAAAGCATCAAGTCTATTCAAATCTCCTGAATGGAAATTTTAGAATACAGTATTTTGAAGATACAGCTCCATTGGAAATATTGATGCTCTAGGGTACAGCTAAGATGGTACTATCCCTTTTTTTTAAAGTAGCTGGTTTTAATATACTTCAGCTGCTACTAGAGCAGGGCAAAACCTGAGTTTATTAGCAGTGTGTCTTCAGAAGGTCTCTCCCTGATTCTTAGGAGGAGTTAGAACCAGTTAACCCCCTAGCAGGGATCTATGTTGACAGAAGTACAGAACAGTTAGGAAAAAACATATTAAAAAGAACAAAAAAAAACCCTCTTCTTTTACAGGCCCACTCAAAAGCAAGTCACAAAATAACAAAAAGTTGCATGGTTTGAAATTTGCAATGAATGGACAGGGATTATTTGTGTAGTCAGTCTTAGTACGATTTTCCCCATTGTGTTTGCCGGGCAGGCAGAGAAGGATCTCAAGTGCACAGTCTGCATTTAACCTCTTCTGCTATCTGTTCTGTCAGCGAGACAGCTGATTACAGCAGGCAGCAAGTGAAATGGAAAGGAGAGGGAAAAGGATATGGCAGGTGAAGATAATATTGTTAGAGGTAGCATGACTGCATAGCTGTTAAATAAAAGCATGACTTGTGAGAGAAGATTTTGAAAGAAGGAAGCGCGATAAAATTGCATATTGCCACACACAAGAAACTAGACCCTCTAGTAACCTTCCAGGCTGTAGTTGGCCAGTTCAGAGAATATGACGAAACTTCATGACCTGGGGCAATGCTGACAGAAGAGTATAAGACTGAATAGCCAATGCGGAAGCCAAGTGGATTTTTAGTGGGGTACTTGTATCTATACTGAGATTCCTCTAGCAGCTTATGGGCCAGCTTGATTTATAGAATGGTGACAGATAGCAGAGAATTTGTAGAAGTGGGACCCATTTGAGGAACTTTTCTGAGATCAAATTATTCTTCCTGTATTTGTTCTATCTCTAGTGTTGAGAAACTGTCTCTTTGCTTCACCAGAAATATGAATTGTTGCCACATGTTTGCTGTTATAGATGTGCAAGAGAGGACTGATTCTCCTGAAACTGAGGTGTTTGAGTTACCAGAGAGACCATATCTGCATGGTCCAGAGACCAAGGGTCTGAGGGCTGGATAGTGGAGATACAGACCAGGGGGTGTAGCCAGACACTGATGGGACCCATGCTTGTGTACGTACCCTGGGGGTTGGTGAGATCTCCTAGCAGGCTTTGACCAGGCAGCAAGTAAGAGCAGGATCAGGCCATTTCTGTTGTTCACTCTTCTGTCAGTGGTGTTCAGTTGTTTGCTGTCAGTAAAAGCACTGACAGTTGCTAATCTATAGGCAGTTGACTGTGTCTATAGAAGGGGTGTGTGTGTGCATGCATGTGTGTGGTAACACAACAGGAAGGACAACTCCCTTGGGTCCTGCAGTCAGTTGGATTCAATCAGACCTTAAGGATTTAAAAAAACATTACTCTCTGCCTCTGCATAATTAGGCCAATGAGTCAGAAGTGATGCCAAGCTAGACAGCAACAGCTACTGCAATCACAGAGACAAGTAGGGCATTTAAACAGTGCGGCAGTATTTGGAAAGTATTTCAGTAAAGAGCCATCAAATGAAGATAAAAATGGTTTTGAGTTATTAATGTATTTCCTTTAGCAGATAGAGACTCATATCCCCAAATTTAGCAGTGCAAATGAAGTCTTGTGACAAAACACTTTCATTGGATTAATACACAATGCAGTAAATATAAATGTTTCTGCTTCCATTGAGCATTCATTTTTCATTTAGAGTAATCAAATATTGAGGTACATTATGTAGACATATAATCTTGAAAACCAAATTTTCCTGTGAAAATAGTGTGTTCAATTGTTATTATAGCTTTTATATTTTCAATGTTTTAATAGGATCATGTGTCTAGATTTTCTACAATTATTCTTCAGGTTTTCAAGTGTAAAAGTTATTTTAGTCTAGGCTCACTAGTGATCCTAAGATAAACATATTAAACATTTTTCTACTGTTACTAAGGAAGGTAATATTAGGCTCATTTACGAGATGAATTTGGAAACAAAACGTATCATTATCGGTTCTTCCTGTCAAGCGTGATTAATTCTCTCAAACAAATAATTAGTTATTTCCATTTCTGTAGAGGTGGCACATGCAGAATGCACTTAGCTCTATTTAATTCAGTATTCTTTATATTTCAAGAAGTTGCCCAAATGAAGATAACAAAACACCTTAGCAGTCAAAACCCATCTGCACAATGCAGATATATTTGAGTACTATATTTTAACATTGCAATATTCCTTCTAGAATACAAAAGAGTTGTCTCTGCTGGTGGTATCTGGACTTATTTATATTTCCTGTTGCAATGACTATGAGGTAAAATGGCACATACATATGGTTCAATGTCAAATATGTACATGCAAATTTGTACACACAGAATATTAATAGGTATTTATACTAAATAGTATGTCATAAAAAAAAATAAAGATATTTTATTTAAAATCAGATATACAAAATCTTAGCAACTGAATCAGATTTTTCCTTAGTTACTAGGTAATGCCTACCAAAACCCTCTAAATACACTTTTTTTGCCACTAACATCAGCTAGCTTATATCAAGAGTCTTTTGTATAAGATTTATTTTGCTTGTTAGGTTGCTTGCATGTTTGCTTCTAACAGCATATTTTAATAGTGTACTTTAGGCTTTACAGTGACAAGTGTCGTCAGACGCGGCTTGCTCAGTACATGAAGAAAAATCTTCCATTTCAGTTTCATTCAAATACATTTCCTTCACACTTTGAGAGGAGAAATTACAACCTTGGAGCAATTTGAGGATTTTGGATATATATTTTGTAATACTATAAACTTGTAAAATATGATTACTTGAATGCAGTTCAGATGCAAGCTATTTCACAGCTCAGTTTTTAATGACAATAGGTTAGACACTAAATTTCCAAGGCAATCCAAGGGGATTTATTGGTATTATTACTGGATTTGAAGGCACATCAGAGGCTTAATCCCTATGTACTTCTCTGTTAAAAAAAAAATAAATAAAATATCTACAGAGTTCTGAACAAAGAATGGGAGGTCTGTGTAACAAATTTAACCTTGAAAGAAAATAGAACAGTCCTGTCATCTTGTGTGTACATTATTTAAACAGCATATCTTGTTTCAACTGTTTACTGGAATATGAGGTGAACAGAGCTGGCAGCTCTTTAAGGACATTATTCTTGGAGTCAAAAAGCTCTTGATTCCCACGTATAAGAAACTGGACAAAGGAGACAGGAGACTAACATGGCTGAGTAAAAACCTCTTGGTCAAACTGAAGTGTAAGAAGGAATTGCACAAGTGTGTGTTTGTCCTGGGAAGAATATTGGGGCATGTCCCAGAAGGGTAGGGACGAGATTAGGAAAGTTAGGCAGAGTTGGACTTGAATGTGGCAAGGGATGCAAAGAATAGTAATAAAGGCTTTTACAGATACATTGGCCAAGAAAGGAAGATTAAAGAAAATGTACTGTCTCTTGGTAAATAAAACAGGAAAACAAGTGACAACCAACACAGAGAAGACTGAGGTGCTCAAACAATTATATTTGCCTCAGTTTGCAAAGGTAATCTCTCTTCCCGTGTCTCTCAAGCCCCTGAACCTCAAGACAAGTATTGAGGGAATGAAGTCTGACATCATAAGTGAAGATCAGGTTCAAGACCATCTAAGGAACCTGAAGTTTCAGAAGTCTCTGAGACCTGAAGAGATTTATCCCAGGGTCCTGAGGGAATTGGCTGATGCAGTTGCTAAGCCACTTTCCATCATATTTGAAAACTCATGGCAGTCAGGCAAAGTCCTCAGTAACTGGAAAAAGGGAAACATCACACTCTTTTTAAAAAAAGCTAAATAGGAGGATGCTGGGAACTACCTACCAGTCAACCTTACCTCTGTGCCTAGTAAGATCATGGAACAGATCCTCCTGGAAGATATGTCAAAAAGTATGAAAGACAGGGAGGTCATTAAAGACAGCCAACATGGCTTCACAAAAGACAAAATGTGCCTGGGTAATCCAGTGGCCTTTTACACTGGAGTAGCTGCACCAGTGGAAAGGGAAGAACTACAGATGTCATCTACCTGGACTTCCATAAAGCCTATGATACGGTCTCCCAAAACATTTTTGCCACTAAATTGGTTTTGATATGGTTTTTATAGAGGGACTGATAGAAGGATAGGTGGACTTGTCCTAAGTGTTTCTGTGAATAATTCATTGTCCAAGTAGAAACCAGTAATCAGTGGTATTCATCAAGGGCTCATACTAGGACCAGTACTGTTTAATATCTTCATCAGTGACATAGTGGGATTGAGTGCACTGTCAGCAAGTTTGCAGATAACACCAAGCTGACTGGTCCAGTTGATTTGCTAGAACAAAGGGATGCCATCTAGAGGGACCATGACAGTCTTGAAGAGTGGCCCATGTGAACCTCATGAATCTCAGAATCATAGAATGGTTTGGGTTGGAAGGTACCTTAGAAATCACCTAGTTCCAAACCCCCTGCCATGGGCAGGGACACCAGCCACTAGAGCAGGTTTCTCAAAACCTCATCCAGCCTGGCCTTGAACACTTCCAGGGATGGGGCTTCCATGACTTCCCTGGGCAACCTGTTCCAGTGCCTCACCACCCTCACTGTAAAGAATTTCTTTCTAGTATCTAATCTAAATCTCTCTTCTTCTAATTTAAATTCAATGAGGTCAAGTATAAGGTCTTTCATGTGGATCAGGGCATTCCCCAGTAACACTACAGACTGAAGGATGAATTGGTCAAGGGTAGCCCTGAGGAGAAGGACTTGGTGGATGAAAAAAAGGACACTAGCCATTAATGTGTGCTTGCAGTCCAGAAAAACAGTTGGTTACTGTTTAAACCAGTGGATTGGTCATCTTCCTATTTCACATGTAGAAGCTTGTCTTTGGGCAGACACCCTTCAAAAAGTTTTGAGTGTCTCATTTACACCCCATTTTTTATCCTCATTTCTACCTTAACAGCTGTTTTTGCCAGTTATGGACTGTGTGAGCCGCCCTAGAGATGCTGCCTTATACTGCAGTAATGTCAATGAGACTGTATTAAAATTTAAATGGTATTTAACATTTTGGAAACTCTTCCATAAGATCACTGGAGCATGGATAGGCTTGATTTGAAGTAATATTCTTAGAAATAATGTCTCAGTAATACTTCTAAGAAGTATTTTGGGGAAAGTATTTAAACTTAGCACACAATGAAATGGTGGTTTGTATTCTTTAATTTTTCTCTCTGGGTTGAATATGTATAGAAAAGACACCAGTAGTGAAAAAAATATCATCTTGTGTAGTTGTGCTTCATAAAGACAGTTCTTGATACCTGAATAAAAAAAAAAAAGTTTCTTCACTTCTGCATAAGTTCCAAATGATTCAGCAGTCTTTTATCCTTCCCAGAACTCTTCTTCCTTGATGATAAGTTTTTCTGGTATGAAGGAAATCTGAAAAATATTTTGGGGAATTCCAAGAGCTGTTCATCAATTTATTTCTGAGTTATAGGACTTATTCTGAAACGTATATTCAGATCACTCAACCAGTAAAAATACGTGTTGGACAATAATGTCTCGTAAGGTGGCTCTCAGTGCTGGAAGGGGATGTGGTCACATTTTACTGTAGTCTGGGAGTCTTGGCCAGCATAAAATTAGTATCATCCTAAAACCTCTGAGTGGCCAAGCTAAAACGAGAGAGGAAGTGTTGCCATTTCTTATCCTACAGTCCTGTTACAGGAGACGATAAGCACCCAGAAATATATACAATAAAATACATTAAGTTTAATTATACTTTAGTACTATATGATTTTTCTTAGATGTCATGTGTTTCCTCCTGAGGTGGTTCTCCCTGATTTCCTCCTTCTCCAGCAAAAGCAAAGGCGCAAAAGCTGTAGGTCTTCGGCCAGCATTACTAAATGAAAAATCACCTGCAGTACTCTCACTTCAATATATTAAGGCTCTCCCTTGAATATAACTATGCATCTGAAACCAGTGCTTTCAATTCAAATTAATATCTCTTCTCATTATTCACATCTCTCTTAGTCACTTCTTTTGCACAAGTGGTAAGTATCAAAATGTTTTTGCACGCAAAAGCATATATTTAGTGGTTAGGTTGACTAATATAACATGAATGATGTATTTAAAAGTTGGTAGAAAAGCTTTTCCCTTTCACACTGAATTTAGAATTTAGTGACTTTTACTGACTTGTATTAGAGATTATCAGGTTCATACCATCTAATTTTAATCATCAGTTGTAGTATTCTGATACTTCTGTTGGTAATTCACTTTCACTCTATCAGCTACATAGGGAATTAAGAACTAATTTCCAAATCTCAATGGCATCTCAGTTGCACATTTAAAGTAGCCCAAAGCAGATAGTGTGAATAACCCCTTCAGTTGACTCTTTCTGTTGCCACTCAAGATACAAGCTATCATAGGTTGACATCTGTCACTCTCCTCCCTGCATTAACAACAACTTTCGTCCTCAGAGACAGGGAAGAATTAATAACCTTTTCGTTCAGCTAGTGCTTTCAGAAAACACTTCTTGAATTCTGGGATCCTCTGGAGTAATACTACATGATGATATAATACTGGAACTGTGGGAGAGATACTGTAAAGATAACTAACAGAAATTAGTTACAGGTTCTGCTTTTAAAGGACTAATCCCAAATAGATGATAATCCTTTTATGTGAAGAAAAATTATCCTTTCTCCATTTTTTGTTCTCCCTTTACGGGCCCTAAACAAGCTTTTACATATCGCCATTCATGCCATCTATCCAAGGAACTGGACAGTGTTCGTTAGCATCTCCAAAACAAGCAAGCAAACAATAATATATAACCCTGTTTTTTCAGGTTTAGATAGGCTACATGAGTACAGTAGTAGAGTAGGGGAACATTTCTGGGAAAGGTAATTCAGTTACCTATATTTTGGACAAAATGGAACAAACCCTAGTATGGTTTTGGACTGGAATAACTAAAACTCTACCTGACAGTTCCTAAGCTGACCTCAGGAGTTGCTATGGGCCAGGATTATCTTCCATACTCAGTTTGGGTGTTGCCAAATTGCTTCTGAGGTGAGGACAGTTAAAAAGCACATATATGGGCTGTTGGCCTCAGTGCCAGAAAACAGTTCAGTGCACATTTAACTTAGTGACAGTTAAAGTACTAATTTAGGTGGATTAAATCACCCTCTGGAGGTCTTTGAAGTTATGTATCTCTCTCATAACTTCACTAGAGATGTTATAAGGAACACAGCTAAGAAGACTGTAAAACCAAGAAGGGAGTTGCATAGTAATAAGCAGACTGTAGGTAGAAGAGACAGGGAAAAGTTTGTTGGAAGGTCAAAGATGGAGAATCCAGAAACAGTAGTCAGATCAGTCAGACATAAACAGACATATAATTGCAGCATTTAGTTCAGGACCAGGTTGTATCTTTTAAATACCATTAAGGGTATTTAAAAGATGGGTAGACATAGTGCTTACAATATGGTTTAGTGGTGGTTTTTGTCAGCATTAGGCTGATAGTTGGACTTGATGATTTTAAAGGTCGCTTCCCAACCTAGACAATTATATGATTCTATGATTCTATACAATAAACTTACTCATCAGAAATTGATAATCTATACTCAGGGAAGCAATTGGACCTTGAAGTTTGTATTATACTCATGCCAGGGGCAATCCAATTACCTCATGAAGAATCATGAGGTAATTAAACTCTTTAACACTATTAAAATTAAGGGATATTTATGGAGAACTAGCTTAATAAAATGCTTAAAAGTAGAGATTTTTTAATTTCTTGTTTCTAGTTTTTACAAGATAGGTCTCTTTTACAAGATATCTAGACTATGTCACAGAAATCTCATCAGGTAGTAATCCCCTGTAATTTTCATTTTAGCCAGTGTAGGTTCCATATATAAGTCAAAGAGTCAGGGATAAAAAGAAATTATTATTTAAAGTGAAGAATCATATTATAGTTTTATTATTTATTTTCTTACTGTTATTTGCAATGTTATTGATAAAATTGGGGTGAGTGTGTGTTCATTTTCTAATGCTTTATTTTGAAATATTTGGTCTTTGTTCATTGATTACAAAAGGCATTAAAGGAAGTTCCCAATAAGGAGACATCAGCTTGAAGAAAAGAGTTGTGTGACTATGATTAGGATAGGAACCACTTAAATATATTAATATATCATTTCACAAGCAAAACTGTTTAAAAATAGCTGGTATGCGGAATTTACTATCAAGACCTCTAAAATAAGAACTAAAAAAAAATATTAAAATCTCTGTTCAATAAGAATCCATAAATTGCATTTTAACTCATTTACTGTTTTCAAACACAGATAGAATGAAAAAAATCAAGCTTCTCTGAAAAACTATTTATAAATTCGTACTGGTAGCTAATTATGAAAAAAAAGACTATTTCAAAATCCTGTTTCTCTAGCTTGATTTTTCATTATAATTCATATTTCTTATTTTATTCAAATGTTAATAACCTGTAATTTTTTATTTCAATATATTTTGTCTTTTGTGTTTATACAGAAATTATTTATTACTTTTATTTTCCATTCTTAAACAAAGCAAGTAAATAATCCTATTTTTAAATAAATTCTTCAGTTTGTTCAATTTTTACAGGACATAAATTTTTCTTACTATTGCAGTCTCCTGAATGCATTTCTTATTGCTCCTACTTGTACACAGCAAACCTGATTACTGTTCATTTTCATTTTCCATGTCCCTCATATTTATAGTTTTTTTCTTTTAGTGAGCCACTGGTCTTTTTGGTCTTTGGGAAACTCAAATGATACTCTGGTGTTTAAATATAGAATTTTCTCAGAACTGTTTTCATATGAAAATATACTACTTAGTTGCAAAATATTTTGAGTCCAAGTAATCTACATATTTGAAGGTAACTATGCAGTTCAGCTCACCCTCTGGTTAAGATTGGGAATTAGCTCCAAACTCAGACATGAAGATATATTTGTCCATGAAATCTAAAATCGGCAGATAGAGATCTATCTGATATAGTGAGAGGAATCTGGAATACTATTCAATTTGCTGTAGTCATATACGTTTGGTCATCTGAAAGGCCTGCAGTGCCATTTCATACATCTTATTAGAGTAAGTACTACTCCATAGAGCACACAACTCCTCTAGGACGTGTTGTATCTCCAGTCCTATGTAATCATCTTCCAAGGAATCTTAGATGGCATGAAATTATGCATGTTTATGCAGCTGATATGGTGCTCAGTTCACTATTGACTACAAACACTTCATCTTACTTTTAGGCTATTTGAATTTTTGGTGTCAATTAGCAATAAATTCTATCATTTTTCTCTAATGCTATTTTACAGGTGCATATTTATAAAAAGACCCACTAGACAACATGATATACAATGTTTCTTTTTTCTTCCTTTTGCAGAATGAATATTAACAAGAAAATTGCCCATGATCCCAAAAAATTTACACTTTCTTTGCAATCACAAGTAACATGATAGAAAAGTACTTACGGCATACATCCTTGTAATCCTTTGAATAATTATTTCTTTTTCCTTAGCTAAAGAAAAAGATAAAGACAAAATGTTCTCAATTGTTCTGGACCAGAACTGTTAAGACTGCAAAGGGGAGTGAAAAAGGATAGAACTTCTGAAGTTTAATTTTAGCTCTTATGAAATTCCACTTGACACATCTTTCCCCAGACAACAGCAATTTTGCAGGAGCACGTTAAGAGATTGCTTTCTTCTTAGTGGAACGACATTCTTATGAGAACTGCTGTGCATATGAAATGAAATGTGAAGTGCAATCTCAGTTGGCATTCTTAAACAGAAAAAGGAAAGTAGTTTAAAGATGATGGTGAACTCTCTCTGAATAAAAAAAAACCAAAACCATGATTTGCCTAGGACAGCAGTGAAACTTACTTGAAGAGCTCTTAGATAAACACCGCTATGAGAAGAGGTGGATACCAGCTGTTTTGCAGGTTGGACATTTGGCAGCTCAGAAGTGTGATAGTCTTTAGATCAACCAATTATAAGCAGACATGAATGGAAAATGGTTTTCCATGCTGAGATAATTCTTTGTAATTTAAAAAAAAAAAGTATTTTAGTGAAAAAAATTAAGATTATTCAAAGTATTTTCATGTAACAGGAATACACTTGATATTTAGACCCATGTGTAAGTCATGGATCTGAGTGAGGCAAGCTATGGATCTAAAGGTGGGTTTTCTATATCGTAAGTAGAATAGCTCTATTTTATTTGTTATTCCAATTTCTCTCTATGATTAGTTTTAACTCATCAGTCCCAGCCCAAAGGGGAGCACAATGGCACTACTTTTGTGGACACTTGATTTGGAGGTCCTCTGAGAGTTCCCAGGATCAAGTTCTTGTGGCTTTAGCTGCCTGGTTATAGAATTGCATAGGTTAAAAGGGACCTTTCAGATCATCTAGTCCAACCATCAAACTAATGCTGACAAAACCACCACTAAACCATGTTGCTAAGCACCATATCTTATCCGCCTGCTTCTCCTGGCCTCTGAGATCCTTGTTTCTGTTGGCAAGAAAAGGGGAAGTAGAGATAGTCACTTTTCTGTAATTTTGCAGGGCTGTTTGCGTTATTAATCACTCTGTCACTGTGGCAATAAATATCCAAACTCCTTCATGCACATTCAATTGCAGAGCTAATGTGTGTTTAGTTTGTCCTGACCTATACCACAACACAAAGGTAGAGTATATGTTATAAATTATTACTGAAAGATAATTGTATGATTAATATATGGACATACCTTCTAACCATTACAGTGGTGTATAAATAGCCTCTATATTTTACTTTTGTTCTTAAATAACACATTAGACATAACAAAAAGGTAAAAAGGTAGCAAATATTTAGTCACTTGATTTATTTCTATTTATTCACACTCCTCGGGGAAAAAAAGATTCTTTGGGTAATTTTTTGATACTGACACTGTAAAAATTGAGGAAAAATAATATCAAGATCATTGGTCATGACTATACTATCTAATACTTGAACTTCAATATTTGTACAAGCTTAAACTATTTTGCATACAACTTAGTTAAATCTACTCTTTTTGTTTGATTTATAAGATTTTGTCCTAAAGAACATGAAATTAGGCCAGTGCTACTTATCAAATATCTAATCAAGTATGAATATTCTAATCGCAGTTTTGAGTGAATGAAATGATTACTCACAATAAGATGGCAATTATAATCAAACACAGGTTTTCACCACACAAGGGAAAGGTCTTGGTAGTGTTAAGTATCAATTCAAATAGGAATAATGCTATATCAAATATATTGTACTTCATGGACACTTGATTCTTCACCATTAGAAGATAATAGAAAATTCAAATATACCTGGAGAGCACTCAGGTGTATTAACTTTGAATTTTTTCAACATTCAAGAGGAAAAATTACTTAGGTAAAGATGGGATTTCAGTCATTTAAATATATTTAGCAAAAAAATGAGTTCTGTCTCAAAATGGTAAAAAAAAACCTACAGGTTCGTGTCCTTGCTTAAATAGACCTCGCATTTCCAGGTTTTAACTAGATACTAACCTTTAGACAGTGTATAAATTAATCCCTTTTTCAGGTTATACAAGAAAATTGCAAAGCTTTAGTAATAAGCCAGGATTTCTTTAAATATAAACAGCTAGTAAACTACAAGACTATACACAAAATATGTCAGAATGACCACTGTATGTCAATCTTTCTTTGAAAGAGAGTGGTGGCCTAGGTGACCTCCTGAGGACCCTTCAGCCTCCTTGTACAATCCCCAGTGCTGAAAGCACTATGAAAATGTTCTCAGAATGCTCCTGTGCAAACTGGTTTACATATAACAGAGGTATTTAAAAATACCGCTTTCTATGTCTTCATCTGTACATCCAGAACAAAGGACAGAACTCTAATCTATGATCAATCTAGAGCAAGATCATCTGACCTATATCCAAACCTGAGCTAAAGAACTGGGTATTAATTTATCGTTTGTGCGTTACATGTTATGTTCCCTTTCTGTGAATCTCTTATAGTTATCATTCCTGTACCTTTGGGAGAAAAGATCTGTTCTACCCTCTACAGAGGGAATGGAAATGGAGTGCAAAACAGAAAATTCCATTTTTCCAGAGAAAGAAATAACAAGAAATGAGGGCACTGAAGAGACACATAGGTTATGCAGTTTGTGCTGAAATTAGTGCACCATCTCTTCCTGTCATACTGAAAACTGTGGAGAGGACCTGGTGTTCTACCTCCTTAAAATGCCTCAAGAGAGCATTTTGTTGGGAGTTTTAATACCAGAATCTTATGTCCCTGGGTACAATAAGGCCTTGAACAAAATACTGGTTCCATGCCATGAAGGACCATCAGAGACTTCCCAGTCATGGAAAAACTAGAAAATGCAGTGAATGGGGAAAAAGGAGTATAATGATAAATCTACAAGATCTTACAAGCCAATCCCCTTGCTGCATCCACCCTAAAAACCCCAATATATTGGACTTGAGGAACATAGCATAAGGAAAAGATGGCATTAAGATAAGAACATACTAATTTTCAGTTTTTCTGTGTGGTAAAGAAATATCATACTAAAAAGAGATCTCTCTTTTATATCTAGTTCTTTGGTTTTTAGCTGATGTTCACTGAGACAAAAATTGATGAACTTTAGACAGACAGAGAATCATAGACTCATAGAATGGTTCACGGTGGAAGGGACCTTTAAAGGCCATCTAGTCCAACCTCCCCTGCAATGACTGGAACATCTTCAACTGGATGAGGTTGCTCAGAGTCCCATCCAACCCGGCCTTGAATGTTTCCTTGAATGGGGCATCTCTCACCTCTCTGGGAAACCAGAGTGTTTCACCACCCTCACTGTAAAAAATGCCCCTTTGTCTTTAATTGCAAAAATGTTACTGAATTTACCTAGCATAAAGTAAAAAAAAAAGTGACTTAACTTTCTCATAGTAAAGAGCGGATACAATTTTTATAACTAAATACAGTTTAATTTGAAGGAGAAAAAAAATATTTTAAAAACTCAGTCATTAGCTTTGTTGTTCTGCGGCCCTTTCATGATTTAACATATCTCCTTTTCTTCCAGTCAATAGTAAATATTCTCACACTGAAAGTTAAGGCAAATATTTAAGCATTTGGTGTGGATTATTCCTGATCATACAGTACTTTGGATGACCATGTCCCAAAATTCATGATGGAACTCTGCTTTATGCAAAGTTCACTGCAAATAAGTTGGCTTACTATTTTATCCATCCGTCTGTCTGTCTGTTGGTCAATCTACATGACAGATGAGCAGCATACAGGTCTTTAATCTAACCTATACCATCAGATAAATTGTGCTTCATCATATAACACCCTGTTGATTTTCATGGACATTCAACATATTTCATCAGTAGGTTCCTTATATTCCA
The DNA here is from genome assembly GCA_025769975.1 of Gallinago jamesoni. Lineage (NCBI taxonomy): Eukaryota > Metazoa > Chordata > Aves > Charadriiformes > Scolopacidae > Gallinago > Gallinago jamesoni. The sequence goes on from JAOQGH010000001.1 coordinate 165,818,551, forward strand.
AAACATATTAAATTACTGTTGTCTTCGTGGTCTGAAGAATTCCCTATAGTGCTTATTTCATTAAAGAGGTTTTTTTATTACCTTTTTGTAAATAGCTTTAGCCTTCTTTTCTAAAACATGCAGGGGGGCTCCCTTGTTCAAGAATGACAGGGAACTGCTGGAGAGGATACAGCAGAGGGCTACAAAGATGATTACAGGCCTGGAGCACCTATCTTACAAGGAGAGGCTGAGGGACTTGGGTCTGTTTAGTCTAGAGAAGAGAAGACTGAGGGGGGATCTGATCAATGCTTATAAATACTTAAAGGGTGGGGGTCAAGAGGACAGGGTCAGTCTTTTTTTCAGTGGTGCCCAGGGATAGGACAAGAGGAAATGGGCACAAGCTTGACTATAAAACTTTCCACCAAAACATGAGGAGGAACTTCTTTACTTTGAGGGTGGCAGAGCACTGGAATACACTGCCCAGGGAGGTGGTGGAGTCTCCTTCTCTGGAGAAATTCAGAACCCTCTTGGACACATTCCTGTGCAACCTGCTCAAGGTTGACCTGCTTTGTCAGGGGAGTTGGACTAGATGATCTCCAGAGATCCCTTCCAACCCCATGTGATTCTGGTTCTAAAGAAATATGCTAAAGAGTAAAACAAAAACAAACAAACAAAAGGTTAAGATATTCCTGACTTAAAACTGAATACAAGCTTACAATTTTGAGTTTTATCTAATGACCATCTTGATGTAAAACTTCACTTGTAGACATTTATAGTGAGCATGCCTTAGTTATACAAAAGTAAGTAGTTTTTATGAAAGATCAGGTATGGCTCTATGAAATCTACATGATAACAAAATAAAAATAATACTTGCAAATCATTAATTTTAATTTCCTTTACTGTGAATCTTTTCCACATGAAATAGACTAAATTTTTCAGAGAACTTCAGCTACTGTGTATAATAGTCTTATGAAGTTTGTATTTATGCATCTCACATGCATCATTGATTCAGTGCCAAAGCAGTTCCTTTCTATATTCACTTTTCTTCTTTCGACTGACATCAAAGAGGAAGAAAGGTAAGTTTTTAAAGAACTATTTTAAAAATCCATTACCAAAAAAACCCCAAAATCAATGGTTCCCTCCATAAAAGTCATGCAGGCAAAGAGAAAACTAGAATACTTAGTGATTGACTGTACATCAGATGGCAGAAATCAATAGTTTCCATAATGAAGGTATCCTTAGGGATAGAAAGCTTCAAGGTATGAATAGAACAGCGGCTTCAGTGCCTGGCATCTGCACAACTGATAATACAGTTTCTAATCCCTGCCTAAGAATGGGTAAAAAAACTCGCTGTTTCCAAAGTTTAATGATCAAGGGTGAATAGATTACACTATCTTTCTTGCTGAGCTTCTTGAGCCTGTCTTTACCTGAGGGATATGTTAAAAGACCAATCAAGTAATTCTGAAAACATGCAGCTTAGCTAGCAATATTGGAATGATGCTTACCCTTCCTTCTGGATCCCCTAATTGCTGATATCTCAAATACTTACCTCAGACAGCAGCTTGATTTTTCAATAGCAAAGATTATATTGATATGAAGGAAGAAAAGATTTTATGTCATTTTTGTAAATCTGTTTTGTGCATTTAAACTCACCTTGAAATACAAAAAACTAAACAAATATAGGGCTTCCCAGTGTCTGGGATTAAGTGTTGTCACTCCCTGGTAGTGTCCTGACTCCACATCTTCATTATCCATTTCTCCTTTCCCATGTTCCGGGCTCCATGTAAAGGAAAAACTACATTTGCAGAGTAATAGTGTACCCCAGCTGATAATATAATACTCTCCTGTCAGGGAACTAGGGTAGAATGACTTAAGATGCGTATTCACCATCAAGTTACTTGATTGTAAGTGTCTTTCAGGTCAATGTCAACCCAGCATCCATACTATATCCATGTTAGTTTGCTGCTGCTTTTGTAGTGAACTAATTCCAGACAAACCAAATCCCAAGAAAATGACTTCATATGCTGTGCAGACAATATGCTGTGCAGAGAGAAGGGAAGGAAGACCAGAGGGCAGAAGAAAAAGAATAAGGGAACAAAGGCACACAGACAGTCAGGCAGATGAAGAAAGACAAGAAAAATAAGGAAAAAAAAAAAAAGGATGGAAAGAAAAACAGATGGAAAGAGCAAGAACGATGGAAGGAAAGATTGCCAGAAATACAGACAGGTGAGCAGAGAGAAAGGAAATTAGGAAGGCAGGGAGGGAGGGAGGGAGGAAATGTGTTACAGATATTTTTAACTGAAGTGGTTATGTCTTAGAGGACTCAGGACCTCATGACATGTTTTGTAGCTTGATCATCTGACTTTAGGGTTTAAACCTGAGAAATGTGTCTGGAAACCATTCTGCTCTGACAGAAATTGAGGGGAGGGTGTGCCCCCTGGGTTGACAGTATTTATCAGTACAGATGTAGCTATAGTGTGTATTGCATAGGGATAATTTTTAATATCCAGAAATATTTTGAGAGTTTATTTCAGCAAATTAACTTAAGAAAGGCTTCCCTTTGAGATTTATAGATTGCACTTTTTAACTGTAAAAGTAATGAAGACAGAGATGACAGTCTTTCAGGGGAATAGGTTATTAGTCCTTTCAGGTGTGCTTACCCCAGCTTGGGGAGACAATCTTCTGTCACTAAGTTATAAGTAAGCTGTACTTCTGCCAAGTCTATTAGATATACAGAGGCAATATCTGCTCAACCTGACTCTTTTTGTCACGCCAAAATGAGAAGCACTGAAGTTCCTTAGATCTCTGAGAGGCTCCCTGCTGATCTGAGAATCCTGAGGAGCTGCAGGTGTCAAACAGCACAGCTAAGAGCTACAGAGCATTTTAAATTTCAACTCCTTTATTTCATCCATCACTGCAAGTCATTTCACACTATGCACTACACTATGGTGCTTAGGAAAAAAATTATAACATTTGACACATTGCATGTAAATATATGCTTGAAGCTATAGTCTAAGCATATGACAAGAAAAGCCAGAAGATCTCAGGGTTGCACCAGAAAGGTTGAATGAATGAGATTTGTCGTGTATTTGACACTTGCCTTTTTGATATAGTTTGTGTAAACTTACTGCTACAACTTAACACTTTCATATGATTTAGCATACATGATAACTCCCAGTCCTTATCTGAAGTTCTTGTCATATCAAAAAATGTACACAAAAGACCTAGACAATCAAATATTGATGTATACCCTCCAGTCATTCTGAAGGCTGTACCGGGTGCTTCTTATGTTCTTTCTACTTTCACAGGTGTTATCTATAATAGGCAGGCTGATCTGAAATTAAAAACAATGGTATTATAATTTTCACATTTGTCAGCTTAAGGTACATTTTTTAAGTTGGAGAGAAAACCTGGCTTTGTTCAAATACTATGCTTTCTGCCATGTCTTTCTGAGATACCCATTTCTCTATTTTTAAAATACATTGGGTAATGTTACTAGCACTGTAATTGATTAAGTGACTGAAAGGCATGCTGAATTGTTGAATGTTTGTCATCTTTTCAGGTGAAACCTTCAGAAGTTTTCCTGCTCTACACTTCCTGCTGTAGTGAATAATGATTTGACTTGCTAGATGGAGGTTGCAATGATAAATCTTGTTGAAATTCCAATGGCTTTTTATTTAAGCAAACAGAAGGGAAATAATGACATAATTAAATCACTAAATAATGTCTAAGCTTGCTATATAAAAGCTTGCTAAAATTAACATATTTTTTTTAAAAAATCAAAATGTAATTTCATAATATAAGATGGCAATTTTTTTTTGCTGAGTTTTCTTAACACAATGCTGAAATTAGTATAGAAATTTTGCTTTCTGTGATGTTGGGTATTAACCTCAGAAATTTAAATATTTTCAGACATAAATTATTAAATCCACCAATTAGTCTCAGGATACTTTGAAACCATTCTCCTGTACAGCGGAATCTAAAGGTTGGAAAAGTACAGGGAAATACAACATAGCAAAAATAACAGCCTTCTAAATAATTTAACAGAAATGATATATTATTTCATAGTCTTTAAGGGAAACTGATAGCATTTCTGTATTTCTTAGTACTAGAAGCTTTCATAAACAAAATCTGAGATACTCTAGGTGTGTCTATACCATGAGATAACACGAGTCTACCGTGTGCTCCTGGGCCCTTATCTGACAGGGTCAGCTGCAGATGCTTATTTACTCCAAAACTCTCCTTTGGACTAAAGCAACATATTACCTTTAAGACACAACACAGTTGCAGTTCTCAGGAAAGTTCGCTCTACCGGAATTCTTCATATAAATATTATGGATTAATTAGCCCCAAGTTATTCCCTTTACCCTACAGATTAGCAAGCTATGTACCCTTAGGAAACACTAAATTGTCTCAAATGTCACTTCAGGACATATAATATACATCTTTGGAATGAGAATATTATCCTAGTGAGGAGTGATACAATCCTCACGTTTTTTCAATTACTCCGAACTGAAAAAGTACTAAAGAAATGGTGATTGTTGCTGAGGGCACAGAAAGTCTCCAGGAAAGTTCTTTGTAGTTAAATCTGGCCAGTTGACCCTGATGGACCTTAACGTGGACTGTCTTCTGAACTATTCTACTATAGTTGAGAAAAGTTCATAGATTTCTTATTAATTATTCAAAGTGCTACCGAAAGGCAACTGTCAGTGAACATTAGGTCCAGGTTTTGCTGTACAGGTACTGTTGAACAATCTGTGAAGCTATCAGAATCTGAAGTTGTATGAGAAATAGATTCATTGTAAAGAATGTCAAAGTAGCACATTAAATGTTACTGTTAAATGATTCAATAGCTTTCCCAGTCTTTTCTTGGTTTTCTTAGAATTATATAAATACCCGGTGATATTCACTCTTTTCGTGTAGCAACTACTTGAACAATTTGTTATTCCTTGAGAAAGGATAGGCCCTTTTGCCCTGTGTCAGCAGAGCCATATATACTTCCAAATATCAATGGTCTTGAATAACTAGAAAGTGAAAGGATAAAAAAACACCCAGCGAGCGAGCAGTAGAACTTGGATAATGTAAACTAAAGGATTATGTAGGTTAAATTGAATTCACCATCTCACAATATGATTTTGTGTAGTTTTGAAAGAATCAAAATAGGAACTTGGAAATTAAAATAATATGAAGTTGCCAGACAACATGCAGGTATCCTTTTAAGTAGCCAAATAATCAAAGGATCATTCTCTTAGTTTTGGGATTGGCTTTTTTTAGTATAACTATCCAGAAAACTAAGATCTATAAGCATTTCTTGGTTGCATTTTAGTGTATTAAAAATTAGCAGAATAATATTTCTTGTTGTGATAGCATGGTCTAGTAGAGTTCCTTCATTCAGTGAGCTGTTTAAGACTCTGGTTTCAAAAGGAAGTGAAAAAGATATTAAACTGTCAAAAATAATTATATCAAGAACACAGAGATACACATCTATCATAAATTAGCAGAACATTTTATAATGATTCTCTATACAATCAGCTCCTACATATCTTCTCTTTGTCAAACAAGACAAATATGAATTAATTCTATCAATTTTATTAATGTTATTATTATTTAGATAATTTCTGAGATCTGCTTTCTACTACCATTTTTGCCAATGGCCTTTTAAAGGAATCAAAAGAAAAATGTCCATGATAAAACAGTCAATTTGTAACCAATCTAAAAAAGAAACAGTCTCTTTCTAAGTTCAGGTCCTACTCCTTTTTCCAATTCAGAAGAGTTTTCCAAAGAGGGAAATTATTTTTTGCTACCTTTTTTTTTTGTATTTGAAAAATGAGCTCTATGTAAAAGACATATAAGATAAAAGCTTTGTGAACTCAAGCCATGTGGAGAATAATGACTCATTATAACTTCCAAATGTACTTTCAGCAGCAAAAAATACAGCAGATTTCTTTTTAAATTTTCAGCATGAGAACAACTTTGGAGGACATTTTAATGGGAAAGATTTAAGGTCCCTATAGTGTAAGGTCCGAAAGCAATTCTCATGCTCCTCATTAATCTCCTGTGTACTCACTAAAATATCTCTGTCAGTGGCACATCCCACCTGATAGAAATTTGAAAGAAAGTGTAAGGTACAACATGCTTGAATTTGTATGGAAGAAAATTTTTAAATACTCTGTAATGCATTTAGTGACTCTATGTTGCTTGATTTTCCTAGCTGAGCTTGCCACAGCTAGACTGTCTGACACACAGCTAGCTCTAAGTGTTTACACAAGGTAATTCTTCAGCAAAGAAAATCCTTAAGCAGTAAAATTATCTTCAGAAGAACAGTCCAAGTCATTAGGAAGTCAACAGACTTAGAAGAAAGAAATATTTAGTTATACAGCAAACCCACTTTCTTTTACAACATTTGTGTTCTGAATAAGCTTGAGAATGGCTGTATATCATAAACTACTTTGAGGTTGCAGTCTTTCAGTTGTCCAGATAAAGCATCTGACCTTAGTAACGTATGAATCTCTTTCCAGCCTTCACTTTTGGGTCTTTTCCCCACACTAATTACATTGAGCATAAAGAGGTAGTTTCTAAATCTCAATCTATTAAAATGTCAAGATTAAGCTATTCCCAGGTATGGAAGCTCAGAACTACACAGAAGTTCACCAGATTAGAAGATATTTCAAGACAAAAGGCTTTATCTCTCTTTTACTTCAAATTAGTTATCTACATCTCTAAAATGTGGTCTGAAATCTATGTCTGTAGAACTTTTAGTTCTGTCTGAAGTGAGTCAGAGCTTTGGGGTACAGGCTTTAATAGCAGGAGTTGACAAAAATATCTGGCATGTTTTGTACCTTTTGCCCTAAGTTTGTATGTTTTCTTTTCTGATTTTTTTTGGTACTTAATACCACTGGTGACTAAGCTTACTATGTGTGATTCTACTAGTGCTCCCACACACTCCACCCTCCCCCCCCCAAAAAAAAAACACATAGTGCTTGGCTTTTCACACACTGAGTTTCAATCTCATGGTCAATTCTTTACAGTTTTACAAACTGTATTACTTCAAGTTAAATTAAACTTTAATTTAGTAAACATTTGAAATATTTGGTATGCTATTTATTTAAAGAAAAAAAACCAAACAAACAACCAAAAACACAAGCCCATGGCACAGTCATGTAAGTTTGCCCTTTAAAATTTATTTTATACAAAACAGAAATAAAAGGATCTTTGACTTCTTCCTTTAAGTGAGTTATTATTAAAACCTGTTTTTATGGCAGAATAGTCAGTGAACTGATAAAGCAAACTTTGGTTTTCGTGATGTAATAAAGGCAGAAAACTTCTCTGAAGATTACAGGGCCATTCCCATTTAATACAGAAATGTTATAAAATTAATTCTTACCAGTTTTATGTAGAATATAATTATATGACTATAACAGACTGTGCAGCAGTATGCCAGACAAGATTTTTTTTCTTAGAAAGTTACTTGAAAACACAACAAAAATTTTTAATGTGACCATGCTGTACTATATTACACAAATAAGCACCCCTAAAATATCAGGAATTATAATATTTATAACAAGAGATTTTTTTTTTGTCAGTTAAAAATAAAAGGATGAGGATATTATTATTTTGCAGCACAGAGGATAATGTATGTCAGTGAAAATAAAAACTCTTTTTTTTTTCCTCCTGAAGACGAATGGCAACCTTTTGTTTAGGTTATTATGGAAACCACATCTGTCGTCTCTGCTCACGGTTAAGATTTCTACTCTGTTTACTTGTTTTCACAGAAGCCATTTCAAATCTGTTGTCACCTTTTCTAGGTTTTATATTTTTTTCATATCTTCTGGATCCCATTCAAGCCAGGGGATCACAACTGCATACACTATAGTACACACCAACACAGACATATATTTCACACAGTAGCATGACAATATTTATTCTACTACATTTGTTATTCTTTTCCAAGCATTCTCTATCTTTTTTATCATTTTTTTTATGATTTATATTTTCACAACATTGAACACAGAGATTATATACTCATAAAATCTTTTCTTTTCTTTTTTTTTAATCTTGAAAAAGTAATTTTTCAGTGGCAAAGGCCTATTCAGAACTCCTCACTGTGTGTTGGGGAAAATAAGATTGTATTTTCCAATGTGAACTGCTTTGGAATTATCCTCACAACATTTTGTCTCCATTTTATTTTCTGATGAATCAATAGTATAAGATCCTTCAGTAACTCTTTGCCATTTGGGAAAATACATGGATTTTGGCATTTATGGCCCTTTTCCAGGTCATAAATGACAAAATTCACAAATTTTGCCATATGTGGCCATATCTAGCAAGAATGTACTTGGACATCCTCATGGGATTCCATTGGTGAATTTCTTCCACTGTGAAGCTTCCCATCTACTCCTGGAAGTTTGTCTCCAGTATTTTTATTAGTCATTTGAGAACAATTTTCTATTTCACCCTATTTCTTTGAGTCCTGTGGTAAGGGCTCTATCCAACATGCCCACTAACTCCTTCAGAGGGACCTGGAATATAGGAGAACTGTGTTCTATACTGTTTGTCATAGTAAGCGACTGGCTTTTTCAAGGTAAGATTCAGATAATTTGATATAATGCATGATGCTGAAGTAAATTCATAAAGATTGATATTGTTCTGGTAACAATTTTCCTTCTACATCAGTCATATTAGCACACTTTCTAGGCCACCATAGCCCAAGCGATGGTGATCCATAAATCTTCTCTGTTCAGTATGCCCTATGATTTATTGATTCTGCTGTCTTCAATAAACTTGAAAATATGTTGCCAAATCATTTTTTCTAATCTTTAAAAAAAAAATAAAGAAAAAAAAGTGCTCATATCCTCTAGTAGTACAATACCATGTCAGGAACTTATTGGCCATGTCAATACATGTCTGCATTGTGTAACTCTTAACTCCACTACCCTCTGCAATGGATTTTGCATGCTACAAATAGTTGTCAACTATTCTGCAATTTACATTATGTATAAAAGCATTCTTTAAAAAAAAATTAAAGAGAAAATTCTTTCCAGTTTCTTCAGTTAGATTTGGGTCTATACTTGAATGCATCAGCAGCTTTACCTGATTGTCAATGTACTAAGTTCCTGTCCAGTTTTCTAGTAACCAAATTTAAGCTGCTACAAAATTCTAAGTCTTTACTGGACCACCCAGGATCTTTCTTGGAACTGAGACATGTTTCATGTAGTGTTATTCTTTTTTTATAACGCACTCAAGATAATAAAAAGGTTTGTTACAGATAAAGCATTTCTGTTTTCACCTACCAAAGATGTGCGCTGCAAGCAGAGAAATGTTCTGGAAGAACATGTGAGAATAGTAGTAGTACTGCAACTAAGAAGACAACTGGTGGAGTGTTTGAGACTTTTCCAGTTCTGTACAAAAACCTGTTGGATTAGTTCCTTGTATGTTCTAGTCTCCACCTTCCTGTCATCTTTTAAGAGGAAAGACAAATAGTTCTGCTACAGAGATAATCTGACATTCATGAAGGGCAATATGAACAGCATTCCTGCCTGCAGTGTATAAGATTCTGAGAACAAGGACCAAAAAAGTCAACATAAACTGAGAGACTACAGAAAAATGATCGATTACTTACTAGTACAAAATATATACAACATTTGAGCATTAAAACTAGGGCTCAACTGGTGACTAATTTTTGTGTTGACTTCACAGAATCACAGAATCACAGAATCTTAGTGGTTGGAAGGGACATTCAGAGTTGCACCTTGAACCATTACCTCTGGTATCCCATAAGACAACATTCTACACGTATGCTGAGTTAGATAATTTTCTGTCAGAGCACACTGCAATAGTTATCCATCAACAGATATATTTTTTTCTGTATCAGAAAGGTTTCAGTGCTCTGTAGCTCATCATCCTTAGTTGTATCCATAAAAACATACTATCACCAAGTAATTTTGAAACTAGAAGATGTGAAATCTACAGCTTCAAACAGTTTGGAATCCTTGTAAAGTTCAAGCAGCAGTTCTAGTAATTGACCTAAAATTCAGTACTCTATAGGGTATAAATGTATAATAGTCCTTCTGCTAGAATTAATACTGAAGCATGCCTTTAAACTCCAATGATGAAACTTGACCCAGACAAATGTTCTTGTAAGCAGCACAGACAATAACTTTTGTCCTGTGGGGAAGGTTGTGATATGTTACAAAAATTATTTTTCATTCTGAATCAGAACAAACCTCCCAGTTGCAGAAATTTCCTGTGAATTGTAATGACTATTCTTGGTTCTCTTCTATTGTTATTCTTTTCTCCAAATCAATGTACTGTAATGTCAGAGTGCTGAGAAATTATATTTATACTTATAAATTAAAGAGTGCCAGAGAATGGGCTTGAGAACAGACCTAAAGTCACCATGCTGCGTATGTCCAGTACTGTGTGCCTTGTCCTTGCCAGCTAACACTCTTACAGATGCCTCAACCCAATTTAAGGAGTGACAGAGGTCTGGCACTATTACAAGGAGCGATATGAGAAGTATGGGGAAGATAGTTTAAACATGTAGATTTGAGCTGCCCTGAGCCATTTGCCCTCAAACCTGAAGAATAGACCCTGGAACTTTTTATTTATTGAATTGGTGTGGCTTGGAAATCTATATATCCAGGAAAGTGTAGGATTTCTTAATATACTTTCACTTTATAAAATTAAGGACTTCAAGTGGTTCACTCCCTCATGTTTCACCATTTTTGCCCCATTATTATTTTTATTAATTCTGTGATAGAAACAATCTTATCTTTAACACGTGTAAAGCAATGTACCAGATTTTTAAAAATCCTGTTTTAAGTGCTTTTCTTTGCCTGCAATATCTCTAATGCTATTTATTTTAAAAATTATCATAACAAAAGAAATCAGTTCTAATTGAATTTTCTCTTCTGCTAAAGCATTTATTTGCTTTCTTTAATTTTAGCTGATAAAATATTTATTTTTCAAAGCAACAATAATTAACTTTTCATTACAAGATTTTCACATGTAGTGAGTGCACTTTTTCAACTTTAGTTTTCATAGGGCTCTGCAGTTTATATTAGTACTAAAAATGTTTTATTTACATTCACTTTTGCACATTTTCACTCACAACTAAAGTAAAGGTGGATTTGTAAGCACAAATAAAAGTAGGATTTGACAAAAAATACCTGTTATAAAATGTGGAGAGTGGAGAGGCCCAAAAGGACTTGGGAATCTCACAAGGAAGCGAGAGGCTGACGTGCCTGGGGGCGGGCCGGGTGAGCTGCAGCACATTTAAAAGCAGCCATAGCCGCAGCAGGGTCAGAGCTCATGCCGGGCACGGGTGCAGAGAGTGAGGGAAGCAGCCAATAGAGGTTGGTCCCCTCCCGGCACCAGACAAGAGCATGGCACCAGCACCTGCAAAATGCAGCACACAGAAGAGTGTGGGAACTCAGATCGAGCTCCTGCAAAAACACATGGCGGTGAAGGTCTCCGGCTGCAGTGAATGCCCAAGCCTGGCACTTGTCCCCAAGGGAGCCAGAGACACCGCCTGTGTGCGGTGTGATCAAATAAACTGCCTGCTCAGGCAGGGGGTTGACCTGAAGGAAGAGGTAGAAAGACTTAGAAGCATCAGAGAAAGTGAAAAGAAAATAGATTGGTGGAGTTGTACCCTGAAGCATAGGCATCGGGTAGAACCTCTACTGGAGGTGGATGACCTCCATCCCACCTGTCACCAAGCAGACGAGAGGAATTCAAAGGACAATGAGGAATGGAGGAAGGTCCTGCCTTGGAGGGGCAAGCAAAACCCTTCCTGCCCCCCTCACCTTCCCAGTTACACTTGCAAAATAGATATAAGGCTTTGGAAATGGAGAACCAGGTAAATGAGGATGTTGATGAAAATCCATGCAGTGATCCATCTACCCCCATGCCTTAGTACTTGCTCTACAAAGAAAAAAAAGGAAGGTAATTGTAGTGGGTGACTTCCTTCTGTGGGGAACAGAAAGCCCCATTTGAGGACTGGATCCATCCTACAGAAAAGTCAGCTGCCTCCCTGGGGCTAGGATTAAGGATATACAGAAAAATCTGTTTACCCTAGTCCAGCCCTCAGATTACTATCCGTTACTCGTATTTCAAATAGGCAGCGATGAGGTGGCCACCAATAGTTCAAGGGCAATGAAGAGATACTTTAGGGCCCTTGGACGGCTGGTTAAGGGATCAGGAGCACAAGTTGTGTTTTCCTCCATCCCACCACTTGCAGGCATTTATGAGGGGACAAACAGGAAGAGACAACAGATTAACTCCTGGCTCTGAGGCTGGTGTAACTGGCAAGACTTTGGTTTCTTTGATCATGGGATGATCTACAGGACACCATGTCTGTTGGGAACAGGAGGGGCATGCCTTATGCAAAGGGGAAGAAGAATATTGGGGCAAGAGCTAGCAGGGCTCATTGAAAGGGCTTTAAAATAGGTTTGAAGGGGGATGGGGATGGGACTAGGATTACCAAAGAGGACCCTGGGAGCAGATTAGCAGTGCTGGTTGGTAAAAGGAATAGTAAGATCTTGTGGCCTGTCATCTCAGAAATGGGGAGTGGTAACCCACGTGTTAGCGATGACATCGGGGATAATGATAAGTCAGCAACGACAGAAGGATCTAAGCATGGTCAGGAGGGTATTGGGGCCCAGCCCCCCAAAAAAGTGGCAGGAAAATTAGCCCATCTTAAGTGCTTCTGCAGAAATGCGTGCAGCATGGGCAACAAACAGGAGGAGCTGGAGGCCATCGTATATCAGGAAAACTACGATATTGTTGCCATCACAGAAACATGGTGGGAACACCTACAGAACTGGAGTGCTGTTATTGATGGCTACCAACTCTTCAGAAGGGATAGACAAGGAAGGAGAGGTGGTGGGGTGGCTCTCTATCTTAGAGACACATTTGAATGCATAGAAATTAATAATGGAAATTACGGGGTAGAGTGTTTATGGGTTAGAATCAAGGAGAAGGTCAGGAGAAGGCAGATATCATGGTTGGAATTTATTAGAGACCCCAAACCAGGATGTAGTAGCTGATGAAATATTCTATCAGCACCTGGCAGAGCTCTCACGTGTGGGGGACTTCAGCTTCCCAGATACCTGCTGGAAATACAACACAGCAGAGAGGGAACAGTCCTGGACGTTCCTAGAGTGTGTGGAAGACAACTTCCTAACACAGCTGGTGAGGGAGCCAACAAGGGAAAGTGCCCTACTAGACCTGCTGCTTGTTAACAGAGAAGGTCTCGTGGGGGATGTAAAGGTTGAAGGTCATCTTGGGCAGAGTGACCACGAAATCACAGAGTTTTTAATTCTTGCAGAAACAAGACAGAGAGCCATCAGAATAGCCACCTTGGACTTTCGTAAGGCAGACTTTGGCCTGTTTAGGAGAATGGTTGAGAGTTTCCCTGGGAGACAGTCCTGAAGGGCAAAGGTGCCCAGGAAGGTTGGTCATACTTCAAGAAGGAACTCTCAAAAGCACAGAATAAAGCCATCCCCAGGTCCCATAAAATGAACCAACAAGGAAGGTCAGCCTGGCTAAATGGAGAGCTTTGGCTGGACCTCAGGGAGAAAAGGAAGGTCTACAGTCTCTGGAAAAGGGGGTCGGCTACTTACAATATCAAGGTGTAGCAAAGGTATTCCATGGAAAAATTAGAAGGGCAAAAGTCCAAGGAGAACTTAAATTGGCAACAACAGTTAAAGATAATAAGAAGAGCTTTCTTCAATATATCAATAAAAAAGGAAGGCTAGGGAAAACGTTAGCCTCCTAATGAATGAGGTGGGTGCCTTGGTGGTAGAAGACACAGAGAAAGTGGAGTTGCTGAATGCCTTCTTTGCTTCACTGCCAAAGCTACCCCTCATGAATCCCAGACCCTGGAGACAAGTGAGTGGGTCTGGAGAGAGGAAGACTTTCCCTCTGTTGGGGAGGATTGGATTAGAGACCACTTGGCTAAACTAGACATCCATAAGTCCATAGGCCTTGTTGGGATGCACCCACGAGTGCTGAGAGGACTGGTGGATGTTATTGCTAAGCCACTCTATCATTTTTGAGATATCTTGGAGAACAGGAGAAGTGCCTGAGGACTGGAGGAAGGCAAATATCACACCAGTCCACAAAAAAGGCAAGAAGGAGGACCCAGGGAACTACAAGCCAATTAGTCTCACCTCTGTCCTGGGGAAAATAATGGAGCAGCTCGTGCTGGACTCTTGGGCTGCACCAGAAAGAGTGTGGCCAGTAGGTCGAGGGAGGTCATTCTCCCTCTCTACTCTGCACTGGTGAGGCCACAACTGGAATACTGCATCCAGTTCAAGAGGAACAGAGAACTACTGGAGAAAGTCCAGCGTAGGGCAACCAAGATGATTAGGGGATTGGAGCACCTCCCTTAGGAGGAAAGGCTCAAAGAGTTGGGACTCTTTAGCCTGGATAAGCGAAGGCTGAGGGGAGACCTTATGTATGTTTACAACTATCAAAAGGGTGGGTTGAAGGATGTTGGAGTATTTTCAGTGGTTTCCAGCGATAGGACAAGGGGCAATGGGCTGAAGCTGGAACATAGGAAGTTCCATTCAAATGATAATGATGGGTTTTCCCACACAGTGGATCCAGGCAAGTCCTGATTTTTTCCTTTGCATGAGGGAAGTTAATAGACTAAGGTCCATAAGGGAGTGTGAAAGGGAGTGAGATGTGTGGTACCAGTCTCTGCAGACCCCTGTAGCAAAGGGGTGACCCAAGGAATAAGGAGGAATGGATACAGGTACCTGTTAGAAGAGGCAAGGGAAACCCTTCACAGCCCCCCTCATCCTTCCATCTGCCCTTGCAGAAAAAGTATGCGGCACTGGAGATTGAGGGTGAGGCAAATGAGAAGGCAGAAGAAACACCATCTGAGGGGTTGCCTAAAGCAAATCAGTCCTCCCCTCTCATCAGAAACTCTACCCTAAAAAAAAAAAAAGAGGAGGGTAATTGCGATTGGTGAATGGGAACAGAGGGCCCCATATGTCAGCCAGATCCTTCCCACAGGGAAGTCTGCTGCCTCCCTGAGGCCTGGGTCAGAGATGTAACCAGAAGGCTGCCTAGACTGGTACAGCCCTCTGACTACTATTCCTTAGTAGTTATGCAGGTAGGAAATGACAAGATCAATATCAGAAAAGGACTTTAGGATACTGGGGAAACTGGTTGAGGGGTCAGGAGCACAGATAATATTTTCGTCAATACCCTTAGTTGCAGGTAGGATATACTGAAAGAAATAAAAAGCCATGCATGATTAACAAGTGGCTCAGAAACTGGTGCCACCAACAAAATTTTGGGTTTTTTGATCTTGGGGAACTTTATATGGCACCAGGCCTGCTAGAAACATAAGGAGTACACCTATCTCAGAGGGGGAGAAATCACATACCGAAATGACTCCTCCTACTCAGTAATTCTAAAGGAAGCAAAGAGCAACTGACTTAAATGTAGAATATGTGCTGTAAATATTTAAGGCCATGAAAGATTAATTCTTATCCAGAAAGATCTAATTTAGATAGCTGACAATATTTTAGAAGTTATCTATGAAGTGAAGGGTCAAAAAAATTGGACTCAGTCTCGGTTCAAGTGAACAAACATTGATCTACTGCTTCAAATTCATTGAAAGTTTCTGAAGACCTTTTGCTGTTTTTCTCAAGACTCAGTCTTTCATTAAATACATAATAAGTAGGATACTACAAAGATTTTGTGAGAGCAAAATAAAAAGATTACAGCTATGAAAGTTTTGCTTATATGACTTAGAGTTAACACCAAATTATATAGACAGCAAATATCTGTTTCATAGAATCATAGAATAGTTAGAGTTGGAAGAGACCTTAAAGATCATGTAGTTCCAACCCCCCTGCCATGGGCAGGGACACCTCCCACTAGACCAGGCTGCCCAAAGTCCCATCCATCTTGGGCTTATACACTTCCGGGGATGGGGCATCCACAACTTTTCTGGGCAATCGAGCTTGGTGTCATCAGCAAACTTGCTGAGAGTGCCCTCTATACCACTGTCCACATCTCTGACAAATATGTTAAATAGCACTGATCCCAGTACTGACCCCTGAGGAACACCACTCGTTACTGGCTGCCACTTGGACATTGAGCTGTTAACTACAACCATTACAAAGTTTCACAACTTTGTAAAATCTTTAAATAGTTGAGAAAGGTTTATTTTTTAATTCTCATTTAAATGATAATTTAACCTCCAATATTTTGCTTTCATTGCAGGTACAGTTTTCAAACAGTATTCTTAACAGTGACTGCTAGTGAATACATGGATGATGCAGTATTGTGAATTCATGTCTACCGAGCCCTGCAAAATGAATAGACTGATAAAAAACTTTTGCAGTAAAGTCCAAATACATAAATGAAAGAATGTAGCTTCATGAGAAAACCTGCCATTTCAGGTAAAAATGATTGGCATATTCATCGTGAGCAATGCACTCACTGCAAGGAAGATTTCTGCTTATAAATGAGGAAGAACAAAATTTAAGTAACAGAATCATATCATTTAACTAGGGAAAAAGATGTATTATGTCATATGGTTCATCAATCTGGTGATTCATAATTGCTCCTTGTCATGTTTTCAACAGAGTTTTTGCCTGATTTAGTTTTAAATGTTCAAGAGAAATAACTCTCTTCATTTCCCACAGGAGACTATATTGGCCATGAGGGCAAGGAAGTATTTATTAAGTTCAGTCTAACATCTGTTTTTTCTATAAATCACTGAAACAAGGTTTTTTATTATTATTATCTTAATTGCCACTCTCTTATCACTTGAAATATATATTTACCTTTGAAATAATTCTTTTGTAAGTGATCTCTCCAACATCATGCACTTACTTCCAAACTGTCTATACTTATCTGGTAATGAAATGATTGGACTCAGTATCTTTAGATCTCTCTCAACGGAATTTCTCAGAGAAAGACTGATGTTTGCATGAACTAAACCTGTATTCATAAGGCTTTGGTGTGACTCCTTGCAAAGTAATTGCTATTTCTTTTACTGTTTCATTTCTCATTATCTTTTGCTTATTACATAGCATCAAAGAAATATTTTCACAGGTCTGAAAGAGCAGAAGATTTTTTAAATAAAATATTTTTAAGTGAAAACCATTTCTGATGCTTCAGTGTGTGACGAAACGGGGAGAAAGGACTTCACTGTGAGGTTCAAATTAATTTATTTGGACTTCACTCACAGGTCCAATA
>JAOQGH010000001.1:165835852-165879323 GCA_025769975.1 Gallinago jamesoni
ATGGCTTTGTGTAATTTTGACACAAGCAGGCCACACTAATTAATTGCCGTAATGAAGGGATCAACCACACCCAACTGATCCCCCTGAAGAGCAAAGTGCCAATTAAATCAATAGATCCACATGTGAACTTAAAGATCTCCATGTATGTATATATATCTTTGTGAAATTAAAGTCTCTGCTGCATTTTTCTGTAATGGTTGTTATTTTTGTCGTACCTTTTATCATATACCTTTTTTTCCCCCTTTTTTCTTTTTCTTTTTTTTTATTTTTTAAATCATTTATAGCTATATGCACCCTGGTATTGATAAATCCTACTTCTATTACACATAACTGCACTTAATTTTCTTTCCCCCTTTCCCATATAGTAAGAATGTTATTCAAATGCTACCATTGCTCTCATCCTTTCCACTCTTTGGAATTCTCCTGAAACAAAGTGTGAAATAGAACAATAGCTATAAAATCACTTTAATGAGAAATAGTAAATAAGGACAGTCTTGTAGCTGTTTCCATAGATCCAGAAATGAAACTGAAACCAGTGAACTTAAATATCTTTATGACAATCTGTTGCCAGCATCAGAAAGAGTGACATCACACTCTTTTCTTCTCTGTTTAATGATTACAAGTTTTTGATTAATATTTGATATCATTCAGCCTGAAGAAAAACAGAGCAAACAAATGGAACAATACAGGGATGATCTGGTGGAGACAATGATGTTTGAGAAGACCTTAACTTTGGTTGCTACTACAAATACTCTGCCTGTCTGGAGGACCTGGGGTCATATATTTCATTTTGTAAGCAAATACTCCAGTTATTATGATGTTATACAGCTGGAATCTAAGGAGAATGACGTATTGTGAAACAACATAATTTTTTTCCCTATACTGTCCCAAGAGTAAGCATAATCTTTCATTCCAGCCTTCAATCCCTCCCATTACACAGGTCCATCTAATTAATTCTGTAGTTTTTAAAGTAATGGATACCCAGCTTTCAACTGTCTGTTTCACAGATAGGCTTAAGGGAAATGCAAGCTGAATTCTTGGTTAACCCTGAATTTAGATTTGAAAACTGATTATGCAAAACTTGTCAAAAAAAAAAACAAAATAAAAATCACAGGAAGAGTGGCACACAGTGCCAGGAAACTGCCATGGTTTTGTCCTGCAGCAATTCTCACTATGTACTGCCAAAACATCCATTATCTACTGTCTTGGGGTATTTAAAATACAAGAAGCAACCAGATTGAAAGAATTTCTTCTAGGCAGTGTGAAGTCCCAAGAATATAAAAAAAAATAACTTTGCCTGGAACGGAGTTTAATTTCTTTTGTACTACAGCAAGTACTTTTACACTACACAGAAGGTAATTTTAATTCTGACTCACACAATACAGTTGGTGGGGGTCTTTTCAGGAAAAAGTTATCAAATTTCTTCTATAAAACTGGAGACAAAAGGCAATTCTGAATAGAAGCATTTTTCGTATCATACTTATGCAAAACACTTTGGATAATCTTTGAATCTGCAGAAGCAAATGCATATTGCATATAGCACTTATTAAAAAAAATCTGTAATATGTTTATAGATTTGCATATTAAGCTGAACCAAAAATATCAAGATTTGAACTAATTTTTATTAAATTCTTATCTTTTTACTTATTTTTTCTGGTGAAAATACTTTGTCAGGAGTCACACGTAATTCTTACATAAGTAAGAATTCAGGAGAATGGAAAATAAAGAGACAGGACTGACCACAATCAAATATTTCCCTTGTGTTTGGCATTTTTAAAACTTGGGTGGTAAACATGAAATAGTAACACATAATTAATACCCTTAATTTAGATATGTATTTCAAGGAACTTCCATTATGCTTTTTGGTAGACAAAGGGAGAAAAGTGACTAAAAGTACACAATGTGTAGGCACAAATTTCAAAGGTATTGATTGGTCACACAGAATTAATTAAAAAAAAAAAAATCTGTTAAGGGCTATAGCTCTGTGTTTGTGTTCTGAAACTTGACAGATCCTTCAGTGCTCTTGTAATTCCTAACGTGGACCTGATGAGTTTTCCTGGGAATAAAATGGAAGGAGAAAAATAAGTAAAGACAGAAATAAAATTCCAATAAAATGAAAATTCAAAATAAACATCATAAATATATTGAATATTTCCCATTATGAGCCTCAGTACACTGTCTTGTGTAAACATGCATAACCAAAGGACACATCGATTACAAGTCACTGATATCAAATCACCCCTTAAAGATTTTGACTGAAAAAGACTGTGGAAAAATCCTTGTTGTTAGAGAATTACTGCACAGTCAAGAACTGAAAGTATTAAAAAATAACATTCACTGACTCTGGGTCAGATTCTTAGTTGATAAAAAATGGAACTGAGATGGAGCTTTGATGCATTCAATAATGTATACTTTGGAAAATTTGAAAACAATTATTATTTCCCGTGAATTGCAAAGTCCTGTGTATGTGAAATCTTCTATTTCAGTGCTGCCTCGAGAACACAAGGCTTTAAAGCTCAGGGGAACATTAACCAAAAAGTAAGACAAGAGTCTTTACACTGTAGACCATCGACTGGAAGGAAAGAAAGAGCTTTTAGAAAACTGGGTCTGAAACTTCGAGTAAAAAGAACAAGATCTAAGCATGACCGTTACAAAAAACCAAATTAATTACTCTGACTAGCTGGTTGGAAACATTAACTGAATTTCCAAATCTCTTCTTAATATTAAAAAAAAGTCAAATATATTTTGTAAGATAGAGCTAAATAAGCAGTTAACTAGAAGTTATGTTTCTATCCAATTTTTGGTAACTAAATGTTTTTCAAGTCCTGAGCATCTGGCATTACTACTGCCATCAGTCTGTAGACATAACATATGGAGGTGTCATTTGCTATTATTTGTACTGTAATGGCATTTTACCAAAAAAACCCTGGTATTCAGAAGCTATAGTCAATCTTGATATGTTTAGTGGAATCACATTTCCAGTGATATGATACTGATGATGAATTTCAGAGGGTTTTTTTACAAGATGTTCTCTGGAGGATGGGTGGAACCTTTCAAAACAGAAGAAACTTCTCAAGTGCATCTATGGATTTCAAGCAGTAGATCTGGTTAAGAGGAGTCAGTGAGTAATGTTACCAACTCCTCCCAGCTTTCTGGGACATCTAATACAGAGTAACTGATTTTGTTTTGTCTATTTCTCTTATAATATAGGAACTTATGATACCTGACATGCTGTTAACTTCAGAAATGAAACATGGAGACTGGTGCAATCCCAGAGAAAGCCCTTATAAATTCCACAAGGGAAAATTATTATTGTCTTGACTTGTGCTGTACTCTGTATTTGCATATATTTGTGTAAATGTCTCCTTTCAAGTTCATGTAATCCCAACAGTCACGAAGCACCCTGCATCATATTCTAAGCACCAGTCTTCCTGTATTCCTAACTTGCATTTTTGCTTTTTGACATCAAAATATTATATTAGCTAAGTCACAAGTTTCAGCAGTCAGAAAGCACTGAAATGTTTTGTTTTTACATGACATGACATTCAATCTCATGTCAATAAGAAATGCCTCATAGTCTTACTTCAGAATGCAGACACATTTTATTTTCCTTATGTTATAGAAAAGAAAAATGAGATTTAGTATCATGATGCCCTGAAAGTCTTCAGGTTACAATCCAACATAATAACAAGACAGGCACATTTCTTTATTACTTATCGATACTACTCTCACAATGAATTAGTCAAATTTTAATGTTTTCATTAGAACATCTATTTTATTTTGTCTAATTCATTTCACATTGGTGCTAAGAAATGCCATATTTATTTTTAATTACTGGTAAACACGCATAGGTTGCACCTATGTGGTACAAGGTATCCCTGAAAACCAAGAAATATTTCTGAGTCTTAAACTGTGCTTTAGGGTTTATACATTTGTCTTTGCAAATTCTTCAATGGAGATACTTTTTGGTCAAAAATAAATAAATTGTAGATGTCATGATATTTATAAAATAATGAAAAGAAAACAAGAGCCTTGTTATCTGGCAGAATGCTCTTAGAAACTGTAAAGGTAAACTGTACTGAAGTTAAAGATAGGCAGATTTTGTAGAGCCGTTTCGAACAAAAGCTATTATATCTGCAGGGTAAAACAAGGAAGTTGACTATGAATTGTTTAGGCAGATAAGCAGAGATGGTGAAATAGCTGGAACACTAATTATAAGAGATTTCATTTATGCTGATGCTGAAAACAATGAGAACTGAGAACCAGTTAAAAAAAAAAGCAAAATTAAAAAAAAAGAACCCCAGCCAACTTAAAAAAAACCCAAACACTCTTCACTCTTCCACCCCAAATAGAAAACATGAACACCCAAGCCTGTTTCTTCTGATGGCTAAAAAATCAGCAGACTGTCTCTAGCTGCAACCCCCAGAAGCAGAACAACATGATAAATGATATAAAATGGTTGTCATCTCATACCACACCAGTGGGGACCTATCCCTGTGGGGAAGTACGTTCTGGTTTTGTTGGGACATTACCCTAATACCTCTAATTTTTGCCTAAGGCTTAAAAACAAAAGCTGTTAGACCGAATCAATGCATCCCTGGAATACAACACACTGTTCTCAGCTGTTATTAAATATTTTGACTACTACACCCCACAGCAGGGCCTCTGTGGAGAAAGTCAGGAGCAGGCAATACTGTGACTCTTCAGGGTCTCTATAGAGATTGCTTTGTGTTTCTAGGGATCACTGTCAGAAAACAGTATATCCCTTAAATGAATCAAACAGATTATATTATTATTTTAGAAAAAATATACAAAAGGCAATTCCCATGTCTTTCAAATAGAAATAAGGTTTCTTTCACGTTTCAGTTCAGGGTTGTGTATCTTGTGTTTGATAGCCATCATCTGGTTTTAGGTCATATAGGGCATTGATAAATTTTACATGTAAAGTAACAATATTCTTGGAAGACTGGCATGGGACAATCATTCAGGAAAGTAAATAAAAGGCAAATAAAAAACAATAGGAATGTTATTGCCAAACTTTTGGGGCAGCTCAGCACAGTTTTCAAAACCATGATAAATAATTCATGCTAGTTTGTACACAGTGGATTGTAAGAAATATTGAGTATGACAGGGATTCATCATTTCCAAGACTTGGGAAATTATGCAAAATTAATTATGTATACAGAATTTTAATCTTTACCTGAAGAATTTTTAAGAGTAGCTTGGAAAAAAAAAAAGAAAAAAGAATGGGAATAAAAGTATTCTGTAGAAAAATGTATTCGATCACCGTTAAGTATCCACAGATTCATTCTCATAAAAATATTATTTTTTTAATTGTTCCCATCACATTCAGTGAAAATATATGTTTATTTTAGGTAAATAGTAACATTAGGCTCTTTTTTTTTTTTTGGTGATGTTTTGGCAACTCTTCAAACAAGGCAAACTAGGTTCTGAAACAACTCCCTACTGAAGTCATAGTTAAAAACCACTGGACTTCTGTGGCCTCCAGGAAAATTAAAACACATTTGTCAGTTTCATAATGAAGTAAAACCAAATGATTACATTTCAAAAGCTAAACTTTCACTGAAAAGAGTTTACATGGTACTGATTTTTATATGTGGAGATACGTCATACAAAGAAATACAGAAAATCACTGAGGCGTCTCAGTGCAGCTGTCAAGTGACTGTGATAGGCAAGTGGCTTATTTG
This sequence comes from Gallinago jamesoni, assembly GCA_025769975.1. Taxonomy (NCBI): domain Eukaryota; kingdom Metazoa; phylum Chordata; class Aves; order Charadriiformes; family Scolopacidae; genus Gallinago; species Gallinago jamesoni. Next base: position 165,841,561 of record JAOQGH010000001.1, read on the forward strand.
CTTATTCACTTATTCTTATAAACTATCTCTTTTTAAAAAATAAATCTGACAGCATTTTGGAGGGTGTTTTTTTTTTTTTTTAATATCTCTGATGACAGATTCCACAAGTTTTTGTGTGACCCATTCCAGTGTCTGATTACTTTAATTTGTGGGCTGTGGTTTTTGTTATTTTTTTCCTGATGTCAAATCAGAATTTCTCTTATTGCAACTTGCAGCCATTGTCCTATATCCTGTAGCTCTGCTTGTCTGAGAACAATCTGGCTCCTTCTATACCATAACAACTTATTAGACATTCAAAGGCAATAATAAAGGCAGCAATAAAATTTTTCCTTAGCCTACTTTTATTAAGACTAAAGAAGTGTAGATCTCTCTCTTTTTTTTTTTTTTTTTCCCACTCATGGCTCATATTTAAGAATCTGAATGGCCACACTGTGCAGTTCTCTTCCTGTATTTTCTGTTTTCACAAATAAAAACTCAGAGCAGTTATAACTCCTAGTAGCCAAAAAAGTGTTAGTTGTAGAACATTACAGAATCAAAATTCTATTTTTTTTTTGTGCCTTTCATGTACAAAATGTAAGGATTTTCTTTGCACTGTTTTGCACTTTTGCCAGGAACATCAGTGATACATAACTTTGCACTTCTGTATTAAAGATCAGAAGGATCAGATCTGTTTTAGAAGCACCTCTTTGGCACAACTTAGGTGATTCTACAAGTATGTACTGACATCTGGTGGATGTTTAACAGTAACGCAAAGAAAACTACTACTACATGCTAGTGTCTGTGATAATAGTACTTTCAAAATACTTGCAATGGTTTTCAAAGCATAAGTTCCGAGTCCTCTTTCCAACACCACCTATGGGAGAAAATAAAACCTGAATAAAGATTTCATTGACAGGATTTTTGATTCTCTTATGCCATTTGGGAAGAACAGATTTCTAAAGAAACTAATTATTTCTGTTTTTCTTTATTAAAAAATGCAACTTTTAAAATATATACAACAGCAGGTCAGACTACTTTGATACATATAGCAATACTCCTATATATCCATCTGGCAGTATAGGTGCCTTGGTTTGGGCTGGACTGGCCAATGACAAAACAACAGATGCTCTTTCCCACCTCTCACCCCAAGGAGAACAAGGAGAGAAACAAAGAGAGTTATAAAAACTAAACTACTTTAATGAAATATTAATAATAAAATGAAATAATGAAATAGATATTTTTATTTTTATATATATATTTATATATATATATATATATATAAAACTGTATCAAGTTCCCAGGAAGATGTCGTCTGCAGGCACTAGGGAAATCCCAGGGTGGACTCAGCGACAGATGAGAACTAGATTCCAAATATGGTTTTAAGGATGAATGGATTGAGATCCAAGGCAGACAAACAGCCAGGGTCCTCCTCAGATGTTGGTCATGGAAGAAAAGTGAGCCACTGAAGGAAAGGACACCATTAAAGAAGAGAATAGCCCTTTGCTCTCTCAGCTTTTATACTGAGCATGGTAGATGGAACAGAATACCCTATTGGTCAGTTTTGGGTCACCTGATCTGTCCACTCCTCCCCACAGGTGTGACCCCTCCACAAGGTTAAACAACCAAGTCAGCTCACGCTGGTTGCTACAGCGACAAGTACAAGCAAGAACCTCTCTCAATGACCAGAAAGTTGGGTCTGCTCTACCTCAAACCAGGACAATATGACACAGCCTAGCCCATCTCTAGTTTAATAGCCTTTGCTTCTCTTTAAAGCCTCTCTTTATAACCTTTGCTGGCTGCAAACCCATGAGTCTGTATTTAAAGACTGCCTGAACATGGAACAGACATTGTTCAAGTATAAATAGGTGTGCTGGTTGACAGCAGGCTATATATGAGTCAGCTGTTTGTCCTGGAAGCAAAAATCCATATCCTGGGGTGCATCCAACACATCCAACACACCTCAGAAGGGGTGATTATCCTTCTATATTCAGTATATGGCCTCATCTTGAGTCATGTGAGCAGTTCTGAGCCCCAGAATTAAAGAAGGATGTGAAGGTCTTTGAATGTATTCAGAGAAGGGCAACAAGGCTGGTGAAAGGGCAGTAAGGCATAACCTATGATGAACAGCTAGGGACTTTGGGCCTGTCTAATTTGGAGAAAAGCAGGCTGAGGGGTGTCCTCATTGCTCTCTAGAGCTTCCTGAGAAGGAGAAGTGGAGAAGAAGGTCCTGATCTCTTCTTTGCAGGATCCAGTGATAGGATCTATCACTGGGAATTGTTCAAAGCTGTGCCAGGGGAGGTGTAGATTGTAGGAAGCATTACTTTACTGAGAGGGTGGTCAAACCCTGGAACACGCTTCCCAGAGAGGTGATTGATGCCCCAAGCCTATCAGTGCTTAAGAGACATTTGGACAATGCCCTTAATAATATACTTTAACTTTTTTTTAGCCCTAAATTGGCCAGGCAGTTGGACTAGATGAATGTTGTAGGTCCCTTCCAACTAAAACATTCTATTCTATTCTATTCTATTCTATTCTATTCTATTCTATTCTATTCTATTCTATTCTATTCATCCACTCAGCTTGCAACAGTTCAAAATTTCCACCTACAGGGAATTCTTGCAGCTATTATTTCATTTTGCATATACTCCAATGTCTTCTGTGTTTGTTTAGGTTTTTCTGCTGTTTCTTACTCTAAAATAAATTTATTTTTGATCTTCCATTTCTCTTTTCTACCCTCATTCCTCCAAAACTCTGACTTTTCTTTTTTTGCCAATTTTTATTACTCTTATGCTCTGTTGTACACTGACAAAAATTGTACCAAATCCACCACAGATGAAGCGTAGAAATCTCCTATATATTTTAAAGACTATTAATATTTACATATTAGAGTATGACAGATGATAAATATCACCAAAGACTGCTCTATGAACAGACGAACCAAAAACATGAGCTAGGTAAAATTGAAGACATAATAATTTTTAATAGCTTAAATTGTGATTTTTTTTTCTCACCTTTGTAGCAATAAGAAACAGCTTTTAAAAGACTGTTTTCTATTACAAAGATTGAAAAAACGAAGAGGACTTAATCCATTGTTTAGCCATGAAAACATCTACTGCTCAGACACTAAGGTAACTTAAATAATAATCCAAAAATTTCCTGAATTTTCATTTACAGCAATTCAACAGACTCACAAAACTTTCCTTTTTGCCAGATTCTATAGCCCATTTCCATAATAACAGAGAAGACTTTTTTACAGTTTGATGTGTTATGTTGCAACCTTATTGTTAGTTTAGAAAGCTGACACTCCTGGCTTAAAGTCATAAGAATTAAAAGGAAAAGATTTCTTTGGTATCTAATGGTGTTGTCTTTTGACTGTCTTAATTGTGTTTGGTTTTGTTTGTTGTTTTTTTTTTTAAATAACTGTGTTATTTTTAAGATCTCTTCAATATTTAGAATAATTTAAGGGTCTTTTGTTGTTTGGGGTTTTTTTACTGTTGTTGTTCTGTTTTGTTTGTTTTATGAAATGGAGGCCAATGTAATTACATGACTTTTAAAGCAGAAGAATTCAGTGAAACAATATATATGTAGAATATATAATTGCATTAGGGGGAAAAAAATCAAGCAATCTGATCTAGCAATACAACTCTTTGATTTGTCATGTCTTCTCTTATTGTTTTATAATCACACTACATGACTAATGGTGAAAATAATGAAAATAAAATGAAATTTATGATTTTTAAGCTATGGAATTACAAACAGCTGTTGCTTTGAACATGGAAGACTGGTAAACTTCATTTTGGAAAAAGGAAGGAAAAGACCATAGATGAATACCTAAATCATAAGTGCCAACAATTTGTATGTTTAATTTATTACTGCATTTTTATTTGCTATTTTTCTTTCAAGTGGAAGTACTTGAAAGATATAGGTCCTCTGCTGAACAGGGCTGGCAAGTTAATTGCAAATGACACAGAAAATGTTCAGGTATTCAGTGTCTTCTATGCCTCAGTTTTTATGGGTAAGGACAGTCTCCAAATATGCATCTGAACAAGGAATGAAAAATACCTTCTAGAAGGAAATAAAAAATTATTCTGTGTGCATAATTGTTTATTGGACAGAGTATCCCACACAATCCTTGTTGATAAGATGGTAAAATAGGACTGGAGAGATGTACCATGATATGACTGGAGAGCTGGATGAACTACCAAGATCAAACCAAGCTTAAAGGGAAGTGGTTAATAGTTCAAATTTGAAATGACAAGTGGAGCTCTTTAGGAATTGATACTAAATTTCCATGTTTTTAAAATTATTTGAGCAACAAGATTGGATGAATCCTCACCAAGTCTGTGGATAACACTAAACTGAAAAAAGAAGATATACTAGAAGAAAGATCCACTATACAGAGATATCTTGACAAACTAGAAGACCGAGTCAACAAGAATGGTATGAGGTCTGAAAAATATAAATGGAATGTTCTGCACCTAGGACAGAATAATCCCAAAGAGCAATACAGGCTGGGGTCCAGCGGGCTAGGGTGTAGCTCTTCCAAAAAAGACCTCAGGATCCTGAGCGGCCGCAAGTAGAATATGAGTCAACAATGTACTTCTGTGTGTCCTCAGCAACATCAGTAAGCATATAGTAGGCTGCCTCAACAAGTTATAGGGTCAGGATATGTATATATTGGGATTAGACTAGATGATCTCCAGAGGTCTCTTCCAACCCTCTATCATTCTGTCATATGTCAACACAGACCAACAGCTTCAGGGGTAAACACTTTATCTCTAAATAATAGTATAGTAATGAATACAGATCAGTAGTACAATTATCCAGGTGAAAACAACAGTAGTTCACAAACACTGGCCTAAACATAACATCCGGACATGCAAAGGCTTACATGACTATGGATATCAGGCAAGCAGGCAGGAAGCAGGACATAACTTCTTCTCCAGACAAGCAACTTGGACCAGCCAAAGTGCTCAGGGAATTCTGTTAACCAAATACTACAACCCATCTCTGCTCCCTCCTTGTGATAACTCTGTTTACACTGAGGACAGCAGTATCAATATAATGAAATTCTATCCCCACATTCTTTTGTGTGTATATTCCTGGAAATATTGTATATGGTAGTACAAGCCTTACACCGCCTTAGTTGAGCATTAGCCCTGGAAATACTGTATAAGGCAATAGTGGCCTTAGACATATCCAGTAAATCAAGGTATCTACTGCAGCATTTGTTAGACTATGCTTGGAATACTGTTTTGGTGTCACACAGTATCACACAGTTCAAGAGACACATCAAAAGAATCAAGATGGTCCATCAGAGGGGTCACCAAGGCCATTAGAGGTCTGGAAAATGACATTTGAAGAAAAGTTCAAGAATTTTTGCTTCTTTGGCTTAGAAACAGTTAAAGTAGAAGACTCAGGGGTTTCTAATTACAGTCTTCCAATATTCAAAAGGTAGTTATAAAGAAAATGGAGATGCTCTCCTCACAGGGATGAACAGTGACAGGAGAAGAGACAACAGACAAAAGTTTTTCAGCAGAAACAGCTTTGAACATGAGAAAAAAATACTTCAGCATGACAATAACATTGGAATACGTTGCCAAGAGAAACAGTGGAAACTCACTTGCAGGAAATACTCTATATCTATAAATGATCTATTTTTTAATTATTTTTTTTTTCATAGATCTAGCTATAGAGCTACAGATGATCTCTTTTTTAAAAAGAGATTGTCCCTATTATTCAGAAACATTTTAATACATTGATATGTAGAATTAGACAATAAAGTTGCAGACGGACAGTAAAAAGCCAGAGTTATTAACTGATGGAAGCTATGTTTCATCAGTTTTAATTTATTTTTCTTTTTTGATAAAACTAATTTACTTTTAAATAAAAAATAAAGGAGTGTAAATACGTAGTTTTAACTAATTTATAATGTATCAATATCACATCGGAAGAAGCTAAGTAAAGTTCTATTTAGATCATGCTGAAAACCTAGTATAGGTCAGATTTGAACCTGAACAAAAATTTCTGTAGTATTGTTAAGGAAGTAAATACTACTTGCAAGAATTTAATAATTTAATACTATTACAGCTAACAGCAAAGCTGTGAATATGTTGGCCCATAAATTCAGTAATCAAAAATTTTTTGATCAGTATTCAAAATTATAGAAATAACATTTCTTTTTACATTGTTTGGAAAATAAAGAGAAAAATATAGAATGGCTGATCTTATAAAATAGCTTTGAATTGAAGTAGGAGTTGATTTGCTTTAAATTATAACAGGTGTATAATTTCTACAATTATTACTGCAGGCTACAGAGTGGGTTTCAGTCTGCGTGTACACTGAAGAAACTGAAGACATCAAGAGCTATTCAAGGCTGCTTATTGCCTGTGTTTCTACCAAAGCTTCTTACCTGCACAGAAGACTTGGAAGACCATAGAAGATTGTCCACATGTTTCCAATGTGTCATTTAGATAGCTTCAGCATTTCTTGGAGTAGTACTTCTGCATAAATTTGGATTAAATTTAAATATTAAGGGTATCTGAACTGATCTGGTGATTGCCTTTTTTCCTCACCATCACAGAAGAATAATAGATACCACCAATCTCATCCTAAAAATAAACAATTGTGTTGAGGAAAATGAATCATACTCTGAAAGCAACTGTTTTTTACTGCAGAAAAGACGAAAATACAGGGTGGCTAGCTAAGACTCACATCTTCAGTATGGGCATCAAAAATCAGATGCACTCACAAATACATCTTCGGTATGTCTGGTTTTTTAAAGTATTTTGCAACTTGATCCTTCTCCATCAAATGTAAATCTTCCTTCCTCCAGACTTTCCTACTGGTCTCAGTTGCTTGCAGTTCCTGAAGTCAAATATTGCCGGTAATGGTGAAGGCAAAGAGAGCATTGAGTACAATTTATCACCAACCAGATGAATCATTTCAAGTGGTAAGAAGTTTTAAAAGGTGTGATATATATTCTAAAATTAAACTCCAGTGCAACCTCATAGACAACAATGACCATTATTGTGCTTTCATGGCATGACCATGCCGAAAAACTGAATCATGGCACCTCGCTTGCTGAGGCCTGGCACTCTTTTTGTCTGCTTTTTACTAAGGATATAGCTTCAAAAGGTACAAAACGTCTTCACCATGGGAAATGCCCATTCCCAGTTCTTACTCCTTGGTTTATGGTCCAGTTCTAAACTAAATCAGAAACACTGTGGAAATAAAGAAGATCTATAAAAAGCTGTTGATGCTAGTAGAGGGGCTTGGAGGAATTTGTTGCCAACCTTCAGAGATCGGGACATCACATAAACTATTTCACCATACCAAGCAAGTTCCACATATAAGTACAGTAGAAAAATGATAGATCAGGCCAGAGGGGGGAGTCTGAGAGCATTGTCGTGTATTGCAATAAATACAATCATGCTATTGGTAGTATAAGGCCATGGGCTTCATACTGAGTTTGCATAGCCTTGGGACTGAGGCTGGTCGGTCTTTTTTGATGTTTTAAATCTGTAGACATATAGCCTCTGAAGTAATTTAAACTACTGATTTGAATAAAACTATTGTTAATTTGTTATTATTTATTATGAAATCACAAAATAATTTGAGAATTGTGACATTTATTTTATTTATTTTGCATATAATTTTACCTATATTGGGAAACTCAACAGTAGTTGGGTTTGATTCCTTTTATTTTTTTCTCTCCAACTTTGATAAAGGAATTATTTTAAGCCAAGGGTGTAATGACATGCATTTTCAAACTGGTTTGATAAAACTTTAGTGGTCAGAAAAATATGTTTAAATCACACCATAAATTCCTTCAACTCTCTTTGCTGACCTCAGCTTTTATATCTATTCCATGCACAATCACTTTGTAGACTGCATCTATTTTATCAACTTAAACAGAGCCAGGCACACAATGCTCTCAGGATTGAAATGCAATTGCCTGTATTTTTAAGATTTCAGACCAAACTTTGCAACAATTTTGACCTGGGCCAACTAGCAAGCTCTTAACTAATTCATGGGTACGGTTTAGGAATTTGAATACTCCAGCCAGTGTGTCTAAATGACAGCCAGCAGTCTGCATGCTGCCACTCTCTTTCTGTGGCTAAAAGCCCTTACTAATAGATGTAGGTCATTCTATTTAACCCTGTGACCAGAAAGGATTCCGTGTTCTGTTTAATTTACTACTGTTGACGTAGCTTTAGCTTCTGAGATTGAAGATTTAAATTTATAATGTTCTTCTAGTGATATCTGAACCACAGATTGGTCTACTTTGAAAAAAAAATAACTAATTTGAAGGAACAGGTTTTTGGTTCCTAGTGTCAATTGTTGCCCTTTTTTTGGAAAGTCTGCATTAGCTACATGGAAACCTATAAGCACACTAAAATCATGAAAGGCTGTGCAAATATTTTTAGCTTAATTTCTTCAGATTCTTCTTGAGACAATAACCTGTTTTGTTATAGCATCATCCATCTGAGAATCTCAAAGTACTGTTAAAACATTATTAAATGAGTCAGTGAAATGTTGTAACATACCAGGGAGCTAGGGAAGACTGAAAGACGGATTTATCAGTACACGGCTCTGTAAAGCAGAAAGCCATGTCAAAAAAACCAACTCTGTAGTGTCCCTAAAGAGATTTCATTACCATTTGATGAGAACAGGTTAGTAAAGAGTAATTAATCTACTTGCCAAACATTGGTGAGCATAAACCCCATTAGTACTAGACTCCAGACTGCTATTTTCTCCCTATTAAAGAGCTTTAGTTGCCATTAGTCATATGTACAAGTTCTGCATTAAAGATGAACTCTCTCATTCTTGATAGCAGTCACAGTTCCATTATGGCACCATATTCCAAAGCCGTTTTCTTCAGTACTCTCTCCCGATGAGCAGACTTTACTATTGAAAATCTCTTTACTCCAACTGGAAAAAAGGCATAGTTCAGACACCCAGGAAAGTAAGTGATTCCCAGAAGACTTCTTTTATGGGAATGAGGCAGTTGTCACCCCAATGTAGACAAAAGCTTTGGGTCGGGCATGAATGTAGTCAGAAGATGGTGCATACCACACCTCAGCACAGCTCGCTTTAATGAGTACCTGTTAAAGGATGACCATTACCAAAAACAATATCAGAGAAGGCAGTGGACAAACCCCTTCCTGAGCATGTCTCACAGAATCACAAAATGATATGAAGTTGGGAGGGACCTCTGGAGATAATCTAGTCCAACCCCCCTGACAAAGTATGTCAACCTAGAGCAGGTTGCACAGGAACTTGTCCAGGAGGGTTTTGAATGTCTCCAGAGAAGGAGACTCCACCACCTCCCTGGGCAGCGTATTCCAGTGCTCTGCCACCCTCAAAGTAAAGAAGTTCCTCCTTGTGTTTAGGTGGAACCTCTTATATTCAGGTTTGTGCCCATTTCCTCTTGTCCTATCCCTGGGCACCACTGAAAAAAAGACAAGCCAATCTTCTTGACCCCCGCCCTTCATGTATTTATAAGCATTGATCAGATCCCCCCCTCTCCAGACTAAAAAGATCCAAGTCCACCAGCCTCTCCTCATTAAAGAGATGCTTCAGACTCCTAATCATATTTGTATGTTGCTACATACAAGCTACAAGAATATTGTTACAGGCAGATGCAGTGAATAAACAGAGGTATATCACTGCACAAAAGAAGCATAAGCACTTGCATCTTTCTCATTTTCCTTCATTGTTCTTAAAGGGTTCTCCAGTGTTTTGTGACTACAGCCCTCCTGCCCATATTACATTTATTTTGATATTCCTATCTTTGCTTTTGCAGCATAGTGTTCTCATTATATTTGGTTCTTAGCACCTTTTCTTGGCCGGCTATAATTTTAAGCCTCCCTATTAGATAAAAATATACGAATCTATTTTCAACAGTCTTTGTGCCTTGGTGAATAAACAGGTTTCAGACGATTTATTGAGATTTATAGTTATATTATCATTATCTGCTGCATGACTGGACAAAGTTAGGTTATTGCTTTTCCTATTACCTTAAAATGCAGTAATTTTTTTTTTAAAAGGTCCTCAGAATATTTCAACTAGTTACGATGCAGAGACTGTTATAGCCACAAGAGAGTGCTCTTGTAAAAACATAAGGCTCATTGAAAAGTAAGTACATTTTGCACTTTAACAATGAAAAATTAGTTTACTAATTAGTGTTTACTTTAATTATTGCATTTAAGGAAATTAAACACTATGTAAATTAGCATGGCATTCCCAATTCCATTTTTAATCACCTTTTTATTTGTTTTTAATTAAAGCCAAAAACTAGTAAATAACATACATGTAGCTACAGTCCTTTTGAAATAAAGACAAAATTTTGTTATGCATTCACTTGCACAGTGCAATGGCTGTTAGAGAAAAAATATCAGTTCAATATGAAAATGCAGCTTCAGCCCCAATAATGTGTTTGCATTATAGAAAGGAGTTAATATTAGATAAACTCTTCCTTATGACCTTTGTGAGTTAAATTATACCTTGCTTAAACACAAGCTTATGCATTTTAGACCTTAGAAAGTCCTAGCTCTCCATAATGTCATAGCAGAGGATGCTTTCTAAATGCAGAATAGGACATGATACACATAATCATGTAACCCAATGAAATTCTTCAGTTTAGCAGTAATTATATCATAGTGACAGATATCCTACCTTGTTCAAAAACAAACTAAACTTTGTAGAGAGAGCACAGGAACACAGGGGAGCTAGATCTTCCTTCTTGATTTGAGCTACCTAGATTTGTTGAAGATCGAAGTACAATGCTGCCCTAGTTTATATCAGTGACTGAGCCGGTACAAATGAGTATCTGTCTCTGTCACATCTTGCCCTCATATAATTCATTTAAATCCAAAGAAATTAAGCTACTTTTGCTAATTTTTTTCCCAGATAACTGTTTCGCTGACTAGAGGACTTGGCCAGTGGTTATGTTTAGCCCCTTGAACTCCAATTTGTGTTTATAAAGCAGAAAACTGCATCGATTGGAGAATGTTGTCTTCTATGTTTGCAACCTTTTCTCACTACTTCTGATGACATACTTTATCCTATTCTCATTAAAATCAATGGCAACACTCTGTTTATTTCAGTCACTGCAGGATCTGGCCATTAGTATGTTAATTTCTAATCTTCCCTTCCAAATTCTACCATGTGCGTTGTTTTTTTTTTCTGCTTTGAATAAAAAATGTGTTCTGCAGACATGTTTTCAGTTACTAAGGTTATTACTTTCCTTATGCATGATTCTCTTCAGCTGAACTTTCCAGATGGTATCCAAGATCCAAGCATCTTTTCCTTAGATTCCTCATTTTAAAGTTGCTACTGCATGATAAATATTGAATTAGAATAACAACCTTTCTCAGGTACCAAAATAGCTCACCCTTCTGATCTCATTATTTTCTCCCATTCTTCCTCTAAATCTAATAGCTTTCTGTCCTCAAATTGCAGTGCTTAAAATATCTATGACTCATTAATTGTAAAAAAATTGTCTCTTTATTCATTAGTAGTAGAGCTTTTCATTGAATGTCCCAGCAGTGGCCCAAGACAATTTAGATAAAAACCATTATTTCTTCTGTCTAGACAGGAATTAATTTGTAGTTTTGCCCTTTTGCATGGGAATGATGGAAAATTGTTGTCATTTGATGTAATACAGAAAAGACTTTTGCACCTTTAATCAGATAATGCAGATCAGATACTGTCAGATATATTTTTGCAGATCAGATATTGCCAACAGTTCCTTTATGACCAAAGTAGCCACAATTCAGCCAAGTACTTAAACAGATGCTTTTCCTTAATGATGTAATTTCACAGTAATTTGAAAGTATTTAAAGTTACACTTGTGTTCAATACATTGACTTCTGAGGGCTTCATTATTTGAATAGAAAAAAACCCCTTATTTTCTTTCTTTTAAAGAAAACATCACCAGACTTCACTTTCTCTAACAGAGACTTCACAATAAATACAGTTCATTAAATTCTCTGCCTAGAAATAAAACCATTCACTCCATAAGGAATACAATTTTTTTTCTGAAGAATGGACAGAATCACAGGACCAGAAAAAACTGCATGGCTTATGATATTCAGTAATTACAGACATCAATAAAGTAGATATTTAATTAGAAATATTTATAGAGCATATATTGTATAAATCCTAAAACACATGTACATTGCTGAATACATTATCAAAGACAAACACCAGACTGCGTGATTTATTGACAACAAACGTTCAGTGTCCTAGTCAAATGCAAATGGTATTCTCCATTTAAATCCATGTCCAGACAGTTTAAAAACTGTCCTTATTTCGAAGATACTGAGTATCTGCTACTCACACTAAAACCAAAAGTTACTAGATACCTAGTGTACCTGTCATCAAAATTGCATAATTATGTGCGACAGTATGTTTTCACTGTTAATTAACTGTTGCGTCCTTCTCAGATATTTTGGCCATATATGGACTGTTCTTATGCCCTGAAGCTGTATTATAAGTTTCCCTTCTGTCTTTATGATAGTTTCTATATATAATTGATGAAAAAAAAAATATTTTTTTTTCTTTTTGCTTACGGTTAAGGAAACAGTTTTCCTTCTTCATAAATGCAATTGAATATTTGCTTAAAACCTCTTAACATAGTGTAATCCTTCTATAGATCACATACTGGGTCTTAAAAATCATAAAATCATAGACAAGTTTGTGTTGGAAGGGACCTTTAAAGGTCATCTAATCTAACCTCCCCTGCAATAAGCAGGGACATTGTCAACTAGATCAGGTTACTCAGAGCTATGTCAAACCTGACCTTGAATGTTTTACATGGATTTCATGACCTATGCCTGGCAACAGAGCCAATTAGGAAAATTTAAAATATTTATTGCAAAACTGAATGTAAGGAACACTATGGTCTCCCTTTCATTTCAGTAATCTGCATTTATTACCTACTAAAAAATCTCTTTATATTTTTTATAATTCTTTTATTAACTTACGGAAGACCTCCAACTTGAATAATACATTTTTTAAAAACTATCATACTGTTTACATCTCAAGTCTTTTCTATTAACCTTACCTCAGAAATCATCTTATTAGGAAAGATATTTAATGACTTCACTGTGATATATCTTTAATAAACCCATTTGTTCCATTGCCCATATGTCCATTTCCTTCTGTATTTCTCCTTCCTTGTTCCTTCTGACATTTGTCCCAAATGTCTTTGACACAAACTCCATCAAAAAAAATCCTGATTTTTAGAATAAAATAACAGACTTGTCTCTTTCTGTTTATTTATATTTTTTCTTAGTATTTTTTTTCCTATTCTCTTACTGTATTGTTGGAGTCTGTTATTGTGTTATTTAATGTAAGTTCTTTTAGTAGTGTTGATAGAGATTTTTCAAACATCTAATGTAATCAATTCATACACATCCCAAGTTTATTCATAGCCCACTTATTATATTCTAATACTTTTTTCTCAGTGTCTTTAAATTACTTTTCCATTAGTGTTATGTGCACTATCATCATCCTTATTGAAAACAGAAGCAAAAGTTGTATTTAGGATGTTAGCAACACCTATAGAATTCCTGATCTGTATCTTTCCCTCCACAAACTCTGATGCCTTTCTCTTTTCATCCCCTTTCAATATATGTCTTTGGAGAACCTTTTTAACATTCACTTTATTTTCTTAAGTCCTTCCTTTAAATTTTAGTTTTCGGACTTCTGAGATACAGCTGTCCTGATCATAGACTAATTGAATCACAGAATGGTTGAGGTTGGAAGAGACCTCTGGAGGTAACGTGATCCAACACCCCTGCTCAAGCAGGGACACCTAGAGCCAGTTGCTCAGGACCATACCAGGTGCCTTTTGAATATCTCCAAGTCCAGAAACTCCACAGCCTTATACTAATAAAATAAATCTTAACAAGTTAAAATCATCTTGAAACCCTGAACAACATACTACAAGCATATTATTTTTTTCCTACTGAGGTGGCTGAGAATAGACTGACTTCGAATGAACCTTGTGAAAGCTTAGATGCAGACTGAATTGTAAATTGGGTGAGAGAAGCCCATAATTTCTAAATGTAGTTATGTTTTGTAAACTATTGAGCCAGAACCCATGACTTCACGACTTTTTCTTAATGGCTGGATATTAGCTCTTTATTTCATTTAACTTAATAATGAGTTAAGAAATGAACAAAACACCACTCTTCCTGGTGGCTAGCTTGTTCCTGAAATTGCAAACTAACAATTATTTAGTATAGCATATATCTGAGTGACTGAAATGCTCTATGAGCCTCAAGCTTTGACATTTCCACAATTTTCAGTAGGAGAAAAGTTCTCTAGATATATTCTAATTTGGAAACTTTCGTGAATTTTTCAGTTTCCCACTACTCAGTTTTATGCTATTATTCTCAGTCTAATCTCCTTCAACCAGCTTACGAAAAAGTGCACATCCTAGAGTCTTCGTTGGGGGATGACCTGCTGGAGAGCAGCAGGTCTGAGGAGAAAGACCTGAGAGTCCTGGTCAATAGGATGACCATGAGCCAAAAATGTGCCCTTGTGGCCAGGAAGGCCAATGGCTTCCTGGGATGCATCAGGAAGAGTGTGACCAGCAGGTCAAGGGAGGTTGTCCTCCCCCTCTTCTCTGCCCTGGTGAGGTCGCATCTGGAGTACTGTGTCCAGTACAACCCCATGTGATTCTGTGATCATTAACCTGCTGTATACAAATATAATAATTCAGTGTTTGTCTGATAGTTCATGATTATTCTCTTGATCAGTACATTTAGGAATGAACTGGATACCTTTAGAGCTAAAAGCATTAATTTTCTGATGTCGCTAGTGATGAAAAAAAAAAAGACAGCGGACTATATATCCTGTGGATCAAATACTGAGGGAAAACCAATAGACATGGAATATAGGATTAAACTGCAGCTTACTATGAAAATGACTTTCAAGAAAGTGGTACAGAGATACGATCTAGAGAATTTGAAATCTAGAATGATCTATAACCTAAGTTTTACTCCAGTCTGGTCTGGTAGTTATATTTCACTCTGGAGGATTTTAGTCAATCTTATAATCTGTGTAAACACTAATACCCTTTTGTGAGCACACTATTAAGATTATCATGTCCTTTGCTCCAATCTGCCACTCTGATGAATTTGGTCATGCATGCTTTTGGTTATTGTTTTTTCTCTGCTTCTTCCATCCTCAAAAATATGTAGAGAGACTGGATGTCTGGTGTCTGTTAGATATCTTTTCTCATCAACCTACCTCTCATTGTGTGAGAGAACTGTACTTTTAAAATTTTCTCCTTTTGCACAGAAGATCTAAGAAACAGTGTTTCACCATAAGAGCAGCCTTAAGCACTCTTTCTCTTTTTTTTTTTTTTTTTTAATTTATTTTTCTTTATCTCAAGTAATATGAACTGCATGGGATTGATCTTTTAGTTTTTGTATTTTTTTTCTCATTTTTTTTTCTTACTTCATCTTGATCTAAACAGGTTTCTTGATTCAGAAATGTTAACATTTCAGAGACATTGCTGATATATGCTTCAGGTAAAGTGACCAGCAACTGGAAATCCAGTGAAAGCTGCACCAGTCTATTTTGCCATCTTCCTAAAATTCTGCCTAAGTTATAAGAGTGTGCCTTCAATTCATGTCTATGTCTAGAAACTCCCGGCTACACTGAGCTGGAGCATATCTAATGTCTGTAACTGTAGGGGAGAAACAGAACACAGTAAGTCTTTGGCTCAGAGCATTTTTGAAGCTATACTCCTATACCAACCAAGATACATGCATTCCCTAGAACAAAGACTTTGTATATTAGATTTATACATCAATAGTCTTCATTCTGTTGACTTTTAATATTTTGACTATTTTAATAAGCATCAAAAACTTATTTTAATAGTTAGCTCTTCCTTCTGGACCTCCTGTTGATTTTATATTCCATTTTGTATTATACTAAGTATTCAAAATCAATGCCATGAGGAGATTGAATGAACTATCTACTTAGGTGAACAAATTCCCTGAAGCAATTCAAAATGTAGTATTTTCAAAGGTTAAGAATATTTTTCCCACACAATTAATACATAAATGTCTATTTTATAGATCTGCCTTATGCTGGCTAAACCTTTCTTAAAAGACTCCTTTATGTGAGCTAAATGTAGAGCTAAACATATTTCTGCTATGATAACTTCAACTTTTCCTAACATCTGACAAGAATAGAGGATCTCTTTTGAAGTCCAATGAAAAACATCTATTTTTTACTAAGAAGAAAATGCTCCTGCTTACTAGATGATATTTAT
Source organism: Gallinago jamesoni (assembly GCA_025769975.1). NCBI lineage: Eukaryota > Metazoa > Chordata > Aves > Charadriiformes > Scolopacidae > Gallinago > Gallinago jamesoni. Next base: position 165,857,840 of record JAOQGH010000001.1, read on the forward strand.
TCCAGACTCTTCTAGCAATTATTTTTCACTTTTGGAAGATTCTGACTTTTATTAGATCCACTGCTTCATGGCAAACACTTGACAGAGCTAAGTCTGTCCATAGTGGGCACCACGCTGAGGATTCTGTTTACGCTTCTGCTGTTGGAACCAAGAGGTTACTGAAGCTGCATAGCATGAGGCTAAAACTCACTAATGAATATAGATAGGGTTTTTAGGTAGAGCCCTCCTGAGACTAAGGGTTTCCTCCCTACAGCCTCATCTCCTGCATCATCTTAGTGAAGTACTTTTCCTGTCAACTGCTTTCAAGGCATCTACAAGTCCTCCTATTCAGCTTTGTACTTTCATCTTCTTTGGTGTGTATGCTACTTCAGTAAAGTTCCAGGAATGCACATTCATGTCTCTGCACCTTTGCTATGATTCTGCTAGTAGCAGACTACTTTCCCGGGACCTAAGAGCCGTCTTTCTTTCCTGTTATGCCTTAAAGGGTTATGCAGAGTGACATAATTTTGGGGCTACTGTTTCAGGATGTATAACATTTTGCTGATATTTGAAATTTGGTCTACTGGTGCTCTCATTATAATGATCTTGTTCCAAATATAGTCCTCAGTTCTGGTGATTTTGATGCTACAGAAATGTTCCTCATCTGGAAGCATTCTCTGAAGATGTATTTCATGATGAAAATTAATCCCAAGTATGAACACATCTGAATATTCATAAATAAGGTTTTCATCTTATGCTTCACCTTTACCTCCAGTGTTAGTATTTGATACTGATCTTCTTGTGTACAATACCCACAGCATGTCTATCTCTGTTTTATGATCTTGCATGCCTCTACAGCGAGTATAGTCCTTTACACAGGTCATGCAATGTGTAACTAAAAAAAAAAGTCACTCCTGTATGTAAAAAGTGTCTATGCAGGTATTTCCAAATGTTCATGATCACATACTCATGCGTTATTTACATGCACATCAAAAGCTTAGAGAGATCAGTGAATATAAGTTGAGAAAAACATTGAGTTTACCTCCCTGAAAAGGGAAAGTGCAAAACTGTTACTCTGCAGTTACATTCCCTGTAATTCCTCTTTTCTGTCATTGTGACAATGGGAATATGTAACCTATGCTGTTTACTTACAGGTTTGGGGATTTCCTCAATTTTAAAAATATCTATTATAAGGCAGATTCAATTAATGCTAGTTGCTTGCTGTCTTACACTTTTCACCATGTTTAAAGGATAAGAGAGATAGAAGGGCAAGTGAAAAAGGATAAAAGGATAATATGGAAAAAGAACGTGTTAATGGCTTTTTATTTTCAGGAGGTCTTAAGATTGAACACCTTACTTATACCATTGTAATTACATTCATATACTTTTAGTAGGTTGGGGTTTTTTTAATTTTAAGGTTTGCAAATTATTCAGATCTGATTTGGTTAGGTAAATGTTAAGTGCCTAATGGAAATGATCTTCAGAAAAAGTTGTTTGAGATTTTTTCCTACCCTCGATCTGAACTGAATTATGACGATGATCATAGTAATAGTAACAATATTCTCTTTTCTCTAAATACAGTCTATTTCACTTTAAAACTTCTATGTTTGGTGTTTCTGAGAATCTTCTGCTTGGCTTCTTACAGAAGATTTAAAGAAACCCTACAGAAGGAAAAGAAACCTTGGTGTAAGGTTATAAGTGGAACGTATTTAAGATTCATCAATGGACTTGATATCTGGTACCGTAAGTCAAAGAATCACAGCGTGGTTGAGGCTGGAAAAGACCTCTGGAAATCATGTAGTCCAAGCCTCACAATAAAAAGGTTTTTTGTATTCTTATGTTTAACTGGAATTTCATGTATTTTAATTTCTATCTCTTTTCTGCCTTTTTTTTTGTACTGGGTAACACAGAGAACAGTCTGGCTCCGAATTCTTTACTGCCCTCCTGCCTCCCCAAATCTGGCATTTATACATGTGGATAAAATCTCCCTGAACCTTCTCTTCTCCAGTCTGAATGGTCCCAGCTCTCTCAGCCTCTCCTCATGTGAGAAATGCTCCAGTGACTTAAACATATTAGTGGTTCTTTGCTGGACTCACTCCAGTAAGTCCATGTCTCTCTTCACAGGGGTGCCAAGAGCTGAATGAAACACTTCAGTTCCGGCCTCACCCTCAGTGAAGGGAAAGATTGCCTCCCTCAAGCTGCTGGCAATTCTTTTCCTAATGCAGCCCAGGACACACTTAGCCTTCTATGCCACAAGGGCACATTGCCATCTCTTGTTCAATTTGGTGGCCGCCAGTATCCCCAGGTCCTTTTCTACAAAGCTGCTTTCCAGATGGTCAGCAACAAGCATTTACTGGCACATGAGGTTATTTTCTCCACAGGTATTTCCCTGGCGAAACGTACATTTCATTGTGCTGAACCTCATTAGGTTCCTGTCCGTCCAAGTCTCTAGCCTGTCCTTCTGAAAGGCAGCACACTCATTGGGTATATCAGCCACTCCCCTTGGTTTTATGTCATCTGCAAAATTGCTGAGGGTGCACACTATCCCATTCTCTGGGCCATTAATGAAGACGTTAGACAGTATTGGCCTCAATACTGATCCCTGACACACACTGCTGGTGACTGGCCTCCAACAGGATTTCATTTACCCAAGACCTTTAGCATCACACAATAGTCAGTGTACGGCTGCTTAGATACATTTGGCTGAAGCTTTATCATCACTCTAATGCTACAATGTTGTTTAATTTTTCACAAGAAGTAAACAGCTAATTTAAAATACTTTGAAACACTGTTAAGCATACTTGAAGTATCTAATTACACACAATAATTTTGTAATGTTTTAAACCTAATGTACTTATGGAATAATTAATTTATTTGTGTGGAAGTAAATTTAATCATATTAATGCTATAAAGACAAATTAAAGCACCATATTTCTTCATTATATAAACATCCAAACTCAGAATTGAAATAACCCCTAATGTAATTAGAAATGTAGCATTTTCCAAAAGGAATATTACTACATAATCTTGACAAGTTATTATCATAGTTCCTAATTCTGAGTAAACACGTCATAAAATTCCAGGGGAACCAAGGGAAGAAAGAGATTAGACAAAGCAGTTCTAGGAGAACAGTCTCATTTACTTCAACAGAATTTCGAATGTATTAGAATATCAAATTATCATAATATATGAAGAACTTACTTATTTTCACAGATACGGGAGCCATGAGTTTGTGAAACTTCTGAGTGAGTGTCTCATAGTGCACACAGTAATGTCTAACAGGTTACCTACCATAGGGAAAAGCGATGGTTCTCCATCAGCTGGTCACCACACAGGTGGTGTTTTCTTAACCCCCATTCTAATGTAACCTTGCCTAATGTTTCCTCTTGTCTAAGGTAAATTGAAACCTGCCCTTGCTTTCAGTAAGTGGCTAGTTGACATCTAGAGGTCATATCCCACCTACATCATTCAATGCTTATCCAGTTTTTAATTTTTTTTTTTAGTTCACATCACATTCAACAATTATTATGTCATTTACATAGGTGGTCAGAATACATTTTCTATTAATATCCTCCAAGATAGTATAGAAAGAAAAAAAGAATTGTAATAATCTAAACTTTGAAATGCTATAGTAGGAAACTTGTTTTCTGTGGTATTCAATATCCCAACAGAGCAGACATGTGCAGACGTACATTATGTATTGCCATAGTAAGTAATTTACATAAGCACTAATTTATTAGGCTTCAGGGAGCCAAGATACCAACACCCATGCTTCAGTGCTTTCAAACCTCCTAGGCTTTGGCACTAAACCTAACAGACTACTTTATGCCTGTTTTTATTCGTTAGTTGCTGCCAATGTTCTATTATGAAGACGATACCTTAATACCTGGCTAACAACGAAAATTACTCTCTTTGCGAACTCTTCGCCCCTCCTGCCTATATCTCCCTAAGCATCTGATTCTTTACTTATATTGATTTATTTCTCCCCTGGACATAACTTATTCCTGCAAAGTTCGTGCAGAACTTTGTGCTCTTCTTGGAGAGCTGTCTCCAGACTTTGCAGGGCCTTTTTCTCATCTCGAAGGCCCCTGTTCTCCTCTTGGAGGGTAAATTTCTACTCACTGAGGCATTTCTCCTCCTCCTAAATGGCTTTCTTGTCCTTTTGAGGATCCTTAACCTGCTCCTTGAAGGCCTTGTTTTCCTCCCATAAAGCTAAAATCTTTTGCTGAGGAGCTTTTTCCTCCATTGCAAATGCTCTTTGAGAGCCTTAATCTCTTCTCCGACGGCTTTATTTTGTTGTTGGAGGGTTTTTTGCTGTTTCTCAAGGTGCTTTTTTACTTCTGAAGAGTCTACAGACTACAGAACTAGTACTACTACAGAAGGATTTTATTCTCTTCCCGTGGGACTTTGTTCTGTCTTTGCATACTTTGATTCTCCTGATAGTACACTTTGTTCTCCATACAAAAAGCTCTGTTCTTTTCGTCAAGGTTTTGTTTCTCGTCTCTAAAGGCCAGATACTTCTCCCAGAGCGTTTGGTTAAATTGTGCCATGCAAGAGGAGATGGCAGATGGGAGAAGCAGAGATAAATTGCTGATCTTCTTTAACACACCTTTTGAGTCAGACATTTTGTCATTCGGCTGCGCCATTTATGGGCTGTGCTATGGTGCAGTTGGGTGAGTCCCCTTTTGGTATTCAGTAGCCATGAAAATGAGAATAGAGGTTATAGGTCTATAATAACCATATAGGTCCATTCTCCTCAGAATGACATGTAAATAAATAAATATCACACTAAATTTGAAATAAAACCAACGTATAACAGTGCTGATATTTGACAAGTATCGTTTGCTTTTGCATGTGCTGAAGTATATGCAGCAAATTAAATTTCACAAGACTGAGTTAATTATAATGAAGAAAAAATAAGGGATATTTCCTTTTAGAATCCTAAAACTTTGGCAATCTTTCTCATGGACATATAGCAAGGTGTAATGCATTCATGAAATAATCTGGAATCTTAATGCTCATCTTCAGTTATAATTTTGTTTGCTTTCCTTTTTTTTTCTCTTTCTTTTTTTTTTTTTCACTGTGTGATTATCTATTTATTTTTTCTAGAACTGTCACCTTGCTTACATTTAAATTTGCTGTTCATGCTGTTTCTGATACAACTATTTTGATCCAGACCAGAGATGGCCTTGAATTTGAGTTTACCTTATCCTTCAGAGAAAACGAGACCAGTAAAATCTATGTTAAAGTGACAAAAAATAAAAATTATATATAACACTTTCAGAGGTAGAGTTGAGGAACTCTTCTCTTCAGACTTTATTATATAACTGAGAAAAGGTACAATTAAACACTTTTTGTTGTTGTTTATTCCTCATTCTACCCTGCTGGGAGAAGGTTACACTGTTTAGATTGAAGTAAAAATACAGGCTAAGTAGGCTTTTTAGGAGCTTAATTTCTATACATAGGACAATATTGTAATACTGGGCATGTTTTGTATATATGCCTGGTGTTTGCTAAGAAATACTAAACAATTAGCCACTATGCCACTTAATCATATAATTTATATCTACAGCTAAATACATATATATTTATTGTATCTAATGAAGAAACCTACAGATGTCCAGAGAAACTATATTATATCTGTGGAGTTCCAGCAGGAAAATTATGATAAATTAAGGAAATCATACAGTACTTACTGTTGTGTTATTCTTGAATCAGTCTGCCATCTGGCAGCTCATGGCAGAGCTGTCAGGTGAGGCTATCCTCAATGACGTCTGTTCAAAATGCATAGTATTGGTGACACAATAATGAATGGCACTGGTGATCATAAAAGTTGAGACCCTCTGCAGGTAAGCATTTGTAGGTTCAGGATTCTCTAGCAAGACACTCTTTGTATTTCTCAATATTTTTTTCATGCTTCTTCTTCTACTATGTTAATTCAAAATGTTATTGTCCAGCTGGATAAATGGTTCTTGACACTGGTATTGATGGCTGCCATTAAATATTTTCTTACATAGATTCTGAAGGTAAGTTTTTACTCCTAGCTACCTTGACATAAATTTGGGGCAACTGTATATGGAGTTACTTTCAAATTACTGAGTTGCATAGATTAGATATATGGTCTCTATATTATGAAAGTTAGACTAGGACTAGTATTTGCAATTACAAATGTTTGAGTAAATTTAACAAATGTACATGGAAAGTGATGACCAAAGAATAAAAGAATATGATGGTAGGCTGACTGCAATCTTCACTGCCCCACAGACAGTGTTCTTGTTTGCCAACTCAAAATCCATGCATTCTACAACAAACATTTCACTTTGTTTAAATGAGAGGATGCATTACTCAAGACACATGCACACCTTAGATTACACCAGTAACTTGTCCAAATTCTTTATGAATTTGTGATTTTTTTGGGGGCAGAGGAATACTATATTCCAACTAAAGTATACATTTGTTTTCAATATTTATTATCCGACTGAAGCAACTGATATACTCTGTTTCGTCATACACTGTGTGCTCAGGATATTAAAAAAAAGGAGGTGGATGAAGCACTTTCAAGTCCAGTAAGCTTAAAATGAGATTTGGTAGTTTTGTTTAAATCACTACACACATCACATCATCTCTTTGTGCTCTATCTCAGCTCTGTTCTGTATGTTAATTAGGTAGGGAACTGAAATATGGCATGTAAAATGCTCAGTAATCCCAGGAGATGAATATACACAACTCCTGCTGAAATTTTTCAGGATGATCAGCCCTCTGAATCCTTTCCTTCAGGATATTTGATTCCCCTCCCTGGTCACACAAATTAAAAGAGCAAAGCAGATGAGTAATACTGAAACCTATAATATCAAACCAAAGAAGATTGGGTTTGTGTATCTTTCCCAATCCTTTTCCTCACTTTAACTCCTCAGGAACAATTTAAAACTTAGTTCTTCCACACTTGTCACCAATATAAGTCTGAAAATTATAGCTCAATTAATTTTCTCTTCTGTTCTCTTAAAAATGTCATTGTGAGTAAGCAAAAATAGTTCAGGTAAGTCAGTACATGTTGTAGGTGCTTTTGTGTCAAAATGTAAAGCTTAAAGTAGCACTGGTTATTTTGACATGTAGACCATCTCCTTTTAGAATGTAGAAATATAAATAGGAAGAAAAAGCCGTGCTACCAACAAGTGATAAAAAATAAAGCAATATTTCATCTTCAAGATCTTCTGGGTCTTATACTCCTGATTTCTCAGGACCTTGTGTAGGAAAAGAAAGGATAATCTGAACTTGGAAAAGAGAGAACTTTATGAACCCGGTCCATAGTCAGAGTAAAACAATGCAGCTGTGATTACCCTAGTAATGATTTACTCCATTACAAATTCTTAACATTTTTTTCCCATTAATGGAGAAAAAAAAGACTAAAATATTAGGTATACCATGAGTTAACAATATGTAACTGACAATATAGGAATGCAGGCTAGCTTGCAATATTTTTTAAAAGGTTGGTTGTTTTTTTAAAAAAAAAAAAAAAGATTGTAAAACCTTTTCTAAAGATTTTTATTGAATATTCTTGTATGATACCTGTATGTTCACACTGCTTTTGGCTAATCATAGGAGATGTGAAATATAGGAGAATTCTAAGATAACTCAAATGAATAGAAATATTTAAACTGGTCTTTCAGACACTACATTTTACTACTATAATTCTTGTAGTGAGCACTATGAGTGAAGGAAATGGGAGTATATCACTGCAATGTAAGGTGCAGATGCTGATTTCAAGGGGACAATATATGTAAGACCTACGATAATAGTGAAAATAATGGCCTAAGCAAACTATGATTTCAATTTACTAGTTCTTAGTTCTGGTTGTTCTGACCAGAATGTAAAAATTATGTTTTTCAAAATAAAGTTTTAGTCTAGAAGCCAACAATCATGATCAATCTCTGACCACTACCTCAGAATAGCTAGGCCTACAAAAAACTCAAGCGCATCCTAGGAAAACCAGCATAGTTCAAAAAAGTAAACTTCTAAAACCAAAATCACACACATATGCAGTTGCTGTTGGATAAACCTAAAAACTCAGACTGGAACTTAAAAACCTAACTAGCATATTTGGCCCATCTGGTGCTTTTACTATTCTGATAATTTTATGCTGATGTGGCTTCTTTTTTAGGTCATTCAAACTCATGATTTTCTCTCCCTAGTGGATATAAAATTTATGTTGTTGCTTCCAGGAGACTGAAAACCTGGACTAAGACAGATCTTTGCTTTACCTGCCAGAGACTAGTAGAGTACCGCAGAGAGCAAAAGTTGATGGTGCTGTACATCTGTGCATTCAACATTCGGTGGCACTAAGCCACTAGTCTCTTTTCTGCATGACCAACTGACTAATTACTGTACTTGGCCTTTTTGAGTCCCTTCAATTAATGCAATGTGCAGTTGCACACAGTGATGGAGTCACCCATACAGAACAGAATCCAAGCCAGAATTAGGCTCTAAGTCCCAGAAGCACCTGTTACAAAGTGTCCAGATGGTCTGGTCTTTGTGGGGAAGTGTCAAGAATTGACTTATCTGTCTTTCTTACTTTTGGTTTAAGGTCATAAACACGATTCTTTTGAAGCAGAAAGCCAATTGCATTTAGGGGGGTGGGGTAGGGGAAAGAAAAGGGAAAAAAAAAAAAAAGAAAAAAGAAAGAAAGAAACCTTAGGACAAATGCAAAACCCAGTACATTTGTAAATCTTAATAACCCAATGGAACTCATTGTTATCATGTTCCCGGCAGGCAAATGGGATTAGCTTGTGATTACAATGCAGCCTTCAATATAATTAGATAGATTTATTTAAACACAGCTGTAAACCATAAAAATGTGAAATATTTAGTGACCATAAATTCCACAGTTTGTAAATTCAAACTTAAATCTCCAATCAGCTATTTTGCTGTGGTTTTGTTTAGTAACAGTAGAAAATATTGCTCTTCTTTCACTCTCTTTTTTATGGATATCGTCTTTTTGAGCTTGTAACAGTGAGGAGTGTTCCTGAATGCTGATTCACTTTCTAACAGTACATTGCCTCATTCATGAATGTTTTTCCTTCTTTGAAATGTGACATTTGAAATCAGTGACTCCATTGACAATAGAGTATGCATCCCATGCCTTCTCATGAGGTGGAGGAAGAAATATAAGTTTTATGTCTGCTCCTGAAAGCAGTGAGCATATCTCAAACAAGAACTAGGAACAGCAGTCATGGCTTCCTTATAAGATTGTTTTAATAAAACAAGTCATGGATGATATTAACAGCAGTAAAAGTAATAACTGTCTGTTTCAAGAATTACTGAAAACCCTTCTTTTCTTACTTTAAGTCTCTGCTTCTTTCTTTCCTTCCATCCATACTTCTCTCCTCTTGCTGCCTTTATATAGCTGCTTGACATAGGAGAGAAGAGAGGGGTAAGAAAGGAAGAGTGCATTGAGGAAGGGAGAGAAGAAGCTATTTCAGTAGAAGGAAAAAAGGAAGAAGGTAATAAAACATATTTTCTTGCCACCAATCATTTGGCTTGTATCAAATATTTATCCTTCTCTGTAGTGTCTATAAACTCTAAAGACCTTAAACCCCTAATATGGGTTAGTGTTGGGTTGGTGTTGATTTGGGTGTGGTGTGTGGTTTGTGTGGGGTTTTTGTTTTATTTTGGTTTGGCTTTTTTTGTGGTTTTTTTCATTGGTTGGACTAGACCTTAAAAGGTCCCTTCCAACCTAGGTGGTTCTGTGATACACCAGTCTGAAATACCTCTGTATGTTTATTTAACACAAAAATAAACACACCACAATTAGCTTTCTGAGTTCGTAACCCCAATTTGAACAACAGTGTTAACTGAATTCATGATAGTCACATTGAAACCATGTTTATTTCTATTATTCATAAGTACTGATATAATATTGGCTACCATAACATGTGTCAGACGCATCCAAATTATTTTTAAGCCTAAAGTACAGTAAGTAGCAGATACCACCCATAAGTATGGATTGGTTTTATTTTGTAGTTGATGCATAATTTTCCTTGGATTTTTGAGAATGTATACTGAACAAAATTTCTGTATTTTCAGTGGCTCAAGACACATATGCTACTTGAAATAAGTCTAAGTGAATTTATTCACATGATGTTTTAAAATAGGAACATTAATCAATGTTTCACTGGATTTTGGAAGAATTTTCTCACAGATTCTTCTCATGGAAGTTTCATGAGGAAAGGATATTTTTCATTATGTCCCACAGACAGAGAATGGAGTATTTGCTCTTAATTGTAAAAGTGATAGGAAAGCTAAGCTTCTATTTTTGTTAAATGTGGAGACACAATACAGGGCAGAAAGGCTGAGTCATACTTCAGCTTAATTCTCATACTTAAGCTTCATCCTCACTCTATTTACGTACAAAAATGATGAAATATTGCATATCTTAAGTTCTAAGAAAGAACAGCGGATCCACCAACGAAGGTCTACAGATGTGGGTGTTTATCTGGGCATTGTCCTAGTTGTATCTGAGCAGTCAAATGTGAGGCAGAACTGCACTTCAGACCCACATACGTAGGCAAGTGTGTGTTGCAAGGGAAAAATATTGGGCCAGATCCAATGACCCAACAGAGTTGAGGATGCTGGAGCTCCATGCTCCCAGGTGCAACCTGTAGCAAGGCTGAGCATGTATTCCATGTAGGCACATGCATATAGACCACACATGTTCACCACAAATATACATATATATAGGGTAGACTGCAGTGATCAAGACAGGCACGTTCAGCCCTCATACCCAGACACCACAAGCAGCCTTATTCTGCTCCCCTTCTTGTCTGAGAAGGATGTTCCACTAGTAAGAGTATCTTACACATAGGCACATCTATACATATGTAGGCACATAGGCACAAGGTGAATCCCTCTAGCAGCTGGGCTCAAACACAGCTCAGTGGGTGTCCCTGGATCCCAGTCTCCTTGTTTGCTAGTATTTGGACATACGAGCCCCTGAGGCCGTAACTCTACTCGCATCACTAGTACAGACCCTCTCTTTCTCTCATACATGCACACATCTGGTCAGAACTTTGTTGGTCTCCCAGTAATCAGCCTCCTGTGGTCTTGCTCTTGGAGATGCACACATAACCCTGTCTCTTCTACCACTTCACTCACTCACTGGCTAGTCCAGCATGATATTTGCTAGCCATCACACATTCACTTGCAGGCCCATGCTCTCTACAGGTGCTGGCACAACTAACACTGAGGCCTCATGACATGAGGTCCCATTACAGTGGCTGGCAGTTAAGTCTACTCAGACCTGCCACATGGGTCCTCCAACTTGTGATCTGACTCCAGTTGCTGCACTAAGACCCACATACGCATACATACACACACACAGAGTCCCTCACCCAGGAAAGACTTAGAAAGGAAATTAATAAGAAAACAGGGCAGACTGTTCTGACCAGGCATAGGGCATAGCCAAGCAAGTGTACTGACTAGCAAACTATTTACACATGCCTGAGTCCTTTTTATCCCCTTTTGCATCTATTTTCCCATCCTTGTTCCTCCCCAAATCACCTAAATAAATTTCCTTCCTTTGGTTCCTCCTCAAAATATCCCATAATAAGTTCTGTGCCCTCCTGTAATGCTCTTGCCCTGCAAGCATAACGTGTTCTACACCCCTGGATAGCAACCCACCTCAATCCAAAAGGAGCTCCAACATTGTCTTATTTCAGTAGGTTTCATGTCTGAGGCTTTTCTGGGACAAACAGACAAAGTGGTCTTTCCTCTGAGTCTTTAAATTGTGTTCCTGCCTGTCATGGTGCCTCTGTACTCCCCTGGGCTTGTGGAGATGGGTCATTGGTGGGCTAGTAGCTCCTGTGACATGGCGGAGAGTAGGCAGGGCAGACTATTATCTTTCTGTACTCTGTTGTAGGCATGCAGACAAGCTCTTACCGCATAACTTAATACGCATATCTGCTACCACAGATATACCTCACAGTCTGCTCAGTACTGCTCAGTCTGGCTTCTAGAAACCAGCTTTCTCTATTGAAAAATATGAATTAAGTGCAACTGAGATAGCTGAAAATAATATGTATTTTAAAGCCACAAGTTGTACTGAACTTCAGGTGTCATTCTTTTGGAAACTCATATTTATGTCATCACTAATACAATTGTTATAGAGCAAGGAATATTTCAAGAATTTAGCCATACTTTAGCATGGCTAATTATAGAAAAGACCTCTATCTTCTAGATAATAACAGATAATTAATCTTCCTAGTTTCTAACTGCAAACAATACATATCATATCAACATATCTATATGTTTATATATATACTATTTTATATATAATGTAAGATAACGTAAAATATATAGATATGATTATAAATGACAAATTAGGTGTTTTCATGTCAATTTTTTTTGTTTTCATCTCATACTGAGTAAAATTCATCCCATCTAACCTCTGATGTCTAACAGCTAAGCATTTAAATCCAAGTCACTTCAGACTTTTTCCTCATACTCGCCTCAAAGAAATACATACCTCCAGGGGGAGATAAAGGCATCTAAGAGAAGTAATAAGAATGACTGCTATCATCTGGATGTGCTTACCTTCGTTCATTAATCCAAGATAACTAGCTAAGACTTAGATATCTATACTTCACGTAAATAAAGTAGTTTGAATCCAGCTTCATGTAAGACAAAGGTAGAAAGCAGCTGTCAGAGAACATCTCCATATCCATCTGAAATCCAAAAGTTTCTTTTATTACATCTTTTCTATAAGAAGAAATTCAATAAAAGACCAAGAAATTAAATGCTGATAGCATTTTTCATTTCCTTTGAAAATGACTTTGTGAAATTCATAGTCATGGGCACACAGGTCATTTAAGAGAAAAAGACCTAATTTACTGGAACACACCAAATCAGTATCTGACAGAGAAAAGACATTTTACAGTCTCTTCCTAACTTGATTCGACATAAATATGAAGGAGGAATTAACATCCTGAAGCATGTCATACTTCCACTCCTACCTGTTCAGTCAGTGACAGGGTGAAACTGTAGCTCTTCTCATCATTCTTAGTAATAGCATAAGATCCTTTGCTCAAAAACACAGCTGAAATCAAAATCCTCATTTAATAATACTTCCTTAAAAAGACACATAACTTTTCTAGGAGTCATTAACAGTTTACTACAGTCAGAGCAGATAGTATCTCTTCGTTTGCTTCTGCCTTTCCAAACAAAACCATGACAAATCTTGAAGTCAGATAAATACCCTACATTGATTAGTTACATAGAATATTTGCACAGTAAAATGGGTACTTACAGGATGCAATTCACTTCACCCTGTAGTGGTGAGCTCTCCTTTCCCCCCTCTTTCTCCCCTAGCTCCTGCTCCAGCTATAACCATCAGTGGGAGTTGTGATGAGTTGCACCTGGACTTTGGGGGATGGCTGGCAACACAGCCAAAACACTGTGAGACCCAGATGTTTTGTTCCCATGAGAATACAGTTATAGGCAAATTTTCTTACTCTATAAATAGTGGACAACTGAAGAGCCCTTTGAGCAGTCCTGCATGGCAGTGGGTTGCATGCCAGGATCTCCCCTTGAGCAGGGATCGTCCCTTAGGGTTATGCTACTCCTTGAGGTTGAGAGATTCCTTGACACAACAGGTTCTCAGTAAGTGACCAATAGCATGCTGAACTTTGAAATCTTAGCTAAGTAATATAAGGGATTGATTGCACATATACAATCCTATAGACTTAAACTATTGAATGAGTCTGGGACTAGGACTGTATCCAGCTGCACCCAGACTCCTCTCTGAGAAGGAGTTTAGAAAGCAAGGGGATCCTTTCTGAACCCTGAACCTTGTGACTCAATGGGAGGGTCTCCCTGACAGTTTGTCTGACCCTGTCCTCTATGCAGTAAACAATAAAGTTTACCTTACCATCGAATTTCGTAAAACACTGTCACATTTAACACTTACTTTGATAAATCACTGTTTTACCTTAATAAATATTTCACTACTTTGCTCTCACCAGTGAAGTTAATCACTACACCCACGACACATCCTATATTTGGTATCTCAAATAGACAGTATCAATTGTTCCTTATTAATTGTTAACCTTTGAATACAGAAGCCTAAACTGACTTGCTCAGTTGTAGGTATGTGCTTGGAATCTTGCCCTAAATTTCCTGGATATTCTCCTCTATTTGGTATAAAAATCAGTATCAGACTTTCTGTTTGCTGAAGTCAGTATTGCAATGAACATTTTTTTCAGATGACAGTCAGTCATGGGATAGAGAAAATACAGGCTTGGTTGCATACAGCAGACCAAATTTATATTCTGTATACAGAGAGTATAGAAGTCCAAACAAATCTTAGTAGGAAAGTTTGTGGATGAAGATTTTATGCAAAAAATATTTGAAGGAAGTTTCAAACTTGATGAAACACAAGGGAAAATGCTGGCAGAAAATTCAAGGTCCATCTAAAATTTTTAATGAAGAGTGAAACATTTGATTTGTAAAGGTAATTTCATCTTTTGAACTTTTCTGTTTTATACAGGATTGATATAAAAACAAACTAATATGCCTAAACCCATCGCATTCAAATCCAATCTGTACTATTTACACCAATGCTTTTATGCCCATACTTTAGTTTTCCAGTGCTTTTTATTGCTCACATCTAGGTAAAAACACAAAGGAATACTATTTATCTTTAGAAAAGCCTATGAGGTCTATACACATGGAGTCATATGTATACATAAATTGTCTGTAACTGCTGACTTAATTCATGTATATATTTTTCTCATATCAACCTGTTTAAAGTAAGGAAAATCAGCTCTCAAACTGGCCCTTTCAATTCATAAATATTTCAATTAAAATTAAGGGAGAAAGTAATTTTTAATTCCTCCATAAAGTAGGCTGTTCTATATTAAAAACAGTAACAATTTATGAGCTGTCAGTATTTTGCAAAATCTTTTACTATCACTGACTTTCTATGACTTGTACATTTTGAAAGTACTTTCCAATATTTAAATCATTGAAATGGACCTTCTCTGTTCCTGTTTCCTTCCTCAATAAACAAACAAATGCAAATAAAAACAAGCAACCCTCCTTTCCTTTAGTTAAGGAGCTCTTCTTCCATAAGTCTTTTGGAGGAAAAAAAAAAAAAAAAAAAAAAAGTCTAGTTCTTATTTCCTATTTATTATAAAGGACTTGCCTTTTCCAGAATTATTTTCTGTACTCATATTTTTTTTTCAGGTCTGCAACTATAGCTAACTTGTCACCTTAATTCTCTTGAGTCCTTTATATTTTTTCTATATTCTTTATATATATTTTTACTGCTGCAGAAGAGAAGGCAAACCTTAGCAAATGTTGCATTCTAGAGCACCTCTTTAGTTGTCCTACTGTGTTAAGGGCTGTAGGCATTGAAGAAGTCATCTACTCCCATGTAAGCATCATGCTTTCACCATAAAAACAAATATATGAGAAAGGTTTTATGTCATTTCTGAAAATATTTTTAAGTGGTTAATAAGAACAAATACATTCTTAAATCTGTAGTTTGTACTGGATGTTTTAGAAACATACAGACAATATATACAATAAACCTTCTGAAGTAGGAGGGTATTAAAGCAACTTGTTTTCCAGAAGAATTGTTTAGATTGTTTTCTAAAGGTTCAGAACAAGTATCTGTGTATGTGTTCAGAGGCCTGACATTGGTTATTTCTGTTTGGCTGAGGATGTCAGGAGTCAGGTCATCCTGGAGAGGAGGAAGATTATGCAATAATTACAAAGGTGAAATGGAAAAGACTGAAAATTCTGCTTCTCTTCCCATTCCTGTGTTAGTCTCAGAACTTGCAGCAGGCGATTCCTTCTATCTCTGGGGTGCTTAAGTATATTCAATGGAATATTTCTGAGGATATTGCCAGATCCCCAGTTTGTCTCACAGGAGGGGAAGATGAAACAGATAACATGAAAGCCCAGAATTTTTTCTACCACATCTCTTTTTTTCTTAATTTTGCCATACTGGAAAACTGTCTGCACTGAAAACGTTCCCGTGTATTTCCTCAGTCCGCTGCTGAAGGCTTAGTATGTTTGTGCTATGTTTGTGGCTCTTTCCTGTAAAGAATCATTGGAATCTCGTGTACCACCCTGAGCCCCACATCAACTAGCGTGTTGCTTTCTGTATCACAGCTGAGGGAACTGATGTTTACAACTGCATGGGGTGTAGGTGGCAAACTCTTGGTAGCAGGAGGTGGATGCAAGGACAGACTCCTTGAGGAGAGGCCAGGACTGACCCGAGAAAGACACAGCTGGTCCCAGCCGGCTCCAACCTACCCATCTCAGAGCATGGCTGAGCTCTGCATCCAAGGTGGTTTGGCTGGGATAAAATGTTTGATGTGATATCTGTGACACTTTTGATGTCTTTTTCACTGGAAATGTAGTTGATACAGTAATTTTGTCTGTGAAACAAGGCTTTCTGCACCAGGGTTGGTGGGGGCTGTGTTGTGAGTGAGAGAGATGGTTCAAGACCCTTCCTGGATCTCAGAAAGAGATCAAGAAAGACCCAACAACAACAGTAGACTGAAAAGAGGAATGCAGACAGTGAGTAAAGCTTACTTAGAGAGCAAGTAAGTCTCTTCAGATGCTCGGGACCCCATGTTTGTGCAGCTTCAGACAGATCCCGGATGGATTTACCCACAGCTTGCTGACCAGATCCCATCCGTGGAAAGCAGCTCCTCCTTTTTGGTCTTTTTGTGCTGTTTTAAGGTTTTCTTTCAATAAAACAACTCCATTTATCATTCCTGCTGTCAAATAGAGAGGATGTTCACAGGAGAACTTCTCGCTGGACTTGTAGACAAAGGCAAGGCCTCGCAGGTGGCATAATCGGTCACAGTGCAGCACAGCACAGGTGTGGACCTCTTCAGGTTAACTGCTACATGGGTCGCTAACTCCTTGATACAAAATGGTTTTGTGGTCAGGGTCACTACACATGGTATCTATGGTCTCATACAAGCTGGATGTCAGGTAAAGTAAGATCAACCACAGCAATGCAAGAAAGGACTGAAAAAGTTGTGATGCCTAATTCCATGATTAAACACGATTTACTGTTATAGGATTTCAGACTATGCTTACAGGTGCCTGGTGTCTGAATTAAAAGCACTGAAATTTAGTATTTTAGTAACTAAGATGTTTCTGTACTCATGAATTAAACAGTGAGAATCTTATCAGGCACTGAAATTTGATCATCTGTGTTCTTATGAGTGTCTTTGACACGGGTTATGATCATGGGAATAATTCAGAAGTAGGCATGAGCCATGGAATGTCTTCACCATTAGTTCTTGTTTTGGGAATTCATAGAGTTTAAACTATTGGCATAGGCTGCTCTATGCTAATTCACTGTGGTGTTAGCTTAGTTTGCTAGCACAGATGCAGCTTACACAGTTTCCCTGAATATTGGCTTGTTTTCTTCTGAGGACGGGTGTTTAAAACATTCTTTGTGTTTTATTTTGGATTCAAGACCATCAAGTTAGGCTTTATGGATCGCAATAATGGATATCAAAATATTTTCTTGTATTTAAAAGTGATCAAAAGGTAATGACCCGAATTTGCAAATTCAACTCTACCTAAGTCTCTTCGTGAATAGGAGTCATAGACAAATAAGCAAAATTTAAGTTATGACAAGGAATAGTATAATATTCCAATATAATTGTTTCCTTTATTCTTGTGGCAGAGACCGACTTCAGGGCAGGTAAGACTGCGCTGGGGAGGGAATCTGCAATGAAAAAGGCCAATGGAAAGCTCTTTTGAGGGCTTTTTGATGCTGGGAAAAGCCCTCTGCTCCTGCTGGTGGCTGTCAGTCGGTGGGCCATGTTACTGAGTGGGCCTGGGCAGAGCCAGCACCTCCTGTGGCAAAATTAAATGAGCCGCCAGGTTATAAGAAGCCTCTGAGAGGGCAGTGCCCACCAAGCACTGAGCAATCAACTGGTGATTGGGTGTGTGTTCTGGCTGGTGCCTCACATGGCCGCAGCTTGTATGGCAGGGTCCTGAGCCTCTGCCATTGTATGAGGTAAATTCAATCCCTTTAAATAGTCAGACAAGTAGTGCATTCATCCCAACTGACCCTTCAACTGTCTCTTGCTTGCAGACTATGGTTGGTTCCCCGTCAAAGGCTATTGTTAGGAAAGCTGTGGGAACCCAGGCAGAGGCCCCATGCAAAATGTGGGTGTCCAGGCCTCTGGCTGCAGAGAGTGCCAGAGCCTGGCCCTTGCAATGGAGGGTAGCAGGAATAACACGTGTGTCAGGTGCAAGCAGGTGAATGGTCTCCGCAGCCTGGTGGTTGAACTGAAGGAGGAAGTAGAGAGGTTGAGTAGTATCAAGGAGTGTGAGAGGGAGATTGACTGGTGGGCCCACTCCCTGGGAGCAAGGGAACATGTTGAGACCTCACATACATCAGAGGAGCCTCTCCCCACTTCTCACCAGGCAGTAGGAGTGGATCTCAGAGAAGAGGGGGAATGGAGACGGGTCCCTGCTCAGTGAAGCAGGCGAATCCCTGCCCCTCTGCAGAACCGGTACAGAAAGAGGATCTGGCTGTTGGAGAGGAGGATGGTACATCTAGGCCGGAAATGCCAGAAGGACCAAGTCGCCGTAGGCTTGGCATTACAACTAGTTCCAAAAGGAAAAACAGAAAGGTCATTGTTGTGGGTGACTCTTTTGAAGGGGGCAGAGGGACCAATATGCCATCCTGACCTGCTTCACAGGGAAGACTACTGCCTCCCTGGGACATGGGTCAGGGATGTATTGGACAAAGTTCCTACTCTAGTAAACCCTTCTGATTATTACCACCTTTTAGTATTTCAGGTGGGCAGTGATGATGTGGGAAGAAGGAGACCAAAAACAATTGTAAGAGATTTCATAGCCTTGGGGTGGGTGCTTAAGGGATCGGGAACACAAGTTATGTTCTCCTCTATCCCATCAGTGGCTATCATGAGTGAGGAAATTAAGAGGAAGAGACAACAGGTCAATTCGTGGCTCTGGGACTGGTGTTATGAGCAGGGCTTTGGATTTTTTAATCATAGGTGAGACACCTGGCCTGCTGGTGGCAGATGGGATGCACCTGTCCCAGAGGGGGAAAAGAATTTGGGGGCAGGAATTAGCAGGGCTCATTGACAGGGCTTTAAACTAGATATGAGGGGGGAAGGGGAAATAACTGGGATTAAACCCAAGGGAAACATGCCAGGGTTTGAGGGATGGTGGGCTAGCAAGCACCCTTGCTCTGCCATTTCATTTGAGAGAAGTGATAGACACCTAGAAATTATGCAAACACCTGAGAGGGGTCTGGGAGGAAATGGGGCCCACACTCACAAAATAGATGTTGGAACCATTAGCTCATCTGAAGTGCATCTATACCAATGCATGCAGTATGAACAACAAAGAGGAGGAGCTTGAAGCCATGATGCACCAGGAAAACTATGACACAGTGGCTATCACAGAAACGTGGTGGGATGCCTCACATGACTGGAGTGCCACAATTGATGGCTACAAGTCTTCAGGAGGGATAGACAGGAAAGGAAAGGTGGCGGAGTGGCTATGTTAGAGAATGCTATGAGAGCCCAGAAATTAATTATGGTGATAACGGGGTTGAGAGTGTTTGGATTAGGATAAGGGCCAATAGAGGTGATATTGCTGTGGGAGTCTGCTATAGACCTCCCAACCAAAGCAGTGAGGTGGATGAAGCCTTCTATAAGCAACTGGGAGAAATATCGCAGTCGCTTGCCATTGTTCTTGTGGGGGACTTTAACCTCCCTGATATCTGCTGGGAGTACAACATGGCAGACAGGGAGCAATCCAGGAGGTTCCTGGAATGTGTGGAGGATAACTTCCTCATGCAGCTGATACGTGAGCCAACCAGGGAAAGTGCCCTCCTGGACCTGCTCCTTGCGAACTTGTGGGGTAAGTAAAGGTTGGAGGCTATCTAGGGCACAGTGATCATGAGATGGTTGAGTTCTCAATCCTTGGAGAAACAAGGAGAGGAGTTACCAAAATTGCCCCCTTAGATTTCTGGAGGGCAAACTTTAATCTGTTCAGAAGACTGCTGGACAAAATCCCTTGGGAGGATGCCCTCAAGGATACACGAATCCAGGAAAGATGGACATACTTCAAGAAAGAAGTCTTAAAGGCAAAGGAGCAGGCTGTCCCTGTGTGCTGAAAGGCAAGTAGGTGAGGGAGGAGGCCAATCTGGCTAAATAGGGGCCTTTTGCTGGATCTCAAAACTAAAAGGAGAGTCTACAATCTTTGGAAGAGGGGGCAGGTCTCTCATGAAGATTACAAAGAGGTAGCAAAGCTATGCAGGGAGAAAATTAGGAGAGCTAAAGTGCAGCTAGAGCTCAACCTAGCTGCAGCCACTAAGGATAATAAAAAATGTTTCTATAAATTCATTAACAACAAAAGGAGGATTAGGGAAAATCTCCCTCCTTTATTGGATGCAGAGGGAAACATAGTCATGAAGGATGAGGAAAAGGCTGAGGTGCTCAATTCCTACTTTGTGTCAGTGTTTAGCAGTGGAACTAGCTGTTCCCTGGACATGCAGCCTCATGAGCTAGGAGACAGGGAGGGGAAGCAGAACGGAAGAGGGGAAGCACAGTTAAAGAGGAAGAGATCAGTGACCTGCTCTGCCGCTTGGATGCACACAAGTTTATGGGACCGGATGGGCTACACCCAAGAGTGCTGAAAGAGTTGGCAGACATGCTTGCCAAACCGCTTTCCATTATTTACATGAAGTCACGGGTAACTGGGGAGGTCCCAATGGACTGGAGTGTGGCAAATGTAACACCCATCTACAAGAAAGGCAAAAAGGAGGATCCAAGAAACTATAGACCTGTCAGTCTGACCTCAATACCAGGGAAAGTCATGGAAAAGGTCATCTTGAGAGCCATCACAAGCCACATAATGAGCAACCAGGCAATCAGGCCTAGACAGCATGGGTTTATGAAAGGCAGGTCCTGCCAGATGAACCTGATTTCCTTATATGACAAGATGACCCGATTATTGGAAGAGGGAAAGGCTGTGGATATTGTATACCTGGACTTTCGAAAAGCATTTGATACTGGCCCCCATAGAATTCTTGTGGAAAAGAAGGTCCCAAAGAGTGGTGCTCAATGGATTTAAATACAGCTGGTGGTCAGTCACAAGTGGTGGGCCTCAGGGCTCAGTGTTTGGGCCATTTCTGTTTAACATCTTTATTGATGATCTAAATAAGGACATAGGGTGTATCATCAGCAAGTTTGCAGATGACACCAAGTTAAGCAGGAATGTTGATTCACATGAGGATAGGGAAGCTCTACTCTCTAAGAGAGACTTAGATAGATTGGATCTTTGGGCCAATGTTAATGGTACGAGCTTCATCAAGGCAAAGTGCCAAGTCCTGCTCTTGGGCCACAAAAACACCATGCACTGCTACAGGCTTGGGGAAGTGTGGCTGGAAAGCTGCCTGGCAGAAAAAGACCTGGGGGTTCTAATTGACAAGAGGCTG
>JAOQGH010000001.1:165879423-165903431 GCA_025769975.1 Gallinago jamesoni
ACCATCCCTGGATGTGTTTAAGAGTCGTTTAGATGTGGTGTTGGGGGATATGGTGTAGGGGAGAACTTTGTAGAGTAAGGTCGATGGTTGGACTGATGATTCTATGATTCTATGATTCCAGAGGGAAGTCTGCTGTTAAAGATATTTTCCTTATGATTTACTAAATGTGGGCCATGTAATAATTTTGAGATTGGTACTGGCTAAGGGTACAGCAAATAATGCTGTTTTTACTGGTTTTCCTGGTTTTACTACTTTTTCTGTATAGAAGTTCCAGAAGGATATTAATAACATTAACTCATCTAGGATATCTAGAAAACATCTTGGCAAACTTCTCTGATTTTCTATGTGTTCTTTTTGTTATTCTGAACTTTTCAGTCAAATTCAATCTTCAAAGGCATTGCTCTTACTCTCCCAGGAAACTACTGTTTTAAAAGGGAGATATGAAATTGATGACATTAGTAGCTGGGGCAGAATAGGCTGTATCTGATTATCAAGATTGAATGATAGCATTATCTAGATGATACAAAATGCTTGGATCCAAAAATAGATCTATTGCCAGCTGAAAATTTTATACATTTTGTTGATATGTTATTGCTTTTTTTCTGGAATAGTATTCATCATCAGTGACACAATATATAACTAATTAGTTATTTTGAGGTCATATTTTTCCTTATTATACATAACCAGCAGAATATAGTTTCTTAATATGGAAAATAGTTTGTATAGCAATAAATTCATTGCCTCCTCTACTAAAGGGAGTACATGGGAATGCATGCAGGGTCTTGCTAAAATCTTGAACCATGTGCAATTTGTTGAGAAATATTTAACTCGGGAAGCAGAAGAATAGCAATTGCAATAGCTTTCACACAGTTCATTAGGCCTGCTTTTTTTTTTCTTCTGCCAGTGGGTTGGATCTGTGTGACCTTAATAACTTCAGTGATATCACCCTTAAATTACAGTGAATGCCATCATCAGTACACTGTGCCTGTCTAAAAGATTGCCTTACAGGCTGTAGAGCTGAAGTCCAAACAGCTTTCTAAAGAGACATCTTATTCCTATGGGGATCTTACAAGTGGCAAACACACTGTCTGGACATACCTTATGGTCTTAATATTATACTGCAGCATGCTTATCTTCTGGCCAAGTTTGTGCAGACAAAACCCAAACACAGAAACATCCTAGCATAGTCACTATTTGCTGGATAGAAAACCTAATCTTGAGGGAGGTTTTGGGGAGTACTGAGGCTAACATCTGTTACTTACATAATTCTTCCTAAAAGTGAAGTAATGTGTGTAATTCTAGTGCCTGAACATGGCAACATGTTGGATACTCTATATTAACATGTGGCTGATACTTGCCACCCACAGATGGCCCAATTGTCCTGTAGGTCCCATACCCATAGGTATGTTGAGTACATTTTAGTAATTGTAGTGGTGCTATATGACTACATGACTACATGACCTCACCCAAATTGTTCCCTTGATTTCCCATGCGAAATAATCTTTGACTGCAGACATGGAATCAAGATAAAGAAGTCTAAAATTTTATGGGTAAAAAAGCATTCAAGCAAAGACAGATAATATTCTAAAGTTTCACAGGCTTCTTTTGATTTGGAAAATTGAAATTCAGTGAAAATTTAATTCAGTGAAAATGTTATCTCAGCCCTGTAAGGCAGAACAGGTTGGAAATCTCAGTGGCAGTTTCCTCTAAAATGGCTTAAACTTGTCAAACTTAGCCTGACTGCTGCCAGCATGGTAGTATTTATATATTTATTTACTGAAAACACTACTGACAGTCTCACTTTCCTCTTTCTGGTAGTACCAGAAGCAGAAACAGTGAATATCTTCCTCCATTCCCCTTTAGACTTCCCAAAAGGCCAGAAGCTGTCTTTTGTTAACTGTTTCCTTTACAACATTTTGTCTGTCCTTTGGCTTCTGATTCTTTCTTCTATGTATATTTTTATTTTCTTTTATCTTAAATTTGTTTGACCTATTGGATCTTTCAGGGGCACTCCTTGTCAGCTATCCATTTTAGCAGCCAAAGTTAGTCTAGCACTGCTATCCTCATTGTGTCAGTTGTCTCCTCCTTGAACCTATAAAAATGTGTGATGTAAGCACAGGATTTTTCCTATTATCACACTGAACAAAGGAGTGTTGTTTAAAATGGCACTGCAATAGAAAAGACACGTATGTAAAAAATATTAGTCGATCTCACTCTCACTTTGAGTCTATACAGTTGTAAATGAAGGAACATAGAAAAATGTGAATCTGCTTTCCTCTTCAAACTGTTATTATACTTATCCACAGCAGCCTAGAATTTCATAGGTTCTTAAGAATGACAATGTATTAAACAACAATGCATGTGCAGTAAAAATAAATGCATTTTATTTTCTATTTAATGCTATTAAAAGTCTGCTATAACAAAAAAAAAAAATTGTCTCCGGGCAATGATCTTAAAGAAATTAGATATGCAACAAACCCCATAAAATATTCTCTGCCATTGGGATTTGACATGCCTTCGTTTGCAGTCTGTAGTGGACATGGATTCTGGGATGCAAGTGCCCTAAGATCCAAAAGACAGTCCTTGTGGCTGCACTTATGACTGAAATACACACAGACATCCGGATAACTTATAACCATCCAAATACCTGATGCAAGCCCAAATGTTTAAGAGACTTTATGAAGAGTTTGGGATTATTTTCATCATAACAATGGGTGTCCTACATATATTGTAAAATGCAATTATTACTCAACTGGAATAATTAAGAATAAAATTTTATTGTATCTTGGTATTGAATTGAGAAATACTTGAACACAGAAGAATGTCTCATGTTATAAATACACCTTCTTCTATAAAAGATGTGGGTTTTGATGTTTTCAAAGATAAATAAAATAATGTTTTGCAAAATCTTTCACAATTGCTGTCTAGTAGCACAAAGGTGTAACACTGTGTAGCTCTATGAAAGTAGTGAATTCATTGGTTCTAAATAGCTCTGCACAACAAAATTCTTCTGTTAAAGTGATAGATTTATACAGCTGCATTTCTTTTTTCATTTTAAAAAGGTCAAGAATTGCAAATTACATAAATAGCATAAATTTTTATAGGTGTTTTTTTTTTTAAATCTTTATATTCCTCCAAACCATGTAAAATATTTTTGAATGGCAGCATGCTGAAACAGCGGCAGCAAAGCAGAGTCACTAACTGATGAAAAACCATTTGTATCTAGAATTTGAATGTATCCAACTCTGATCTTTAAAGCAGACATAAAATATTTTTTGCAGAAATACGAATAGTTGCATGTAATGCAAGAAATGTAAGGATCTATTATCTTCAGATCACTTGATGCATTTATTCTTGTAATTTCTGAGTGAGTGAAGAAGACATGATCTTTACTTAGGATTTTTGACATGTATTCTTTTTCCTGCTGTATTTATTTTACTTCCTCAACATACTATTCTGGAAGGCTGAGAAAAATGACTAACTAAAACTTTCTGAAAGCTATAATATTTTAAAAATATTTTATGTTGAGAACTCTCTACTTGTATTGGAAAACCCCAAGAAGCAAATATTAAGTTTTTGTTTTGTTTTCATCATTTGCAGCCCAGATATTTATCTAATTCTGTGCAAAATTAGTGAAAATAGTGAGTGGATCATAATGGTAAACTTTAATATAACTATCCAGTCTCTGAAATGCTAGCTTGTCATCTCCTAAGGAGTGTGGACAGATTTTCGTCTTTCGGATTGCCATAGAGATCTCCTTGTCTCCAGATACCAGAACAGCTTGTACATGAACAATTAATGCAACGCTTATTTACTGTGTAAGGTAAACATTAGCAAATAGTAGACCTACATCAAGAAAAGTTTACATGTGAAATGTAAAATGAAAAGATCAGATAATAATTTTATGTACTCTGTCATTTCTTTTCTAACTACCAACTTTGGTTGGGAATCTATACATATGTCTTCTTGCATAATAGGGCTGTAATTATGTCCATGAGGATGTACTTCAAAACATCAGTAAGCGATGAGAAGCGACGTGATAAGAAGAGAATGATGTAATCTTAGCCATCAGGAAAAAATAATCCAGATCATAAGTATGAAATCTGTTTTTTTTCTGGAATTTATTCTAAACAAGAAATTGCATTGATGCAGTTCCAGATGTATGAAGATCTGGAACTACTACAGTTGAAGAGGGCAACCAAGTGGGATACCAAGATACCTCAGAATATCTTATATGGCACTAAATCATGATGAGCAGATCAGCTGGAGCGCTGTCATGTGACACATACAGGACAACCAGGCAATCAGATCCAATCAGCATTGGTTTATGAAAGGCTAACCTGATCAGGGTAGCCTTAGTCAACATAGTCAGGTTGACTAACCCGATCTTCTTTTGTGACAAGGTGACTCACTTAGTGCACAAACAAATGTCTGTGGACATTGCCTACCTAGATTTCAGTAACGATATTGACTTTGTTTCCCACAACATTCTTCTGGAGAAACTGGCTGCTCGTGGCTTGGATGGGCCTGCTCTTCACTATTTAAAAAAATGGTTAGATGACTGGGCCCAAAGGGTAGTGGTGAATGGAGCTAAATCCAATTGGTGGCCAGTCACAAGTGGTGTTCCCCAGGGCTCAGTATTCAAGCCGGTTCTCTTTAATATATTTATCAACAGTCTGGATGAAAAGATTGAGTGCGCCCTCAGTAAGTCTGCAGATTATACCAAGTTGGGCAGGGGTCTTGATCTGCTTGATGGTAGGATGGGTCCACAGAGGGATCTGGACAGGCAGGATTGATGGGCCAAGTGCCAAGGGCATTAGGTTCAACAACCCCATGCAGCCTTACAGTCTTGTAGAAGAGTGGCTGGAGAGATGCCTGGCAGAAAAGGACCTGGGGGTGTTGGTGACAGCCTGACAGCTGACTGAATATGAGCAGCAATGTGCCCAGGTAACCAAGAAAGCCAATAGCATCCTGGATTGTACCAGGAATAGTGGGGCTAGCAGGACTAAACGCACTAAAGTACATTTATTAAATCTCATACAGTGCTTCACCAATATTTAATTAATATCACAGAGTTATAATATTTTAATCAATATTAATTGCAATGCAGCATTGGTGGGGTTCATTTGAAATGGCACAGTCATCCCACATTTAAATAATCTTACCACTGAATAACTTAATTCACCCTACATGGGACGTAAATACCCAACTATTGTGTTTATTCTGAGCATGTATCTGTGAATTTAGAAAGGTGTAAGGAAATGGAAAACTGGATTTTGAAGGCCAAATTATTCCACAGAATAACTCCATTGATGCCAGCAGAATTATTAGGAATATGCATTTGCTTTCCTGTCATAAGTGGTATGAGAAAAAGAGAGAAAGAGTTTTACAGAGCTTCTAAATTAGCTCCATCTCATCTCCCATCTATTCTGTCCCAAATTAATTCACACTGTCTTCCTTTGCTGCAAATAACAAGAAATGAAAAACAACCCAAACTACCATCCCGCTTCCTCAAATGCATTTGTCAGTGGCAATTTTGAATGCAACATTTCCTACCTAAGGAGGTAGTTGATTAATTTGTTCATGTTTAAACAAGAACTCAAGAAGCAGAACCAAAATAAGTCTTTGTTTTTCTGATTGCACAACCTGGAATAGACACAGTCCTGATCTATCTGGGAAGGCTAAATAAACATGTAGCTTCACTTGTATCTCATGAAATTGCATACATCCCATAAGAGACATGGGTGAGAGAAAGAGTAAAGAATTCTCAATCGTTGTTTTTCCCTTCATTGCTTTAACACAGACTAAATGAGCTACATCTGCATCTATCCAAGGTATCTCTGTTAAAATTAAAGATTTAAGTAATGTAATTTGAAGCACTCACCTGTATTTCTAAAAGGCAAACTTGGGAGATGGAGAATTTCCATTTAAGACCAACTCTGAAAAGCTAAATATAGTCTACCAGCTCTGTAAATGCTCACATAATGTAATTAGGGATTGGACATTGCAAAATAGAAAGTTTGGTACAGGTTATTGCATTCCATTTGCTAAGCTGTTTTTTTTCTTTCAGTATCTGGCACAAAAAAACCATGAAATTGCTTTCCCCACCTTGCCCAGTGCTTTTGGACTAAAATGACTTAATGTCAACAAAAGCTCACACTGCTCAGATAACTCTAATTATATTTTTTCCAGATGATATGATATGAAATATTTGCTAGTTTCTTTTACTGGCTTTACATGTATGTTCTGATAGAAACAAAATATATCTTCTCAGCAAAAAATACAGATGATTTTTTTTTTTTTTTAATTTATTTATGGACCAGTTGTAAAATTCTATCTAAATACACTGATTTTGGAACATTGTGAGAATATTGGTGATGAAAATAAGCACACATAAAAGATATTTAGGAAACCCTTCCCAAGTAGTATTTTTTTTTTTTTTCTTAACTGGGAAGAAAACTGCTGTCATATTAGAACTGACAAGCAAGCAATGAATAATCCAAATACACATAAACAAATAAAACCTGAAGGAATAATAATTTTCTCAGAGATCAGTAATGCCAAAAGAAGAAAGCTATTATTTAAAAATAAATCTGTGAAGCACAATGCAAGACCAAGCTAAGTTGTATATGCAATTATTTTGTATGTGCAACAGAACTAGTTTTAAAGGTTCGTTGGAAATTGTTCAATTAGGCATGTAGTACTGCACACCCGAATACCCTGTGTCTAATCCTCACTTGGACTAATAGTTGAAATTGCTTTTGAGGTGGTATTTCCATGTGTTTGTATTTATGCAATTGCACATTAGTGTGGCTTGAAATACATGCTTTAAATGGAGTATAGCATAGCCACAAGGTAGCACTCAATTAAGAGGACAAAGTAGTTATCTTGATTCTTGTTAAGTAAGAGTAAACATAGTCCAGAAGAAAATATAGGAACTATTAAGAAGAAATGAGTAAAGATGTAGAAACTGAAACACTATAATAGCCAGCACAGCCTGGCACAGTCACTGTGGGTTTTTGTTGTTTTTTTTTTGTTTTTTTTTTTTTTATTTTCACTGGAAAACCAGAATTTTAGAAAGTATTTTGTTATTGAAAAATTTTGATTGAAAAGTCAAGAGTTTTACCCTGGAATAAATGAAGTCAAGATGACTCACAGATTGTTCATTTAAATATTTTATGTTCACATTCTCCACTAGTCTTGAGACCTGGTTAGAATATGTCCTACACCTTTTTCATGGCAAAAAAAGTAGTGGTAAGGAATCATAGAAACAGTAAGTTAGCAGATGTGGTACATGAAAGGAAGTACAGAAAAAGACAAGAAATTACAATACGTATTAGATTCCTTTTAGCACAATTCACAAAAAAATGATTTGGAAATTACTGATGAAAAAAATAGTTTTTCAATGAACAGTAATCTTTGCAGCTCTAAAAAAAGATCTCAGTAACTGGAATATCTCCTGAAAAAGTTATTTAAAAGAAGTTACATAATTTGTCTATTTTTTCAAATCATCTTCTGAAACAAAATGTATTTTAAATAGACTGGAGGCTTCATTTTGGTTTTAGGGCTTCAACTGAACTTGAAAAAATATAAAACAAAAATTCAAGTGAAGATAATTTTTATATAGTGAAAATACCACTTCCGATTAACTTTGTGACAAATAAAATCACTTAAAGTGAGGGCAAGAACAACAGAGTTGTTATTTCATCCTGGTTATTTTCTATATGTGCATGATTAAACTCACATGAAGTTTGGCTGCTAAATATTAATATAGTTGACATACACTAACTACTGAGAAAGAGACAGTGAGAAAAAGAATGAAGGAATTACTTCCAATGAGTGGCCAACTTTGTGCAGGTAAATGCTCCCCTGGACATCAACTGATTACAATAGGAGAGTAGCTGCTTTTCTCCTATGTAGACACCTGCACTTGAGAACTAAATTTATTTGTTTATCATTTGGAGCTGAAACCCATTTAAAGCTCCTAGGATTCAAATTTTAGAATTTAGTTGAGTTGCCTTCTGATTAATATATACTTCTTATCTGATGGTACTACAAATATTAAAGTAGAAGCAAACTCTCCATCTGTGGACACAGTCTGTATGAAAATGACTTCTTGTTTGGTTATAGTTTGTACTGGTTCTTTGATTTTCTGCATTTAGAAGACTACATTTAACCATAGAATCGTAGAATCATACAACAGTTTGGGCTGGAAGGGAACTTTAAAGGTCATATAGTTCAATCTCCCCTGCAATGAGTAGGGACATCTTCAGCTAGATCATGTTGCTCAGAGCCCCATCCAACCTGACTTTGAATATTTCCAACCGCATCCATCCAGCTCCTTATCCACTAAGTGGTCCATCCGTCGAATCCATGACTTTCCAATTTTGAGACCAGGATGTCATGCCGGACAATGACGAATTCTTTGCACAAGTCCAGGTAGACGATATCTATTGCTCTGCCCTTATCCACCAAGTGATACTGCCACACACTTGGTGGTCAAGGGCAGAGCAACAGATGTTGTCTACCTGGGCTTGTGCAAAGCACAAGTCATGATTGGTGTGTTTAATATTCACAATGATAACCACCTTCTTTAAATAGGCTGATATGCAGTTAAAAAAGTTTACATTTTGATATTTGAATCAGGATTTACCATTACAATTATCCCCCTTTAAGAAAAACTTGCAAGAGATACTGAAATCAAGAAACCCAGAGAAAATTCTGCTGAAATTACAGCTGAAGCACATCTGGGGAGGGGGGGGAAATGAATATCCCATCTTCAAAGCACACACAGTACTCAAACACCTACAATTTTCTTAGTTTTTATAGATAGGTAGGTAGTTTTTCCTCATTTGAAATCTTAAAGGTTTTATGTATATATATATATATATCTTTGGACACAGAAAAGCAGACATAAATCAGAAAAGTCATTAGACATCAGATCAGTGTCCTTTTAGTCACAGTCTCTCTGTTTACTTTGGTACTTTCAATAAAACTACATGGATTTTTTATAATATTTTTGGTATCTCCTTCTAGTGGATTATACAGTACATGATGTGTCTGCCACTTTTGTTAAACAGGCTAAAAATATAACTTTGAGGGATGTTAATATCTATTCCAGACATTATACTGAATAATTACAACTTAAATTAGTCTTGATTATACTTCAGCTTATAAATTAAAAATTTGGCCTGTCAAAAGAATATTTGTAAAATTTGGCCTGTCAAAAGAATATTTGTAAAATTTAAGGTAACACTTTGAGCTTTATATAACCTAGGGGAAGTCACTATTTAGATATTTACAGTGTGTGTTTGTGTATAGACAGTGTTTACGTAATTTATATTGTATATATATTTATTTAGCTGATAAAAGACGGTTGTACATATTTGGCTTCTAATGAAAATTCTTCTATAGTTGCAGCCTGGGAGCCTAAGGAGTAGACCATTATCCACAATTGCTAGATATATTTACAGCTTGAGTATAGGATAAACTACTGTGGCATTTATGGTCAATGGCAGCAGCCCTGCTGAGAAGGACTTGGGGATACTGGTGGATGAAAAGCTAGACATGAGCCATCAATGTGCACTCACAGCCCAGAGAGCCAATTGCATTCTGGGCTGCTTCAAAAGAAACGTGGCCAGCAGGTCGAGGGAGGTGATTCTGCCCCTCTACTCTGCACTTGTGAGACCCCACCTGGAGTACTGCATCCAACTCTGGAGCCCTCAGCACAGGAAATACATGGACCTGTTGTAGCAGGTCCAGAGGAGGACCACAAGAAAGGTCCTATAAGGACAGGTTCAGCCTGGAGAGGAGAAGGACATTTGGAGACCTTATTGTGGCCTTTCAGTACTTGAAGAGGACCTACAGGAAAGGCAGCGACAAACTTTTTATCAGGGCTTGTTGTGATAGGATGAGGCGTAATCGTTTTAAAGTAAAAAATGGTAGATTTAGACTAGATATAAGGAAGAAATTGTTTACAATGATAATGTGAAACTTTGCACATGTTTCCCAGAGAGGTGGTAGATGCCCACCAGTTTGGAGCATTTGCTGATCTTCCACATAGCATCAACTAATTGTAAATTTTAACTCGGAAACTTAACATGTAGCAGAAGTAGGTTTGGACATCTACCCTGTAGAGAGGTCATTCTTTTTCTTTGAATCTCAATATTTACTCCCACACTAGCTTTGTTTATGCTTCTTTAGAACGTAAATGAAACAACAAATTAAAAACTTTGCAGTAGTCATTGTAACGTAGTCTGGAAGAAGGTAGCTAATACTTACCTGTAAATTGAATACTGTCACCATCATAACACACTTATCAAGGAATTTGAAAGGAAAATCCATATAATTAATACTGATTATTTTCACTGAGTTTGTAGAATAACAGCAGTATAATTTGCAATGAATATCAAAAACCTATCTCCATGGGAACATCACTTCTAATAAACTGAAGTTTATAGAAGTTTATAAACCTGAAACTAATAATGCAGCAGTTCAGGTAAAGTATTCCTGTAACTTAACAGTTGTTGAATTCACAGGCAAGATAGGCAATGTTTAAGGAACTGTCTTAAAACACAATCCCCTCTAAAGCTGGGCTAAATGAACACTTGATAATTTCACTTATATAGCAGCCACAGTTATGCCTTCAGTTACTGTTTTCTGTGTGCATATTAGAGAAATAAACAAACAGATGTTGGTTTTATATAGATTGATACATATTAGTTATATCACACTTCAGATTCCAAAGATGGGGTTCATTTGACAGGACAGCTTCTGCCTTAGGAAGACACAAATCTCCCTTAGTGGAAGTACTGTGTTTACCGGTCTTGGGCCAATGCCCAAGATGTTACAGGAACTCTTAGATGGCACCGTATGCAATGCCTGGGTAGCTGAATCATGCCCAGAAGACTGCAGGAGACAGCTGTTGCTCTCTTTAAACTTCTGATTACACATGACCCAGAATATTTTCCTGGAAAACTCTGTCTGAGGTTGCTTGGAAACTGTCTCTGTAAGAAAGAGGATAGCTTAGGCTTGAGAATGATCTGGTGGGTACCTTTAAGAGGCACACAGTGAAGAGTACTTGTTACAGACTGCTTGAAGTTATTTCATAAATTTAGAGCAATGCCATGGCCTGTGGACCAGCTGCATCTGGCACATGGAATAAAAGAGTGGTTGTGTCACTTTGATATAATCATGGACCATGCTGCTCATGAGACAGTCCATCCTGATAACAAAATCTATCCAGAGGAGCACAGCAATATTATTCACCCGTCATCACAACATCCCAAATTCCAACAAAGGTCAGACATGTAACCTTGTGTTTAGAGATAAATAAATTTAAAGACCTGTTGACAGTTGCCTAATGGTGACAGAATCACATGCTTCCAATGTGATTCTATTTGTTTAAGCTTCCATTGTGATTTTATTTGTTTAAATTTGGAGACTGCTAGCAGGGTAATTTTTGGAGGGGGCTAGTATATTTAAATGGTTTATTTGTTGGTTTTCTAGTTTTGGGGTTGTTTTAGATCAGTCCTACAATATTTTTCTTCTCCTTATCCCATACACTCTCCTATCTATTTTGTTCTTTTTCTGCTTGTGGTGACATACCCTACATCATCTAGCAGTATGAAAATTGGAACAAATAACCTCTGATGGCAGAGCTATAGCATAAGTAAAAGTTTTTTGTAATCTTTTGGACTATTCTTCACATTTTGCATTTCTGTCATGACAGCTTCATATAAACCTTATGCAATCTTAGGGGAAAATGAAAATAGGTTATCTTTATTTTTTAAATGATGTGACAGGACTAAAATCAAGGAAATGCATTCCCTGACTGCAAAATCATATTTTCAAGAAAGGTTTTTTATTTTTTATTACAGCAATATCAGCTATATGTAAAATATTTGAGATGTCATTTCAATTAGATAAATGAAAAATTAAATATAAGATATTTCCTAGCTGTCAGTATTTACTTGAAATTCAAGCTTTCTGTGCAATGTGTCTGTACATTCAACTTTCTGTTATAAAATGTACAGAATTGTTACAACAGTTTTAACCATGTGAATGGAAAAAAAAATATAAATGATAATATTATACCAATGGGAATGATAGAAAATAGAAGAAGATAAATTAATCTTCACACACTTTCCATAATAATTAATCTCGTGGTGTATGTTAGAATATATAACCTGCCTGCTATGCTTGGTATCATATACAAAGAACATAATTTCCTACTAGGATGTTTCCAAGAGAAAAAAATGGTGTAGGCTGGTTTCGTCTAATTTAAGTTTTATAGTGCTCTTGGAAATTAGTGTAAATTCAATGTGGAATATTGCTGACAAATTAGAATTTGGAATTAAAATAAGTTTGAGGCTATTCAGTATGAGATATTGCATCTCTGGTATTTCATTAGTAAGTGGAAATGTTGTAATATCTGGTAAGGGAGGACAGTGAATATCTTCTGCCTTATGAATCAGATATCTGCTTACATGGTAGAATCTTAGCTAGATTAATAGATAAGGTTTTTAAAAACTTGTTTACATGCAATAGCATTTATAGGGAAATACATTAATAGAAAAGCAGCAAACTCATCAGAAAATATCATGGTTTATACTATACTAACTGGAAATATTTTTTTTTCCCTCTTTAATGTTAAAGAAAAAATCCCACCAGAATCCCGCGCTGCTTGGACAATATGACATTCTCACATACCACCTGTTCTTTTGGGTGAATCATTTACCTCATTGCCCTTGGAGAAGTTTTTCTCACTATTACACCAGTATAAAAAAGCAGCACAGTCAGACACAAATCATCTAACTTCTATATTTCTTCCTGCCTCATTTTCCTCATATCTTTAAATATTCCCTGGAATTTACTCAGTCCTCTAATATCCAGCATTCTCCTGGATATAGCTTGTTGTCCAAATAATAAAAAAAATGCATCTTTATTACTATTTTCTAGTCTGCTTCTTTGTCTTTTATGTTTAGAGAAGGGCATTGTGTTGTCTTAGTATTAACTCCTTTCTGAGCAGAGCTAATGGTTGACTTTAACACTTAACTGGAGTCACTGCTGCTTACTGCTGCTATGCTCTCCAATGGTTCATTTAGTTTGTTACTCCTCTACCCATCCCTTGCATTTCTATGTCACTGGTGGATTATGACAGTTTTACCAGCTTTGTCAGCAAGACATAAGGTTCACATTCCCTAAGTAGGCATCTACAATTTATGCACCTAAACCTGGTTAATTTATCTCCTGTTTAAAAACATAAAAGAGGAAAATCCACCTCCAGAAGGGGATTCATATTAATGTAAGGTGGGCATCTGGACAGCTAGTTAACAGATTCTGGTGGTGACTCTTTTCCTCCATTGACTGTATATGAAAATGTATTTGGTGAGTACTTCAGGCTTAAAACACTAAATTTACACTATTTACTAGTTAGCGTTAAGGGGTTCTCTTATGTGAAAACAAAAAGCTGTCCCAGCTTATCGTGACATTTTAAAACACTAATAGATAGACACTTCATGTCTCTTATCCTGTTTGTGACATTATTATCAGCAAGTGCAGGATATATTAACTTAATATATACAACAAATAAATAAGGCTACAGCTAAGCAACATTTGGTTGTGTCATGCATTTTTAAAATAGTTTCCATGCTCTTGTCTTGTTTTTCACTCATTCTGGTGTTCCTTGTTATTTGATGCTCATCAATGCTGTTGGATTGGGACCTTTTATTTTTTCCTCCATTTTCCTGTCCCTGATAGTCAGCAGTTTTTAGTCTTTTAAAAGCTTTTAAAAGCTACTTAGAGTTATTTTCTACTGTCTAACCAGATTTCAGATGTGCCATAGACAGTCGATCCTCAATTTCCATTTCCACCAACTTATTGCAGTTTTTGAACTGACTGACCCAGTTTATATTGTCATTGAGTATGGTTAAATGTCTTTTTTACAAGGTCAGCTTTTCCTCAGTTCCTTGCATGGGAACTAGCTGGCTGCTTGTTTAGGGGCATATAATACTGTCTGAATAACAATGACTTACTGTGATTATGCTAATAGTATTCAGCTTGTAGAACACAGCAAAAGATTTTCATGAATCTCTGACTACAGGTTAATCAATAGCCATTACCTTCTGGAATTTCGATACAAATCTCCAGAAATCATAACAAAACCAGATGAATTCAGTAATGGATTTTATATTCTAAAGATTGGCATATTTGCCCTTACATAATAACAAATACATTATATAAATACGATGCAGAACTCAGATGTTCACAAGTGCAATGTTTCATGCAGCTTATAGTGTATATAGGCAGATCATCTAAAGCTGGTAAAAAATAAGACAACTCTGAATCCAGGCGTATCAGAACTATTTTCCATAACTTTTTCAGCAGTTAATCTTATTCTTTTAACATAGCATACAATGAAATCCAGATAATGTCATTTCATATTAAAAATGATCCAGTGCTGCCAGCTACCTTTTTCCACTATTTTTTCCTAATGCTGAACTCTGCCTATGCTGACTTAAACTCCCAAAGATTTTGTCTTCCTCAGTCACTGTGCTGTTTTCTCCATAAACTGCCTTTTCCTGTCCAGCACCTTCAGTTGTAATCCATGCTCTCACCCTTCCCTCATTCTTTCCCAGTAGCCATTATGTTCTGTAACTATTTCTTAGAAGCTTCGTCTAAGAAGGTACCATCTTCCTTCATTTTTTCTCTATTTCTTGCTAACTAGCCCCTTTACATTTTGTGCCAGAGTTTTATCTTTAAGGTAACTGGCACCATTAGAAGAGTAGCTAGAGGTATAGGACAGAAAATCTCATCTGCTTTTCTGTGTCTGGTGTTATTCTCAAAGCAGATATTGTTTGGAAGGAAAATCCTTCTTAGCCCTTTCTGGTCCAGTAGGCTTGTCTGTTCTTTTATTATCCCACACAGTTTTTAAACAGCAAATAGGAACTGTGAAGGGTTAAAGTATGAGTACTGCAGATGCAGTCTTTAGGGCGTATATTTGCCAAATCCTGAAGCAAATTTTCTCTGAAGCTCAAAAGCTTATCCCAACATTTTTAATTTGGCCAAAATTACATACATAATAGGTAGACTACAGAAAGTATGTCGCTAGTAATTGAGTGCAGCCTCCTTCCCTGTCACATCAAACATCAAGATCTTCAGTGAAAATTACTAAAATTCTGATTACAAATGTTGATAATTTATTCCCTTTCCCTTCCCTCCCCCCTTTTATAAATTTCTTGCTAATAAATTCTGCTGGAAAATTTCATGCAAATTATAATATTTCATTATAAATGGCTTATGCTTAGCAGAGTTACATATGAACCAAGCTTTTGTAACAGGAATAGTTCAATAATTTAAATTATAAGTCCAATAACAACTCCACATACAAAATTTGCTTCTTTGGGGAGGTAAAGTCTTTTATTTTCTTTAATTATTTTAGATTAAAACAGTAACCAAATGAATTTTATTGAAAACATTTACTATTCTTGGTTGCATTCACTAAAGATAATTTATTAAGAAATAAAAAAATAAATCTGCCAAGGACTTCCTATTTCATAAAATGCACAAAATATTAGTAAAATTTATGATTGTTATTAAAATCTCTGTTAATTTGTCTGTACATATTTTTCTCCACTGCAACCTTGATGAATTTTATGGTTCTGAACATAAAAGTAAAGTCGCCAATGTTTATTTTACTTTTGTGTTTTATTAAGGTGTTAAGTACCCTATATTATATTCTTTTTGTGCACTTTGGTTTTCTTATTTGTATAATTTTTTTTTTAATCTATTTGGCTCACAGGAAATTATATGCATATCAGAGGATATACACTTCACAGCCAAGTTCTTGAAGTTTTCTAACATAGTTTTTGAATTAGCAAGGCCAGCAGCAATTATTCCAGCAGACCATTACTCAGTTGAGCACATAGGTTAGTAAGAATGTTCTTAGATTTAAGTTGTTGGGTTTTAGATTTCAAATTACAGATTACAAAACTGTTGATTACAAAGTTTTAGGCTGACTGGCAGGAATTGTGTCTTCAAACAGCAACAGGTTACTTTGGCATCTTTGTAGAGATCTGTATTTTATTGAACACTTCAGCCTACTTTATTAAGACTTAATACATTAACTAGTACAACATGAGTGCAGAATGGCATGCAGTCGATGCCAGTTTAGTCTCGCTAGCTGGAAAACACCTATAGAAATATATCAAACACCATCTTTCTCCTAAGATACTGTCAACTGTTACTGAAGAAGCAGCTCTACTTATGAGGAAATGTAAATGTTGAAATAGGTGGTAACAATCTTGTATCCATAGCAAAATATCTATATCAAGCATCTGCTAGATTACAAATTTTGCTTTTTTCTCTGTTTTATCTAAAAAAACTTTAACACTAGTAAGCATGTGAGAAGTTAGACCTAAAGCCCAATACATCTTTTGTGGCTGCTATCTAAGACTTGAAATCTGAAAAGCAATCTTTCAAAGTTTAGCATGTCTTCATTTTCTTTGTTATTAGTAGACGTGCTTTTTCTTGAAAATATTTATATATTGTGCAATTCATAACACTAAGGAATTGCAAAGACGATAAGACATCTGAATGTGAATAATACTTGGGAACTGGATACGAACCTTGATTTAATGTTGACTTATAGCACATAGTCCTATCATAACTTTGCTTATGTCTGGGAGAAGGATGGGGAAGAAATATAGATACACATTAAATTGTGTCTTTAATTAGAGTACCGTCATTTATTTAACAGTAGATCTCTGATCCTCTTCAGATATATCCTTCAGCTATTGTTTTTCTTGAGCTGAGATAGAAGAAACAATGCATGGGGAAACCCATGACAGATCATAAGTTAATGAAAAGACCACGTTTCAGAGTGAAAGATGTTTTCCTTCTGTTTCCTTGGTATTTTTGATCTATTTCCACAATTTTTTTTTCCTCTTGAAAACAAATTTCATAGAATCATAGAAAGGTTTGTGTTGTAAGGGGCCTTTAAATATCATCTAGTCCAAGCCCCCTGACATGCGCAGGCTCATCTTCCAATAGATCAGGTTCTCAAAACCCCATCAAACCTTGGACACTTCCAGGAATGGGGCATAGACAGCTTCTTCCAGTGTCTTACCACTCTCATCATAAAGAATTTCTTCCTTATGTCAAATCTAAATCTACCCTCTTCCAGTTTTAAACCATTCCCCCTTGTCTTGTGAATTAAATTAATGTCCCTGATGTGTTTTTAAAATGCCATGGATGTCTTAGTATTTTTTCAGTAAACAACAAGCAATGAAGACCACTGAAGGACCAGTAATAACATAATCATCACGATAATATAATCTGGATTTTGTAAGGTTTTGGAAATAAGGGACATGACTTCTGTCTGCAATGTGGTCCTATGTGTTGGTCATATATAAATGTGTGTTCATCATATAATCAGTATAATTGATATAGGTTGGTTATATACAGTTCAAGTAAAAAACAGTACAAAGAAAGTTCATCCTGACTGGAAACATTACATTTTCTGCTTAGGTAAATTATGAAAACTTATAAATCAGTTTTAGTTGATATGATATGTCCTCTTTTATGTCAAATTAAGAATAAATTCTGGTTCTGTGGTCTGGGATGAAATTTTTGCCTTTGTTGTGCTTTAAATTGTTCATCCAAATTGTACTTGCTTTGAGTTTGTTTAGTCTCAAGATAAAGAAAGCAAAGATGTAACTATTGAATTCAGTGTAGTTCAGGTAACTTTAAACAATATCTCTCCCCCAGTCTCCAAATATCCACATAAACAACTTGATCCCAAGACTAGAGTATATTTTAGAAAATTCAATTACCACAATAAAATAAATTGGCACTAGTTTTCACTTTGGTGGGTGATTTTGAGTTTTAAATCAGTGTTGGAGGATCAAAATTCTAATACATTTTGTATTATACCTGTGTTTGAAGAAGCTTCCCATAGCTTATAAATGTTACAAATACTTAAAGGTTCAGTAGTCAACATGGAGAAGATACATGTGACTCTGGTTGTTGTTACTGTTTGCTTTCTTTCTAATTTCATTCATATCGCTGTATTAGAAAAGACAAATTTATTATAGTTTTTGACACCACATATATTTTTCCTGTCATTTTTTCCATAGTGAATAAATTTCTGTTTAGATGAGTTATATGGGTTGTGTCTTGAAAGCAAAAAGAGAAACAAATGGGAAAATTGAATGTTAAAACTTGAGTTTGTTTTAGTCTGTAAAATAAACAAAAATATATTTTGAGAAGAAAAAAGCCTTCTCCCTATAGAGCTAATGCATAAGTACTGAAATATTCCCAACAGCATTTTGTAGCTTGTTGTTGTCAAATGCATAAGAAGTTTGTACTCTCCAAACATAGGTAATGAATTTTTATCATCTATAATTTCACATATGACACGATCATCTGAAAAAAGGGCCAGTTCTCCTAGAGGATACTTGCTCAATAATCCTGAAGAAGATTTTTATAACTCACTCTATGGTTGTCTGACAGATAAAACGTTTACCTATTTTAAACAACTTTAGACATGTTGAATAACATTGCTCAGAGATTAGGGCAATTTTGCTAGCACGTTTTAATTTGACAAGCTTTATTCTGCTTTGTATTTTATTCTGTTGTAAATGACAAAAGATTTTAAATCTCATTAATGCATCTTAGATTACTTATGTTAAATGTCATACCTGTAAATCTATACAGTGCTATCCCAGGATGTGTATATGGCAAAATCTAGTGGCTGTATTACTTTTCCCTCTTGTTTCATATTTTGCTATGCTGTTGATTGGATAACAGATGGATAGCTGCTTAGGACAGGGACTTGCTGCTTAAAGTTGTCTCCTACATTGTTGGATTTCTTAATGATTTTACCCTTTTCCATTTTTGTTTTGTTTTGTTTTATTTTTTACTCAAGGCTATTCACTTCATTTCTTACAAGTGCTATTTTCCCTGAGGTGAGGAGAGTGTCAAAATTCTTGAATCAGTGAGGCAATCTGCTTAATCTCTTGCAGTGCTCTGAAGACCTTTTGGTTTCCTCAAAACACTACAGCTTTCAGGTCTACCCAGGACAGAGTCTTCATAGTGTTGCTGATTGCATGGCTTTGTACAGTAGTATTCTTATGTTAGAAGGACTTCCAAAAAGACTTCTTCTAAATACGCAACTTCAGAATTAAAACCAAAACAAACAAATAAAACCCCCTGATGATATTTGAAGATTTTCACTTTGAAATGAAAAGAAATTCATATAAAATTGCATTCTGTTCTTTTCATTTTCTTGGACTTCACCTTATTCATTTTTTTCTGGACAGCTCAAATTTAGAAGCTTCTTAAATATTTATCTTTGCCCTATAATATACATTAGTTGTACCTGGAGAAAAATGCAAGAATTGGGAATAAAGTATTGGAAAACAGATATCCTTATTATATACAAGACAATCACTGAACAAATGCTACTGGTGTAAGAAGGAAAATAAGACAAAAACACACAATAAAGTCAATCTGATGCCCACTTTGCAATGACATACTAGAAGTGGAAATACAGACTCATAATAAATCACATATAAGACCCTGTAAAAATTAATCCTTAATACTATTATTACTTATTCACATTACCTTTGAAGGAGATATTTTTAACTGCAAATTCCTCTTCTTCATGTAATGAGTGCATTTGGAATCCAATAACTATATACTAATTTTTCTCTCACTATACACTGTGAAGGAGGATTCAATTTGGTCTGGGTTTGAAGTAGTGAGCTGGAAAAATTTTGTTAAAAGCGAAAAAATGTTGTATATGTTGGAATAAAAAAAAAAAAGAATATTTTTATTATTCTGGAGTTGGACTGCAAGTGATAATTATATTCAGTAACCAGAATTATTTAGCACCTGAACAAATAAACCAGGCAAACCCTACAGTATAAGAATACCTGGCTCATATCTATCAATTTTATTACACCTTAAAACACATTAAAATGGGCCAGTGCAGCTCCTCAGATTTTATGGAAAGTAGAATACCAAAAAAAAAAAAAAAAAAGACACAAAGGAGTGAATGGATTTTTCCAGTGCCATTGCTGGAAAAACACCTATTGCAGAGTTCTCTTTAAAGAAAATCAGCAAGAAGCTTTTTGCATGATTACTTTGTTAAATGGATAATGATGGGTTTAATTTTAGGCAAAACGTGCCTAACAAATTTGGTGGCTTTCTACGATGGCATTACAGCTCTGGTGTATAAAAGAACAAATGACATCATCTATTTGGACTCACGCAAAGCATTTAACACATTTGTCACTAAGTTGTAGGGACATGGATTTGACAGTTGGACTACTTGCTGGGTAAGGAATTGGCTGGATGGCTGCACTCAACGAGTTATGGTCAACAGTTCATTTGTGAAGCTGTGGAGTGGAGGTCCACTTCTGGGACAAGTGGAGACCAGTGATGAGGGGCATTCCTCAGGGGTCAGTACTGGGACCAGTGTTATTTAACATCTTTGTTGGTGACATGGACACCATCAGCAAGTTTGGCAATGACATCAAACTCTGTGGTGCTGTCAGCACACTGGAGGAAAGGGATGCCATCCAGAGAGACCTGGATGGGCTTACAAATTGGGCCCATGTGAACCTCATGATTGTTCAACAAGGCTAAGTGCAAGGTCCTGCACATGGGTTGGGGCAATCCCAAGCACAGATACAGGGTGGGTGGAGAATGGATTGAGAAAAACCCTGAGGAGAAAGACTTGAGGGTATTGATGGATTAGAAGCTCACCATGACCTGGCAATGTGCATTCACAGCCCAAAAAGCCAACCACATCCTGGGCTGCATCAAAAGAAGTGTGGCCATCAGGCTGAGGAAAGTGATTCTTCCCCTTTACTCCAATCTCCTGAGGCCCCACCTGGCATACTGTGAGCAGCTCTGGGGTCCCCAACATAAGAAGGACATGGACTTGTTGGAGTGAGTCCCATGGAGGGCCACAAAGATGATCAGAGGTCTGGAACACCTCTCCTGTGAAGACAGCCTGAGAGAGTTGGGATTGTTGAGCCTGCAGAAGATGAGGCTCCAGGGAGACCTTATAGAACCTTCAAGTATTTCAGGGGGGCATACAGAAAAGATGGGTAGGGACTGTTTTTCAGGGAGTGGAGCAATAGGATGATTGGTAATGATTTTAAACTGAAAGAGGGAAGATTTAGATTAGATGCTAGGAAGAAATTCTTTTCTGTGAGGGTGGTGAGGCACTGGAACAGGCTGCCCAGGGAAGTCCTGGATGCCCCGTCCCTGGAGGTGTTCAAGACCAGGCTGGATGGGGCTTTGAGTAAACTGGTCTAGTGGGAGGTGTCCCTGTCCATGGCAAGGGAGTTGGAACTAGATGATCTCTAAGGTCCCTTCCAACTCTAACCATTCTATTATTCTACAGTCCTATGATTTCATTTTAGCTTAACCAGCTTAAAGTTAAATGTGTTCTGTTCTTAGATTCTTCTGTAATTAATGGAGGACTGGCACCTTTGGTCATCTAATCTATATTAATTACATGTCAGGATAGGTGATTTTCAGACCATTGACTAAATGAAGAACAAACCTTATATTAAATGCTTTAGTGACAGGTTGTTAAATTTAGTTGTATCCGATATTTGTGCACATATCTTTGCATTGCACTGTGCCAGCAATTGCAGAAATTTTCAATATTCAAAATATCTCTAAGGCTTTTTCTGGAATGATCTTCATCAATACCACTGATAACTGGGAAGAGAATAATACATTTTAAATACTTTTATCAGTCAGACCTATCTTCAGAGCTTCACTCATTTTTCATCAGTGACTTATTATCAGACTTTATTACCAGAGAGATATACTGACTTATGAAGATTAAGTTCATATAATACAGAAAAGTCAACATAATATTTAGTCCTGAGTCAGCTTCTTTTTTTGCCAATGTTAACCTCAAATTAACATGTATTAGCATACATTTTGTAACTTGAATCTGATTATGTGCAAGAAATTCAGACCTTCCTCGAGGACCTTTTAGGTGATTCAGTTCCCTGTTCTTTCTTCTTCAAAACATCTGGCCAAAACATCTTTGTTTTTTGTATATGAGCACTTTACCCCTATGGCCATGTATAAACTAGTATTTTTTCCTTCATATTTAGAAGCAGAACAACGAAGATCAATATAATAAACTCTTTTTTTCCACTGGAAAATTATGTGAGATGTTAAGAAACTATGTAGAAGTGAATGAGGAAGGAAACCAACATTTTCAGAATCCGTAGTGAAACAAACAGATGAAATAAAAAAAACAAAAAACAAACAACAGATAGCAACAAAGTCTACTAATCTGGTTTAACTGGTTGAAAAATTGGAAGCTAACTGAGGAAAGATGGTACTCTCCCATTTGCAAGCTTTAGAGGAAGTGCCTTCACTGCACACCAGCACTGTTCTCAGTGCTTCTTGATAGCCAGTCAAGGGGAGGAACACACTGCCCACTGCCTGTAGTCTTCACAGACAGTATAAAGGCCTGAGATTCAAACCTTCTGGAGGTCTTGAGACTGAGCAATCTACTGAGATAGTCACATGTGACATGAATTTACCATTATTTTTCCTTCTAGTGTTGTAGCCCAGCTCTTTGCAGTCAACTTTGAGACACTAATATCTACATATATATAATGCTCGTGTCAGAGTAACGCTGAGCATTAAGGACCTAGAGCTAGTTGCTGTGGATTCCACTTTTTATTGTACTTTACTCATTTAATTCTCATTTTCTTAAGCATGTGGTCTGCTGAGGTTCAGTTAAGATCCTTTATAGGTTGAGACACAAGGCAGCTATGTGATACATCTCCCTAGTCTATCCCGTGTTATAGAATCACAGAATCTTCATGTTTGGAAGAGACCTTTGAGATCATCGAGTCCAATCACACACACACACACACAAAAAAAACCAAACCAAAAAACTCCAAACCAAAAAACAACAACAAAAAAAACCCACAACAAACACCAAAAGAACACAAAACAAAACACAACCCAACAATCTTGGGCACTAGAGCATGCCTTGAAATACCACCTCTACACATTTCTTAATTACCTCCAGGGATGGTGACTCCACCACCTCCCTGGGCAGGCTGTTCCAGTGCCTGATCACTCTTTCAGTAAAGTAATTCTTCCTAATATCTAATCTAAACCTCCCCTGCCGCAGCTTTAGACAATTTTCTCTGGTCCTGTCATTACTCACTTGGGAGAAGAGGCCAACATCCACCTCTCTACAACCTCTTTTCAGGTAGTTGTAGAGGGCAATGGGCTCTCCCCTCAGCCTCCTTTTCTCCAAACTCC
Organism: Gallinago jamesoni; assembly: GCA_025769975.1. Lineage (NCBI taxonomy): Eukaryota > Metazoa > Chordata > Aves > Charadriiformes > Scolopacidae > Gallinago > Gallinago jamesoni. The sequence goes on from JAOQGH010000001.1 coordinate 165,902,746, forward strand.
CAGTTCCCTCAGCCTTTCTTCATATGACTTGCTCTCTAGGCCTGTCACCAGCTTGGTGGCTCTCCTCTGAACACACTCCAGCACTTCAATGTCCTTCCTGTAGTGAGGGGCCCAGAACTGAACACAGAACTCAAGGTGAGGTCTCACCAGTGTCGAGTACAGAGGCACAATGACTTCCTTACTCTTGCTGGCCATGCTATTCCTGATACAGGCCAGGATGTTGTTGGCCTTCTTGACCACCTGGGCACACTGCTGGCTCATGTTAAGCCAGCTGTCCACCAACACCCCCAGGGCCTTTTCTGCTGGGCAGCTTTCCAGCCACTCTGCCCCAAGCCTGTAGTGTTGCCCGGGGTTGTTGTGACCGAAATGCAGGACCTGGGACTTGGCCCTATTAAATCTCATCCTTGGCCCATTGATCCAACCTGTCCAGGTCCCTCTGTGGAGCTTTCCTACCCTCAAGCAGATCAACATTCCCACCTAGTTTGGTGTCATCTGCAAATTTACTGAAGGTGTATTCAATCCCCTTATCCAGATCACCAATAAAGATATTAAACAATATTGGCCCCAGAACTGAGTCCTGAGGGACACCACTGATGGCTGGCCACCAACTGGATTTCACTGAATTTCACTGAATTATTAGAGTTGGAAGGGACCGTAGAGATCATCTAGTCCAACTCCCCTGCTGA
>JAOQGH010000001.1:165903531-165950395 GCA_025769975.1 Gallinago jamesoni
CACTGGTTACAGGCCTCCAGCTTGAACCTGCTCCATTAATCATTACCCTTTGGGTCCTGTCACAAAGCCAGTTCTCAATCCACCTCACTGCCCCCTCATCCAGCCCACACTTCCTTAGTTTCCCAATGAGGATGTTATGTGAGACAGTGTCAAAAGCCTTGCTGAAGTCAAGGTAGATGACATCTCATGCCCTCCCTTCATCCAACCAGCCAGTTATAACATCACAGAAAGCTATCAGATTGGTCAAACATGATTTATCCTTGCTAAACCCATGTTGCCCACTTCCAATAACCCCCTGTTTTTCAACTTGTTTGGAGATGACATCTACCATCAGTCTCTCCATTACCTTTCCAGGGATGGAGGTGAGACTAACTAGTCTGTAGTTCCCAGGGTCCTCCTTCTTGCCCTTTTTGAAGACAGGAGTGATGTTGTCCTTCCTCCAGTCTTCAGACACCTCTCCTGTTCTCCATGATCTTTCAAAGATGATAGAGAGTGGCCCAGCAATAACATCTGCCAGCTCTCTCAGCACTCATGGGTGCATCCCATCAGGGCCCACGGATTATGAATGTCCAGTTTAGCCAAGTGTTCCCAAACTTGGTCCTCTTCTACTGGAGGAGAATCTTCTTCTCTCCATACCCTCCTCTTTGCCTCCATGGCCAGGGATTCATGAGGGGCAGCCTTAGCAGTGAAGACTGAGGAAAAGAAGGCATTCAGCAAGTCTGCCTTCTCTGTGTCTTCCACCACTAGGGTGCCCATCTCATTCATCAGTGGGCCCACATTTTCCCTAATCTTCCTTTTACTGTTTACATACTGAAAGAAACCATTTTTGTTACTCTTAACTGTAGTGGCCAAGATGAGCTCAGCTTGAGCCTTGGCCCTTCTAATTTTTCCCCTGCATATCTTCACCACTTCCTGGTATTTCCCCTCGCCTGCCAGGCCCCTTTTCCAAAGATCAAAGATCTTTTTGTTCCTGAGTTCCAGCCAAAGCTCTCTATTTAGCCAGGCTGGTCTTCTTCCTTTCCTGCTTGTTTTTTGGGACTTGGGTATGGCTCTTTCCTGTGCTTTGAGGAGTGCCTCCTTGAAGTAAGACCAGCCTTCCTGGGCACCTTTGCCTTTTAGGACTGTCTCCCAAGGGACACATTCAACCATGCTCCTGAAGAGGCCAAAGTGTGCCCTTCGGAAGTCCAAGGTGGCAGTTCTGCTGGGCCCCTGCCTTGCTCCAGCAAGAATTGAGAATTTTATCACTTCATGATCACTCTGTTCGAGGCGACCTCCAACGTCCACATCCCCCACAAGACCTTCTGAGTTAACTATCAGCAGGTCCAGTAGGGCACCTTCTCTACTTGGTTCCCTCACCAGCTGTCTTAGGAAGTTGTCTTCCATGCACTCCAAGAATCTCCAGGACTGTTGCCTCTCTGCTGTATTATATTTCCAGCAGATGGAAATATTCCAGATTTCACCCCATTAATCACAACTCTCTGGGCATGACCATCAAGCCATTTTTCCACCCAGTGAAGAGTGGAGATTGTATGTGCATTGTTAGCCAGATTATATCTTTGAACTGAATCAGAGACATGTTCCCAGACTAAACCTCTATGTAACTGTTTGTGGGATTAGCTGGAGGCTGTTTTTTTAAAGCTTCTAAAAAAGAAAGGCACAATTTGGATTTCATAGGCTGTACAAGGACATGGCTGACACTGGCATTTGGTCTTATCATGATCATTCCCATTCAGAAATAGATCAGAATATACAGACAGTATATCTAAATTCTCTGTCTTTATTTTCAAATCAGGAAAAAAGAGAAAGGTAAGATCTGAAAATAGTTCTAATTAATGGACTCAGAATAATATTTTCATAATTTATTGCAAGTATTTTCCAAACACTTTTTGGTTTTGTTTTTTTTTCAGGTATACTATTTTGAAGTTCCACAAATACCATCACGGTTTTCAGTTGCTTTAATCATATGCACTCTCAGTTCTATGTGGAAATTATGCACATGCAATTGTAACTGAGATGTGTTCTCTAGTTATATAAAAAGGACGTTTTCTTTTTAGATGAAGATTAAGTTAAATGTTTCAAAACAAACACAGGTTTGTCTCAGTGTAACATAACATGGAAGCATTTTGGTGTTAAATGCTTTCACTGATTGCTACTTAGTCTCTGTACCCCATTTTACGGTTCTAAAAATAGAAATGATAACACTTTCTGGACTCATAGAAATATTAAGGGTGTCAAATCTTAATGAAGCTCAACCTCAACTGGCTCATACATTGGCATCCTAGGAATAGAACAGGCAGTTCTTCCTCAGCTGTTGGAGACAAAGCTGACCAACTGCTCTTCTGGACACTGGGACAATGACACTGAATAATAAAATAGGTGTAGGAAAGACACTAACAGAAGGTGTGAAACTGATGTTATCAGTTTGTAGAAAAACTTAAAAGGCTGCTGTCAGATTGATTAAAGTAGCAAAAATAATAATAAAACCCACACTTTCTTTAATCTGTGAATTTATTACTTATTAATTTTCTTTGTGTACTGTATACAATACTATGTAAAACTACTTTTACTTATGGAAGAAACATAAGTAGACAAATAAAAGGACAAATGTTGCACTCCTTCAACTTACCAATTACCTTTCTAAATAAACATATTTCATACTGCGTGCACTGTACTATATACATTCACATCCTGCGCTATATACATAAATATAAAATCAGGGCCTATTTTTAAAATGTCATATATGATCCATAAAACTGATAACCTCAATGTGCAAAGCTGTTTCACACAGGTTGCATTACAAGATGAGTAAGAAGTGAGCTTTTAGCACAGGACTGTCATTACTTCATAAATTTGCTTCAGGAGAGCCATATGCTTAGGCTGTGCATGCTACAGAGGTCAAGAAGGTGAAACACCTCCCTGTTGTCATCCCTGCCTCCCTCAATGATTCAGGTACCCAAAGCCAGGCCGGATTCAGGCTCGGCATATGTCTGTAAAAGCCTGCATCTCAGCCAAACCTAAATGAACTTTGATGGTACAAATGGCTACATTTCTTTTAATTTGAACCCTTTTCCTCAAAGAATGTCATTGGATCAGCAAAGTGAGTCATTATAGAAAATTTCACAATATTTTACCAAAATAAAAATGGGAGCTGTGACCAACTCACACTTAAATTGTGTATTCCTTAAGATTCTGTTGGATAACAAAACGTATCTTCTTTTCATAAGTTACATAAAATGCCACTGTCGCTGTCCTTTCCCAGTCAAAGTTTCAGTAACTGCTGTGCTGTTTGTTATGGTTAGTACATGTTTGACCTGATGTTTTCTTATGTGTCTGTTCCTCAGCCCCTATTGTCAGCTCTGACTGCATCTAGACTGGTATGCTCTTGGGAAATCCCTACAGACTTATGGCCACACCAAGCAAGGAAAGAGACTACAGATATTGGCTGTCCTTCAACCTTGAATCACTGTTGAGACGTTTACTGTGTCAGCTTGTGGTGTCTCAAGCATTTGGAGTTTCATATGGCAGAGCATCCTACCTTTTACTAAAGGGAGAACATCAGTTCTTTTTCTTTCATTGTCTTGATTTTCAGCATTCCAATATCTTTTTGTTTATAGATCCATCTCAGAAGGAATAGGTAGCACATCAGACAAAATTACCACAAAAGATGGTGGTAAGTCTTGAACCTTAATAATTTTACAGTGATACTGTAACATTGGCTTAAATAAAGTTATATATCAATGAGAATTTAGAGAAAATTAGAATTCAGAACTGTAAAACTTGATGATATTTTTTCCTGATGAAAATTGTATTTCTCACTTTTCGTGGATTTATTCTTGTTCTGATGTAAAATAAGAAAACATTATGCATATTGAGGCAAATAAGATTTTTTTTCCCCTAAAGGGTTAAATGCAGAGTTTAAAAAAAGTAATATAAAATCTTAACTATTTCTCAATATTTTATGAGCTTCATGAAATAAAGGATATTTCAAACGAAACAGGAGCCTGTATGGACAAACACAAAATCTAAAGAATATAATTTACTGACAAAATAATTACTGGATTCTGATTGCTATGCTCCTGTTGTTACTCCTCCCTACAAAATATTTATAAGTCCATCCTAAATGAATTGCAGTGAATAAATACTTTGTCACAGTTTCACTTTGGAATGTCTTTTTCTCCCTTTTAGTGAATTTAACATTTACATCATAGCTTCATTTAGTCACTCAGTAAAAAATAATTTGTAATTACCTTTAAAATAAAAAAGTAATGAAGCATTACCAACTATTCAGTTTGATTTCATTTCTACATAATGTGCAATTTTAATCCATAAGTCAAAATAATAAATTTTGATAAGGAGATTTTTATCAAACGTTGTGCCTGAAGTAAATGATCCTCTGGCATCTTGCTGAAAAGTTATACACCAAAGGATCAGACAGACTATGAATTCAGTAACAAAACTCACTTCATTATAATTTATTACCTATCAGATACTATAGCCTACTTTGGATGAAATTTTGGAAGGGCAATCAATTATGGAAGACACCATCTGACAGTCTGCATACTGGGTACAATATTAGTCAAAATGTTATGATTTCAGGGCCCGAAATCAGTTCTTTTTCAGAAACTACAATTTTGGGTCAAAAGAGTCCAAAGTAATATAGGAACCTGTGATATACCAAAATGTGTATGTATGTATATACATATACTTACACATAGAAATTTTTTTTCAGTTAATATTTAATATTGTAAGACATGTAAAATAAAATCTTTTACTTTTGATTTAAATACTTGAAACAGTATATTCTAATGCAAAAAAATGTGGCTATTTACATATAGGAAGTTGAAATACGGTAGTTTTCATGATCTAATGATGATCAAAGGATATAGGGAAACAAAGTTTGTAAGTATGAGTAATGACTTTTATTTGTTCAAGTACTATAGCTAGAGCAAAAACTTGCATTCCTGGAACCTTGTCTACTCTTCCAAACTAATAAGGCTGATACTGAAATATTTATCCCTCAGAAGGAACATAAATTAAAAAAAATAAAAAGTTTATGACCTCGTGTGTGCTCAGGAGGCAATGAAACTCCAGTCTTTTGCTTTCTATGTTGAACAATGATGGATTCTTCCCTGAAAACAGTTTCTTTTCTCCCATAACATAAGCCAATAGATATACTACAGCAACAGGATTTTTCTCGCTGACCTCAGAGAGCGTATAGGGGGCAAAATCAAGTAGTAGTCATGATTAATATCATGATCATTTGTGACAGTGATACACTATAATTTTCTTCGATATTTCTCATTCATGTACACTTTATTATTTGGGAATAATGTAAACCTAGAACACTATAAAACTGTTTGAAAGCAAAGTGAAAATTTCTAAAACAAATCAATATTCTTCTCTGTCAAATTTTAAAGTTTACATTAAAATGTTTATATTGATTTTGAAGAAAACATATTTTTATTATGAAACAAGGATATTTCCAAGGTGATGGTGGTGGTTAGTGGTGATGATGAGCAACTACAGCTAAGGAAGAGAGTATTAATAAATATGGTGTGTAGGTCTATATTCTCATGATATTTAGAATATATATACATATACATATTATTTGTATAAATGTTTATATAATAACACATATACATAAACACATGTACAAATATTTCTTACTTAATTCCTGGTTTCTAGAATGATTTAGTTGCAGAAGTATCTCTGCTATCATGAAAAAAAGTATGGTTTCTAGTGCTTAGGCCACAAGAAGAAAACTTCTGAAAATGTAAACCCTGAAGGCTCAAAACCATTACACAGAGAGTTGAAAATGTATTTTTAAAATGCATGTTGTTAACAATTCCAATTCCTCTAGTCATATGACCCACATGTCCAGCAGGGCTTTTTCACAGAATCCCATTAAAAAAATTCCCCTCTTGGGAGAAAAAAGAACTTTTAAGGCCTTAGGACAGCACTAACTCTAATTTGCAATAGAATCTTAGGGCATATTCCTCTCCTGCCTTTACTTCAGAAAATATTTTGCCAGCACTCAAGAAGTAATAAACCTACTTAAACAACACAGTAAGAACAACAGATGTACCATTTAGACTAAATCGAATTTATGCTGACAAGTATAGACATACAGTTTTTAATAATTAACAGTTAAATTGTTTAACTTCTTGGTAAGTTTTGGTAAGCAACATATTCTGTGATCTGTCACTGGGTTGTATGTTGTGTAAACTGCATATTCAATAAACATTTACAGTATAAAAGCATGGTTAACCTCTGAGGAAATTACTTCTTAAATTAAATAAATATGTGTTTATATATACACACGGAATTAGAGTGTGAATATATATATTTAAAATACATGTTATTCCATACTTTTTTCTTCAGCATTGAAATTCTTTAACATTCTTTTCTGTTGAAATCTGTAGGGTAAATGTTTGTAAAACAGTATTTGTACAAGTATATCTTTTTCAGAAAATTGTTTATTCATCCCTCCCATGTTGGGATATGTAACTTAGACAACCATTAACTGAGCATCTGACTCATTAAAAAAATGATTTGGTGTTGCATAAGGTCCAGGAAGACATCATTTTTCTTTCCCAACATAGGAGTTGGTTGGAAAGTACATTGCTACATTGTGTACCAAACTGTAGCTTTGTCAGTTCAACATTTTAACTGTTCGGAGGAGTGAGCTGACTGCTGGTTACTTTGAAGATAGATGGTTGGTTGCTCTCTCAGCCTCTGGAAACTTTTCTGCTGTTAATAAGCAGAAAAGGAAACAGCAGTTCTGGGATTCTACGACACAAAATTGTAACAAGGAACTTATTTCAAGGAGCACTTTTGTGATTAACGTACATGCCAGAATAGCGTTCAGCCAATTCTTTTTCAGCTACATTAGCCCAGCAGTGCTAAATTTTAGTGAAGATCCAAACACACTGTTATTCCCGTTCAGATCAGGAGATAGTGTAGGGCATAGTCAATATTAAGACTCAAAGTCAGAGGAGACATAGCAAGATAGGTAAGAATTAATCCAGCATGATGAACAAAGGCACCTCACTCTTTAAATAGACTCCTTGCACAGGTATGTTCAGAAGTTTTCTGGGTCTTTTTGAGAAGAAGTGATGCAGCAGGAAATTCAGGCCACCAAATGGAAGCAGCAGTGGTAGAGTACCACAGCCAGGGCTAACCCAGCAGCCGAGCAGAATCTCAGCATGTCCTGTGCTGGCAGGAACAGTAACTTGAGCCAGCATCTGATAGCCCAGCAGGTCGCTGAGGAGAATCAGTACAGCAGCAGATGTGTGTTAGGAGAGACCTGGCAAGCTATGTGAGACTCAAAAACTGGCAGTAAAGTTCACCCAACAGAGCCAGGATTTTGCTTGGGAAACCAGTGAAAAAATAAATAGGAAAGATGTTATTTTCTGACTGTATAGTCAGATTTGAGCTGTTTTGTTTTGTTTTACTCTCTGTGACCGTAATAACTGAACATAATGACTACTAATAAATTAGTAGTGAAAGAGAATTCTCCAGCACGTACCAGACAAGCTCTGGCTCACTTTATTTTGGAAATAAAAATGTATACTGTAGATATATACATTTTTAATGCATGGTAGATTTTCTTTACTTGCTAAAGGGATTTCTCACTACTATGGGGGAAATGTTTTCTTCCTAAACATTTAGTATTTTTCATCCTAGGAATAAAACTGGCTTTTATAAAGAAGAAAACGTACTAAACAAACTACTGCACTTCTCTCCCCTTCTTGGATTTCTTAACATGCCCTACAATCATTCCCTCTGTTTTATGATTGCTTTTCCTCCTGGGATCTGTGCATATCAGATATTTACTGTTGTATTGACTTGACTTTTACTTCCCAGAAACTTGCAAAGTTATCATATTCATAATATTTACCAAAGAGATCAGAATATACAATCCATGCAGAAAGAAAAAGAATGTAGTTAAAAACTCTTTCAGGAAGGTTTTATTGAAACCTCCTAGCTCCCCAAACCAAACCAAACAAAACACAACATATTTTTAATTCACCTAATTTTTAAGTGTATTACATGGTTTTTGAGAAAGATTTCCACTCCCTTTCCCCTCCCCCCTCCCCCCCCCCCCAAAGTCTCACCTAATCTTCCTGTAGTTTGCATTGTCCTAAAAGACCACAGAAGCTGAAAGAGTCTGTTGAACAAATTTTGATTTGAACATAAATAAAAAAATTTGGTCTACAGACAATAGCTATGTTGTTCTTACGCTGAAGGTTACAGGTGCTTATATCAAGGTCAGGATTTAGTGGTTTTACAAGAAAGGAAGATTCTTTGCTACTATCCAGTCACACTATAAAATATAAATATGAATCTATAAAATATAAATCATACAGTGTAAATAGAAAGTACTGACTCAGTACCCTATAGAGGTGGTTTTTTTTTTTTTCTTTCTTCTTTTTTTTTTTCTTCTGTCTGTCAGAATTCATTTCCATTTTGCCTGGAGTCAGTTGATTTTCATTCAGTAGCTGACTATTTGCATCTAAGTAATGAAATTTGTTAACTCAGTGGGAAGATATCCTAATTTACAATTTTTGAAAGTAATAATGGAGATACCTTAAACAACCTCAGGTATCCAGTTTTGCATCTAACTGCTGCTAGAGAGACAGTGTGAATCTTTTGTAGCCCCCATGTCATACCTACCAACAGCAGGGAAATGTCTTGAATAACCTCAGGTGTCTCTGGTAGCATAAGCTTTAGGCAGATAAATCAGTTCCTGTGTGTCTGTCAGAGGATAACTTGATTACTGCATAAAAAATCACGTGGCTCAGAGGGAAAGGAAAAAAAAAAAACAAAAAAAACACCTCTCCATCTTTCTCTTCTACTAAGGTTTAAAAATGGTTCCTCTGCAAACTGGCATAATTTTGGGAGGACTAATGTAGTTTAAGAGAATATTTTCAGCCCTCATGAATATAATTAATACCTCAATGTGTTCTCATTAAAAAAAAAAAAAAAAAAAAAAAGAGAAAGAAGTTTTTTTTAATTATTATTTTATTTTCACTAGGTATTTTATGAAACATCAGGGGTTACTTAATTATTATTCTTCTCTAGTGAGCTCTGATCAGAGGCAAAACAGAGAACCTACATTTTTTTCCTCCTGCTTTACAGATATTTTCTTCAGGAGCATTTATGAAGAAACTGAGGAAGTTGAATCTTAGAAACATAGATAGAGATGGAAACTTTTGTGCACATATGCCTCTAACTTTGTAGTCATGTCTCAATGATTTATTTTTTTGTTAACCCTATTTGATATGGCTATTTCTTTTTTTTTCCCCTCTTTCTTATGTAGAACCAATAAATTCCACTTTCTTTCTCCTGTTGAACAGGTTCCTGTAAAACCGGCTGTTGTCATACTATTAATCTGCAAAGATACAGCATGGTCAAATACAGCATTTTTATGTATATGTGTATTAGTTCACTAGTTCAGTACTGTAATTTCCTCTATGAATTGATCTTGTGTTGTTGAATATTTTATACAGCTGTTTGCATTCCGTGAGAAGGGAGAATTTTACTCCTCCTTTTACCCAGTTTACTGTATTATCAGGTAATAAAATGCTGAGAAGTCTTGTCAGAGTATAAGAAGGAGACATTAAAAACGCAAATGTTTCATTTTAAATAATTTTAAAACATTGACAAAAAAAGCAAAAATTAAACTAAAAACCATATCCACCTCGATATACTTAGTGTTAGAATATTTTTAATGGAAGGAGTGTGTTGTGATAACTGAATTATTCCATAAAGATTGTTATTGGAATGATGTTTTGCATTTTCAAATTTGGGCTTGTGTCAGGATCTGCAAATTTAAATTTGTTTTAAAATCACCAAATTTTTTTACAGTTACATGTTCTGAACCAGACAGCAGTGTTGTTTGGGCTTCTGTTTTTCAAAGTCTTGAAGATGTACATTCACTTACGGATCATATAATATCATATGATAAATCAAATAATTAAAAACATAAACAAATATATGTTGTGTTTGAAAAGAACTTGGACTTACATTGAGGACATGTTCTGAGTTTGTACAGTTATATATCTAGACTTTTAAGGTTTTGCTACTGGAATGAAACTATGTTTATGTGATATTCACACTCAGAACTATATCTTTGAAGACAGAGAAAAATAGGCAGATAGATAGATATGAAATACATCTATTTCAGTTAGAATACATTCCAGACTACAGTACTTTAAATAATGCTTAAAACTTTGTGAATAGTTTTCTTTTGCTTTTTAAAAGTTTATATACTTAAAATCATTGATACAGTTTAGTTCTGTTGCTTTTCAAGCCTATCATATCACATGTTAAGTATTTAATACACTGAAGAAATTGTATCATTTTCTTAGTATTTGAAAATTAATGCTAATTATGAAACAAAACTATTCTGTACCTATAGTAATTACTTGAGACTAAATGTGAATACTATGTTCTGTTAGTTGCTTTGACAGTTTTTCAAAGATACAGTTTAGAGTTTTCAACAGGCAATGTATTTATTAACATTTTACTTGCTTCTGTGACAGAAAACTCTCTTCTCACTCGTATGTGGTTTACATGTTACTACGGTCCTTTTTTTTTTTTTTTTTTTTTTTCCAGTGATCACTTAAATTGAAAATGTCTTAGGGAAATCAGGAAAAAAAATCCAAAAAAATATATGTGGACCATATTTCCCACTGAATGCAAATTGTGCTAATACAAGAGATATTTAGCCAGAGTTCTACTACTTACTCTCCCTTATTCATATTATAAAACTGCATCCAAGGTTACATATTCCTGCAAAATTAAGCCCAATGAAACTAATTGCATGTATAAAATTTTGCTACTAAATGCTTTCTCTGTTTGTCAAACACTGACAATTAATACATTTCAAACTGGAAAAATGGTTGTGGCACAGTAACCACCTGTGAGCCACAGAAACTTGGAGAACAACTGGGTCCAGCTATAGGATGCTGTCGGGACTATATGGATGGAGTAATATTTAGGCTGCAGAATTTCTCGTGGGCTCTATTAAAAGCAACTTATGTGATTCACACAGTGATACTGAAGCATTTATTTATTTAATTCAGTCAGTCATTCAAAAAATGAAGGAAAAACAGTTGAGCTGAGTCTTTTAGCCAAACATGGGCTAAAAAACAGTATAGATGCTATGGCAAAGGACCTGCATCAACAAAATGTGCTGGAGCGAAGATTGCCATGTGCAACTTCTTACCTGTACTCTACACCACTCTTTTTGTTCCAGGTCCCAGAAGTTTTCTTGGGTTCTCACACTGATCCAGAAACACAGAGGCATCAGTTAAAGTGATGTTCCAGAGTCAATAAGCATTCTTAAAATCCAGAGGGTTGAGGAAGCTACAGAAAACAGCTAAGGTATGATTAAACTATCTGTGACAGCAATAGATCAAGTGGCTGCTACTAAATTGACATTTTTGACATTTTGTGTCTTTTCTCCATGCTGCTCAGAATATTTCACAGTATCCACATTATTCCTGATTATGGTTGTTTGTTTGTTTTTTTTGTGGAGGGGAAGTGAAAATGATAAAAGTTGCTTTGTAGTCATCCTCCAAACTGATGGTGGAGAAGCTTCTCCCCAGTGCAGAGTTCATCTGTTTGTGATTTAGATGTGCTTTTCCAGATTTGTTTCATGCATCATCATATGGCCAACAAAGCTGGGATTTAGTGGGGAAAGATTTTAAACGGAAGAGCTAAAGATAAGGCTGTGCACACAGGAATGAACAATGTGGGGCCAAAACCATTTAGCTGTGAGCTTTTGCCCATGTCCTGCACTTTTTGATAAAGAGAACAGATTTTATTACATCCTAGAAGGAGAAAAAAATAATTATTAATTCAGAGGATATATTTGCAACTGGTTTTAATCCACTGTTGCTTTCTTGAGAATACTGTAAAGCACTTAGAGGTAAACCAAGGTGTGGCCATAACAGTATGTGTACACTGAGGTATAACAGAAACTAAGACACTCACATATGTAAAAAATTTGGAAGGAAAGCATAAGCAGATATAAAGACTCTGAAATAAAAAGGAAAAATAGCTTGCTCAAATGTTGAATTAATTCTGTGTACGGTAATGTGTACGTAACAATATATATGTAATACATAGTAATGTATAATAACATGCACATAATCTTGACTCATTGTACACATAGTATTCTACAATAATGCACATAGATTTTTGGCTTAATATATGTATAAATAAATTTTTGAAACTATGAATTTCTGATGTTGTCTCAAAAGTTACATATTAAAAAATATCAAGATACTCACTGGCAAGGTCTAGCTGAGGGCACCTGGAACTAGTTTTTAATTCTTGCTGTTAGCTTTGTCCTTCAGAGATTTCCAGCTTCATAATAAGGAGACAGCCAGGTAGCACTAGCCACACTATACAGTCTCATTTGCATAAAAAGCCATTGTCCTATTTTGAGGCCATGCCCTAGTACATGGTTAAATAGGTCCAAGTGATGTCCTATCAGAACAATATTGAGGGTAGGATCATGGGAGAAAACTCTGTGTAACAACCTGATCAATTAACAGAATATTTTCAAAGGTTCTAAAATTCAATGTTTTTTGCTATACAACAGCCCATATCTTAATTGTGAGGTTAAAATGTATTTACTTCTTTTTCTTTCCCTTTGAAATCTCCTGAAGACCTACTCTTGTTTTATGCTTCCCACGGTAAATGAACCAAGCTGTGGAAAAAAGGTAAATTTTGAAAAATGTCAGCATGTATCAAATATTTTTCAGTGGAACTACAGATTCGTTTTCTAGGATCATGGTGTGTGGTGCACCAGTGGTCACCAGATGTGTTTCCATTTTTAGTGTTTTTACCTGACAAGGCTACTTATAACCAGATGCTGAAGACTAAAGAGGTGTTTCTCCATCAAGTAGTGTTTCCTTGACTGGAAAGAGAGATGCCTTTTTCATTGAGTGCTGGAGGTGATCTAACTCTCCAAAAAAGTCCATATATGCAGATATCTTGCCTTTTCTCTGGTAATTTAAATAGAATTGTATGGAAAGAAGAAATTAACTTTTCATTAAACTCATGATTTCTCAGAAGTCTATTCTATTTTCATGCAGTATTTGTTTATATGTATTACTGAAACCAAAGATCTTGGTTAGATTCATGATACCTAAAACGTCACTTGGCTGCTAAGATTATAGAAAGTCATTAATGTGGAATAATGAATATGGCAAAGAATCCATGGCTAATATCCTCTTGAAGCAGCAGGTAAGAGGCCAGGAGGGATACCTTGTGCCATCCCAGACATTACTAGAAAACTCTGTGTGTGCATCTGAATAGAGTAATAGGTGTTTTTAAGAGTCAGCTGAAGGTCTAAACTATACTAACTACAATGGATGTATGAAAATTGACATGTAGGAGTAAGTGAATCCCATTTTTTGTGACATTCGGCTTTACCTTTATACAATAATGTTAAGAAGATCAGAAGGGAACCCAAGTCTCTATGTGTTTACTGTTAAAGATAACAAAGGAGTGTTTGCATTAATGATACAGTACTGTGCTACTCAGTGTTACGGTACTATGAACTGTGGTACTGTTCACCACTTCAGATGATGTACATCTTTCTTTACCTACAGCTACTCATATTCACCCAGTATGCTGCTTGTAACACTTGTACATATATCACAATGAATAGAACAAGCCATTCTTTCAAAACAAGAATACAGAAAGTGTTTATTTTTTAGTAGTCTCAGAAAATATTTTTCATGCATTTTTCATTTTTGAAAGATTTTTTTTATAAAGGATTTGTTTAAAAAACAGTTATGAGAAATCAACAAGAAAATAAGACAGGAGAAACTATATAAATCAGACAATCTATTTACAGTACTTGCAAATGAAATTAGTTAATCTGTTGAAATGGAGAGAAAAAAAAAATGACCTCTGATTTAATTTAGAATGCATTTAAACTTAGAATTAGTATGTGGTTTTGTGATCCAGAGGTGCAAGTGAGTTAATTTTCCAAAGCAGAGAAATCAGAACATCTACTGAATTTGTATAAATGCTTATTTCAATTTCATTGCTGAGATTAAGAAATGAAAATGACCTGTACATTTTTGTGGGCTTAATTTAGACACATTAAAAATAATTTGGCTTGTAATTGACCTGATCCACTATTTATATACATAAAAATTGAGTTTGTTTTTGCTTTAATTTTCATACCACTTACTCAGCATTCTTGTTGTAATTAACAAGTATCATTTTCTTACTTGGAGACTAATTTACATGCCAAACAGACTGATAAACAGCAGTATTTCACTTTTCTAATTCCAAACCAGATACATATTAACTATAGCTAAGGTTCAATTGTGATTTTTTTTTTCTTTCTAAGCTGTAGGGGTGTGTGGGGGAGGGTGGCAACAGTTAGGTATTTTAGTTATCCTTGATGACTGATTACTATATGATTTTTCAAAGAGGACCCAAATGTGAATTATAGGCATTGATGTAAGACTGTCAGATTGCAAGATTTATATGAACTGTAGCTTTTTTCTGAGAAAAACTTACGTTGAACTTAACTGTAGTTATGCCAGGTAGACAAAAATATCAAAAATATTTCATCTCCAGCTGAGGTAATAATTTTACTAATTTATTTAACTGTCTGGGTCATACCCCATTCCAAAACAATGTCTTTGGGAGTAGTTGTGTTCATTAGTCTTGTACTATGATGTACTACACTAATATAAAACAACAATCAGTTATCACAAAACTCTAAACATTTTAAAGTTATGCCTTAAAACTGTTTGATGTGTCAAAACTGTATCTTACGGTTGAATTTCTTTATTTGTTTACTGAGCAGTAGTTTCTGTTTTGTGGTTTCTTTTATTTATTTATTTATTTATCTATTTATTTATTTTTATGGCCTTGGGAACTCTGGTAACATACTATGCCTGTGCTCTGCTAAAACTTTTTTCTGATATTATTTGGGTTCCTGCTATATCCCCATTTATCTTTTCTAGGTTTTATTTTAATTTAACGTACTTTTCTCTGTTTTTCCCAAAATCTAATACATGCTGAGGATGATTTCAAAGTATTCCATCACTCTAGATGTGGAGACACCTAAAACTGGAACTGCTTTGACAACACTTAACCATCCTGTAGATTGTTTTAAGTATCTGAAAAAAAATAAAAAATAGGATGATCCAACTCAGGTCATAATAGACTTTTTCCAAAAGTTTTTCCAAAAGCTCTTCAATGTATTGAACAACACAATATAAAAATATATTAAATATTTTAAACGAAATATGTCAAATATTTAAATAAATTGTAAAATTTTGAACAAATTTGCCTAAATTTGCTAAATCTGGGTGACAGACCTCATGTCAATAGCTACTCTGTAAATGCATGTATGGAAGAAAAATATCCTCCTGATACATTATGACTTTGGAGTATGAAGTCATATTTGCAAAGACAGAAATTGATAATGTGAGGTATTTTTATTTCAAAAATTTGCAAATAATTATTCCAAAATCTATGCATTAGCTTTGTTCAAAAAAACAGGTTTTGGCATATATCTCTTGTAAAACTGCACAGGGTCACCTGTATTTTTCTCCCTTTATTAGATAAAGTAATCTATTTTATTCTACCAAATAAATTGTTGGGAAAACAGCTTTGATTTGGATAGTTTTTTAATATTTCTTTTATTACAACCATTGTACTGAATATTCTGGCTGCTCCAAGGATCCATTATCTCTCTACATTATATTCAACAGCTTTTAATCACCAGCACCAAGATTCTTATTCTTCTGCTCCTAATAATAATTTTGATACCAAGAAGATCAAGTTTGGCTTTTCCTCTGTCTAAATTCCTTACCACCTTATCTACTAAGTAATACAGCACTCTCTTTTATAATTCCTGTTAGCTGCATTTATTACTGAGTAGGTCAGAATTTAAAGCATATGTGCAGCTAAAATTCAAAAAAGTGCCCTGAGGATCTTTCAGAAACGCATAGGAACATATGTCTCAATATCACATACATATTTTGGGGTGTAAATAATTTACAACTTCACTATCCGTTCTTTCCTTCTTTCTTTCAGCTTTACCATACAAACAATGTAATTTTTCTCAATTTTTTTGAAATTCTAATTCCATTGGAATTTTAAGACTTTAGACATAAGTGTTTGCCCTTTTCCCTGTTTTTATCAATTATGTATGGATCTTGCTCTCTGATGATCAAGTGATGTGAAACATCAGACTAAGTTTTTATTGTGCTAATGAGATAGAACTATCTGACATCTAATGACTTCTATGTCTCCTTGAATTATTCTATATCTCACTTCGTTTACAGTTAATTTAGCTGATTCATAATCATTCTTCATTATTTTTGTATTACAAGATCCCTTCTCTCCTTTTTTCTGTAAATACAAGTTGATCATTGAATTTAACAAAGTTCTTTCTTCCTGTATTCACCTACATTAAGGATGTATTAACAAACGCATCTTAATTTGAATTGTTCTTCAACTACCTCACTACCATTCAAATTCCACTTCAAATATACTGACATTGTACAACTGATGCCAATACTCAGTATTAAATATATTTTAGTCACAAATAGAAATATTTGAAAGAATTTAAAATTGAAGGATAATTTTTCATGTTATTTTTCAGGTATATGAATGTCCTTTACACATAGCAATTAACTTCAAATGAGCCAAGAACACAACCTGATGTTTAATCTTGTGTAGCATGCTTTATTTTGTCCTGGTGATGTGGTAAAATAATGAAAGAGGGTGGCAGTTGCTGAGAGGTAAAGGTGAAAGGATGACTGGTTTGAGCTAGAGAGAAAGGGAAAGGTCAGTTGAGACACCAAGGTTGTTCTAGTCAGAAATAAAATCATAACAATAATTGGCAAATGGATCTTGAAGTTTGGGTTCATCTCACCCAACCTCATTTGTCTCACAACTGAAGTTTAAGTTAATTGGTTAGGTTGCTTTTAATGCAGAGAAATTACCACTTGCAGAGGATCTTTACAGAAATATGTTAAGAAGGAAAGAATAGTCTTTTGGAAGTACTTGTCTCCTTTCACTGATTGAAACAAGAGCCCAGACAAATGGATGTATTTAGGTGACTAATGGTAACCTTCGGGTAGATAAAACAGAAAACCGAAAAAAAAGAAATCTGAGAAACACAAACAAAAGAAAAGGGAAGGTTTGCAGCTTTGAGTCAAAACAAAAAAAAAAAGAAAAAAAAAAAGAAAATAATAGGTTTCTAAAGCTAATGGCAAGAAACCTGAATTTCATGCATGTAAGAAAGTGAAAGCTGATAAAATGGGAAGATTATGAAAAATGAGAAAAGAGGTAGTAACGATACTGTCAGTATTTCATTCTCTGACATATTCATTCTCATCAAAGCTATTTGCGTAACAGCACAACTTCCCTCAAACAGAATAGGAATATAAATATGGGCCATGCTCTTCTCAAACAACTGCTGCAGAAAGAAGGAATTCTGCCGAGTGCCCTCCACTTTACCACTATTTGCATTAACATGACAATAATGATACTTCAATACAATCTTTTGTTCTTCTTATCAAACCATTCTGTGAATTGCTTAAGAAAGTTTACAACTGTTAACAGAGGGGAATGAGTTTGTTTAAGTGTAGGGTATTCTGAATGCCTATCAATCAGCATCCTTAGCCAATCACAACAGCAACGTTTTGGTTTTTAGTTTTGGTGGGGTTTTTTTTTTTTTGTATTTCACTCTATTAATTTACCAATATCAATTCAACTTCACAAACTACAAGGAAGAAATATTTCATTTAACACATTCACAATTAAAACTGGTTTTGATTTTCTCAAGGTAAAATGTTTTATAAGTAAACTTACATTGCTTTTTTGTTTTGATGTTAAAATTATTTATTTAAAATTTCTCATGACTAAAATCTTATATTCATTCAAAGATAAATGGCTTAAACAACTCTGGATTCTTTGACTTCTTAGACCAGGAAGCAAGGGAAGCTCCTCCAGTATACAGTTAAACTGCTATTCAAGAACATTTCTCCACTTGCACTGGAATCTTTATAAACTGGCAAGAACACTAATAGCACAGAGACTTCAGGATAAAAAGTTTTTCCAAGATTTTACACAAAGTGTTAATTTAGGTTCAATTAAAAAAAAAAAAAAAAAAAAAACCAACAGAAAAAAGTTAAAGAATTCTTAAAAAGAAAAACTTGCTCTTTCCAAGGAATCAATGTTGTTCGGGAAGGATTTTTTTTCCTAAAAATAAATGTATATCTGGTCACTATAGTTCAAGTTTTCTGTTTGTATTTTCTTTTTTTTTTTTCTTTTTTTTTTTTTTTTTACTGAAGCATCAGGGAATGGCAATAGCTGGGAGTAGAAGAATAGAATAGTGGGTTCAGGACATGATGCTTAGATGGGAAATGTAATTGTTTTCCTATTCCATTTCTCTTTACACACCACAGTGATTGCTAGGTTTGTGGACACATTCCATCTTGGCAATGATTTCAATAATTTTGAGTCACAACTTTGAACTCTCTGGTCATATCTCATCTAGGCAATTCTTTGCCATTGCAGATTTTGCAAGCATCTGTGGCAGCTGATTTCCTGGTTCCAATGGCACAAGGTAGTTTAGCCTCTTGAGAGCTTTAGTGTTTTGATCTCTTCACTGGCTTAGCATAAGGAACCCAAAATAAATTAACATCTTCCTCCTGAGTTTAACTCTAAAACTGAGATTGACAATGTCCAAGGAAGAGGCATGGTCATGCAGCAGTGGAAATACATGCAGTGACCCTAATTCAGTCTCCCATCTCAGAAGAAAACTGTCTCCCAGCGGGTATTCTAGAATGTTCACTGAAGGACAGACTATTAAATCAAAAACTATTAAATAAAAAAACTATTAAAACTATTAAACTATAAAAACTATTAAATCAAAAAAATATATACATTCATTTTGTGTTACAACAATATAGCGCAGGAATCCTAACAATATTTAGTGACTAATGTTTGTTGAGATAAACCATATTTCCACATAAAATAAAATAAAATACCATGTATTTTTACATCATGAAGCTCCACTCATGTATTTACCTTCTAGATACCAGATTTTACTATTTAGAGCTGGAATCTTAGTTTTAGAACTTGTTTTATACATATCTAAAATATACCTAAAGTTTCTCTTCTGCAGAATACAAAGTCTTTTTACAGAAATCCCGGGTGTGAAGGAGTGACTGTGTGAAGTTTCCCTATATTTTAAAAGAAATATTATAGCTTGGTACGTCATGTCTTTGGCTGCTTCTGATTTTAAATACTCTGGACAATGATTATTCATAATTATTCCCCACTTTTTTGTTTTGCCACATTGCTGGTATTGCTGTGGCTATTTTTGAAATCCAGATCATGTAAGGAAAATGCAGCTAGTAAAACAAAATTCTTAAGTTTCTAATTAAGAAAAATGAATTGCAGTTATGTTACATCCCCAGATTGTATTAATATTTCATTTCTTCACTTCCTACATCAAGGACTAATCAGACAAAAACTTGTTCTGAATACTAATGAGTCAAAACATGAAATATTTCAAAGGTATTTCTAACTTACTTGTAAGGGTTATATTGACATGCAAAAAATCCCTGATACCTAGTGCATCCCATCTGTCTGCAAAAGAAATATTTCTAATTTTCATCTCTCTGAACCTCACTGATAAAGAAAGGGTTTTGCACTGCAGCATTCTAGGTTGTAGTTACAAACAAATGCAAACTTTCTGATTAATTATTTTCCTAGAGTTGATATGGCCAACTATGATAGCAATGTCTTCACTTTTATTTCTTCATAATCTATGCTGGTAACAGTCTTGAGGTAGCGAAATTTCCCTTAGTATGGCTTCAACAGCTTAGACAGTCATAGGAATTTTCCAATTTACACAGTCCAAGTATTCTATTGAGAATGTTTGATTTCGATCAGTGGACAATGTAATCTATGTCTCTTGGAGAGTTTCTCTCTCGCTGCCATCTCACCTCTCTCAGCAGTCATCGTGGAAGACTCACTAGGCTGGGTTGAGCTTCTAGCTGTAGTAAGTTTATGATGCTGCTTTTATGTTTCAGAATAGCTGGGTAATATACTCCTTTAATGCTCAGGAAATATAAAGAACTAGTTTCTACTTGTAATTAACTAGCTGAGAATTCATTCATGTAAAATTCATGTCAAGCTGACATTCTTTAATGAACCTTCATTCAATATGAGGATGTGGGAGAAAAGAGTAGCCAGGTGATGTAATTTATAGGTGCTTTAATTTAGCAGTGGCAGCAGATTTGTCATCTCCCCATGATATCTTTCAGCTGAAGACCTGAACTTTAAAAGAAGTTTAAAGATTTTGGTTTGTTTTGTTTTAGGTTAAATCCTTTTTTTCCTCTCCTTCAGTTTTCATTGTTGTAAGAACATAATTTAAGCTTTTGTAATGTGTTCCCCACACAGTCAGGGAGAATATTTGAAGCGGAGACAATACAAAAAGTTTTGTCACTGCAGAAATAGAGATTTTGTAGTTTTTTTATTTTATCCTCATCTGTTTGAAATTTACTAAATAACTGCTGCCTAACCTTTGGATATCCATTGCTAAATGTCCTATATTTTTAAGTACATTTTATTTTTCTGCTACAATTTAAATTAAACGAGTGTTATGTCCAGTTCACATGTGAGTTAGAAAATGCTAGGCAAATACATAAGAACAGAGGAGCTGAAAAAGAACATACTTTACCAGATCATCCTGATGAAATAGCAGTAATGAAAATTAGTTCAACCTATGGATTACTCAGTCTCCACGTATGAAAAACCCATGGAAGTGTAGATTTT
Organism: Gallinago jamesoni; assembly: GCA_025769975.1. Taxonomy (NCBI): domain Eukaryota; kingdom Metazoa; phylum Chordata; class Aves; order Charadriiformes; family Scolopacidae; genus Gallinago; species Gallinago jamesoni. The sequence goes on from JAOQGH010000001.1 coordinate 165,924,379, forward strand.
CTTTAAAACACCAAAAGTCAAATAATAGCTCTAACATTTTTATTTTATCAGCAAAAAGAAACATAGACACAATCAATGCATTAAGAGATTTTTATTAGATTCTTCCCATTACAAATTTAAGTGCTGTGAATTCTTTTTTCTAATCTTTCACAGTTAGTATTTTGGTTCAGAAAACAGGAAGGAGAAATAGAAGAGTCAGATCTAACATTGTAGAAACAATGACTCTGCAAAGCAAAGGTCTACTATGATGTTCATTACGAATGACAAAACTTTCTGCAATATTTTACACAAACACTTGTAACATAATTAAATTACTTTTAATGACCAGGATCATTACAGTCTGAGAAGATAGGGAATTATATTACTAACTTCTAAGATAGCATACTCTCTATAAAGGGGAATAAGTGACTTGTCCTCAAACCCACTGTAAGAATCTGTATTTTTGGTGTGTTGAAAAGTGACTTGTTTTCAATATTCTATGCCAAAACCACAAGCTGTAAAATAACAGATGACACATAGAATCATAGAATCATATGGAGTTGGAAGGGACCTCTGGAGATTATCCAGTCCAACCTCCCTGATGGAGCAGGTCTACCTAGAGCACATTGCACAGGAACTTGTCCAAGCAGATTTTGGATGCCTCCAGAGAAGGAGACTCCACCACCACCCTGGGCAGCCTGTTCCAGTGCTCTACTACTCTCACAGTAAAGAAGTTGCTCCTCATGTTTAGGTGGAACTTCTTATACTCAAGTTTGTGCCCATTTCCTCTTGTCCTGTCATTGGGCACCACTGAGAAAAGACCAGCCCCATCCTCCTGGCACCCTCCCTTTAAGTATTTGTATGCACTGATCAGGTCTCCGCTAAGTCTTCTCTTCTCAAGATTAAAAAGACCCAGGTCCCGCAGCCTTTCCTCATAGCAGAGATGCTCCAGGCCCTTAATCATCTTTGTGGCCCTTTGTTGTACCCTCTCCAGCAGTTCCCTGTCCTTCTTGAACTGGGGGGCCCAGAACTGGACACGGTACTCCATATGCAACCTCACCAGGGCAGAGCAGAGGGGCAGAATAACCTCTCTTGACTTGCTGGACACACCCTGCTTGATGCACCCCAGGATTCCATTGGCCTTCTTGGCCACAAGGGCACATTGCTGGTTCATGGTCATCCTATTGTCCAAAAGAACTCCCAGGTCTTTCTCCTCAGAGCTGCTCTCCAGCAGGGGGTGCAGGGGGTTATGTCTCCCTAGGTGCAGCACCCTACACTTGCCCTTGTTAAATTTCGTTAGTTTTCTCTCGGCCCAGTTCTCCAGTCTGTCCAGGTCTCTCTGGATGGTGGTGCAGCCTTCTGGGGTGTCAGCCACCCCTCCTAGTTTTGTGTTATCAGAAAAATTGCTGAGGGTACATTCCATCCCTTCATCCAGGTCATTGATGAATATATTGAAGAGGACTGGACCCAGTACTGAGCCCTGGGGAACACCACTTGTTACAGACTTCCAAATGGATTCTGTGCCCCTAATCAAAACCCTCTGGGTTCTGTCTTTTAGCCAGTTTTCAATCCACTTAACTATCCATTCATCTATCCCATACTTCCTAAGCTTATTCATGAGGATGCTGTGGGAGACGGTGTCAAAAGCCTTGCTGAAATCAAGGTAGACAACATCCACTGCCCTCTTCTCATCTACCCAACCAGTCATGACATTATAGAAAGTTATCAGGTTAGTCTGACATGTAAATCCACGTTGACTGCTTCTGATAGCTTTTTTTTTCCCTCCATGTGCTCTGAGATGATACCCAGAATCAGGCATTCCATCACCTTTTCAGGGATGGAGGTAAGGCTGACTGGTCTGTAATATCCTGGGTCCTTCTTCTTGCCCTTTTTGAAGACTGGGATGACATTGGCCTTTCTTCAGCCCTTGGGCAACTTGCCTGTTCTCCGGAACCTCTCAAAGGCGATGGAGAGTGGCCTTGCAATGACTTCTGCCAGCTCCCTTAGCACTCTCGTTTGTATCCCATCTGGACCCATGGACTTTTGGATGTCCAGCCTTCTTAACTGATCTCTAACTTGGTCCTCCTCCACCAAGGGAAGATCTTCCTTAGTCCAGACTATCTGTGATTCATCCAAAGAACATCTGAAAGAACAGTAGTCCATAAATTCCTTATGCAAGAACAACACCTCTTTTTAATCAACACATATGTTTTGAGGTGAGTTGATGCGTATTTTACTGAAATAACAATGATCATCTTGACCATAAGTTATGCACAGCACTCCGCAAGACTTTCTTGAATTAGATTTACATCAGGGAAGAGGATATTTGCCAATTTTACTCGGATTGGTGTTATAAATATGATCTTTTTGGTGAGGATCAAGTTATCTTTAACACATTAGTTCCAATACTGTCCATATGTTGACAGTATTTCTTTTTTGTTTTACACAAATAAGTTGTTTCTCAATAATTTTCAGCAGATTTGAGAAGCTGGTAAATGTAGTTACCTTTGAATTTTTAGCAATGGGTTTGGGGACATTGTGTTTATTAGCCTTATTTTTAGTCTTTCATGAACAGAATTACAAAGACTCAACATTTTTCTGTGTATCAAGTCACAATTATCTATACAGAATTTAGCCTTCAAAAGTAGATATAAATGTGCAAAAGATGAGGCCCTGGAGTGTGTTCTTTCTGTTCCTAGAGAATTTATTGCCTATAAATGGCTGAGTTGGACAGAAAGAATTATCACCATATGGTTTATTGGTTAACTCTTCACAGTTTCATATATTTTAAGGCAAGAAGTTTCATTAGATCATCTAGTCTGACCTCCTATATCACAAGAATTCTACTCACTTATTCCCACATTGAGATCAATAACTTATTTCATTAAACCTATATTTCAGAAGGGCATTTATCTTGATTTAAAGACTTGAACAGTTCGGTACTTTCCTTATTAATCTTTCACAATTTTTACCATTAATGACTACTATTATTTCAACACTTATCATTATCTTTTTTGTCTTTTTTTTATTGAAAGTAACTTTTTTCTTTTTAGGGTCAATCCACTGGTTTCTCCGATGTCCTTCTTCACTAGAACAAAGACTGATTTAATACATTATGTTTTGTCTCTGTTAAGGTACTTACAAATGATTATCAATTTACTTCTAAACATTCTTTATGTACTTTATCAGAATTTGACTGAGACATTTTTTCTAATGTTCATCTAATTCTATTAGCCTTTTCCCACCTCCTCTCCTACTTCCTAGTAAGTGCTTCTCACAGATATTTTTCAAGTAAAGAAGCTTAACACATTAGAAACAAATAACTTTTCAAGAGAAAAAACTATTACTCTGTAAAAAAGTATTATTACTTGGAAAGTGAATGCTTGATCATTTTGTTAGCAGAGGAACAAAGTGAAAGACAAAACCCAAAACACTGCTTGTGGGATTTCAAATGTTTATTATCTCACTTAAAAATAAGTAAAATTCTGCTGAGATAATAGTAGTACTCCAAAGAATTTTCTCATATATCAAGAGGATTTTTGAGAAATTGCTCTAAGAAATGAAGAATGGGATATTACATTGGTCTGGCAAGATGTCACAAAGCGTGGAAGAATTTTTGGCAGTTAAAGGAAGAAAAACGACAAAAGCCCATGTATTTGTCCTTCCTTTCTTTTCACTGCTGTAGCTGAGGTTTTTTAGGCTTACAAATAGATAAAATAAAAAACCTAGTCCATATACATCTATCAGGCACAAAAATCTGCAAGATATGAATCCTTTTAGGCAAAATAACTATTCAGTTAATATACATCATATATAATAATAACATACATATAATAACATCATATTCATTTTACTTTTCCAGTTGCAAAATGACATTAGAAGGTTTAGAAATTCAGATTATTTAATATCAGTGTTTAAATGAATGTCCTTGTGTATTGGAATATCTTTTTTTTCTAAAATCTAATCCAAGGTCAAAATGCTGAATAAAATATTAAGAATATTTTTGCCCATGACTCATTGCCTACAATAGTATCATTGCATTTTGATTTCTTACAGAGAACTTCATTGTTATTTATTTATTGATTTGATTTTCTTGAATTTATTATCTGACAACAAGCTAACAAGGAGGAATCATGCTTGGACACCTCTTCATTTCAAATGTATATGCCCAGAATGACTAATTTTATTTTTAGAATATTGCTGGTTTTGTAGTTTTGACAAAGCAGAGCTACTTGCATTTTCCTGGCTGTATTCTTGAGCTATGGATCAAAAAGTAATCTTTTCTAGAACCTTTCAGTTTTCTTTATTAGGTCTGGGTTTCAAAGACATCCCTCAAAATGAAGAGGACTCACTTTCATATCAATGAAAATATTTCAGCATGAGTGAATTTAGATTTCATTACTGTTTTCATCCTTGAAATGTAACATGAGTTGTGGATTTTTAAACCTCTTGTAGCTACTTATTTAAACTATTCCTGTGATGATATATATCTATGATGAGATTGTTTAGTTAGTAATTGGTTAGATAGAAAAAAGTGTTGTTTAGGGTAATTTTTTATTTTTTTTTAAATTACCAGGTAATGAAAGGGAGAGCACTTCTTGTGACAAACTTAAAATCCTTATAGCTATTTGATTCTGGGAACATGTAAAGATTCGGGATCAAGAGATTTAAGATGTTCATCTTAATGTCAGTTTTGCCTAGTGGTTTACCTGTGGGATGATAAATAAAAAAAAATATTTTTGGATTGTAACTACTTACATTTTTCTTTTAAAAAAAAGACAGTAGACCAATTCATTAGTACTTAGGAATAGTTACTTTTTTTGGTCTAATTTAATTTGACATCCAGGTAAGTCAGTGTCAAACAATGGAAGTAAAGTTTAAAAAAAAAAAATCTAACCTGACATGTGGACAGTAGGTTAGTTGTAGCTAAAGGGTCTTGCATGTCCATTACCATTTTGTGTCTTCCCTTTTAAATGTAGAATGTTGTCTTACCAAATTTGTTTCTCATGCTTATGTCACAATGAATGTTTAAGGTGATACATTGAGAGAATTCTCTTGTTGGAAATAACTTTAAAATGTCATGCTATCAATACTTTCTTTTTTTTTTTAATTTTGGACCTAAAAAAAAATTAGAGCCAATTAAAATTAATATATTAAGGACAGGATTTCAAAATCATTTAACAGTAGTCTCGCAGTTTTCAGTGACATCGTTGGCATAGCCCATAATTGCTTTCAGTTGAATGTATTATTAACACAATTTTAACACACCGTTCTTTTTAATGCTGCAGCACTAACACAACATTGAAATTCTATTAAAAACAGACTGTGTCAGATGATCTGATTTTTTTTCATTGTCAGCTGATTATTATGTCTAGAAAATATCACTGAATTTCATTAAATGTCTGAGTAGTGTCACAAAACAAACAAGTGGATAAACTGGAGAAAAAAACTTATTTTACATAAGGTCTATGCAAAAACATGAATAATTAGTGTGCTGGGAATTTACTAGTGAAACTCTGCATGTATGGGCATTGAGGCTACACTTAATATTTCAGGTAAGGGACTAGAGAGACAATATTCATATCTTGACATTCTCAGAGAACACAAAGTTTGATCTGGTATTATTTGAGATACAATAGAATTCTGATGTCATATAAAAAATGGAAAATACTTTAAAATTGGAGAAATGATATGCTAGGTCACAATATGGACTTCAAGAATGTGTTCTGAGGGCTTGATGAAATTCAATTTCTCAACAAGCTCTAAGAAATACCTTGTTCAACTGGAAACAGAATACTGGCTGTTTTAGTTATCAAAAGGTGACTGAATAAAAACCCATAAAATTGAAGAAGCTTATAGAAGAAACATATGAAGCCAACTAAGGCTACGGAATAGGTTTTAAGGGAAGAAACAGAAAAAAAAAAAAAAGAAAAAAAGATAAAACGGTCTGTAAGGAAGAGTGATTCCCAAGGCAGTAGTGGTGTGATTGCAGAGAAGAGCACCAAGCTGACATCTAGCAGATGACATCCTGAGAAGAGCAGAAAAGAGCACCAAACTGACATCCAGCCCCAGAATGGTACACCTCACGCTGTGATTGCTGCATTGGCTCACTCAACCTTTCTTCTGGACAGCACAATCTTACGCATATGTGGTATCCTGTATATCTGTGATTAAAGTGTTTTGGTATATAAGTCCATTTATTCTCTGCACTGTCATTTTGGTTTTAAACTGATGCATAGTTTCTTACAATAAAGACACTGTCTGAATATCTGAGTAACAGTTCTGTTTTCCAGCACTGTATAACTATTTTCTTCCAGTTCCTTCATAATTTCTGTGGTTGTAGGCAGCAGCTTAAAGACTTTGGCCTTAGAATGCCAAAACACAGTAAATGTGCACTTTTTGGTTGTTTTAACTTGTATCTTTCATTTTGTCTCATAACACACTCCTATACTATCATACTTCATTCTATTCCTCTTAATTAATATTACACTGTAGGAAGTTTCAGGCAAACAACTGGTCTTCTAGTTTGCTAGATGTTCCCATGGTATTCTTTAGTATTGCAAAATATATCTGTAAGTTGGTTTGTCTTATTTCTTGTTTAAAATATGATTTTGAAAGTGCTAGAGCAAGCAACAAGTTTTATATATCTACAAAACAGTTTATAGTTCTATAATGTGTTTATGTTCATATCGAGTCTTGAGTTGCTTGTCGTTCTTGGATCCTATCCAAATTCTTTATGTGGATCTTTTAATATGCATCCATCATTCACAGAGGGACAGTGACAAGAAAGAGAAGACATCTGTGTTTAAGAATGCCAGTTTTCTAGACTCTTTTGAGACTGCTTATAACAGCGCAATTTCAAACTGCTGGTATGCAAGAATATAGTAGTGAGAATTGAAATTTCCCGAATCTGTATTAACAGTTCACAGGAGATGACATGAGATGGAATACAGAATTGAAAAATAGCAACTAAAGCAGGACAAGCATTCTGTTATTACCCACTCAAACAAATTAGAGGGTTTATCATTTGGGAAGAGGTGAGGCACTGTTTCAATACACATACTGTCAATATGACAACCTTGAACAAGTGCTGTATGTACTTGAATTTTAATCTGATCATAATATTATTAGAAAGTCTTTTTTTTTTTTTTTTTTTTAATCTTGATTCTGAGCTGAGAAGGAAAAAATACCTACAAAAATTACAAGATCATATTTTAAAGTTCCTTGAAGGAAGATGTGGAGCATGCTGTTGATTAGCTGAATGGAAAAGAGGGTCTGGTCAAAGAGAAAATCCCACTGGGACAGAAGGACTAAATGGGTGGACTGATTGTTGACAACAGAAAGTGGAGAGCTTGGAAGGATGACAAATAGGTATATTTAATCTGGGAAGGAAAGAGCAGAGAAAAAGGGGAATTTCATTTTGGAGGCTTTTAAGTGCACAAAGAATGAGTGAAATACAGGACAAATGATTATTGGGTTTGGAGTAGCAATATGAAAAATGACATGAAAAATGAAGGCTATGGATTAAAAAAGTGTAAATAAAATAAACACAGACAGAAAAATCCCATCTCAAGTATAGTACATGAGATTTGACTTTATTGGGTTCCAGTGCAAGAAGGGAGAATAGTGTTTTACACATTACTTCCCCAAGGCCTCACTCTCAGACAATGCAAAACCTTGTGTTTTAAGCATGCAGTTTATGGGTACAAGGTCTTTTTCTTCAGGCAAGGATAACTGTACTACAACTGGCTCCCTGGTTTGTCTATGTTTATAGAGCATAAGAGGTTCTTATTATAAGTGGGATTAAACATAACTGTATTCCATCTTTTCTATCAGAAATAAAGGTACCTGGACCAGAACATTTTTAATAGAATTAGCAGAAATTGAATGTGTGTTTGGAAGAGTAAATACTTGGTCCAAATTATTTTTCTTAAAAAAATACTGCTAAGGTTCTGGAGACTGTGTATATGGAGTGTGGGCATGGGTGTGTGTCTACTTCAGAGGACCACATAGTTTCACATTCTAATAATCAGCCATTTGCTCCTCATACAGAACAGATCAAGCAGAGCAGAGGATTTAGTTTAAAGTTTCAGACAACGAGAACTAGCAGTCTCATTTTATTTTATATTTTGTTAAAGCTTATCAAGATAAAGGATGATGACTTTTTAAACCTAGAAAAAATTGTTTTTTTTTTCTGTTGAGAGAAGGTTACTGTTCACATTGTTTGAACCCATGGGTACACCTCAGATACCTGAGAGTTTACACTCCAGCTGATCATTAAATTCACACTGTCTAGGTCCTTGTATAGAAAGGAGTTTGTACAGGGACTGCTAAGTTTAAAACTAGCATAGACAAATGAAAAGGAAAATACAGGGCAAACAAGCAAGTAAACATCATTAATCTTTAACTAATATTTCTTGTGAACCAGGGACTAAAACGAATGATGAGTGTAAGAAGTATTATTTCCAGAAGATGGCACTCTTATACTGTGTATTTTTGGGCGTAAGTCTAGTCACTATTCATGACTCTATATGCACTTCCTTATTTGTCTAAACTATTTAATTATTTATCTGTACAGAAAAGATAGGGGAAAATGTACAATATAGTGATTTTTCATGCAGTCTCTACTCCAAGAAACATTATTTATTTTGCCAGCAAGTAGCATCACTGATTGAAATGAATCATTGTCTTTAACTAAAAGTTCTACCCGGACCTAGATATGTTGTGTTTTAAAAAATGGAAAAACCCACAATAACAACCATGAACCCCTTACTGCCACTTAAAAAAAAAAAAAAAAAAAAAAAAAAAGAGAGAGAAGGAAAATAAAAAGAAGCTCTCATTCCCACTCTTAAACTGATAAATATATTATTTCTCTCTTGGAGGCAACACATAAAAGTAGATAAAAACATTGACTATTGGAATGATACAGCAGCAGTTGCACTCTTTGAGCAGTTGAAAATGAAGTAACATTAAAGCAAGATAGTTCTAACTGTGTAATAAATGTCAGTCTTGAGTGTGATAAACCGTGAAGAGAAGTTTCATTCCCTCTTCATTAATGTGAATTTGATCTTCCAGTTCAGACCTACATCGTTCAACAACTATATTTATTTTCAGTTATGATAAATTTTCTATTGTATTTTCCAATATGTTATGTATTTTAGAATTAAAAGAACTGGGAAACTCCATTCTTTTACCTTTACCTGGAGGATCTACAGCCATTTTTCCAAAATCTATGTCAGGCACACTTATGTTGTTTAGTCCAAAGCTGATTTTTTTCTATATGCATCAGATTCAGAGATCTTATAACGAAGGAGCTTAAAAGAACATAAAATAAAGATCTTAATGCTATGCATAAAAAATCACGCTGAGCATAACAAGTAGTATAAAGCCAGCAAAAAAGCCACATAATTTCCAGCTATGTATTATTTAAGCAGAATAGGCAATACATTTAAACACACATGTTTGTCTAGATAATTAATGTATTCCCATGTAAATTGGGAATATTTTTGGAAAAAAAGCAGACCGGTATGAACTATATGGGAAGAGATCTAGCCGAATAATATCTATCCCTGCAGTATACTTTAGATCTTTAGACTTTATTTTGTGATGTAATATTGCAAAACAAAAAAATTAATCCCATGTGAATGTAGCTAATTGATAGTTTCTCCAGTTTTGGACATTACAAGCTTTTCAGCTAAATAAATGTCCTTTGAGGTGTTTGCATACTAATTACTTGTGCAGAATCCCTGCTGCTTTTCTTTTGTCATTTCTGTTGAGCTCATGTTCATAGGGTCACTTAATATTTGTTCAGTTAAAACTTTCTGATCTGGAACTACAGCTGTGGAACATGGACCTCATCAGTATTTCTAAGACCACCTGATTTTCAAAGGTAGAATTGTAATAGATCAGGCTCATATAGTGCTTCACTATTTTAATTTCAAAAGAAACTAGGAGACCAAACCTTAAAAAAAATAAGCAAAGATGTAAGCATAACATTCTATAAATTGTACTATTGTTGGAATTAATGCTATCCGGTGAAGAATGCAGTACTTTGAGACCTGGGAAACCCTTGGAGTTTTGTTCACTGGGATACAGAGTACATCTTGCCATGTTCTGCATGGCAATGAACAATGAAAACATATTGCAGACCCCGCCCCAAGAAGTGGATGTGAGCCACTGTGTAGCCATGTCATTTTTGCTGTGTTGGTACAAATGTAATTATAAATGCTGTTGGAACCACATAGATAATTGCACAGGAGACTGTACTATTTTACATGACTCACTGGTTAGACAGCTCTTGTTCTGGGATGTGTGCGTATTTCTGCTTGTTCAGTAAAAACAGTTTTATGAGGCTGCACAATTCATGTCACTCTTCTGAATCTCTTTTATATCTTCCTATACAAAGATCATAAATGCAATAAGTTCAAGGTTAACAACATCACAGAGCTTTTTAAGGCCCACAGGGAAAAGAGAGAAGGATCCAGTATCTTCTGTCTCAAGTAAGAAGAGTAATCTTAACTTCCCTTTTGTTGGTTTAGATCTAATTTGTTTATTGATATAACTTTAATATCATACTTTTTATTATGTTTTATGATGATATAAGCTTTGAAATATGACAAATATTTCTAAATTTCTATTGTAACAACAGTTTTTAAGAAAATACAGTTTTCTTGACCCATGATTTTTTTTTTTTTTTACTTTGACAAATTCTCTTCCCAGTGAATTCTACACTGAAAATCTATACTTCATTTTTTAAATTACCACGAATGAACTTCATTTTACAAGTACATCTGAAGTCTTTAATCCTGGATAACCTGTGCAGTGGATTTTTACTGTACTTTCTATATTTCACAGAGTGAATAAAACTTTTTATACAATTCAAAATGCAAACTTAAGACATTTTTTTATGTACAAAAACCCTTAAATTTTTATCAGTATTGTACATAAATATTACAGATATGCAGCTGTATGGAGAGTGTGAATATAAACTTAAAGTATCATAGATTAATAAAATTCAGTAGGTTTATATTTAAACATACAACATATTTTTTTATAAAACACAGACTTCTACATATATAATGTGCACATTTCCATATATACCACTGTCCTGATTTCCTCTGGGAAAGAGTTAATTTTCTTTCTACTGATTTCTGTGAAATGAATGTCAATAATGCCTATTGTTTTGGTTATTGCTAGGTGGTGTTTACACTTTTCAAGGACTATTTTCAGCTTCCCATAGAAGCTGAGAAAGAGCATAGACAGCAAATGGAAAGGCCAATGGAATATTTCGTACTATAGATGTCACGCCCAGTATATAAATGCGGGCTGGCTGGCAGTGGAGGGAATCTGTCATCACTGGTCAGGAAGATACCAACTCATGGGGTGGTGAGAGTGGCTTCTGTCATTGTTGCTATTTTATTTATTGCTATTTTTATTGTTGTTATTTGCCTTTTCTGTTCTTCTTCTATTAAACTGTCTTGATCTCAACCTATTAGCTGTTCTTTTTCTCTTTCCCTGTTCCCTCTTTTTCTCCCTCTTCTCCATGCCATTTTGGGTAAAGGGGGAGATGACACGCATGGTCATTCAGAATAAAATGGATTTGGTTTTTTCACTTTAAGTACCCCTAGGACCCAAGGACTTTTCTTTTCTTAAGGACTACTGCAAGCAGTCGGGTCTTCCCAGTTAGTTTAAAGATCTTGTTATTTTATGCAGGGTAGAGAAACTCCAGAAAACAAACAAACAAACAAACAAAAAAAAAACAAACAAGAAAGTAGTGGTCATGCTCCTCCTTTTGTAGCAGTTGATTTAGTTCCTGTCTTCATGAAAGGCATGCCTACATGGGTCACAGTTACCTAAGTAACACAGGTGATAAAGAAGCAGAGGGAAAAAGAATATAACCCTTACTTGTATCTGTGTTGTTTAATGTTAACCAGCTCCCTGTTGATCATACAGGCTCTTGTAAATCATAATATAACTAACTTTCTTTTTGCTTTTTAAGTCAGGCAATGCAGCAAAAACCATCCTGAAATCTAATGCTTCTGTGATTATTTATTTCACTTTTAATTAAAAACAAACCAAAATCCAACACTTGTTCCTTGCATATTGTTCATTTTTCCTCTAACGACTTAATGCCAGCTTTAGTTTTGTCTTGCTGTTGCTGCAAGTCAGTTACTAAATCCACATTCTAAAGAGCGTTATTTATTTTTTCTTACAATCTTTCTTTTACAAACCAATGTTGTATGTCACATCTTGCGATTCAAATATCCTTCTATTGTTCAGTTACTTAGTGGAATGTTTGGGGTAATTCCAGAAGAATTTTGCTTGGTGTAATACTTAATTCTTCATATTCAGAAACATCAAGCCTTTAAAATAAATCAGATATCAGATGATACCAGTTCTACTGGCAGTGTAGGGTAATAATTTCTAAAGTATCTAAATGACTTCAAAATGGAAGTTGCAATAATTTTGGAGTACCTCAAGGCTAAGAAATAAAAAGAATCATCTCTTAAAATTCATTTTAGGTTCCCATTGTTATTTATAAAATATATATATATATATATATATATATATATATATATATATATATCCAGAGTCAAAATATTAAGAATCCACATCTAATTTTTATACATTTGGCAGTGAAAGGAAGGAGCCTAAATTAAATATCTATGATCCACATACATTTCATGCAGGTGAATATCTTCCATATGGCAAAAGACCCCAAGATAAGAAGGCGGCTCTCGCTAGAATGTTATACTTTGAAAGGCTAAGTGTATATTTGGCCCCAAATTCTTATTTTGTGGTTACAGAAAGGTACCTTTGGAAATGTTAGTTCCCAGACCTTGAATACTCTCCTAAAATGTGTTCATTAGGTGCCTTTTTTATTAATTTTTTTAAAGATTATCTTCTTTAAAAAAGGAGGGAAAAAAGAAAAAATAGGAAGAATCAACAAACTAAATAATGTTAGCGGAGTGGGATAATGAAAAATCATGTCATAAAATTCTACTGATGAGACAGCTCATCAGTGAAAGGAAGGAAACCATATGTTATTTATTTCTCTATCACTGATCATATCTGGATTCCTCAACAGCTCCCAGGGGAACATCCTAAATACCATTGTGCAAGATACTCCAGGTGAAAATGTCTGACACCCTTCTTGGTGGTGTGTGACTGTGCAGAAACCAATTCAGGAAACTGCGAGCTGAGATGTCTGTTCATTATTACCCTACTCTCTGTAGTCCATTTGCTGCTTCATCTCCCTGATGCATTTTTACTGGTATCTAGACTGGGAACTATTTAGAGCAGAAGCTTGCTTTTTGATTACTTGTCTTTACCGTGCCCAGCACAATAGAGTTCTGATCTTTGATTGAGGTACACATGAAAGAAAAATCAGAACTAGATAATGGTCCTGTAAAATAAGCTTCCTGGACTGGCATTCTCTAAAATTACCCAACTCCACTGAAATCAGTGGGTGTAAATGTAGCTAATGTCCTAAGCATAAATAGGAGTGCCAAGATCTCTCCTTAACTTAGGAGGAGGAGGCTGACTTTCAGGAAAGTGTAATTAGTCCCTTAGCCCAATGACAGCTGTAGACAAAGATTTAGAACTGATTTCCCCAGCAAAAAAACAGACTAGTGTCTTATCGAATTGTCTTTCACATTTTAAATGAAGTAAATGAATTGGACAATATGTTTTTTTGGCATATAATCTTTGTTCAGCATTCTGTCATGAGCAACTGATTATCAGTTTCTCAATTTTAATTGTACTGTTTTGTAAAGAAGTAAACTGAGAAAGAATTTAAAGAAATCAGTATGGTTTTTAGTAGCTATTCCAGAAATGTTTTTATATTATTTCTTTCAGTAAAATAATTTAATACTGATATTGTTACTTTGATGTGATGTTCTGAAAATACAATGTAAATATTTATTCAATAATTCTCAGAACACCTCTCTGAAGCGCTGAAGTGATAAACACTTTACAGATGGATAAACTGAACACAAGTGAAATGACTGCTCTAAATTCACATATTGAGTGAGAGGCAACATGAAGAATAAAGCAATGGATCTCTGAAAAAAGATTGGAGTACTTCCTGAGACTCATCACCATGGAAGAGTATTCATTCCATTCAAATCAAGTGGGGACACTGACAGTTGAGATGCATCAGTTGAGATGCATATTCTTTTTTTTCTCCATGTATTAAGTCTTAAGCTACATATGATTTAACATTGTCATGGCCAAAAAAAAAAAAAAAAAAAAAAGAAAAGATTTAGCTATTTTTGCTGACCCTTAAACCTTAAACTCACATCACATCAATTTAATTTAGTAAGGAGAACAAATGTGGATCTATTTCAAGTATGATAAAGTGTTCAACTAATGGCAGCCGAAGTATTTCAATTACCCTTGCAATTACCAAGGAACGGGAACTATATTTTTGCCACTTGCTTCCTTGCTATACTATCATCACAAATTTTCCTACAAGATGTCAATGCAATTCTACACAGACCACACTACAATGTCAAATCTTCTGTTAATCAGCATGTGAAGACGCCAAGGGTATGGGTATGCTATCAACACAAAATGAGATGATGTCAGTAAGTCTTGACATTATCATGTCAAAACAAATGGAAATTATATATAAGTTACTTCTTTGCTAATAAAGAAGAACATTGAATATATTGACAGTTTTGGTATGTTTTTGTGGGTGTTTAAGCTGGGATATTAAAAGAATTAGTAAGTGAAGTAGTCTGCTTGGAAAACCTCAAGGACATAAATGTGTTGGAAGTTTGGAAAATGTTGAGTCAGAAAAGTAAAAGACTATTTGGAATTTGCATCCCATGTAAAGGAAAAAATAATCTTTTAGAAAACTGTTCGAGATGTAAGCAGACAATTACTTTAAAAAGGTATGAATAGTAAGCAGTAACCCTACCAAGAACGGAAAGAGTACTCAACAGGTAATATAGCTCTGCCCAATCAGGGAAAAAGGAAGAATTAAAAAAAAGCATGTTGAGTTGGACTTTATGAGGAAGTTAATAATAATAATAATTAAGAGTTTTCAGTCACGTAAATTCATTTAAAACAAAAACAAAAAAAAAAGTGAGACTGCTGTGGAGGAAATACAGTATTTATATTGAAAGTTATCTAGGCACAAAGCAAAATTAAATGAATATTTATCCTCAGCTTTCAAAATGATGATGTTGCTAAGCACAGGGTAAGGGAAAAGAAGAGAAAAGAAAATGTAGGTAAACAAATATGAATTACTGGAACTGTTACAGATGAGCTCCTTATGTTCAAATTCTGAGATTCTAATGTTGACTGAACTAGGACATGCATTTGCAAGTTTGATAGCAAGGGTTTTTGATGCATTTTTAAAATTGATGGTGATATGTTTTGGCGGTGTGCTCTCCCTGTTCTCCCCCTTGCCCCCCCTGGCTCCTGCTCGGTCCTTGGCCACCATGGCCATCACACAATATCAGTTGCAATAACTTGCACCTGGACTTTGGGGGATGGCTGACAACATAGCCAAAATACTGTCTGGAGTGGGGACCTAGAAACTTTGTTCCCATGAGAATATGCCTATAGGTCAATTATCGTACAGTATAAATACAGGACAGCCCAAGAGCCCTTGGAGCTCTCCTGTATGGCAGCGGGCTGCTCTCCTGTATGACAGCCTCACAAAAAGGATCTCCCTTTTTGTGAGGACGCTGACTTAAGGTTCTGCTCCTCAAGGTTGAGAGATTCCTTGCCACAACAGGTTCTCAGTGACTAATAGCATGCTAAACTTTGAAATCTTAGCTAAGTAATATAAAGGATTGATTGCACACTTATAATCCTTTAGACATAAACCATTGACCAAGTCTAGGACTAGGACTGGATCCAGCTGCACCTAGATTCCTCTCTGAGGAGTTTAGAACCTCATGACTCAATGGGAGTCCCTGACAGTTTGTCTGACCCTGTCCTCTATGCAGTAAATAATAGAGTGTACCTTGACATTGAATCTCATAAAACACTATCATATTTACTACTGGTTTTATTGCATTTACTACTGATTTTGTTAAATCACTGTTCCACCTTAAAAATATTTCACTTAAAAAATATTTCACTACTTCACTCTAACTAGTGAATTTAATCACTCCATCCGCGATGTATGTGACTATCTAAAAAAAAGATAATGTCCTCTGTTGCTTTGTAATTTCGTGTCATCAAAACTTCTTTTATAAGAACAATCTTACTTTTGGTCAAGGTCATTTAGTACAAATTCTGCAGAAAACAGTGCTAAATTCAGATTGCTCAGGGCCTTTCATTCAGTTAAGTTTTGAACATCTCAATAGAAATTCCACCGTCTCCTCAGGAAATGTGTTCCAGTGCTTAACCACTCTTATCATGAAGATTTTTTTTCATGTACTGGATTGTAATTTCCCTTTGTGCAATTCATGATAACTGCTTCTTGTATTGTTGTTGTGCACATCTGAGAAAAGTCCAACTTCATCTTCTCAGTAATCTGAAGACTGAAATGAGATTTCTCTTTCTGTAGCTTTTTTTCCCGCTTATCTGGGCTAAAAAAATCCGAGCTCCCCAGCCTCATCTCGTATGCCAGGGGCTATAGACCCCAAACATTTTGTATCCATCCTTTAATCTTGTTGCAATTTGTCAATATCTTTGCTTTACTGAGAGAGACTCTAATCCAGACACATTCTTAAAGAGGTTTCACAGGTGCCTAGTAAAATGGAATATTCACTTCCCTCTACCCGATTATATTTTTACTAATGCACCCAATATGTGATTTTTTTTCACTTCTGCAAAGATGTCCTGATGACTTATGTTCAGTTCATTGTCCACCATGACCTCTATATCCCTTTTTTTAAAGGTGATCCTTAACTAGTTGGTCCCCAGCCTGTCCTACTGCATGGAGGCTCTGTGGACTACATAGGGGACTTATTTGTGTTTTCTGAGTTCTGTGAGATTCTTGTCAACACATTCCTCTAGTACATTGAGATACCTCTAAATGGCAGCCTCACCCTCCAGCACTGTCCCTCCAAGTCTGAAAATAATCTATGAATTTGATGAACGTGTATTCTATCCTGCTGTATGCATTACTGAATATATTAAACAATAAAAGTAATAAGCCCAGAGGAATGCCTCTTATAACTAGCCACCTGGTAGACATGAAACTCTTGACCACTACCTTTTTAGTCTGGCAGGCCAGCCATCTCTTTCCCCCATTTGCCCTACATCCATCTAATCCATATCTCCCCAGTTTAGCTACAAGGATGATGTAGGTAACCAAGCCAAAATTTAGGTAAAAAACATCACAGAGTCACAGAATTACAGAATGATATCAGGCTGGAAGGGACCTCTGGAGATCATCAAGTCCAATCCCCCTGCCAAAGCAGGTCCACCTAGGGCACGTTGCACAGGTATGTTTTGAGTGTCTCCAGAAATGGAGACCCACCACCTCTCTGGGCAGCTTGTTCCAGTGCTCTGCCACCCTCAAAGTAAAGTTCTTCCTCATGTTTAGGTGGAACTTCCCATGTTCAAGTTTGTGTCCATTACCTCTTGTCCTGTCACTGGGCACCACTGAAAAAAGACTGGCCCCATCCTCTTGACACCCATCCTTTAATTATTTATAAGCATTGATCAGATCCCCCCTCAGCCTGCTTTTCTCCAGGCTAAAAAGATCTAAGTCCCTCAGCCTTTCCTCGTAAGAGAGATATTCTAGTCTCCTAATCATCTTTGTAGCCCTTTGCTGCACCCTCTCCAGCAGTTCCCTGTTCTTCCTGAACTGGGGGGCCCAGAACTGGACACAGTACTCCATATGCGACCTCACCAGGGCAGAGTAGAGGGGCAGAATAACCTCTCTTGTCTTGCTGGACACACCCTGCTTGATGCACCCCAGGATTCCATTGGCCTTCTTGGCCACAAGGGCACATTGCTGGTTCATGGTCATCCTATTGTCCACAAGAACTCCCAGGTCTTTCTCCTCAGAGCTCCTCTCCAGCAGGTCAGCCCCCAACCTGTACTGTATGGGGAATAACCATGCCAGTTTTCAAACCACTTCACTGTCCATTCATCTAATCCACACTTCCTAAGCTTAACAATGAGAATGCTGTTCGACACTGTGTTAGAAACCGTGCTGAAGTCAAGGTAGACAACATCCACTGCCCGCCCCTCATCTATCCACCCAGTCATGCCATTGTAGAAGGCTATCAGGTTAGTCAGACATGACTTCCCCTTGGTGAATCTGTGTTGACTACTTCTGGTTGCTTTCTTGTCCTCCATATGCTTTGAGATGATGCTCAGAATGAGCCATTCCATCATCTTTCCAGGGATGGAGGTGAGGCTGACCAGCCTGTAGTTTCCCTGGTCCTCCTTCTTGCCCTTTTTGAAGACTGGAGTGGCATTGGCTTTCCTCCAGTCTTTGGAGTTCCTATTCTCAAGGACCTTTCAAAGATGACGGAGGGTGGCCCAGCAATGACTTCTGCCAGCTCCCTCAGCACTCACGGGTGCATCTCATCAGGACCCATGGACTTGTGGGTATCCAGTTTACTTAACTGCTCCTTAACTTCATCTTTCTCCACTAAGGGAAAGTCTTACTTAATCCAGACTTTCTCTGTTATCTCCAAAGTCTGGGACTCCTGAAGGCTGTCCCGAGCAGTTAAGAATGAAGCAAAGGTGGCATTCAGCAACTCCACCTTCTCTGCATCCTCTGTCAGCATAGCACCTGTCTCACCCAACAGCAGGTCCACATTTTCTCTAGTTTTCTTTTTGCCTCCAATATACTTGTAAAAACCCTTCTTGTTCACTTTGACATCACTTGCCAGGTTTAATTCCAAGGAGGCCCTGGCTTTCCTCATTTCATCCCTGCATTCTACAATGGCATTCTTGTAATCTTCCCAAGTGGTCAGTGCCATCTTCCACTCTGTGTAAACTTTCTTCTCCCACTTGAGCTTTTTCAGAAGCTCCCTGCTCAACCATGTAGGTCTCCTTCTTCCCTTGCCTGATATTTTGCACTTAGGGATGCACCAATCCTGAGCTTGGAGAAAGCGATATTTGAATATCAACCAGCTCTCTTGACCCTCCTACCTTCCAGAGCCTTAACCTATGGAATTTCTTCAAGCAATTTCTTGGAGATGTCAAAGCTAGCCCTCCTGAAGTCCAAGCTTTCAATCCTACTTGTTGTTTTGTGCATACTACCCACGATCCTGAACTCTATCTTTTCATGATCACTACAGACAAGGCTGCCCCCGACTTTAATGTCCTCCACCAGTCCTTCCTTGTTTGTCAGAACTAGGTCCAGTAGTACACCTCTCCTGAGTACACGCCACCTGAGTCAAGAAATTATCATCAATACACTGGAGGAACCTTCTGGACTGTACATGTTTGGTTGTGTAGCCTTCCCAGCAGATATCAGGATGGTGAAATCCCCCATGAGAACCAAGGCCTGTGATTGTGAGGCTCCTTTCAGCTCTCTATAAAAGGCCTCATCAGCTTCCTCATCCTGATCAGGTGGTCTGTAATAAATACCCATTAGAGTGTCTCTCATATTGACCTGCCCCTTAATCCTCACCCACAAGCTCTCAACTCTCTCTTCATCTGACCCCAGAGAGGGCTTTAGGGACATCTCTCTATCCATTCCAACATTCCAACACCTCCACCCCTTCTTCCTTGCCTGTCCCTTCTGAACAGCTAGTAGCCCTCAATAGCCACATTCCAGTCATAGGATTTGTCCCACCGAGTTTCAGTAACGGCCACTATATCATAGCTTTCTAGCAGCACAGTAGCTTCCAACTCCTCTTGTTTGTTGCCCATGTTGTGTGCATTCATGTAGAGGCACTTCAGCTGAGCCATTAGCTGTGCTGCCTTCTGAGGGAAACACCCTTTGAGGTGTCTCACAGGTGTTTCCCTGTTGACTTCAGCTACCTCAGGAGCCCCCATCTCCATAAGATTTTGACTGAAGTGCAGTGTCCCCAGCATGCCTCAGGACAACAGGTTGAAGGCCCTTACTAGCAACCCATCCCTCTAACCCTGATGTGTTATCCCACAACTTGTCACAGACAAGCCTGATATTATTATCCCCCTCCCCCTTCACAACTAGTTTAAAGCCCTGTCAATCAATCCAGCAATCTCTTGGGCAGACCTCTTCCCCCTTCACCCATTTGATGTCAACAAGCCCGGTGCTGTGTAGGCCATCCCATGGTAAAAAAAAAACAAAATTATGGCTGTGACAACAGCCACAGAGCCATGTATTAATAAACTGGGTCCATCTGTTCCTCCCAGCGTCACTGCCTACAATTGGAAGGAGTGAGGAAAAAATAACCTGGGCCCCAGATTCCCTCACCAACCCTCCCAACTGCCCAAAGCCTCTTTTTATTGCTTTTGAACTATGAGTCACAGATTCCTCCCCACCTACATCAATAATGGGTACTAGTCTAAGGACCGTACCAAACCAGGAAGTTTTCTGGCGATATCCTTAACCAGAAAGACAGCAGACTTCCTTATGAGGAGGGTCCACCTGGCATATTGGGCCCTCAGTTCCCCTCAGGAAGGAGTCACCAACAATTATAACCTTTCTTATGAGTGTGGTGGTGATATGGAGGGTACACTTTTTTTGACTGTGGAGGCATCTTTGATGAAACTTGCTTGTCATCCACATCCTCACTTAACTGGCCTTCCTCAAGCAGAACCTCATATCTGTTCTTCAGAGGTAGCCAAGGGGGTGAGGTAGGCAAGGAGTGTGTTCATCTACTGCCTTGGCCATAAACTTGCCTCCATTCACTCTTTTCATTTAGGCTTCTACCTTCTGCCTGACTGGGGCTCCTTGACCCTGGCTACTTTTTGATAGTTGCTGCTCTTTCTGTTTCAAAGACAGCAGAGCCTGGCTCCACCAGTCTGTTTCTTGTCCAGACTCCCTAATACACCTCAACCTTTTGACTTCCTCTCACAGCTCAAGAGGAATCCAATTTAATCCTCTTTTTACAACCAATCATTTCATTGTAAACAACCACCAGGGTAGTCAGGCACAATTTGGCTTTGGCAAATATCCATGCTAGCTGTTCTCAATCACCTTGTTGTCCATTAGATTTGTAGAATAAACCTTCCATGAGGACTTTCTTCATAATCTTCCACAGGACTGAGGTGGTGCTGACTGCACATTGCACTCACATGTACACTCTTGTACTCCTTAATCCCTTTTTTGAAGATGGGTGTAAACATTTGTCATTCCTCTTCAATGGAACTTGAAGTCAATGAACTTCCTCCAGTTTCCATATGCTCTAAAATATTGCAGAGAGTGTTTTCATGATGATGCTAACCAGGTACATTGTATTCAGGTTCATAAGCATTTCAATTTGTGTTTCATTAGATAGTCCATAACTCATTCCTTCTCTGCTTTTGAGTAGTATCTTTTCCTCCTTAACAAGGCACAAACATGTGGGAGGCTTAGGGACAAACTTTGTCAACAAAGACTGGAAAAAAGTGTACATTTAGCACCACAGCTTTTTCCATGTCCATTGTCATTTGCTTACCCTCTTCATTCAGCAAAGGGCGCTGAATTGGCCTTTCTTTTGCTACTTCAATAGAAGTTATTTTTTGTTGCCATTCATATTCCTCACTAGTTTGAACTTCAATCAGAGTCTGAACCTCCTAATCTTATCCTTGTGTGTCTGGCAAATGCTTCTGTATTCCTCTCAGATGGCCTGTTCCTGCTAACAGCCTCCCTACACTTCTTTTTTGCCTTTGAGCTCCATCAGGTCACTCAGCCCACTTCACTGCCTGCTCCATTTCCTGCCTGTGAGTATGTTCCATTCTTGCCCTTACAGGAGCTTCAACCCCTTTAAACCTCCTTTTAAAAGTGTAGCCAGAGCTGCTTGTGTTTATGGGTTTATATGCCCTGAACACGCATTATAATTAAATCAGTAACCTAGAAAGCAGGAAACATTTTACAATTTGCCATAGGAAAGAAGTAAGTGTTCAGGAGAATACATTTTTAGCCTAATTCATCCGTACATCTCTTAAATGTAAGGAAAACAAAATTCCATTATGGAACCTAGAAAACTTCTTTCCTTCCATTTCCTTCCATCTATTTTCCTACACTCTAACTCTTAAGTCATAGTAATCTAATTGATATATCTTACGGTCATTCACATTTTAATGCTACCTTTCTGTTCAAAAGAAATAATTTTCTGTATGTTAGAACAGATTAAGAAAATTATTGGTTTCCTCCTACTCTACATTATCTGTTGATGAAAAATCTTTTGGAGAAAATATGTTTGAACCTGCTTTGGCAGAGACAATTTTTTCTTTTTTTTTCTTTTTTTTTTTTTGTGGTGGCTTGATTATGCTGAGTGTATCCATCAGATTTTGTGAAATTCAAGAGAAAATAATCTGGGGTCAGGTTTTTATCCCTCCAGTAGGAGATAACCAGGAATGCTTAAGTTATAAGATAAAGGGAAAAACAATTTTTTTATGGCTTGATTCTTCAGGCACTTCTTTCAGACGTACAGCTGTGAACTTATTTGGTGAACTGAATTGATCCTTGTTTGTGTTGACTTTTGTTGTTGAACTAGCATAAAAGCATTCACAGTAAGAAAACAATGGAAAACCAATGATCAAATTAATCTTAGTCCATTTTAACCAATCTAGGACGTGGAATGTGTGGAAAATAACTTCCTGACACAGCTGGTGAGGGAGCCAACAAGGGAAGGTGCATCACTGGACCTGTTTTTTGTGAACAGAGAAGGATTTTTGGGTGACATGGTGGCTGAAGGCCAACTTGGGCATAGGGATCATGAAAGATTTTTTGATTCTTGGCGAAGTAAGAGGGACATCAGCAGAACTGCCGCCTTGGACTTCCGGGTGGCAGACTGGCCTGCTTAGGAGAATGGTTGACAGAGTCCTTTGGGAGATAGTCCTGAAAGGTGAAGGAGTCCAGGAAGACTGGATATTCTTTAAGAAAATCTTAAAGTTTCAGGAGACTGCCATCCCCATGTGCCAAAAAAACAAGTCATCAGGGAAGACAACTAGCCTGGCTGAACAGAGAGCTTTGGCTGGAACTCAGGAGAAAAATGGAAACTTTATGACTTTTGGAAGAAGGGCCAGACAACTCAGGGGAAATACAAGGTTGTCATGAGCTTACACAGGGAGAAAATTAGAAGAGCCAAGTCCAAATAAAACTTAATCTGGGCACTGCTGTAAAAGACAGTAAAAAATGTTTCCATCTTAATACCAAATAGAGAGCTAAGGAGAATCTCCATCCAGTATTGGATACAGTGGGAAAGAATAGTGATAAAGGACAAGGAAAAGGCTAAGGTACTTAATGCCTTCTTTGCTTCAGTCTTTATTACTAAGACCAGTTGTTCTCCAACAAGGACAAGAGAAAATGACCTCAAATTGAGCCAGGGGAGGTTTAGATTGGATACTAGGAAAAGTTTCTTTACTGAAAGAGTTATATCAGGTATTGGAACAGCCTGCCTATGGAAGTGGTTGAATCACCATCCCTGGAGGCATTTAAAAGGAATGTAGATGTGGTGCTTAGCAAGATGGTTTAGTGGTGGACTTGGCAATGCTAAGCAAAAGTTTAGACTTGATGATCTTAAAGGTTTGTTTTAAGCAGTTCTAAATCATTCTGTGACTCCAAGACTCCAAAATAGAAACTAAGTAAAATACAGTTCTCTTACTTTTTTTCCATGTGGTCATAGTTCACATCATTGTATTAGGAACTGATAGTCTCAAATGTACAAAAACTCAGCAACAAACTTCCCGCTGTACATCAGAACAGAAGAATGGGTGATTATTCATATAAGTAAGAAGGTTTGTAGTTCTATATCACTTTTTGCTGAATAGTCATTTTATGGTAGTGCTTATCAATCCTAACATTCTTTACTTTGACCAGGTTTTCAGGAGAGACACCTAGCTTTGTATTTGTAGGCCTCGGTGAGGTTAAGGTCTCTGGGCCCTGGCAGAATACTAATGCTAGTATTACCAGACCTCCAGATGCACCCTTACTAAAATTCTTTATGGGCAAATTTAGTGTAGCAGTGCAACAGGACACTGAGATATTGGCATGACTAAGATTCCGTAGAGTTATTGTGCACAAGTTAATGAAACAGAAATAAATGCAGAACATTTCTTTCTGAATAATGCAGAAACTCCCCTCTAGATGAGGAAGTCTTTGAACTGTTTGAAGTTGTGAGTATACCTGGAAAAATTTCTATGTTTGTCCTTAACTTATACTCTTTTCCTTGGCATCTGCTTTTGAGTTCTGTTAGAGACAAGACACAGTGGTCTGAATAGACCTTTAATAAATATTGATAAGCCTGCTCAAGCAGGTTGTAAGTACCAAAACAGGGACAGCAACTGTGGAAGTGCCAGCCCCATTTTAACAGGCTATTCTATAAATAAGGACACTTCAGAATACTGGGATAGCCAAGAGTTCCTTGGAAAAGGAAAAGAGCCTGCAGAGGGAAAACTCATATCCTTCACCAGGATCCAGGATCAACTTTAACTCTCAGTGAACATAGGGAACTGAGAATCGTCCAGTGGACCTTGTGGTCCTGCCCCATGATTATGCAGAGTACAGCTGGTACTGCTACACCAACCTGTCCAACCTCTCTCTAGGACTGTGCCATCTCTCCTGTGGGACAGGAAGAACAGGTAAGAAAACACTGTTCTAACCCACCTCACTTGTTTCCTTCACTGCACCATCTCTCCTATGGCACAGAAAGTAACATTATTTGTAAGATTGCATGTATCTGTGATAAAAGCACTTTGGTATCCAAGTCAATTTATCTTCTATAATGTGATTTGGTCTGAAACCTCAACAAGGCGAGATAAATAGTTCCCAAAGATCCTGTAGATAAAAAAAAAAAAAAAAAAAAAAAAAAAAAAAAAAAAAGAGAGAGATCAAAGGAGCAGACTATAGAATATACTTATCAAGTAACAATGTAGAATGCACAGGGGGAGAAATCTAGCAGTACCAGCTCCAGCAGGGTGGGTTTTTTAAATGACACCAGGCTAAAAAACATTCACATGTTTTCCCTGTATACTATTTTATGCTTTAACACTTTTTTTGGCATGAATAAAATATAGTGTTTTCAGATTATTTTTTTAATAGGTTCTTGGCAGAAAATACAGATTCTAGCAGAGAATTTATTCAATTTACTTAGTCATTTTAGCCCTCAGAAGCAGGTGAAGGGTCCAGAGAATAAGTCTTATGGGGAGTACCTGAGGGAACTGGGGTTGTTCAGCCTGAAGAAAAGAACACTCAGGGGAGACCTTATCACTCTCTACAACTACCTGAAAGGAGCTTTCAGTGAGGCAGATGTTGGTCTCTTTTCCCAGCTAACAAGCAATGGAACAAGAGGAAAAGGCCTCAAATTGTGCCAGGGGAGGTTTAGATCGAATACGAGGAAAAATTTCTTTACTGAAAGGCTTGCCAAGCATTGGAATGGCTGCCTAGGAAAGCGGTTTAGTCACCATCCCTGGATATATACAAAAGACTAATGGGTTGTTTAGCAAGATAGATGGTTTATTGGTGGACTTGGCAGTGCTAGGTTAAAATTCAGACTTGATGATCTTAAGGATCTTTCCCAACCTAAACGAGTCTATGATATTATTGTTCTAAGATAACACTTTAAAATAACTTTACCCATCTCCTTTATTAGAGTTTCAGTTTTGGTGGAGTGTTCTTAAACTTTACAACATTTTCATAGATGTTACAGCTGAATTCTTATATTGTGTATAACATACAGACCCTCAAAAAGATAGGAATAATGGGCTGCCCCTAAGCTGTTTATTTGAAATTATGTTGGCAAAGAAAAAAAACCTTCTTGATTTAACCTTCAAAATCCTTTTAAAGAGCTGTCAAAACATGAAAACTTTTAAAAGTTTTCTTATCTATTTTTAATCTCACAGAATTTCACTACAACCCCGGGCAGCGCTACAGGCTTGGGGCAGAGTGGCTGGAAAGATGCCTGGCAGAAAAGGACCTGGGAGTGTTAGTGGACAGCCGGCTTAACATGAGCCAGCAGTGTGCCCAGGTGGCCAA
>JAOQGH010000001.1:165952948-165977672 GCA_025769975.1 Gallinago jamesoni
AACAAAAAAAAAAAAAAATTAAAAAAAAAAAATTAATTAAAAAAAAAAAAAAAAAAAACGCTTGGATTTCTTTTACCGGTGGGGGTGGGGGGGAAGAAAAGCTCACTTTTGTTAATAACCTGCACACTACCTACAGCTCCATTAAGTGATTAAGTGGCACTGCAAATCATTTGCTCGCTACACTTGTAGGCCAACCAAAAAGAGCTGAGTCCACAAGGATACCATAGACCTGCATAATGTCTTCTGAGGCTCATGCCTTTTCCAGAGAAGAGAGGGGATTATCCAGTAGAGGAAAGATTATTTTAAGAGCATCCAGGAAGGAGACTTTTGAGAAAGACAGAGCTTGCAGGAGAAAGAAACATCCATTGCACAGCTAGAAAGCACTGGGAGACAGGCATACAACTTGCATTGAAACCCCAGCCTTTATGTTTCAGAAAGAGATGGACTTAATGTTGTTTTGGCAGTACAGAGTACCAAAGTTGTTCCTCACTTTATGTATACCTACGTTTCAGCTCTAAAACATTATTAGTATTAATTAATATTCTCTTTAATACAAATTTCCTTTACATTAATTGAATTAAAAAGAAAAGAAAAGAAAAAGAAAACAAGCCAAAGAAACTAAGCAACCCACAAAAAGTCTACTTCTGAGGATTTTTCCAGGAGTTCAGTTTAAAAGGACATGAAGTAGAAAAGTTATGAGAGAAAAGTGAAGAAAAACTACTGGGTTACAAACTTTAGAAGACTGACTCCCCATAACTCCTTGATTTCACAAGCTTTTGATGACAAAATAGGTTGAAAAATAACTAAGACATTTACCAAAAACAAAAGATAAAAAAATTATTTTAAATCAAGTTCTCAAGAAAAATGAATTGTCCATGGTTGACCTGTAACCTGCTGGTCAAACTAAGGGGAAAGATGGGGCTACACAGGAAGTGGAAGAAGGGACAGGCATCCTCGGAAGAGTATAGGGATGTTGGCCAGATGTGTAGGGATGAGGTCAGGAAGACCAAGGCACAGCTAGAACTGAACTTGGCAAGGGATGTAAAGAAAAACAAGAAAGGTTTCTACAGGTACATTAACCAGAAAAGAAAGGTTAAAGAAAATGTACCTCCCCTGATGAGCAAGAGTGTGGAACTTGTATTAACAAATGAGGAGAAGGCGGAAGTTCTCAACAACTTTTTTGCCTCAGTCTTCACTGGCAACCCCTTTCCTCCTAGCTCTCATGTTGATGGGACACAAGTTGGAGACCAAGGTGACAAAGTCCCTCCCACTGTAAATGAAGACAAGGTACGTGATCAACTCGGGAGCCTGAAGACCATGGGACCTGATGAGATACGTCCCAGAGTCCTGAAGGAACTGGCTGACATAGTTGCCAAACCACTTTCCATGATATTTGAAAAATCATGGCAGTCAGGTGAAGTGCCTGCAAACTGGAAGAAGGGAAAATATCACACCCATTTTTAAAAAGGGTAGAAAGAAGGACCCTGGGAACTACTCATCTGTCAGCCTCACCTCTGTGCCTGGGAAGATCATGGAACAGATCTTTCTAGATGCCATGCTTGGGCACAAGAAGGACAGGGAAGTGATTCAGGACAGCCAACTAGGCTTTACTAGGGGCAGGTCCTGTCTGACTAACCTCATGGCCTTCTATGATAAAGTGACTAGGTCAGTAGATAAGGGATGACCTATCAATGTGATCTATCTGGACTTCTGTAAGGCCTTTGACACAGTCCCCAAATTGAAGGAGTACGGCAAGTCTTTTGCATCATCCAAATCATTAAGGAAAATACTAAGGATCTAGGCAATAGTAGGAAGACTATTTTTAATCTTAAAAACCTGAAGATTTTAAAAAATCTTGCAAATTCAAGAAGTATGAAAGGATAGCCAGTAGAAAGAGAGGATTCATAAAGACAGAAAAGAAATAAATTGTGAGATGACACTCGCAAAATGTATTTAATTGGTCTGAGGCACAACTGTAGCACCAAGGCTGGCAACAAGCTTGGAGAAAAGAAGTGACATGGAGGAGAACAGGTCTATAAAGAAAAGATGATTGAAACAGGAGCTGCAGGAAAGACAGGGATCAAGGAATTAATATTAAATCAGTTCTGAAGAATTTAAATTTAAGCTGATAGCATGAATGAAACAGAGATGACAGAGAGAGGCTAAAAGAGAAAGAGATGTTGGGAGCAGAAAATTTTCTATGTGAGATATTACCATAACAGCTGATAGTCAGAGACCTTTAAGAATTAATCACTCTCAGAAAGCAGTCAAAACAAATGAAGGTTCCTAGGAAGAGAACCTTTCATGTTTTTTCATTATCTGGTTACTATTT
Source organism: Gallinago jamesoni (assembly GCA_025769975.1). Taxonomy (NCBI): domain Eukaryota; kingdom Metazoa; phylum Chordata; class Aves; order Charadriiformes; family Scolopacidae; genus Gallinago; species Gallinago jamesoni. Next base: position 165,955,281 of record JAOQGH010000001.1, read on the forward strand.
TTGAATGTACATTTTGCAGTACAAAGAGAGGAGCTGAAATTGTATCTTCATATAATTAGTTTTATAATTTAGTACCTTTCCTTCTCATTAACTCCATTGAAACAACAGGTAGCTGTTTTATGAAAATAAGCATATGATTATTCATGTAGTACCTACACTATGTAAAATTAAAAATTTTAAGGTTGTGGATGCGCAGCATTTGTACTCTTTGCTTTAACATGATTTTCTGTCTAATTACCAGAAAAAAAGACTATTCATCTTAACTGATCTTCAATCCAGCCCACTTACTGTTTGCCCTTAGACCCAGTTGCCAGCATTAAAAAGATTATTTTAAAAGAGGATATTTAACTGTTGATGATGAAAATGTATCACTCTCTTGAGCAGCCTTTCAAATGAGCAATATAATAACAAGTCTTAATTATTTTTAAGCTCCTGCTGATTTTTTTTACAGAGCCTACCAATACCTTTAAAACAAGGTAAATCTGTTCCTTATTTTATAAACATTCAATCTATTATTTAAAAATACATCTGGTTTATTCTCCTAATAATTTGGTAGCAATGACTGTATAGATTCTTGCTGCTTTTAGTGACAACCTAACTTTTCACTGCTACAACACCACAAAATGCAAAATACTATTTGTAATTACTGTTGGTGATTGCTAACTTTGTGCAGTCTGATCACAGCTGGGAGAATGGAGCCTGAGAAAAGATGGAAAGATTTTTCCATTACCGAAGAAGTGAAAATTAACTTTTAATTGCAGGGAAAAGGACCTCTCAGAAAACGTATTTTGCTTTCTTCATATCAGCTTACTGATGGTATGATAAATGATACAAATGTTGAGAGTTTTCTATTTATCTAAATACACCTCATCAGCTAATTTTTGGAATATAAGCTACTTTTGGAACATGGTGTCAGCTCTTCCCCATGGTCACTGTGCTCCAGTTAACTGCACTGAATGCCCACAGTTCTGCAGTTATGAAAGAAAAAAGCACTCCTGGAAGTTAGTTGGCCAAGATGCTATCAAACAATACCTATAACACAGTCATGAAGTCTGTTCCTTGAAAGTCAAGGAACTTACTTAACAGATAAATGTCTTAGAAAACTTGTTAGTCTATATTAGGCTGATGTAATATACGTATTCTGTTTATGTTCTTATACTAAATATATTGTTAAATTGTTCTATGTTCATCTTAGGAAACTGACAGCCAGATGATCGTTGTACTATCAAAATAAAGTTCCATTACAAGGGCTCAAAAAAAAAAAAAAAAAAAAATTTTCTCTGAACTTAGCAAATGCCTGTATATTTATACATGTATTTATACAGAGTGAGGTAAATATCTCATAATATTTGTAAGGACACATGCATGGATATCATCCATAAAAACAAATCAACATGAGATAGAAATAAAAACACACTGTGTTGAGTAAACAGTGTAATTGTTTTAATAATCAATGTCAGAAACATACTTTTTCACCTGTTTTTTCATCAGTTCATTTGAAGTAGTATTATCTGTTACATCTTTCCTCAGACTAATATTTATGTCCATTGTACTCCAGAAGGGAATTACTTACTGTTGAAGGGGAAACAGTCAAAGCTAGTTTGCTAGGAGAGATTTCCCCAAGTTTATTTCAGCCTCATATATATGAGGTATCTCATATATATGTATATGAGGTAAACATGGAATAAATTCTTTCCTCGAGTAATGAAGAAAAAAACACAGAAAATATACTACATGCTCCAGTTTCTTGGAATCTGAAGTCTCCAAGGAGCACCTCACATTCTGACGTTCCTGTGATATTATATTTACTCCATTCATCCCTATATTATTAACGTAACAAACTGGAAAAACGATATACTCTAAAAATACATATATGTAGGTATATATTGTCTTTCTTACCCCTGATGCCTATATACATGAGCAGGATGTTGCATTAACTCCTTTCTTTAATGACTACAATAACTTAATAATTTGCCTTGGCTTTTTCCTGAAAAGGCAAATTTAGTAGATCTTTTTAACAGATTCTTATGGGAATATGTTATTCTTAACTGAAGAAAAGGAACAATTATATCTTTAATTGCAGTGGTATTTGAATGTTCACCCAACACGGTGCTTTCCCTGATGTATGTCGAACCTACCAGAATGTTTCAGTTATGTTGTCTAACTGAGAAGTGTACTGAAGAATACATATTTTGACTTTACCACATCGGAGTATGGTAATTCAATAAAGCATAAAAGCACAGATAACTAGTATATTCACAAGAAAACCAGAGGTCCTCTGCAACAAACAAGTGCTTGCAGATTTTGAAAGTGCATATTACAAGCCACAAACAAGAGGCAGAATACCAGCCATTTTGTTCTGTTTCACTAGTTAACAAACCTATCACTTTTATGAGCTTGTATCTGTGGAAAGGAACAGAATTGGATGTTTTGAGCTTAAATTTTACCTATTTCTTTTCACAACTATGTAAAAATATGAATTGATAAATAAATAACTTTTTTTTTTTATTTTTTTTCAACTATGAGAAACATTGGTCCCATAGCTGGAAAAAAGAACCACACTTTCAAGAAACAAAGTGTGTCCTTCCTACTCAGCTTTTAATGTCACTTTTCATTTCTTCATTCAGCAGGAAGAAGAAAAGAAAAACCAAAACACAAAAAAAAACATGTACCCCTTAACACGCAGTGATGTCTATCTTTACTTTAGAAGTTAAGTCACTGTAACTGAAGTGAATGTCATTATATAGATAATTATTCAAGCTGAAACTGTCCTTGGCAGGACTGCACAGGGCAATCTTTTCATAAGAATAAACAATTGTCAAACAGTTTCTCCAATCTTTTAGGCACAAACATATTTCTTGGTAGCATGAGGCACACAGGTTTCTCTTCCAGTTACTTTTATTCCTTACACAAATGTTTGTGAATGTTTATCAAGGACAAATCTGAATAAATCTCATTCTGTGTCTGTATGAGTGCTCTCATCTCTCTCTTTTACGCTACTTCAGCAAAGTCAGGTGGTACCGTCTCCTTTAATAACCTGAATTCCAATCAAGTTTCTGCCCAAGCATCTAATGCCACACAAAAGCTATTAACACAGATGAACTTTCAATACCAGCACTTAACCACTGTCAATGCCAAAATTTGGGAAGTTGTTGTCATACGTAGAAATAGACCAACTTCTTTACCAAATGGCAAAACTGGGTAACAGCAACTCTTAAGATAGTTTGTATGTTTTCCTCTGATGTAAGCATGGATAAAATGTGTTTGGCAAGCTTACCCCACTGTAATGCAATTTTCATTCTGTGAACTTTGCACAAGACCCTCTGCAGTGGTGAGGCCACATCTGGAATACTGCATCCAGTTCTGGGCTCCTCAGTTCAAGAGAGACAGGGAGCTACTGGAGAGAGTCCAACATAGGGAAATGAAGATGATTCAAGGATTGGAGCACCTCCCTTAAGAGGAAAGGCTCAAAGAGCTAAGGCTCTTAAGCCTGGGGAAGAGAAGGCTGAGAGGAGATCTCATCCACATTTACAAGTATCTAAAGGGTGGGTTGGAGGATGATGGAGCTAGACTCTTCAGTGGTTTCCAGCAATAGGACAAGGGGCAATGGGCACAAGGTGGAAAATAGGAAGTTCCATTCAAATACAAGGAAAAACTTCTTATGGTGAGGGTGACAGAGCACTGGGGCAGGCTGCTGAGAGAGGCTGTGGAGTCCCCTTCTCTGGAGATTTTCAAGACCTGCCTGGATGCAGTCCTCAGTAATGTGCTCTAGGCAATCCTGCTTTAGCAGGGGAGTTGGACTAGATGATCTCTAGAGGTCTCTTCCAACTCTGACAATTCCATGATTCCATGATTCTGAGAACAAATGTTGCTAAGTGCTGTACAGTGCATAGGTTAAGCGTTCAGACCAAATGATGAGATACACACAGTGAATTTCTACTAAGCAGTGTGATTCCATCTTGGTTACATTTAGCCTGATGTTTTGTTGTGTGGTGTGACCTGTATTGCTATAGTGCACCTCAACTTGCGTCCGGGCTGGGAATCTGCATTTCCTGTAAGCAGGAACCAGGATGCATAAGGCAGCTGTCTGTCTTAGTGCTCACTCTAGAAGAGGCAAGACACATGAAATAAACTGAACAGGTAGGTAATCTAGATGTGTTTTAAATATACATAAACAGAAGACAATCAACTGTTGAAACAGCCTACTAAAATGAAATATTGTGGATTAATTTTAATGAACTCAAAAAAGGAAGCGAGATTAAATCAAAAAGCATCCTAACAATTTGATTTCCATTAGTATAAAAAAATTTTAAAGGCCAAATAACTGTAAGATGCTTTCAGGATATACACACCTTCTTGGAAAAATATGTGACATACCCTTATTTTCTGTATATGTCAATCTAATAGGGAATGAGCTGGTGCAGTTCAAAAGTGAACTATGTGTCAAGTCATCCTAAAATCCAAATATGAAAAGTTTTCAGTTAAAAAATGCATTTTTAAAAATCTTTATACTTCTCTAAAATGCTTGGATTTTCCAACCGTAACTATCTGAGCCCACGCTAAGACAGGTCACAAATACTAGTGTAATCCAAACAAAAGTAAGAAATAAGGAGAATACTCATATATCACTTTCTTACCTCAGAATAAAGCAATGTTCTAAGAAGCAATTCAGATATTCCAATAATGATAGAGATATGGAAAAAAGATAAATTAAAATCACATTGCAAATTGTTGCCTGGATTGATAGTGTGTCTAACAAAGTATAGACATAATAAAGGGAGAAAAAATGTCTTGCTTCTATATCTTTTTGTTTACCCAGAGGCAAAGGTAACTATGTTAAATAAAGTATTACTTACAGAGAATCGGGGAGAGTAAATAAAGGACATTCTGTAAAAAATCATCAGATTTTGAGTTCTTTCCTCAGATTTCTTTAATGAGACCCAGGTTAACTCCTTATCCAACTTAAGTTTTAATGTGGTGAATCATCTTCATGTGGTTAAAGAGCCAAATCAAAACATTACAGTTTTCTGTCCTTAGCCTTTGCTCCCATTGCTACGTAATCTGAAATACATTTCCACTTTGTGAACAGCTGTTTTGGAATACAAAGATTGCTTTTTACACATGATAAAGTCTGTGACACTACACTCAGGAAAAAAGGTTTAAGTCTTGCCCTTTCATGCATCTATCAGAATCGCAAATTTGAAGAAGTATTCATTTTTAATATATATTTAATTTGCACATGCATACACATACATGCACGCACTGCAATAAAGAAAAGAATGTTCATAGAACAGAATATGGCAAACCTAAACACTAATATTTATAAAATACTGTTATGAAAGTTGGCTATGTGGTTTTCATTTGATCTCTTTGTGCAAATGTTATATTTTGTCTTTGTGCAATATACATTGTTAGATTCATTCACATCCAGCAGAAAGGGAACAGGCAGTGCTACTGAACAACTGCTTAGTCTATTTGTTCCATTTTTTCCCCTTTCCTAAACCATCTTACATGTAGTTCAGTATTTTACTCATTAGAAACTATAAAACTAGTTCTGAATAGAAAATAAATAGATTCAGACAAAAAAAAAAAGGCATATTATAAACATGAAACCCTAATTGTAGTACTTTAGTGAAGTTCAAATTTTACAGCAAAGAACTGATATGCAACTTTGTACTTTTTTTAGTCTAAGACATACCAGAAATTGTTTTTTCAGAACTGTTTACCATTTTGTATCAGTAAATACTAGTAGAATTTAATTAATATTATTTGTAAAAAGGCCTTTTCATCTATTCAGAAAATCTCACCCTTGTATCTCAAAACTGACACCCAGAAATTGGTGAACAGACAGTTAAAAACCACTTGTTATAAGTAATGATGATGATGTCTCAGCATCAGACAAGAACCCTTTAGAACAGAATTTGATTTATTAGAAAAATAAGTAAATCCCTTAATAAGGTACCTTTGTCTTTCTGTCTTCTGCCTGATTTACTATACTCATATCTACTACATGCAGGTTCTGAAGAAAAAAAATAGGTGCTATATAAACAAAATGGCCTTAAATGTTTAACTTTGATTCACATCAGAATGAACCCTAAGTTAAGTAAAGCAAATATCCCATGAAAAATTAGACAATGTTTCTACATGAAAGCTTAGGCACAATGACAATATTGCTATGTTAGCATTCTGTCTCTTCTTAAATTTTTTAAATATACAAACTGAAAACAGAAATCTGAATGCTGTGGAGTCAGACAGAAACACAGAGTCTTTTTAAGCAAGATGATTTTCATTCCTCTTCCACAAATTTATCTAATTGCTCTATCATTTGTGTAAGCTACTTTCACAAGATCCTATGGCAACTTACTACACAGTCCTTATAATGCATGAGGACCAGCCTGTTTTAGACTGTTTTGGAACAGACTATACTTCCCCTTTCCTAGTTTTACATCAGGAACAGTAGTTCTCATATTTTTGAGAATAAGTGACTATTTTCTAGTTCACTTTTTTGGTGCTACATGTATTTTTATAAACCTTTACGATTTGCCTCCTCTATTTTTAGATTTAAGTACCCCATCTATCATTTACTCCTTATACAATAGGTTTTTATTCCATGTTTATGGGGTATTTTTGTTACTTTTCTGAGAAGCTTGTACAGTCCTACTAAATTTTCCTTGAGATGTGAGGACCAGAAATGTACAATTTGTAAAATGGTATAATGATTTTTTCTCTGGTTTTCATAGAATCATAGAATGGTTTGGACTGGAAGAGACTTTAGAGATCATTTAGTTCCAACCCCCCTGCCATGGGCAGGGACACCTTGTCCTTTCACTACACTTCCTAACAAAGAGTCCCACTCTGGCTCTCTTATAAGCGCCCTTCAGATATTGAAAAACCGTTATAAGGTCTCTCCGCAGCCTTCTCTTCTCCAGGCTGAACAACCCCAGCTCTCTCAGCCTGTCCTCATAGGAGAGGTGCTCCATCCCTCTGATCATCTTCATGGCCCTCTGCTGGACACGTTCCAACAGATCCATGTCCTTCCTGTGTTGAGGACTCCAAAGCTGGACACAGTACTCCAGGTGGGGTCTCACGAGTGCAGAGTAGAGGGGCAGAATCACCTCCCGTGACCTGCTGGTAAACCTTCTCTTGATGCAGCCCAGGACACAGTTGGCTTTCTGGGCTGCTGGCACACATTGCTGACTCATGTTAAGCTTTTCATCCACCAACTCCCTAAGTCCTTCTCCTCAGGGCTGCATTCTAGCCATTCTCTGCCCAACCTGTATTTGTGCCTGGGATTGGCATATCCCAGGAGCAGGACCCTGCACTTGGCTTGGTTAAACTTCATGCAATATGCACGAACCCACCTCTCCAGCCTCTCCAGGTCCCTCTGGATGGCATCCCTTCCCTCCAGCGTGTCGACCGTACCACCGAGTTTGGTGTTATCAGCAAACTTGCTGAGGATGCGCTCTACCTCACTGTCCATGTCTCCAACAAAGATGTTGAACAGCACTGGTGCCAGTACTGACCCCTGAGGAACACCCCTCATCATTGGCTCCCAACTGGATGTGGGGCCATTGACCACAACCCTTTGAGTGCGGCCATCCAGCCAGCTCCTTATCCACAAAGTTGTCCATCCATCGAATCCATTACTTTCCAATTTTGAGACCAGGATGTCATGCAGGACATGCTTTGCACAAGATTTAAATATTACAATTCAATATTATAAGATGTTTAACTCTCCAGTCACTTTCATCTTTACTGCTTTGAATATCTTTGTATCTTTATAAAGTTTTGTTTCTTTCTTGAGGAGAGGTCTGGGAAGAACCCATGAAACTTTAAAGTATCTATTTTTGCCAGGCTACTGCCATCTCAATATTAAAATGACGTCTATCCTCACAATGAAGTTTCCTGTTTCTCTTCTTGTAATACCCAGTATTCACAGAAAGATAAAGCACAGAACATAAATAACATAGGGAATGGTGTTAATTTCCTGAACACATTTGTGCTTGTGCTTGTATTTAATAACATGAGTTTTCCCACTAATTCCAATGGATATGTGCAAATGCTTTTAAGGACAAATCACATGGGCATCTCTGAATATTACAAAATAGCAGCCATAAAGTACAATGTCTAATCCCATACCTTGTTTGTTTGTTGTTTTTTTTGTTTGTTTGTTTTGTTTTGTTTTTTTTCCTGTAAGGTCTATCAAATACTATTACACACAGTTTAAGAATAACTTCAATGGGTACTGGAGAATGGGAAGAATAATTCACGGGCTCCTCATAGGCTTTCTTTACTGAAAGGCTTTTTTCCCTTCTGTGTCCCACGACCATGGGCCTAAGGGTTTCAAGTATGATTGTACTGAAGTTCTCTAAAGTATACTTACTTACATTGCACATAAAATTCACAATTCAAGCCAAAATGTACTTAAGCAGTCCGTGTTCTTTTCTGGTTATAAGATTTTTAAGCTGAAACATCATAAGATAAACTAAATCTTATATATGAAGCAAAATTTCCCCTACCTGCCAGTAAAAATGCTAGACCACTATATGACTTGGTGAGAGAAGACAGACATATAGTATGGAAGAATGAAACCATGCAGGGGAGCAATATTAAAAGAAAAAATTCCTAGAGCAGACAGCCTGTACAGTTAAAGTAGTTAAATATAATGGAAATGCAGAAACATTTAACAGTATGTTTGGGGGATACAGTCTGTTTCTAGTGTAGTTGAATTTGAATCTGTAATAATTACAACAACTGGTGTTTAACATAGAACATTCCAGCAAAACGGAAATGATGAAATTAAAACCTGTGACATACATTGTAAAAAAACAGACATTAGAAAAAAATACCTCCCCCCCCCAAGAGAGTGGAAGACTTTTCAGCAGAGAATAACTCTTTAGCTTTTGTCTAAATTTTAAAGCTTTATTCATTGTATTTTCTGAAGTTAATAATTTTCCTTTTTAACTGAAGACTTTTCTCTTTTCTTCTCTTTTCTTTTCTGCCATTTGTAATGTGTCAGGTGTTAAGAGAGTCTAAAATGACAATACACGTTTGCAACCAGGTGTTTGAATCCCAGACTGAATTCTATTTCTAGGTCTTAATTCAGTTATACGTGCATAAGGGTCTAGTGTCCTTTGAGTAAAAGTCCTATTCTCTTAGGTCAATAGTGTTGGTCCAAATTTGAGTGGAGGAGCTAAGGTCTTGACTGTTGCTAGTACATTTTCTGTATGTTGTAGAATATGAATCTGAGAAGAGAAATGGCTATCAACCTGCTATCTATATTTGCTTAGTAAATAAGTTCTAAATGATATGTCATTGAGTGGCATGATTCGGTTCTTGTGACAACCCCACCTAAATTTCCCATGCCATGTCTGTATAGTTTTTCGGCTGCATAAGGCTGAACATCCTAAACATCCTTGAGCATCCTGGGGCACTTCAAATAGTGTTAGACACTTATATGTAGGCAACTAAACTGAATCCCTAAATACCCTCAAGATTGTTGACAGGATATGCACCTCATAGTGCATGTTAACTTTTAGTGAAACTTACCTCTAAATGAATTGGGTAATTTTGCCTGTCAATAATAGCACTTTGTAAATATAGGATAAATGTATACTTACATTCTCAAATATTTTCCTAGTGGTAAGGAACATGCACTACATTTGGAATGCTTTATTGCTTTATAGGATGGTGTCTTATGAAGTAAGATGTAGCTTAAAGTAAGATGTAAGTTAAAGAGTGAACCAATTTGTGTAATCCCTCTGCCTATAACAGCCAGTCAGGGGGCTAGGGCTTTTGGAGGTGAAAGGATAGATTTCTGTCAAAAAAGAATGTCAGCAGAAGTCATTCTTTTTTCTCTTTTTTTAATCTTTTAATTTTTGACAGCCAGCTTTTGCAAATATGGAACTTACACTCTTTGTTTCTTGTCTCATTATGAATGTGACTGTTGTGACAAGATAAACAACTTAAAACACACACCAAATTACTTTTAGAAAGTTTCAAACATAATTATAAGTTAATGTAAGTCTTTGAAGCACCACCTTTATCAAATATTTGTGATACTATTAGCCCTTTCACAATGTATCTAAGTTAAGGTAATCTCCTTACACTATCTCCCTTCCTTCTTCACAGCTACATATTGGTCAGAGGTGATAGGAAAAGAAGGAGACATGGAGGGGTAGCCCCTTATGTTAGGGGTTGTTTTGACTTAGAGCTTAATGATGGTGATGAGAGAGTTGAGGGTTTACGGTTAAGAATCAGGGGGAAGGCCAACAAGGCAGATATGATGATGGGAGTCTGTTATAGACCACCCAAGTGGGATGAAAAGGCAGATAACACATTCTATAAGCAGCTGGGAGAAGTCTCAAAATCTCTAGCCCTTGTTGTCATGGGGGATTTCAACTTAACCAGATATCTGCTACAATACAGTAGAGAGTAAGCCGTCTAGGAGGTTCCTAGTGTGAAAGAGAACTTCCTGACACAGCTGGCAATGGAGCCTATTAGGGAAGGTACACTACTGGACCTATTGTTTGTGAACAGAGAAAGATTTTTGGGTGATGTGGTGGTTGAAGGCCAACTTGGGCACTGAGATCACAAAATTAAATCTTTCAATTCCTGGAGAAATAAGGAGGGGCATTAGCAGAACCACCACTTGGAATTCCAGAAGGCAGACTTTGTCTTGCTTAAGAGAATGATTGACAGAGTCCTTTGGGATGCAGTCCTGAAGGGTAAAGGAGTCTGGGAAGGCTAGACATTCTTCAAGAAGGAAGTCTCTAAGGAGCAGGAGCTGGCCACCTCCATGTGCCAAAAGACGAGCTGGCAAGGAAGATGACCAACCTGGTTGAACAGAGAGCTTTATCTGGAACTGAGGAGAAAAAAAGGAGAGTTTATGACCTTTGGAAGAAGGGCAGGTAACTCAGGAGGACTACAAGGATGTTGAGAGGTTATGCAGGGAGAAATTAGATGGGCCAAAGACCAACTAAAACTTAATCTGGCTCCTGCTGTAAAAGAAAATAAAAATGTTTCTATAAATACATTAGTACCAAAAGGAGAGCTAAGGAGAATCTCCACCCTTTATTGGACGTAGGGTGAAACATAGTGACAAAAAATGAGGAAAAGGCTCAGGTACTTAATGTCTTCTTTGCCTCTGTCTGTAAGAATAAGTCCAGTTGTTCTCTGAGCTCAAAGACAGGGACAGGGAGCAGAATAAACCCCTCATAATCTAAGGGGAAATAGTGAGGGATCTTCTTCAGCACTTAGACACAAACAGGTCTATGGAGCAGGATGGGGTCCACCTGAGGGTACTGAGGGAACTGGTGGAAGTGCCAATCCACTTTCTGTCATTTATCAGCAGCCCTGGGAAAACAGGGAGGTCCCAATTGAATGGAGGTTAGTAAATGTGACACCCATCTACAAGAAAGGTCAGAAGGAGACCTGCTGGTCCTGCATCAGTGACAGGGAAAGTTATGGAGTAGATCAACTTGAGTGCTACCATATGGCATGTACAGGACAACAAGGTGATCAGGTCCAGTCAGCATGGGTTTATGAAAGGCAGGTACTGCTTGACTAACCCAATCTCCTTCTAAGACAAGGGGACCTACTTAGTGGATGAGTGTAAGGCTGTAGACTTTGTATACTTAGATTTTAGTAAAGCCTTTGACTCCATCTCCTACACCATCCTTCTGGAGAAATTGGCTGTTCATGGCTTGGACAGGTGTAATCTTTGCTGGGTGAAAAACTGGATGGATGGTCAGGCCCAAAGGGTTGTGGTGGGTGGAGTTAAATCCAGTTGGCAGCCAGTCACTGTTTCCCCAGAGCTCATTATTGGGGCCAGCTCTCTTTAATATCCTTATCAATGATCCCAAAGAGGGATGAGGGGATCAAGTGCACCCCCAATAAGTTTGCAGATAACACCAAGTTGGGTGGGAGTGTTGATCTGTTTGAGAGTAGGAAAGCTCTACAGAGGCATCTGGACAGGCTGGAATGATGGGCTGAGGCCAGTTTTATGAGGTTCAACAAGGCCAAATACTGGGTCCTGTGCTTCAGTCGCAACAAACCCATGCAACACTACAGGCTTGTAGTAGACTGGCTGAAAAGCAACCTGATGGAAAAGTACCTGGGGCTGTTGGTCAACAGCTGGCTGAATGTGAGCCAGCAGTGTGCCCAGGTGACCAAGAAGGCCAACAGCATCCTGGCTTGTATCAGGAATAGTGTGATGAACAGGACTAGGGAAGTGATTGTCCCCCTGCACTTGGCACTGGTGATGAATATTGTGTTGAGTTTTGACACCTTGAATATTGTGTTTAGTTTTGGGCCTCTCAGTACAAGAAAGACATTGAGGTTCTGGAGCATGTCCAAAGAAGGACAATGAATCAGGTGAAGGGTCTAGAGAATAAGTTTTATGAAGAACAGCTGAGGGAACTGGGGTTGTTTAGCCTGGAGAAAAGGAAATTCAGGGCAGACCTTATCACTCCCTAGTACTACCTGAAAGGAAGTTGTACTGAGCAGGTGTTGTTCTCTTCTCCCAACTAACAAGCAATAAGACAAGAGGATATGACCTCAAGTTGCACCAGGGGAGGTTTAAATTGCATATTAGGAAAATTTTCTTCCCTGAAAGGGTTGTCGGGCATTAGAACAGCCTGCCTGAGGAAGTGGTTGAGTCATCATCCCTGGAGGTATTTAAAAGATGGGTAAATGTAATGTTTAGGGACATGGTTTAGTGGTAATTTGGTAGATGTTTGGACTTGATGATCTTAAAGGTCTTTTCCAACCTAAACAATTCTATAATTCTATGGTTCTATGATTCATAGCCAAAGAAGCAATTGAAACAGTAACCTACAAATATAAAGCAATTATTAACTTGTGACTTTTTAGTTTTTATACCTATCTTTAGCTAGAAGTTTAAGATTTACTTTTCTCACCTTTCTATCACATTGCAAATTTGAAGTATTTGCTTGTAAAAGTCAAATGAGTACATACAGAATTCAAACCCTGGAGACGTGTACCTTTCATTTTAACAAAATTGTTTTTCTTCAGGGTTTCTAGCATCTGTAAATTAATTCAGAGTAACAGAAGAGGAATTCTTTTTACATTTCTACACTTCTTTCCAAGTCAAGGCCTTACTCTAAAGTAATTTTAACAATTGTGAACACAGCAATAAAAGCTATCTTGAATATACAATTTTATTATGGGTAAAATAATTCTTGGTTGACAGAGTGTTATCTAGTACAGATGTGGAATTTTCCATGAAGCTGAAGTGAAGAAACACTTATGCCTATTAGAAACTGCTATGCCAATCAGAAGAAGAGTGTTTCAGTAATGGTGATGAAAGTAAATTACAGTTACAGAAAAAAATATGAGAAAATAGATTGCTTATGTCACAGAAAGATGAGTAAGGGCAGATGTCAGCAAAAATATACACAAAAGAGATAATATAAAGTATTATGTATCAAGAGCTTCTGTTCTTTTTTTATTACTTTATTTGTTAAGAGAAGCTCAATGGGACCATCAGTGAAATTAAGATAAAAAAACTTAAATAGAGATTTAAGGGCACTTATTTTTCTCCTTCACATTACATGACATGGAATTTCCACTGATTGACCTTGAAGTAAAAATGTCTAGGCTCAGAGGACTTAAACATGTAGAGACATGAGAAAATTATCCTAAGCACTTCTAGTTAATGCAGACTTTGATGTTTGGATGTTACTGTGTCCTAGTGAAAAACAATTTCTAGTGGGTAGAGAGTTTGAGTATGAATGCCAGGCAAAAGACAGAGTGACGAGAAAGTAGATTATTCCACATTAACTGAATATAAAGTTCTATGTATCTTCATTGGAGCATCTAATTCTGGTTACTTCACTAGATAATATCATGTGTTAGACCTGTTTTTTATTAGCGTAATCAATAAGAAAATAGTTGAGTCTGGAGACATAATTTTTTAGTATTAGGTAGGCTGCTATTACAGATATGCAACTGTTAAGTATAGAGTTATATTTCTGTAAAACATTTTCTAACTTTCATACCAATTTTAAGAGACCACACTCAATAGAACAGTTTGTGGACTTTCTGTGGATAGAAACCACAGGTCTATGAGTAACTTCAGATAATTTAAAATGACCTGTAAATAATTCTTCAAAAGTATAGTCTTTTTTGTTTACAATATTTTGTTCCTTTCCATTTCTTAACAGAAATGGTAAACATTATCAATGTCAACAGACGGTATAGAAAGTCAAAAGTACAGTTAAAATAATATTTTAGCGTCTCATACTGTCGTGTAATGAAAATTCATAAAAAAACTTAAGCTCTGAAAAAAAATCCTGAAAAATTGTTAGTATAAAAATACATCAATTAACAATGGAAGCAATTGAAGAGTACAAATATATTATTCAGATAGGGAATTCCCATATAATACTAAAGTAAACATACAGAGTAAAAAACTATTCATATGAATCATAGAATGTCCTGAATTGGAAGGGATCCATGAGGATCATTGAGTCCAACTCCTGACTCCACACAGGGCAGCCTAAATGTTAAACCATATATCTAAAATCATTGTCCAAATTCTTGCAAATGTTGATGGGGTTGGAGCCAGGACCACTTCCCTAGGGAGCCTCTTGTAGTGCTATACCACAGCCTCTGTGAAGAACTTTTTCCTAATATCCAATCTGAGCTTCTCCTGACACAGTTTAAGCCATTCCCTTGCATCCTATCACCTGACACCAGAGAGATCTGCACCTCTCTCTCTGCTTCCTCTCATGAGGAAATTGTAGGTAGCAATGAGGTCACCTCTCAGTCTCTTCTTCTATAAGCTGAATAAACCTGGTATCCTTAGCGGCTCCTCATACATACATCATGCCCTCTAATCTTTTCAATGTCTTTGTTGCCCTCCATTAGACACACTCTGATAGTTTCGTATTTTTGTATACTGTGGAGCCCAAAACTGTATTCCAGGTGAGGCTGCACCAGTGCTGAGTATAATGGGGCAATATCTCAACAGTTTAGCTATGCTTGTTGTGCTTAATGCACCCCAAGATACAGTTGGCCCTTCTGAGCACCAGGGCGTATTTGTTTACTCCTACTGAGCTAACCATCAACGAACGCCTCCGCCACCCCCCCCCACTCCCCCCAGGCCCTGATCTCTTTCTACAGGGCTACAGTCATGTCCTCCAGCCTTACATACATCCAGGATTACACAATCCCTGGTGCAGAATCCAGCAGTAGTTCTTGTTAAATTTTATACAGTGGCAATTGCCCAGCACTCCAATCTGTCAAGATCTGTCTGTAAGGCCTCCCTACCCTCAAGGGAATCAACGGCTCCTTATAATTTAACATCATTTGCAAATTTACTTGGTGCGCACTCAACTCCTGCGTCTAGGACATTGATAGAAATATTAAAGAGAAGTGGCCCTGAAACTGAGCCCTGGGGAACACTATTGGTGTCTGATCACCAGCCAGATGTTGCCCCATTTACTACAACTCTTTGAGCCCAGCTGTTCAGCCAATTGTTCAAGCTGTTTTAGGAAAAACAAATCTCTCCAAAAATTAATTGTATCTTCTGAACACTACTGATAAGCTGTCTTGTACTGATTCTCAAAAACTTCTGAAGATCAAAGGAGGTCCCCTGATTGTCTAATTTTCTGTCTGCCTTCAAATGTTTTTCTAGCAATTCAGCTCCTCATACATAGCTTTCAGTATAGAGAAAAAAGAGACTTCTATTACCTTATTCACTTTTCCTTTTCACTGCAGAAGAAAAGTGGGAAAGAGTATCAGTGAGAAACTTATATATTTTTCTTCTTATCCTTTCCTTTCTGTTAAATTGTCTTTCCACTAATACTCTACTAATAAAGTCCATTTGGGTTTTTTGGACTCTGTTCTGCACATTTAAGAAATAATTTAGGAGTGAATGGAGAACAGTCAATTGACTAGCTAAGGATTAGTTGAAATACTTTCCATAACAATAGAATATTGATATAAATAATTTGAAAAAATAATAAATGTCATGCTCCTATGAGGAATATAAAGGCTTTTATGGAACAGTTATACATCTGCACTTCAGAAGTTATAAAATTATCAGTGCTAAGCACTTGTATTGTACAAACTGTCCATCATTTTCTTCAAAGAGGAATTAAATTATTTTGTCTTCCAGTCAGCCAAAAAGTCTTAGAGCGGAAACTGTTTCTTTTCTTGTTTCTGACAAAGACATTAACTATGTGACATGAAATTGAAGACAGAACATGGTTCCAGACATTAGATAGCTTATATGTCAGGTATAAACATTGCTTCTGCAATGTTTTAGTTATCAGTTAACAGTTTAGTTAATGGTTTTAAATTGGAAAAGGGGAGATTTAGATTAGATACTAGAAAGAAATTCTTTACAGTGAGGGTGGTGAGGTACTGGAACAGGCTGCCCAGGGAAGTCATGGAAGCCCCATCCCTGGAAGTGTTCAAGGCCAGGCTGGATGGGGCTTTGAGCAACCTGCTCTAGTGGGAGGTGTCCCTGCCCATGGCAGGGGGGTTGGAACTCAATGATCTTTAAGGTCCCTTGTAGCGTATGAAGGCACGGATCCCTGTCGGTGATGCAACCTTTTCCTCAGCTATCTGCAAGCCTGCTCCTTAGACAGCAAGGTGGCTTGGCAGATGACTGTCTGCAGATCTTTGTCTTCTTACAATGGGGCCAGTCGTTCTTGCACTGAGGCATGCAAATGCAGCAGTTTGTCCTTTTGAGCAGCCTCTGCAGTGAGCTGTGCTGATAATGCATCAGCTAGAGACTCACTCCTTGAGTTTCCGTGCGGTACTTCGGCGCCTTTTATCATATCAGCGATGGAAGGGTTCACATTCTTAACTGTTTGCAACATTTTACGGCAGTCAACGCTAGCATTTTCGAATGCTAATTGTTTCATAAAAATATCACAAGCTGCACAGTTATCTACTTATGTCTCTACTGCATTTTGGAGCCGATCAAGGAATATTATCTAGGGTTCTCCAGGCGCTTGTGTGAGAGCAGAAAAGGAAGCTTCTGGAGCGGCTGTATCAGGTACCCATCTGATTGCACGCAGTACAAGTTCTTTTACTTACTCAAAACAGTCTGTCCAACTGGGCTTGGGCATCGGGAGTGGCCTGAGGCTCTTCACAGATGAGCTCATTCACACCAATATGATTTAAATTGCCAGTGAAGTTATCCAATGCTTTAGCAGTCGCAAGATCACGTCACTCAGTCATGAATATAGCATATTGCATAGCCGACAAAAACATATGCAACAACAATTTCCAATAATGAGGAGTCATAACATATCCATTGCCAATAGTCACCAATAAGCTAAAGGTATATGCCCATTAAAGACCATAGTCCTTTACCGATTTTCTCAACTCTTTTACTGCATCATAAGGTAGAAATTCCCAGCAGGGCTGGTGGCCAGCTTCAGGAAGTCACAGGGAAAGGCTGTAGCCATACTGTATCTCCCTGGGCTATAGCTTCTTTTCTACACTGTTCCAGATCACCTTAATACACTGTCCGAGTCGGCGCAACACTCCCAACAGCCCTCCTCAGCTCATCATCAGGGGGGTACACATTCGGCTCCATTTCAAGGTTCACAGGACCAGGGTCAAAAGGATGGTCCGCCCCAGGCTCTGATTTTTGCACTGCAGCGTTACAAGGTGGTGGCAGGGATAGAGCAGAGGAGCACTCTGGGTGTCCATGGGGATGAGTTTTTGCCTCTTTTCTACTGCGTGTCAAGGCTTCTGACACTTGACGCCACACTGGTAAATGTTCAGTGGCTGCTGTATCTGTTCCTGTGGCCGCATCCCAAAGTTTTGTTCCTATCTTGTCCCACATACCCCAGTCAAAGGTGCCGGTCTTAGGAAAGTCTGGGACATTTTTTCATTCCCAGGCAAAGACAATTAGTAAAGACAGGGTAGGTACAAATCGATTCAGAATTTTAAAAATGTACTCTAGTACTTCTAGATTTGTTTGCTGTTCTTTTGGCAGTGTGTTTCCCTACTCCTCTCTCGGCAGTGTTTTTCCCATAGTTCCCTTTCACTCACCTCTGTCCTTCAGAAGGTGATGGGCCAGCATGAAGTCAGTCCTCGAGGCAATCCCTGGTTCGATCGGGCTGTGCTACTGGATGGGACGTCTTTCAGTCTCCTGTGTAATGCCCACCATTGGCACCGTTTCTAGCGTATGAAGGCACAGACCCCAGTCGATGATGCAACCAGAATCGTTTATTATAACAAACAGGCAGCTTATATAGTACTAATGTATCTTCCTTCCCAACCTACATGCCCCTGCAACACCCAACTGCCAGGCAGGCGGAATTCCCTTCCATCAGCCAGGCTGTTAGGCATTGCTTATGGGCCGTTAGGACTTGATCACAGGCCTTCTCTTGCCAGTGTTCCTGCTTCTTCTATTCCTTCTTCTGGTCTTTGCTTCTTCCACAATCCTGTTCACCCACAGTGCCTTCCAACCCAAACCATCCTGTGATTTTATGATTCTATGATCTAAATACTACTTTCCCCGTCTTGAGCAAGACAATGAAAGATGGTATGCTTGAAGGCTACTACAGTTTATATATATACATATATATGGGTGCATGTTATGCATCTCTCTTAAAGAATAGAAGGAATAAATTCTAAAGATTAGTTCATTTTGATCATTCTTTTGTTAGCCAATTTTTTTCTCTACTTTGCATCTTGAATGCATCAAAAAATTTAATTTGAGGTTTCATAAAAAGCTTGGGCACTACCAGTGCCGCCTGCAAACTGAAAGAAACGTATTACACAGAACAATTGATTTAAAATAAATAAAACACAATTGGATTTGCCTTATTGAGTTTACATAAAGTAGTTAAATTTACCTAAATCTTTGTAATTACAATATGGCATACTTTGAAGTACAGAAATTAAACCTGCATCAGAGATGCCATTCATTTTAGGTTTTGCATATTTCTTTATCTTTTAATCTGTTCTTTTGAACTACTTTTTTTTTTTACGAATTTGATTACATGCTTTTGAAGTAATTTCATCAAAAATACCCCCCCAAATAAATACAGTAATCCTTCCGTAAATTGGCCATTTGATACTGAAATTAAATAAAGCAATTAAATAGGCTGACTCAGCCAGGTAGTAGGATGATTGTATTTGAAAGAGCAAGCAGATGTATATAAAAACTAACACTGAGTATCAACTTGGTAATTAAAATGTATTTGCTCATAGAGTACACTTCATTGATGGCTACATTTCAGACAGAATCATCTTGGTCCAATAATTAGAAGTTGATATTTATATTCCTTAGTTGTTGACTATATCCTTGTAAATGTACAAATGGTATTCTCATTAAATGTTGAACATGCAAAAGATTCAAGATTCCTTATTACTTTACAGATTGTATATTTTGATTTTTAAAGAGCACCCCTCAACAACTATGCTAAACTGGTCTCGTGTAATATTTAACCCTTGTACATCCCCCATGTTGAGGTTAATATCTCAATGTTTATTGACATAACCTGAAGTGGTTCATGTTCTGCTCTATGTTTTGATTATTTCTTTCACCATTCTTCTTCTTTTTCTTCCTTAGTTTTGTGACTTTTTAAAAATGAAAGGCCCTATTTTTCCTGTCTTCTGAAAGCAGTAAAAATCCATATACTTCTTATCCTTTTATTCTTCTAGATCCCAATTCCATAATTAAGCTTTACTTGTCATTTCAAAAAAAGTAAAATTCACCATCTTCAATTCAAGAACTTAATAACATGGGTTGCTTGGGAGGCTATAGCACTTTGGAGAGCCTAAACGTTTCCTGAACTTGTAACAGCATCTGGAAAGAAATAGGAAGTAAATGAAGTACACTGAACTCTACAATAACATGCAGTATGCACAGCCTTTCTAGGTGAAAAGATACACTTGAGTGAATAATGCAATAATTTGCTTGATATTTTGGTTATTACTTATGCTTGGATTACATTTTTCTGATTGCCTACATTTGAGATCTAACCTTTACTATATTGCTTTTAAGCTTTTGTTATTTATTCACCTGGAAATATTGAGAAAATTGATTTATTATAAATGAACACCTGTTCTTCTGTCACAATTAAAATATGTTTGGATTAGCACTGGACCAAACACTATTTTGCCAGCATCTGGTTAATTATCTCACTCAAAGCCCAACTCCTGTATCCCAAAACTATTATTATTAATCAGCAGCTTTACCCACAAGTTAGTATGAGATTTTCGATTGACTTGAATAACTTGAATGGGGTCCTTTCTATCATATAACTATTGTTAGCTGTTGGCATACAAACAAAGCTTTTTGGAAACTGGAAATAAGAGTAGTAGAGGCAGTTAGCTGTTAGAAATTGTCATGGTTTACTGACATGACATACCTAAGATGAAAGCAAAAATATAGCTGAGGTGGAATGTTTGAAAAATGAGATTAAAGAAGAGATGTTAAGTTTTGGACCTATGATCCACGCAGTAGGAACCTGGCTCACATTGTACTCAAAATCTAAAATCTGACCTTCTTGAGCCAAAATACTATGTAGAAATAATTTGATTGGAATTTTAGAAATGCACAGCTATTATATTTTTATTGTTGTTGTCAACAGCACCAAGACTTAAAAAACAATTTTCAATAAACCTGGCTTGTGGAAAGAGGGTACTATTGTGCAGTCAAAAGATAGATAACCAACTTTACACCTTGCCAGCAAATCAGAATTTGCACAGTTCATATAAGGCTGTATAAAAGATGAATTTGAAATTAGAATACAGAGATCACTGTGGTGCTCCATAGGGATTCCTGAATCGTATTCAATGTGACTTGTACATCAGCAGGAATTCTGATAGCCTTACCTGGCCTTATTCTCCCCTTCTTTCTCAATTAATGTAAGACTCCAGTATATAATGGTCCAGTAAACCAAAATCATATTAGTCATTGCTGGGCACAAAAGATAGATAAAGAAAGACAGGATCCTCTCTTTGTGCAGCAAAAAAAGGGACACTGCAAGATCTTTGTAGTCAAAGAGTATCGGTTACATTATTGTAATGCAGTCGTCACAGAACTTGGTGTAGAGTTGAGGAGTTGCCCCAGCATGGACAGGGGCAAAAAGGAAATTGGAGACAGAAAATCTATTTTCACCTCCATTCCATTGGCAAGCAAGCTTTCTAGCTATACAGGGTGGATATATTGCAAAAAGGTGTTCATGGATGTTGCTAAAGACCGCTTTACAAACACTACATATCAACTCTCTTCAGTTGGAAGCTTAATTATAATGAAACAAGGGTAGTTGGGTGTATATAAAAAAAACACTCTAAAACTAGCTAATAAACTTATTTGGCATGGTATGTATATTTAATTATGTTACACAGTGTTTCATCTTTATTTAAAAAGCTCTGTTTTGAAGTAGTTGTATGTTAAACTAAGTATTTTATCAATCATCAGAACACACACTTTGTATGTGCATTTCCCTAAAGAGAAATTTGCTCTTATTTACTTTATTTATTTATTTTCCTGTAATTAGAGTCACATATTATGAAAAGTAGTTTCTCTCTTCTTGTAAAAAAACCCTACCAAATAATCCATATATATATGAACATCTGCAAATTAATCAGAAAGTTGAGACCCTTTTTTATTGTTCTGATTACCACCAGCCCACTTGATGAATACTGCTGCATCTTACCATAATCAAATAGCTTTGTCTCATCCTCACAAACTTAAATATCCAGACTGTAATCTTTAGGTGCTTTGTAAGTAGTCTTTGTAAAATATATTTACAAATCTTTAAGAGTCTAACCTTAATATCTACCCAAGATAATAAATAGAGAGGTGAGGGACGGAATCTAGAAATTTCAAGAGTATTCAGCAAAAAGGGTCAGAAGTTTAACTAACTCTTGCTACTGCCCTTGAGTTAAGGGCTACAGGCCCGTAACTGTTATCGTTCTGTTTGTGGTATGAACTCACAACGGTTATAAAGGACATCATAGTTTGGCAGGTGTCAGAATTACCCTCAAAATATTTTTTTTAAAGTTGACTATTATGATGTATAATGTCCTATTATGACAGTGAATGAAAACTGAAATGGAAGTTTGTGGGACTGGAAACATTCATTATCATCAATTATTAAAATTATACCTGGAATTATTTTCACAGAAGAAAGTTCACTATACCTTTAAACGTTCAATACTGATAATACAGGCAGACATAACAATTTTTATCCCTTTAGGTTTAGTGTTAGAATAACATGAATTTCAAATAATCTTTGACAAAGAAACATGCTGTTAAATGTTCTAACTGCCATCAGAATGAGAAAAGAAGTAAACGTGGACATGCTGTTGGCTGACACCCCAGAGGGCCGTGCTGCCATCCAGCGAGACCTGGACAGGCTGGAGAGCTGGGCGAGGAAGAACCTC
>JAOQGH010000001.1:165977772-165998199 GCA_025769975.1 Gallinago jamesoni
TGGACTAGATGATCTCTATGGTCCCTTCCAACTCCAAAAAAAAAATTCAGTGAAATTCAGTGAAATTCAGTGAAAATTCAGTGAAATTCAGTGATTTCCCACAGCCTGATCCTTTATGGATGAACTAGTTCTATTCCAGACTGATTACTCTGTCATTCACTAAAGTCTATCTTGTCTACTGCTGTCATGCTTGGTCTTTGACATTAACAGTAAGATTAGCAACAGCTCTGACTGTCACAACATCAGCCAGAGCCTAGAAAGGTACCGGAGATCTTGCTTTGGTACAATTAAATTCAAAGACAGACCTTTAAATCTGTGCACCTAGGCAATGATTCTCAACCTAGGCCTAGGGCAGAATATTGACTTCCATTTGGAAAGGGGATCATCAGTGTTTTTTTTGGTAGCTCCCAGTTTAAATCTTTGAGATACATATATAAATTTTATGGTTGATGTTATTATGTGATTAACTACTATGATTAACATGCATAAAAAGCATATTTTCATTTAACATAATTACTGTCTTTCAATTTATCCGTGTGTAGTTCTCCCTTCTTTGAATCATATAAATAAAAATTATGCAGAGTACTTTTACAATTGCAAATTTTCATGTACTGTGTTGAGACTGTCAATAGATGCCTTCAATTTCCAACACTTACACGTTTCCTTTAGGAAAGCAAAGCAGAGAGTATGCACACCATATACCAGAATATACTGGACAGAACTGGGTGCTTCCCTAGATGTCTTGAGAAACTGATGTGGCGTTGAAAATTAAATAGCTATGACAATTAGCTCTCAAACAAAAACTACAAGTGAAAAACAAATTTAAAATTGTACTGAATGTCATAGTCTGACAATTTGTTTAATTATTTCAGATATTGCAAAATCTGATTTTCAAATTACTATTCATTGACATTTAGCATATGTAGAGTTTAATCTTTATCCAATGAGAAGGAATCAAATTAAATGGTGCTTTTTGAACATTTTTGTTTATTACTTAGATTAGAAACCACTGGATGGATGACTTGTGTTTCAGGCTTCAGCTTAATAAATTTGCAATTCTAGACCTTTTATAATTTTGGTTTTTATCTTATCATAGACCCCCTGAGTTCTACTCTATTATGGAAAACACTGCAAGAAAAAAGTTTAATACTAAAGATAGGCATAGAAAGAAAAAAAATCATTAAATGTGTCAGATTATAAACTCATAAGTAGCCCAGTTTCTTTCTTTCTCAGAGTGAAGTTTCTAATGATCCCTGTATGCCTTCCTTCAAGTCCCTGTGGCTAATAATCAATTATTTCTCAAGCAGCACTTACAAGCTTAATATTATCTGATGCCTCACTTTCTAAAGAGAAGTACCTGACTGAGCAAAGTTGACCCTCATGTCACAGAAAACTATTTTTTAAATACTTCGCTTTGCCAGCTTTCCTTTCATTTTGGTTTACAAATGTTTAAAAGGTACACAATTCTACCCCCTTCAACCTAAAGGATTGCTACTTATTTAGAGATTCTACCTGTTAATCAGCTGTCCCTATATCTTGCTGCTATTATGTGTCTACTTTTGCTGTTTCTAGAACAAAAATAGACAAAGCTAATCAGATTTCAAAATAAAATAAAATAAAGAAAGAAAAAGAGGACAGTAACACAGGAGAAGCTACACAAAGTGAGGTCTCTTCCCAGTTCTTTCAAGTAGAAGTCTAGAGATTTCCAGAAATATTTCTTTTTAACAGGTTAAAATGCTTTTCTCATTAATAAGAAAAATGTTATGATTTGGCTTCAAAATGAACCCTTGAACTTGATTCAGTGTGATGTGCTAAAAAATTGGAATAATTATATTTTACTGAGAGTTTTTCTGAAAGCTACAGGCTTTCAAATCCCACAAGTGGTACCTCATTTACAATCTGATGTCCTCTAATTATAGGATATCTTGTCTTGAGAAACTTAACCTTCTTGAGGCATAGAAACTACGTTTCAAAGGAAAAGGGAAATCTAGTCTTTAAGCATGAAAAAAATCAATACTGCAGGTTTTTCATAACAAACAAAAGAAGTTAAACTACCGTGTTTTGCAAGAAACAAGACTGATGGAGGGCTTTTAAGTGAAAACATTAAGTTCCATTTGGCTTTTTTCCTGGTTACTGATACCTAACAACTTCTCATCTTATCAGCTATGGTAAACACAGATGTGTCACATGCATCATGTAATCATGCCTAGTTATCATGATGATTCATTGTAAGTAATTAACTACTTATTTTAACATATATTCAGATGGCTGAATATATGCATCATTCTATGTGATAGAGTCTATTACGTGCAATCTGTAAATTCATGGAGGAAACTAGGGTTCAGACCCTGTATCTCTATCTTTAAATATCTAAAAAATCCCTTTAGCTTTACCCTAAACGTACATCATTTGTACACTGCATGAAAAGTTGAGCAAGTTTCCCAGACAGCTTTGGGAAAGCAAGTTCATCACCATTCCTTAGTATATGTTCTCATATAAAAAAAAAAAAAAATTATGATGTTTTTATCTCTATCTCTTCATTCTTGGGAATTTGCTATTGCTTGCTGCAGTGTAAAACAAGTAGCCTCCTTATTCCTTACCCAAGGATACTATTTCTGTTTGGTAGCAAGTTGTTATAAATGTTAACTTCTATCCTGAACTCAATGTTACCGCTGTTTTTTAGATAGCCTGGTAATGAAGTAATCCTGTTGGGGAAATTTGGAACTGTGACACTTACCTTTTTCATTATGTACACTGGTTTTGGCTGGGATAGAATTAAATTTCCTCATAGTAGCTTCCATGGTGATATTTTTTGGGTTTGTGATGAAAACAGTTTTAACACCATAGGAATGTTTTAGTTACTGCTTACACTGTGTCAAGGCCTTTTCTACTCACACCACCCTGCCAGTGAGTAAGCTGGGGGTGCACAAGAAGTTGGGAGGGGACACAACTGGCATAGCTGACTCCAACAAACCAAAGGGATATCTCATACCATATCTCATATTCTCATGCTCAGCCATAAAGTCTCATGGAAAGAAGGAGGAAGAGGCCACATTTTGAGCTATAGCATTAGTATTCCCAAGTAACTCTTACGCATGATGGACCCCTGCTTTCCCAGAAAGCGCGAAACATCTGCCTTTCGATGGGAAGCAGGAATGGAATTTTCTTGCACATGCAGTTTTGCTTTATCTATTAAACCCACATTTATCTCAACCCACAAGTTTTCACACTTTTACCTTCCCAATTCTCTTCCCCATTCCACCATGAAGGGTAGGGGGCTGGGCTGCCTCCTGAGGTTAAACCACAATGCTATGTTTCTGTTTAGGGATAAGATAAATATTCAGACACTGAGCTGAGCCATTTTGAAATCAGTTCTATGCCTAGAGAATGATAGATTCTTACAGAAATCAATAATCATAAGAAAGCAGGAGAAGAATTTATAGGTTATTCTTTTGTGTGTAGGTACTTAAGTTTTCTGTGGTTTAGGCCTCTAAATTCTTCTTATGAGACACAAGATCAGGAAGGAAACTCCAAAGATCTTGGAACAGTGTGTACAGGAGTACATACTGCTAATACCTGCCAGAAGGGCCAGAGCAACTTGCAGTAACTGTGAAGCTAGCAAGACTTTGAGCAGTAGGTTGCATTAGATATTTTCCAGAGGTCCCTTTCAGCCTAAATTCTTTGTTACTTTAAGATCCAGTGAGTATTACAGTAATTGTTCCCTACATGTGCTGTGATTTATAGTTTTTTCCTGAAATGGATTGGTAAAATCAGGTTAACGGCAAAAAGAAACTGTCCTTCTCTACTTCAGATATCCAAGAGTGTCAGCTAAGACATCATGGTCATCCCTGGCTCCCTTTATAGTTGGCAAAAATGTGATAGGAAGTTACAAAGGATCTATCTACTGAATAAAGAGGCCGCATATGACAATGAGGTTCCTACCTCCAAAGTTCAGCGTGGTGGTGAAGTTTAAGAGAATTATAGACTACAACAGACTGCTGTGTCACCAGTCTTAAAAATGGGAGTGTTACAGGGAACAATAGATTTAGACAAAGTAGATTACATCAAGATCTATTTCCACCTCTACTATAATTGCACTGAGGGAAAAAAAAATATAAAAAATTAGTAAGACCTTGAAGCTGTGAAGACCACATCTGCGGTAGTACATCGTAAAGGTACACTAAATTCATACTGGTTTTGTGTGAAGGAAATTTGGTCTCTGTGTATACTACAGTTCTAAATATACAGTCTATACTCAGGGGATTTAGTGATGGAAATTGACTTTTCCTCCTTACCTTCTTAACCCCTGTTGTACCCTTCTCCTGTTTCTCTGAACCCTTTCTGTAGACAATATTTTCTGTTTAGTTCAAAGCAGTTCATGGATAATAGAGTTATAAGAATACTCAGCAGGAGTTCATAAAGGATATTTGCCAAAAAGGCCCAGTTTCTTTTCTTACGGAAATATAAATTTATCAGATAGAAGAAATTCAGGAAGAAATACATCTTATATATGTAGGATTATTTTTGAAGGACATAACCATTTTTAATCTGCTTCATGCAGTATGCTTTGAAAGTTATCAGTCTGGAGTATTTTGAATCAAGAAATGAAAATCTTACTATGGCTAATACTGCCAATCAGAGAATGTCTTCAAAAGCCAGGTCCTATTTTGTTCTTAAGACTTACTTCCTCATTAATATGAATCATAATGTACCTAAACACCCTGTGATAAAAGAATGGCAAATTTTGAAGAGTAGACTGAGCAAATAATTATTGAATAAATGCAACTGATGAATCTTACAGAATGTCACCACACTTTTCTCAGTGTAGTAGCTGCAAATCAGTTATATTCAACAGTTGCCTAAACTGAGCAGTCTTATATAGCCTATGTAGTGATGGATGGGACAGTGTAAATAAAAGCCTCAGCAAATGAACACATTTGTGCATTATTTTACTTAGCTAAAAAGAGGGGGGAAAGGCTAAAGGGGTGAGGAAAAAAAGTTAAGATAGATGTTATCACAGATTTAGAAGCTTCTGAATGATCTCTCTAGTTTAGCATTCTGAACATTTTACAGTACTAGCAAATTTTGTGCATCAATAGAATTATTAAATGTATCTACAACACATGAATGAATATTAATCATAAATCATTCACTCTAGTGGAATTTATATACTGTGAGCATTCTAAAGTAATTACTTTAGAAATTGACCGTTTGTAGTCTATATTTTCTATTCTTAAATATGCAATATATGTGGCAATCTAAGCTTCTAATGTACCATAAATAATATCATACTTTATTAAACAAAGTACTACAGTCATGCAGCGTTAAATGTCAAATCAAGATTTTTAAATTTATTTTCAACTGCTGTGTATTACTATTTTGAAATATTGAATCTTCTAGGTAAGACTGTATTCACTGGAATGGTTGGACAAGAAATCAGGAGAGAAACAAAATGCAAAAATATTTATGCAAAATATTTAGATTGCTTTTGTAAATTCGTAATGAATATTCCTAACTCTGGGGGAAAAAAAAAAAAAAAAAAAGGAAAATTCCAATGGGATAATTTGATCCTAAAAGTCAAGTTTCCAAAAATAGCTTGTAGAGTGTCACTATATGAAATTGTAAGTGTACTTGTGAATTAATCAAGTCTAAATTTGAACAGAAAATATTGGTATTTTGTTTATGGTTGTAAAAGGCTGAATGACATTTCCATTCTTTAATGAATTTTCAAAATATTCTAAAAAAATAATATAAGGTTGGGGAAGTTCATCACCTCAACTTTTCCTGCACTTAAGCTAGATCTCCCACAGAAACTTAAATATATCGAAAAAAAGCTTCTGTGGAAAAAGTGCAAGATTTCCAGGGCCAGATGGAGGTGATTTTAACTAGATGAATGTATTATCTCTTATTTTTGAGTTAAAGCTGCTAAAAATTATCAAAAGGAAAACGAATGAAAACTCAATCTAACATTAAGAGTTATAATACAGTTATCGTTTACATCATGAAGCCACCACCTAAATGTTCAATCATTGACTTCATGGGTTTTAGTTTTTTTAAAAAAGGGAGTATGAAACAAGTCTTTGTCTCAAAGATCATGCTATCTAAGTCAAGGAGCACCAAAGCTTGTAAGCAGGTGGCACGATACCCATAAAATGCAATTAGTTTTTTCACTTGTCATGGAATGACAATCTCCTAACTACCATTTTAACTGGCTCTCAATATCCATAGCAACAATAGCAGAGTTTGAAGGACACCTGGAGAGAATTTTGTACATCATTACATAGCATTGGTTTTGCATGTGACAGGCACATGATTTGTCTTACTTGAAATAATGAACACATTGCTTGCACGTTGAATACAAAGATTCAGCTTTACTACACTTCATGAATCAGGTAGCTGTAACAATATTCACTGATAGATACCAAACAAATTTACAGACTTTCAAAAGCTTTGTAGGCATCTATATTTATTTGGAATCTAAATACACTTAACTTTCCATCAAAATAATTCTCTGAAGCAACATAGCCATCCTTTAGCAATGTTCTATTCTTGCCTTAACTATCTGCTCATAAAAGTAATAAAAAAGATATGCAGAGGTTTGACATCATGGTTTTTCTAAATGCATAGGAAAGTGCCTACTATTAAATTTTAGAACAATTAAATTGCTTATGCACATTTGCCTATGCTTTCAGCCTTTCAAAGCCTAATGTTTAGCAATGCCAGAGTAGAACTTGATATAATAGTAGTCATGAAGACTTTATGTAATCTGTTTGTAAAGAAAGGTTCTCTAGTCCTGACTATTCTTTATTTTACCTCATACTGTTTATGTGCACAAGGCTTTTTCAATAGGCTAGAATTATGGTAGTATAATTACAATTTACAGAGGATCAAGGTCTGTTATGTGGAACTACATCAAGGTACATATGTTTCTCTCTATCCTCTATTTTGCAGGAGTCCTTAAAAAACTCTAGTAGGCATAATTCACTTTTCAAAAGTCATTACTGGTTTCTCCCTCATGTATTAGTTTAGTCTAGGTGGTTTATGACTTCTCTGTTAATGGATTTTTTGTTTTGGTTTGGTTTAGAACATTTTCTCCTAACACCAGGATAAAGCATATCAGGCAATAATTTCTTGGATCATCTTTAGCACCTCTTTAAAATGAAGTACAATGTTGTCAGCTCTCTAGCTCTCTGGTTTAATAGCTATTTAATGATGGAAGGTCCAATCCTGATTCCTTTGTCACTAGTTGAAGACTCATTAAATTTAGTGGGTGCAGAATGTAATTTTAATTGCATGGTTTTCCTACTAGCACTGTTCATTTGTTCTTTGATTCCATTGGGATTCTTGGACAAAAGCCATAAGTATTTGGTGACTTATTTTAATTTCTTTCTCACATTGCAACATCTGCTCTGATTACCTATTTGCACTTTGATCCAGATAAAGTTTCATGTTTTCAACAGTACATGTATTAATTTATGTGGGCTCATCTGTACAAGCTTTAGTTAAGAATGGGATACTTCTTGCCTGACAGGGACTTCCTGACCAAAAAAAAAAAAAAAAAAAAAAAAAAAATTAAAAAAGAAGCAAAAAATGGTCCAAATAATGATTCAGATGAATTCTAAGAGTATGCCAAATACACATCTTAAGGAGTACTACTGGTTTTCAAAACCTTGAAATTTCTCCTTATATATTGAAGTATATTTCAAGGGCTGAAATTAATCTTCTCAGCACATGATGTATTTCACTGAGTCATATATGAGTCACTAGGTACTGGTTATGCTGATACTGCTGAATACTTGAACCCCAGACAATAATCTGTGATTCCAAAGTCAAGCAGAAAAGACTATTCCATTGTTCATACTGCACAGTACTTGACCTAAATCTCCTTTGGGCTTTGTATGATGCCTTTTCTGTTGTTAAGGTGTAAGAGTCACTTATATGGGTATTTTTTGCATTTTTTTGTTTTACTTTCCAGTTTCTTAAATACTACAAAGACTGTGCAGGCCATGGTATTATCATGGAAACATAAGGATATATGTTATTTTTGTGTGATAGGAAAACATAAGGAACTTAAGCCCATTGCCTGTTTTAAGTCAAATGTCACCTGAACAGAAGCCAGGCTTTGTTTTGAAGTTAACAAGATGGTGCATCCCAAAAGAAAACTTCAGACTGAACCAGAATTTATGCAATGTGATCAACTGAAAACTGTACCTTGTAGTGATGTGGAAACACACTACTTGACAGTGTGGACATAGCCATTGTCTAGCGGTTGGATAGCTCTCATGTCAGCAGATTTTAAAATTTGGGTTGATTAGAAATGCACTAGAGACCTGTGAAATTAAATAAAAAAGAAAAAAGAACAAACATTTGATTTTGAAGGGAACCTGTCAAGTAGCACATTTGAGAGGATCAGTTGCTGAAAGCAAAGCTGGCAGTGTTATGTCACTGGCAGGGAACAAAGATGCCATTGTGCTTGGTGCTGGAACATGAGGTCATTCCAGAAGCCCCGTAAACATAGGTACCCTAGAGCCTTCCAGAACTTGTTCATCTGCACCCACAAGTAGTTTTCTATTTAAATATTGGTTTCATATGCATCATGACAATCACATAAACATAATAGTCACCAAACAATAATTTGTTTCTGACCAAATCCAATATCAATATTTACAAGACCAAATGAAAAGTTTTAGATACTAAAGAAGCAGTGTCCTGCAATAATGAGGGAGAAGTAAACCAAACCAAAACAAAGTTACTGAGATGAGAATCTATCAAGATTACTATTAGGATTTTTTCTTTTTCCTTAATATTTAAGTTTTATGCAGGCATTTAACCTTTCTGATATTATGTAGATAGACATAGTCTAGATAATTCTGTGTGCTGATTTTTCATTAAAACTGTAGAAACTGTGATGACTTTAATGGAAATAAAGAGTGGCTTTAGAATTAAACGACCTGAATAGGATCTTCAGAGAAGTAGCTTCTTTCCCAATTGTATCACAGATTTCCTTTACACAGAGGCTATTACTATGTAGTCCTTACTGATGAATGTACAGAACAGTTTCTCAGAGGGCTTTAATAGCACTCCTCAGGCAAGTAGCTACTTCTGGACGTTCATGATGTATTCCTTTATCTCTCTTTTACTCTCATCTTTCCTTGGAAAAGTGGAAGCAATAATACCACTGTGAATGACAAAATCCTCAAACAAACATTTGGGAGTTAACGTGTTTTAGAAGTTTGTGCTTGCATCAAACTTGGAAGCTTATTTTATTAGGTTTTGTGCATATTTTAACATAAAGTTTGGCCTTATTCCCAAAGGTTTTACAATTCACGAAGGCTACAAGTTTGATACAAGTGTTGCATATATCTTAGTGAAACAGTAACAAATAGTCTAATAAGTAGAGGGCATGGTACTGTTACTGTACAGCCATTCATCTGGGCACCTGTGATTATATATGCAATTTTTTAAAATAAACTTACACTTAGTATTAAAGAAAAATAGTAAGGAAGTTAAGGAAAAAAAAAATAGATGATGGCCTTATACATTTTTAAAGGAAGATGAAGGAGTGATATGGAAAGTATGAAGGCATGAAATAAAAGGTAAAAGCTGTGTTATTGCTGCAATATCAACAATTGTTAGCAATAACTTAATAGTGTATATAAGTTAAAAGGTAGAAAATGTGAGCAGCACAAAGGATGATAATCTTGTAAATAATAGAATAAGTGCCATATTTTATGCATTCTTGTCACAATTCTGTCTCATGTCTATTCACTAATACTAATTTTAAAGAAATCAGTGTTGATTCATTGAAAAATAAATTCTTTTTCTTCTATATACTTTTTTCCCTGCCAGATTATTTTTTATGGGGCTATAGCTCCAAACAAAATTGAAACCAAAATAACCATTTCTGACAAGATTCTGTTTAAATAAATATATCTACATGGATACTGTATGTTTTGTGTCATTTTGCTTTAATCTGATCCAAGTAAATATAAAAAAATTCATCTTGAATTGACAGTAGCCTGATATATTTTTGTGGTTTAGCAATTGTTTCCCCAGTAGTTTCTGAGTGAGGATGACAACGGAATGAAAAGCTCAAATGAACTTACTAACACGTTTCTGCTGCTTTCATGCCTACTGGAGAATTACTTATCCACTTACAAACAATAAAATAAAATTGACTTCTTTAGCCATTCTCTGCTAGACATCTTTAATTTCAACTTTATCTAATTTGCATACATTATTTTTATCTTTTATACACAGCAGCCAAGCAACAGCACTGTGCAAGTCAATCTAAAAGCATTTTATTACATTACAGCTTATTTTCTTATTTACTATGCTTGCTAAATCATATTTTTGAACAAAACTGGCAGCTACTCTCTCAATTGACCAGAATGTTGTATTTTTAATGATTGGAGCTGAAAACAGCTGGAAGCTGTTGTTTTAAACATAACTTTAACTTTGTTTGCATGAAAAGTAAATGGCTGTACTGACTGGTAACCGAACAAGATTGAAGATGGTAGGTAATAACAAGATACTGACATGAACACCCTGAAGACATACAGTCAAGGAAGCCAAGTTAGAGTTCTTTTATCTTAAGAATTTGCTTCAGGAAAAAGTAGATCCAGAATATTTATTTAGTGAAGTGCTCTGTACTGACAGACGAGATGATATGGAATAGTCAAACTGATTCCAATTTGCAGGAGACAGAAATTAAAAATTATCACTGCAGGGGAAGATGGTAACAGAGTACCCCAAAATGTTCATCATGTAGGCACATTGCACAAGGGTATATTCTTTCCTTGTAATCTGTTATTATTATTGTATAATTTGATTATGACATTCTGGACTACTCAAGAAACAGCATTTAATGAAGATCTCACCATTCCTTATGAAGCGTGCAGTTAAGAATGCTAGAGGGTTTTTCAATTCAGTCTGTCTCTCTTAATTTTCTCTGAGTGACTGGCAAATGGTAGATAGGTTCAAGGACGCATCTTGATTTTCTGCAACTATTACATCCCACAATCAAGAAGAAAATTCCCTCTTGCTACCATTGTTTAACTGCAAATATAAACCAAAAATTTATTTTGTGATTTAATCCTCTGAGAGTTTGTTTGCCTTTACCCTACTGGATCCTGGGTCTTGCTGATGATTTATTTACTGATATAATTGCTAAAGCTGCAGTGGATTGTGGAATTACTGAACTTCCTCCATTGGACACAGATATATAAGATTGAGTCTCTTGCTGAAAATTACTATAGTTGAAATAATTCTCAGTATTTGTTTAGATCCTCATCAGTTTTGATGTGTTTACAGAGTACTTATTTTCTTAGGTATTTTTATTAATCAAAAAACACATATCTTAATTCTAATGTTTCTAATACCCTCCTCACTTTCATAGAGAGTGCCCAGTTGGTGAAAATAGATCAATTTTAAAAGTTTTCTTAGAAGCAGGTTCCTGTATTTCTACAAGTCATCATTACAGTTTTATATTTCACAGCCAGTGCTCTACCATAGAAATACAGTTCAGGACTGGGCTGCTGCTGAAATAACTTTTCCATTTGCATAATTTTGTATTAAGCATTTAACTTACTAAAAGGATAAACATAGAATCCAAAATAAACAATCTGGTAACTAAACTCATCTAGATGTAGACAACAGTAGTGTAACTACATACATTTGAGCTGACCATCTGTCCTGGTTTGAGGTAAAACCGAACCAATTTTGTGTGTTCTGTAATTTTACATTTTATTTAGGCCTCCTCTAACTCTGTGAAATTAACGGCATATTGTGGAGAAAACTGCTCGTTCTCAGGATGATAAGGCCAATGTTTGTGCTAAATGCCAAGGAACTGTATGCAGAGAGGCTCTTGCTTATACTTATTGCTTTAACAACCAAGGTCAGCCAATTTTTATTATTCCTTGGAAACGGAAAAACATAGAGGGGTCACACCTGTGGGGAGGAACAGATAAGACAGGTGACCTAAACCTGACCAACTGGAGTATTCCATCCCATCTGTCCCATGCTCAGTATAAAAGCTGAGGGATCAAAGGGTCAGCTCTCCTTTGACTTCTTCCTTCCTCTCTTCCTGCGATGGCTGAAGTCCGAAGAGGACCCTGTCTGTTCATCTGCCTTTGATCCCAATCCATGTATTCCTGACTCCAGAGCTGGAATTAAGTTCCCACATGTTGCTAAATCCAGACTGGGACTTCCCCACTGCCTGCCGGTGACGGGACTGTCATCCTGGGAGCTTGATACGGTTTTGTATATATTGTATCCATTTCGTTATTTTATTCTTTTTTTTTAAATTTATTTTAATATTAATTCTTTATTAAAGTATTTTGGTTCATTCTAAACTGCTCTATCTCCTTATCTCTTCCTCTCCTTTCTTTTGGGGGGAGGGGGGAGAAAGGGACATCTGTCAGTCTGGTTGCAGTGATTTCAGCTGAAACCACAACACCATCCCAGTTTCACACGATATTTAATTTGAAGAAATAAACATTTTTTGGGGGTGATTTATCTGACCTATTTAATGTCTACTTCAGTATAAGATAAATTACTCTATAGAAAGTGCCTCGTCCTTTCCATTTGCTATAAAAGGAATTTAGGATGACTAGCTTAGGAGTCAGTATCTAATTTTAGTGGGTGAATACCATCATTGGTGTTTGCCATTAAGAAATTAAGATGCATATTGTAAGAACAAACATAAAAGTAACTGTTGTCCATTCATATACAACACTTCCAGAAATAAATACAGTATAAATTGTATTTCCTTCTTAATGATTTCCTTGGCAAATCAGTAAATTTACATTCTTTATGGCTTGGTTTTGGAAGAACTTGTAAGATCTTTAGAAATTACAGAAACAAAAGACAGGATAAGGAGATACTTTCTGAATTATTGTATTCTTTCATGATAGTTTCATTTTTAAATTCTTGTTTATTCAGTCCATGAGTCCAGCTGTAATGCTCTCCTAAAACTGGGCTTTGTTACTTAGAAACCTTCCAGTTTCCAGTGTTTTAATGTATGCCTATTTTTTTACTTATCTGTAGATATTGCATGAAATCAGAGAGACTTAGATTTCTGATAATTTCTTTACAGAAATAGCTTACAGATGCTGAATATGATTTTATTGCAATTCCTTTCTCTAAACAAACAAGAAATTATCTAGAAAATATATCTGATTACTGTAGAAGGCTTTAAATGTAAGGAACTAACCATACCTTTAATCTCCTTTTCCCTTTTCCCCATATATCTATTCCTCCTTTCAATATCTGTTTGAAAGCTTTCCTATTTCCATTGCCCTGTATTTACCATGGTATTTCCTCCTTCTCTCTTTCCTGAGAGGACATATTTACATAGAAGTACTCTGACTATTCATCAGCTATTTTAAGGTAACGTCTCAAATTTAGTAATAGTGTCTACAAAATCCCAAGACAACATTTGTGGTTTCAACTGTATCTGAAGTCTGGAATGGAGACTGTCAGTTGTAGTGAATTAAGTCTGTCAAAATCTTTTGGTTTTCCCACCATCTAAAATGTATGATCCTTTTACAACAGTAATTGCTGAACATGCCTTTAGTATGTACTGCTCCATTACCATTTATTTTTTCCTCTCTCTTTGGGATATTTGTAATGCTGAGTCTGTGGTAGCATATCATCCATTCAGTTTTTTAATAGTAAAAGAGAAATCACATAAACTTCTAGATTTACTTGTCTGGCACAAGAAAAACTCTTAAAAGTCATGCAGCAGAAGTCTATTTTGGATTCAGTATGGAATACTCAGAGTTTCTGAAAAGGAAAGAAAAAATATTGCATATGAATACACTGTATATGAAAATCTGAACCACATGCAGATAGGATCACAGGAGATAGCTATAAAAATTATGTTTAGTGTTTGAAGAGGTAAAACTTCTTCTGTCTGTTCAAAGACTAAATTTCCTCTGACAACTCTGACATTGTGATAAGCATCACAACATTTGAGTGGTACAAATTAAGGCAGGTGTTAACATTTCAAGAGTGGTTTTGTGGTTAATTCCTTAGATTTTAAATATAGATGATCTTTGTCCCAGGCTAGAGAGAATTGATTTGATGGTTGAATGACTGTACCACGAAGGTGATGCAGGTAAAAAGGCCATTAGGCTGTAATTCTCAGAGACTGAAGTGGCACAAATAAGGTTTATATTCATGTAACTCAGGTTGACCACAATGATTCAGAAGTGATCCCAGTATTTGGTCCAAAAAAAGGAATTAAAGGAAACAACTTTCTTCTCTGGTTTCTGTGAAAATATATACCTACAAGGACTTCAACAAATCTGATTTAGTTACGGTTTGACTAGCTCATTATATTTGCTTCATTACAGACTTTTG
Organism: Gallinago jamesoni; assembly: GCA_025769975.1. Classification (NCBI taxonomy): domain Eukaryota; kingdom Metazoa; phylum Chordata; class Aves; order Charadriiformes; family Scolopacidae; genus Gallinago; species Gallinago jamesoni. Next base: position 165,992,137 of record JAOQGH010000001.1, read on the forward strand.
ATTTACATAAATGTTCACTACAGTTTTAATTGCATTTTCCTTCATGTTGCATTTTACTGCTACAATCTATGGCTGTAATTGAAAAGGATTTAATTTTTAATCAGGTGTATTTTATGTAGAAAAAGATGTATCATTTTCATGTGACAAAAATTTACTGTGTTGGATAGAACTTCTGAGATGTAAATGCAGAGACTGCATCTATAAGTTATTAGCCTGGAAACTAGTGAGGTTATAAGCAAATGTACAGACAGACAATCCTCTTGGCTTGATGAACAAATGTTTACTGAAAAGATTTTACACACAAATTTTAAACTGAAAGTTAGTCATTGCTCTAAGAGACAAGCAATTGTATAAATACTTAAACAATTTTGTGTAACTCTTTATATTTTTGGATAGTTTGTCTAAATGGTGTCCTAAAAGGAAATCCCTAAACTCATATAGGACAATGGAATTACAGTGATGTTCTGCACCACAAATAACTGCACTAGAGTAAACTAAAAACCAGAACTGTTAAGAGTTAACACGGGGCTGTTTTAGGCTTTTGTTTGTTTGTTTGTTTGTTTGTTCTGTGTTTTTTTTTTCCCCTAAGGATTCAGCTGTCAGTTTTAATTCCTCTACTATGGACAGCCCCAGTTGCACTACCTGAAAACATACCTGAACTTCTGACAATGCTCTAAGTTACCTATATCTGCATAAAATTTTATATTCAGTGTTTTGGATATACTGTCTAGCATACACTTTTACAAATAAATATTTGTGTTTTTATCAGTGATCTTAACATTTTACCTTATATCTACATTCAACATATTACCAATATTTAGCTTAAATACTCATTGAGGTGACTAATGTTCAGTATTATTCAAGATCGGGTCAACTGAACTTCCTTTTATGCACTGGCTGTTTGTGTGATATAAACATATATTTTATAGTTTTGTAGTAGATTCTCCTTTGGATCAAAATAAGGCATTTTAATCTAAAACACCTGCAAAGTACTTTTAAAGAAGCAGTCATAAACTGAAGCAGAAGTATCCAAAACAGAATTTAGCTTTCCTACTGGTTAAAATGATTCTAACGTACGACATATGATCATTAAAATAAAGGAAAAAATAATTTACAATTCTCTGAAACCACCACTTAAGAGATTATAGAGCAACTGCAGTGAAATAAAGCTGCACAGAATACAGTCCACCATTTAGACTACTTTTTGATTTCATAAAGTTATGTTTAATTTACAGTGTTTGGAAGGAATTTCTTCCTTACAAAATGTACTCTGTACTTTTGGGCCTGTGAAAAGAATTCTACTTACTAGCTCAATATGTGAAACATTCCAAGAGCAACAAGAACTCAGTATGTCCTTAAACAGATCAAATAGCTCAGACACAACAGACTATCCAATATTTCAATTTTTAGGTGAAAAGGCAAGACTCTACTAGCATGCAAGTCCATCACTGTAGTCCTTCCACTCTTCAGAATTCCCTGGAAAAAACCCAACTATTCATGTTTTATAACCAAAAAGAGAAGTATCATTATAAAGACTGTGAGGTGGGCAGATGTGTTATATTCGTCATTTAGAATGAAAAAATGAGAGGCAGAAAGATTAAGCAGTGACTGCCCCAGCAAACTGAAGAAACTGATTGCATGTCATGACCCCCTCTACTTAAGCTGAGGAGAAGAATGAGAAATCACCCTTATGTATAGATCTATTTCATAAAACAACCTGAGTCTTTCTCTTTCAGATAGAAGTAACCAACATTAGTCTTGGATACTAAGCAGCTATCTTTCAGGTATTCAGATTTCAGATTAATACATAACTCATGGAAGTAAAAGGTTGCTGCTCCAGCATCCTTGACCAGCAAGGAGAGCTGAAGATTTCACTGAACAGACCTGAGAGCAGGATATTGCAAAATGTAATTAGGGGATGGTTCCTGATCTGCAGTACTGTGGGAATTAATTTTCAAGTTGTCTACAAAACATTCATCTTTATTGCTCTACCAGATTGCAGAGCACATAACATCTACAGTGACTATTACTGATCTCCCTGAAATTTTATATGTTGATAAATACCTATTGGCCAACAAATTTAGGAAACAGAATATAGCAGTAGAGCCCAAGGAACACAAGGAGATAAATGTGAGGGTGAAAAAAACCCAAACCAACAAAAAATCAAAACACTAAAAAAAAAATATAAATAACCTTTGTTCCTACACTAGAGCCTTTGAAACCTGAAGGTGATGTACATTATTCAGAAACATTGTTTTGGGAACCTTTCTTCGCTTCCTTTCCTGAGATTCACTATTTAGTGGGGTTGTGGATTACAAGTCATTCATATGTAGGCCAGCATGAAGATGTTTTGTGCTTCTCTTCAGTATGTTCATGAGTACATTGATACCATCAGGCCTACAAAGAAACATATAATGAGGTGAGAAAAAATATAGTATCTGCTATACACTTGTATTGGGTTTAACTTGTACTGTAGTGGGTTTGGTTTGTTGCGAGTTACAGAGTCCCCCGTGTGGAGAAAATCTTAAACTGCCTTGAGCTGCTCACAGCCAGCTCCACACTCCAACACCACTGTGAATGCCCCATTGCCCCCCAGTACTGCAGGCACATAGAGGAGCCCCTATGCAACTGCAACCCCGAGGTTGCAGCTCACATGTATTAAGGAAAGAGGCAGCCATGGGGGAGAGAAAAATGGGTGAAGTGGGGCAAACTGAGTGTAACTTGTAGTAAAAACAGGGAAGGTGAAACTATGAAGGCAGGAGGAGAGGTGTGGCTTGTGTCAAGACTAGAGTAGGAAATATATTTACTTAAGGGTTGAGTTTGGTTTGCTCATTTTTTTTAAAGGATGGTGATTTTTGGTTTGGTTGGTTGATTGGTTTTGGAATTTTTTTCCTAATATCTGAACCAGTCCCCAGCATTTGGTGGTACCTGGAAGTAAATTCAATTAAGTAAAATTTCCTGAGTTGAGACTCCTTTGCCCACAATTCCACCATGGTCTAAAACTATTATGCTGTAAAGATTTTAACAAGGAAAAAAAAAAAAATTACCCTGCAACTCAAGAAATCTGGTTTAGAATCTGTCACAGTCATTTAAACACTTTCAATTCACTAATTAAAGATCTACAAATAAGAAATAAAAGTTCTTTTTTTTTCCAATGTCAGAAGATCTTTAAACAGTTTATTTAATTTTTTCTGGGTAGATTGTATTGATGAGAATGAAGTTTTGTTCTGTCAACAAAATGCTAGTTTAGAAAGTTTTGTTACCTATAGCACTTTCCACCAGTAATTATAAGTAAGGCTTCTATAGATATGGCCAGAAAAGGAAGATTAAAGATATACCTTTCCTAATAAATAAGAGAAGAAGTACTGACAGCTAACATAGAGAAGGCTGGGATACTCAACTTTTTTTTTTTTGTCTCAGTTTTCAGTGGTAATCTCTCTTCCCATTTTTCTCAAGCCACTGGACCTGAAAGACAAGGAATTGGAAAATGAAACACTTCCCATCATAAGGGAAGATCAGGTTTGAGATCACACAACCTGAACAAAGAGAAGTCCTTGAGACCCAATGAGATGCATCCCAGGGTGCTGAAGGAATTGGCTGATGCAGTTGCCAAGACACTCTTCATCATATTTGAAAAGTCATGGCAGTCAGGGGAAGTCCTCAGTGACTGGAAAAGGGGAAACATCACACCCTTTTTACAAAAGGGTAAATAGGGGTACCCTGGGAACTACCAACTAGTCAGCATCACCTCCATGCCAAATAAGATCATGGAACAGATTGTCCTGGAAGATAGGTCAAAATATATGGAAGGCAGGGAGGTGATTAGAGACAGACGTCGTCTTCACCATCAGCAAGTCTTGCCAGACCAACATAGTGGCATTCTACGGTAGAGTAATTGCATCAGTGGACAAGAAAATAACTATGGATGTTATCTATCTGGACTTCTTTAAGACCTGTGATGCCCCACAACATTCTTCCCTCTACACTGGAGGGATACCAGTTTGACGATGAACAGTTAGATGCATAAGGAATTGGCTGGATGGTCACATCCGAAGAGTTATAGTCAATGACTCAATATCCAAGAGGAAAACAGTAAGGACTGGTGTCCATGAAAGAAATGTACTGTGGCCAACACTATTTAACATCATTGACACAGTGGGGTCGAGTGTACCATCAGCAAGTTTGCAGAAGATGCCAAGATGAGTGATGCAGTTGATTCACTAGAAGAAAAGAATGCTATCCCGAGGAAACTTGACGGGCTTGAGGAGTGGGCCTTTGTAAACCTCATGAATTTCAACAAGGCCAAGTGCAATGTCCTGCATCTGGTTCAGGACAACCCCCAATATCAGTGCAGATGAGGGATGAATGGATGGAGAGCAGCCCTGCAGTGAAGCAATTGGGGATAATGGTTGTTGAAATATTGGACATGGACAGCCTTCAATGTGGACTAGCAACCCAGAAAGCCAATCATATCCTGGGCTGAATCACAAGAAGCGTCACCAGCAGGTTGAGGGAGATGATTCTCCTCCTCTAGACTGCTCTTGTGAAACCCCACCTGGAGTGCTGTATCCAGTTCCTCTATGAGTTTAAGTCACAGATTTGTATTTACCACTGATATTTTTTTTTTTTTTCACATCTGACATGAATGAAAAAATTATTATGTGAAGGTAGCATTATATTAACTTGTACATATATAAATAGTATATATATTTTTTATGCACATTCTAGCTGCTGAAAGGGTGATAAAGGTTTGCACATTATTACAAAAATACATTATAGAATATCTTAATGTTTTAGTCATAGAAGCTTAGTAAGATATGCAAGTTCTGAAGTATAGAAATCTTCATTTCACAGGAACTTTCCTAATATAAAGATAATTGTCCTTTGTCCCATTTGAAAAAACCAAGCAAGCAAATAAACAAAAAAACCACCCAAGAAACAGAGTCAAACTTATCTCTGCAGGTGAAACACAAAAAAATCTAATTTTTATTTCAAGATGCGAACACTACCTTTTACATGTTTTTGGTATAATTATGTAAGAGCTTATATATTATTAAATTTACATTCCTGAAGGTTAGAATTACTAAGCTAATCGTAAGAAAAATAAATACCTCCAAAATAGAGTTATCTGAGTGATCCAGAAATGAAACAGTACATTTCAGCAGTTCATTATTACACTAGCAAAAAAGAAAAATTAACCAAAAAAATGGTAAAACAAAGTTTTATCTTCAATTCACTGAAAGTGTAGCTAAGGTATTATTATTTGGGGGGTAAAAAAAAAAGGAGCTAAGTATAGGCATCACAACATCACTTTCTGTGAGCTGAACCCTGTGTGCTTTTTGTTCACAGAGGCACGAGTATCATTCTCTACCTTGTGCTTGAAGAGGTTCTTTCCAAGTTTTATGCAAATCCCCCGATCGTCCAGCCACTGCACATCCTTCAAACAGACACCTTCCTTCAAAAGTGACAGCAAGCAATAATGTGACAAACGAGCCTGCAGTCTACACATGTGTAACATACTTTACCTAGAATATTTGGATGTGATAGAATTAAAATGACCTCTGTGACAAGGACATCCTAACCAAAAGAGCCAGAATCAAAGAGCAGATGAGGGCAGGGAAGCAATCCTGATGGGTCCTGTGTTCTACCTTTGTTGCCTGTTGGGTTAGGACATTTCTTAACCAATCTGTCAATGATTGCTGTGTAACTCTTTACTCTGATACTTCTATTTTCTTGATCACAGAATCACAGAATCACAGAATCTTAGTGGTTGGAAGGGACCTTTGAGATCATCGAGTTCAACCACATTTAAAAAAAAAAACAACAAAAAACCCACAAAAAAAAAAAACAAACCCACCCAAACAAACACAAAAACATACCCACAAGCCAAAACAAAACAAAACAAAACAAACCCCCAAAAAACAGAAAAAACACACACAAAAAAGCACCCACCAACTAAACCCCACACTCACAACTCCACACACAGCACCCCACCACAAACCAATAATCTTGGCCACTAGAGCATGCCCTGAAGAGCCATGTCTACACGTTTCTTAAATACCT
>JAOQGH010000001.1:165998299-166058371 GCA_025769975.1 Gallinago jamesoni
ACCCATGCTGGCTGGCCCTGATCCCTTGGCTGCCCTGCACTTGCCTTGAGAGCTCACTCAGGATGATCCTCTCCATGGTCTTTCCCGGTAAAAATATTTGCTATGATGCTTATTTAAGAAGAGGTAAAAAAATGTTGAAGAACAATTCTTATAGTCTACCATGATTAGCCTATAGGTAGACTATATAAAACTTTAATTAATATTGATGTTGGAATTAAAAATGCTATTGCATGCCACAAAATTTAGTCTTTTTTTTTTCCTTCTTTTTAAAATGAGAAGATAAATTGTTTAACTCTTACATGTTTTTGTTAATGAGAGAATTATTGAGAAAAAGAATAATCAAATCTTTCCAACTATCTGCCATTACACGTAATGCAGACATGAATTGTTTCCTGTTCAGTTTTAAATAAACAAAGTCAACACCCTGTGAAGGCTTCAGGGTTTCTTAATTTCAGCAATAAAATTTTATAAAGCACTGCAGGTTACTCTTTAAATTTGTCTTGACAGACCTTTGGCAAAATATCTTTAAATTAAAAGGGAAAAAAAAAAGGATAAAACCCAGTCATCTCATAAGGAAGTAAAATCGCCAACTGTTAGAAACACAAACTCTTGCAAATATGCATTTAAGAGTTGGCCTCAGTGATTGAGGAGCTTAATTTTGCATTTTCAATGTTCTTCTGAAGTGATAGAGTAATTCAGTTAGCGTACCTTTGACAAATTATTTGTCATGAAAATGTTCAAGATAAAATTTTACAATAAGCATGATACTTAAGGTTAAATGTATAGACATTTAAATATGTAGCTCAATATCATTTGGAGACAGAAAGGGAAGTCAAGGGTATCACAACTGTGCTCCAGTTCTGACTGCTATGTTGCTCTGAGACTTGCTGAAGTCCCTATGGGTTTGCTTCAGTCAAAGCCATATTGACGAGGCATACAGGAGCCATAGAAAATTGGGTATCTCATCTGTTGAAAAATAAAATCTTCAGTTCTGTGTCTAAATAAAGCATTATTCTGGGAGATAGAAACTGTGGAACATGAAACCATAAACCCTTTAGTACCTCTTATTTAGAAAATAGTGGTTTATGTGATATGTGTATATACTATATAGGCTTATTAGCTATAAGACTATTAGATACACTGTATTTGATGACAATCAAAATGCTGCAATCAGTGGAACAAAGTTTCATCATCTGTGAAAAGAAAAATCAGCTGTACTTAATGTTTCTCCCATGAATATTGAAAATCATACAGTGAAACCAGGAAAGATATGCACGCTTTAATGATGATACTAGAAATAGTTAACTAGTTAATGAACACTTACTGTGGTTAGTTAGTTAAAAAACAGGGGTAAATGGAACACTGAGAAGTGGTATGGTACTTTAGCTTTCTATCACATAAACAGCCTGCAGCTGAAAATTGTTACTTTAAATTATTAGAGATTATCCCAAGACACTATTAGAAATTAGCTTTCTCTTTTATTTAATCCCCTTTTTTAATTCCTAAATCTTTCATATCTCATATCATCTTAGAAATCAAAACAAACTCTAACTTTCCTCTTAATCTGGTTCACCTATTAAGTGAAACACTGTCAGTTAAGGGATCCATATGCCCACAAAAATGCCTATTGTAAAAAGCTGATCCTCCTTGCAGCCAGATATTTGATAGTCAGTTCCAAACATTCAAAATCAATGTATTTGCCTTCAAAATAAAAATATTTTCTTAATATATTTTCTTAAAATATTTTTTAATTTTTTTTTTCTTTTCTGTGATTTTACATTCTGAGTTATCACTATTTAACTGCATCCTGACGACTTGCTGTTCTTTTCAATAATGCAAGCCAGATCTTTTTATTAAAAGATGATTTTTTCACGTTTTTCATTAATCCCTAATGTAGAGATTCAGAGAAAAAAAAAAACAGAAAACCAAAAAACTTTAATACTCACAATAATACTATGAAAATTTTAATAGATTAAAAGCTACTCCTGATACAGAGGTGTTATGAACATCAAGTCTTGTAAATAGCAAATGTAAGAAAACTGGTCTGCAAGTGATAAACATTATTGTTGTGATTATCATTTATTTGATCCTTCTGCTTGTAGAAAGGACATAAATGAGCTTAAGAGTTCAAATTTAAATTTAGGAATTAATTTAGGTTTTCTAGAGTTAATTATTACAGCACAATTATGCATTTATTTTGAAATATGATGAGCCCAATTACAAAAACTGATCCTAAAGAAGAATAACAATATGAGTAATAACCATGCAGAAAAAAATATATATTGGGACATTCTCCTTATGGGTAGGATTGTGCCCACTGTCACAGACACAAAAAAAATAATGTTATCTACCTAGGAAGTTTTTCCTTTTAAACATTCTTCTGGGGAAGAAAAAAGTAAAAATAACAGCAAAAGCACTAGGGAAAGCAATTTAATTTGGGGAGGGTTCATAAATCTCTTGCTTAGATTCAGTTCAATTTATTGTTTCACATTAGCAGCTGCTAAATGCCCACCATGTTTCAAAGTATTTGGAATTAATTTAATTTGAATGTCCACCTCCCTGCAATAATTAAATGAATAGCAAGTTGACTTAAAGGAACGTTGTGCAGTAGACAAAAATCACAAAAGAAGTTTAATTGCATTAAATAAATTATAATATTGATCACCAGAAAGCAGTATTGAATTTAGTATTGCACTTCATGACTCATTGGTTTAGCTTCCTTTATTAAACCTGTAAATACATTGCGAAGGATTAGAGCACCTAAAATTCCATTGAATATAGCATTTTAGTTTCAGAAATTTGTTGTTTATTTTAATAAAGTAAGCTTTATTCCCGTGTTATGCCATCAACTCTTGAAATGATCTTCCTTAAAGTGTGCACTAATGTTTTAGTGTGTACATAGAAATTTGTTGGAATAGAAGTGATGAGTCACTTCTGGAAGTGAAATAGAAGTCTATGAGTCAAATGGGCTTGAAGAGTCTATTGTTTTTCTTGTTATATGGACTGGCGTCCTCTAACAGGACTGTAGTTTTGTCATGGACATTTGAAAGACGATTTTTTGGTACAGGAGTATTATTTTATTGTATCTCTAGGGCCTCCTACTGATGAAATTTTCAGACACTTCATTAAACTTGATCATAGAGAAAATACTAGCTTAAAATTAGATATTGCGCTAATGTACCCATGGTACATTACTGATATTATATTAATTATTTTTTATTGATATTACATTGGTCTGATTTTGTATATTTAATACTGCCTATTCTCTCAGGTTTATCACATACTGGATATCTATATAGTTTCCTAAAAGTTCAACCTCTAGAATAATTTGATCAATTAACAGCACCTCCTTTATCTATACTGACACCCCCCCCCCAACATTCAACACCAAAAAAAAATTCAACCACCCAACAAACAACAACAAATAAACAAAACCCCTGAAGTAACCTTAAATTCCTAAAATTCTAGGGAGAATTTATATAAGTGAGAACAGATGTATATCTATGACTGTGTACACATGCATGTGAATACAGAGGAATGTCAATTATAAATTGGTGCTAGAATACTGTGTTCATTTCTGGCATATGAAACAACTGAAAAGACTTTCAAAAAGAACAGCAGTAATGATCATAGACATTTATCAAGCATGACTTGTTTAAACACATCAGGTTTGAAGGCATTCAGACAATGCTCTTAATAATACGATTTATCTTTTAGTCAGTTCTGAAGTAGTCAGGCATTTGGAATAGATATTGTTGTAGATACCTGACAACTGAACTATTATATCCTTTTCTATTATTCTGAAGAAAAAAACAAGGTTACTTAATAGACTTAGGAAAGATAACAATAAGAAAAAATATCTCCAAACAAATAAGCAAAAAAAAAGACAAGGGTAAAGTGAAAAGGAAAAAGGTATCTTTTTTGTCTTCTGTTAATAGACTGAGAATTTACAGAGCTAAACTGCAGTGAAGGAGACCTTTGAAACAGATATTTTAATGATAAAGACAGTTGAGAACTTAAAATTTCAAGAAAGTTGTGAGATCTGCAGTAATTACACTTTTTAACAGTAATTTAGAAAAACATCTTTCACTGAATTTCACTGAATTTCACAGAATTATTAGAGTTGGAAGGGACCGTAGAGATCATCTAGCCCAACTCCCCTGCTGAAGCAGGATTGCCTAGAGCTAGAGCATGTTACTCAGGACTGCATCCAGGCGGGTCTTGAAAATCTCCAAAGAAGGGACCTCCACAACCTCCCTGGGCAGCCTGTTCCAGGACTCTGTCACCATCACCGTGAAGTAGTTTTTTCTCATATTTGAGTGGAACCTCCTATGTTCAAACTTGTGCCCGTTGCCCCTCGTCCTCTCACTGTCAACCGCTGAAAAGAGTCTGACTCCCTCCACCTTCAAACCACCCTTTAGATACTAATAGGCATTAATACGGTCTCCCCTCAGCCTTCTGTTCTCCACACTAAAGAGTCCCAGCTCTCTCAGCCTTTCTTCATAAGGGAGATGCTCCAATCCTTGAATCATCTTTGTTGCCCTTTGTTGGACTCTTTCCAGTAGTTCCTTGTCGCTCTTGAACTGGGGAGCCCAGAACTGGATGCTGTATTCCAGTTGTGGCCTCACCAGTGCCAAGTAGAGGGGGAAAATGACTTCCCTCGACCTACTTGCCACACTCTTCCCTATGCAGCCCAGGATTCCGTTGGCCTTCCTGGCCACAAGAGCACACTGCTTGCTCATTGACATTTTGCTGAAATTTAACCAGAAATAGTTAAATATTAGCTGATCTTATCTTTGTGTAGGGTGTAGTTCAGATTGCCATCTTGAATTCCTTCCCAGCCTCACTTTACCCATCTATAAAGCAATAAATAAAAAGACCCTGAATAAACCAGAGTTTTGTGTGGATCTGACTAGCCCCTTTACAGCGTTTTTCTCAAAAAAAGACAAAAAGGAATTAAAAAAAAAGGGCAGATTTTTTGAGCATACGTACTAAAAAGCATTTTTGAAAAAAAGTTGATTTAGATTTAGAATCATAGAATCATAGAATTGTCTAGGTTTGAAGGGACCTTAAAGATCATCTAGTCCAAACATCAACCTAAACCTGACAAAAATCACTAAACCAGGAATCTAAGGACTACATCAACTCATCTTTTGAACACCTCCAGGGATGGTGCCTGAATCACCTCCCTGGGCAGCCTATTCCAATGCCCGATAACCCTCTCCATGAAGAAATGCTTCCTAATACCCAATCTAAATCTCCCCTGGAGCAACTTGAGGCCATTGCCCCTTGTCCTATCTCCCGTGACTTGGGAGACGAGAGTGACCCCTGCCTCTCTACACCCCCCTTTCAGGTAGTTATAAAGCATGATAAGGTCTCCCTTCATCCTTCTCTTCTCCAGACTAAACAACCCCAGCTCCCTCAGCCTTTCCTCATAAATCTTACCCTCCAGACCCCTCACCAGCTTTGTTGCCCTTCTTTGGACTCGCTCCAGCAACTCAATATCTATTTTTGTGGTAAGGGGCCCAATTTTTAGATGTTGAAGAGAACCGTCCCCAGTACCGAGACCTGTGGGACACCACTTGTGACTAGCTGCCAACTAGATTTCACTCCATTCACCACCACTCTCTGGGCCCATCCCTCCAGCCAGTTTTTAATCCAGTGGAGAGTATTCCCATCTAAGCCATGAGCATCCAGTTTCTCCAGGAGGAATACTGTGGCAGACAACTGTATCAAAGGCCTTACTAAAGGCCTATCAAATTTAGATTGAAAAAAAAATAGTAACTGAATAATTTATCATTTTCCCTGCCTGTTGTGTCCTTGTAACGTGGGCCATACTTTCAGGCTTCAGTACATTCTGTTGTTTCTAGCTTGCGGAAAACTGCCAAGAGAAAACTCTAGTCCTTCATTACCTTCTCTTTCCATCCCCATGATAGCTGGACTGTGTCTTTTTCCTCTTACCCTATTTCAGCGTCTGTGCCCTGCTGCTACTCCAGACTCCTGGGTGTTACTGAGCCCTTTTCACACTTTCTAATAATTGTATTTTGTGTAGTTGCCACCTTCCAGGTTCTGGAACATCTCTCCTGGGGCATGCCTACTTGTTTGCCAAGGAAGAAGCAATTTCTCTAGATGTTTTCTCCTGTCCCAGACACTCTTTTTTTAGAAGAAATAATACACAAACCAAGAACAATAGTAAAAGAAATCTTATTAATTAAAAACAAACAAACAACAAAACAAATGAAACCACCAAACAACTTTTAATTTCCTTATTTTAAAATTTTTTGGGATAGTCACTGGTAGAAGCTTCTATGTAGCACTGCTTTGAATGCTCCACTTTTCTCCAATCAAGTTCAAAAACACTGCATGCAGTGGGTACATGTCTGTATTAGCAAAGTAAATATGCCAAGGTCTGTTCTCTGTGTGGAGGCCAGCTGGCATGTAACAAAACACTTTAATACTGTTAAATTCTTTTACCTTCAAAGGCTGCATGATCCAATAAATTACCTATTGGGAAAAGAAAGTGGAAGCAGCCAGTTTCCAAGCCAAGCCCAGACGTCGTAGCTGTCATGAGCCAAGGCTATGCCAGGGACCATTCCAATAATTTTTTAGTAAACATGGATGAGTTCCTGTGACTGGAAATATTCTCTGGCACTTGATAATTTAATGGAAGTAATCAGTCTGTCTGCATTCTGCACAAGTTGAGACTTAAGCACTCAAAATTCACAAAGGTCATCAAAGAATCTTTTAAACATATATCCCTACTATCCAGGGACTTAAATATATTTCTCCTCACTCCCCTGTTTATGCTTAACCTCATATTCCCCGAGTATATACTTTTAGGTACCCAGGAGTTTTGACAAAAGCCTGTTCTAGGAAAAAGAATGGTTTTCTCTCTTACCACTTTTTTGTAAATGACGTTAAAAGAACAAACCTGAATCCCAGCAAATTCCATACAAATCTGTGTATGATAAAAAATGCAAAAAAATATTGTGAGCAGTGTTGTTGATGCACATTTTTCTACAATAGTCCAGTTGTTAAAGAAGTTATCCAGAAATGGATAATCCTGGTTTCTAAGACCCACTAAGTGTGAAGGGACACCCCTAAAAATTATCTTGAAAGAATCAAAAGTTACTATATAAATCTGGGAGCAAAGATTAATAATTCTGGAACTTGAGCTGTGTTTACACTACCAAGTTGAGGGTTATCCTCAGAGAATAACAGTTGCACATAAGTCATGCAATATTAGCACAGCTGGCTAATATTGTGTTTTTTCCCCCTTCAGCCCGAAACGCTTTGGCTTTTTTACAATATGAGCAAGAACAGATCCCACTTCAGAATAGTGGAATCTTTAGAAAGAAAATTAGAAAATTAACAAAGCCCTCAGACAGATATAGGCTCTGAAGCGGCCTGAACCTATGAAGTAAAGGAGTATTTATAGAATGGTTGTTTAAAAGAGAGAAAGGAGAATAATAGGCAGGTTTCCCAAATGTCTTGGATGTCTGTGTATTTCTCCAGGTAATATACTGAATGAAGAAGAAGAGCTGAAAGTGGCATTACTTGATTATGAATGAAATAAAATAACAGATTTGGTGGCACAGCTTACATGATAGGAATAGTAAAATTTTTTTCTTCATTGCTTAGGATGATGCAACAATGGAAAAAGGATCAATTATTGTATATGGTTAGAAATAATTGCTCTGTGGACTGGAAAGTAAATGCATATAATTCTGAAATAACCCTAAATATAGTTTATTTTGTAGTGGCAGTAACACAGGCAGGGTAGATGAACAGTCTTTGAATCTGTTCAATATTACTAGTAATGGCAGATGTGAGAAGGAAATAAAAAAGTCTTTGATCACAAACAGAAAACTTTAGGTTTTTGTGCCAATTTGACCCTTGTTCTGAAGAAACGATGCCTGCTAATTGAAAAGAAAAGAAAATATTCCTTCATCTAGAATTGCAGTTATGTTAATCCATTTTTCAGTAGTTTACTATTTCAAATAAATATTTCACTAAAACAGTAACCTTTTGTTAAAACACTATTGATCTTCTGTCCAAATGGCTTGTACATAACAAGCTCTGAAAGTATTAGAAGAAGCAGAACCATCAAAAATATATGGTACATATAAAACAATTGTACTTTTTAATTTACATTTTTTATTAAGTTAAACAAAAGGGATAGAGTTGGATCTATTATTTTTATCTTCATTAATATAAATGAAAATTAAAAACTCACTCTAGTGAGGTGCTAAGGTAATAGGCTTGACACTGACACTGATTGAGAACTGAATGTCATCCAACTTCTCTATAAGTCAAGTCTTTAATGTAGACTTTGTTACTACTTAAACTGTGACAAATGAATATATGTGTTCTTTTAACTCATTGTAAATGTGAGATAATTTACCCTCTATTGTGTTCTCTTCCTATTGTCTCTTCTTCTAAAAGATAGGCTATTTTACTCTCACTGGGGACCATTATAGGAGAAATATGGATGATTATTATGGAGGGGCTGATTTTTCGTAATTGTTACGTCAGGAGCTTTTTGAATCAAATACCTCAGTTTCCTAAGCTGAAAAATAAGCATGCAAAAAAACCCCAAAACTCAAAATCCACCAACTTGTTATTCATTATCGTAATATGTTTAAAGGCCTAAAACATTAAAACCTGGATGCACATCTATATGAAATCAACTGTGTCTTTAGAACTGCATTATTAAATGAGCCCATTTACTTTAAGATTCCTATGAAAAAATTGTGGTCTTTCAATGAGGCAGAATGAAGGAAATGCTTGAAAAAAGATACTGAAACACATTTACTTATTTATAACAGTAGGAATGCTGATGTTTTGCATGAAACAGTGAAGACTTGAGGTTTTTCAATTAGGTCTAACAAAACTCAAAATCTTAAATCGGAAATCTGGGTACTTTAGAAAAACATGGACAAAATTAAGCCTCATCAAAAAATTTCTTCTCTTATTATGCATGTAAGCCAAGCTTCTTTCCAATCCCCAGGTGATATGCACTGGTTTATAAATACAAATTTGTGACTTAATTTCCTTCTAAACTCAGCTTTGTTACCATCAATATTCACTAGTATCAATCAATACGTATTTAACTTTATACAAACAAAATTTCCTTCCAGACTGCTTCAAGGCCCCACTCAACTGACTATGAAATGATATGATTTCATTTAGAAGGATTTACTAAGTGCCTAAAATTTAGATGTAAATTAAACACCTCTATTAGATAGATTACACAGACTGTACCTTACATAGGCTGTACTCCGCTCAGAATGACTAGTGACAGCTGTGACTCCTCTCAAGCTCAACAGTGCTTTTCATAAAATAGTGTGATTTAACTACTACTCCTAAGTAAATGAGAGGTCATCTCCTGCTACTACTATCTCAAAATTCAAATTTCTATGTGAAAAATCCTTATTTTCAGTATAATTTTGGTAAGCAGTTGCAAATTAAACAGTGGATCAGGGGTTTTAATTTAAATGAAAATGCTCCTTTATGAAAGTAATAACACCTGTGTACAAATGTAGATAACTTCATATATATATTCTGTATTCTGGGACTTCATCTTATCATTTAAAACTATGTTGCTAACTGGATGAGCTTGTTTATAGCTTTCAAACGCAGTGGTATTGGGCATTAAAACTTCTTACATGTATATTTGTATAAATATCCACTGCTGGTGGTCTAAAATTGATTGATGCTCTCAACAAAACCTCTCTAGTCTTTCTAGACTGTTTGGCCAATGTAATAAGTCTCCAGGCAACCAAATGTGTGGTGTATCTTTCCATGGATTATAACAGATGATGCATGCTGTCTCTTTTATACTTAAAGCAAATATCCTTTATGTGCAACTCAGCTTTTTTCTTTTATTACTTCCTTAAAACAGCTTCTTTGTGGAAACCTTCCCAATTATATAGTGAGATTTTGCAGTTTAATCTACCTTCTTATGCAGTCATGACCAATCTAAGTGCTAAGCTGCAATTTATGACAAGATAAAAATACATTTACTACTCTCTAAGTGTTGGGAAATGTAGTCAAATAATTAGGAAAAATCATTCTAAACTATGTATATTCCTATACTTAGTGCTTGATTACTTTTTAATCTGTAGATGAACATTTTAGCACATCTTAGTTTGCCATTAGTATATTCAAATTCTGTTTTTCTTTATATTTTATGCCTGCAATTTATTTAGAACTAGATCATAAATTTGAGCAAATTAGATTCTATATTTATTAATATGAACTCTGTTTCTAATAAATGAACTCCAAAGTTTCTAATATTAAATGGAGCATAAAACCCCAAACCCCCCACAAAACCAAAATGGATGTTTATGAAATTTGTCACTACTTCTCTGTTACTAGAATCTGCTACTGTGAAATGTCAGTTGTTCAACTTATACTAAATAACCCTGGAATTAGCAAAATGGTTATCTTGACATAATTGAAAGGACATCTGCTGAGATACTGTAGAAGAGAATGCATTTCCAGTCCAATGCATGTTGCATGGTTCTGTAGTTTAGTTTAGGATGAGAGGAGGCAGAAGCAGAGCTATGCAAAATTTGAGTAAATTGGTCAACAAGAGTATCAGAGAATATAGTTGAAATGCATTCATTTGGAATTTGCTTCTGGGAAGGTTACACTGCCCTGTCAATGCAAACTATTTCCCTATCTAATAATGAAGGGAACAAAACTAAGCTGCATTGTCAGGCTTAAAAAAAAAAAAAAAAAGTCAAAATTTTGACATCATGTTTTCTCGGTATGTGTACATATTCAATAAAATTTGCCACCAGCTGGAGGATCCCTGAACAGTAATCCATGTGACAGTTAAGCTCAGGCATGAAATTTAAATAATACATATATCCTTCAATATCCTGTATTTCTTTCATTCATTTAGTTGGCTCAATTCAGTGGCAGTGTTTACTTTCCATAGATCATCATTATTACATCATAGAGATTCATTGATTAGGTCCCAGTGAGACACCAAGGAGCTGTTTGGTGTTTTTTCTGAAGAGGCAATATAGAATCATAGAATCATAGAACAGTTTGGGTTCGAAGGGACCTTAGAGTTCCAATCCCCCTGCCATGGGCAGGGACACCTCCCACCAGAGGAGGTTGCTCAAAGCCCCATCCAGCCTGGCCTTGAACACCTCCAGGGATGGGGTATCCACGACTTCCCTGGGCAACCTGTTCCAGTGTCTCACCACCCTCACTGTAAAGAATTTTTTTCTAGTATCTAATCTAATATAAACTTCATATTTGCTTATCCTAAGGTTATTAAACATGTTAATATTGAATTGGTTGCTCTCTTATGAGCTAAGATCAATTCACACTAATGTACACAGTATGGGGAATAACCATAATGAGTTAAGACATCTTTGTGCAGTAGCAGGGCTACAATCTTACAATCTTGTGGGATCATGGAGATGTAATAGGATGGTTCCCATGACTGGAGTGCTCCCATGAGGAACAACATGTTGGGATGAGGAGGAGGAGTTGCTCTTTATGTGAGAGAGCAGCTGGAGCACATGGAGCTCTGCCTGGGGGTGGATGAGGAGCCAACCAAGAGTCTATCAGTCAGGATTGAAGAGAAGACAAGTAAAGGTGACATTATAGTGGGTATCTGCTGTAAGCCACCTGCTCTCTGGACATAGTCATGGGTTACCAGCTCTAGGTGGCTGTGCTTGAGTTCAGGGTGCTTGGACCATAATAATCTTCAGAAGTCCCTCTCATCCTCAGCCAATCAGTGATTTGCAATACCACTTTAAAATTTCATTCAGAATTTGGTGGGCTTTTTTCTTTTACAAGATGTATATCTTGGTGTATGAATTTATTGTAACCAAAAGTAACAGAGATAGATGTTTGTTGAGTTTTGTATATATGAATATTCCTTATTTGTCAATATTTTTTATTTTCATAAGAACAGATGGAATAAGCTGAGATGGAATAAGAGTGTGGCCACAGGTTGAGGGGGGTTATCATCCCCCTCTACTCTGCCCTGCTGAGGCTTCATCTGGAGTACTGTGTCCAGTCCTGGGCTCCCCAGTTCAAGAAGGACAGGAAACTGCTAGAGAGGAACATCTCTCTTACGAGGAAAGGATGAAGGACTTGGGTCTTTTTAGTCTGGAGAAGACAAGATCAGATCTGACACTATTTTAGCAGTTATATGACATCTAAACCAAGCTAAACATTTAAGCATCAATGTTTGAAAAAAGTGCAAAGGATAAATATGTCAGTGCTTTGCATACAATTTCACTCAAAAAAGGAAAGTATAATTTTAGTAAAACTACCAAATAAAACCTGCATAAACAAGCAGAAAGAGTGGTCATTATGCAAAAAACACCCTTCATTTACATACTGCAGAACACAAGGCAGAAGACATCATCTTTAAAATGGTACTGTTGATACAATCTGAAGTTAGAATCCAATGAGCACAAGGTCAAAAATTTAACTTTGATGATCATCATTCATCAAAGGAAGTTACATCTAGTCCTGTTTATTCTCTAAGGCTTCAGAGATGAACAAATAAATTTATCTATGCTATTCATGTGAGTCCTCTCTGTGGCAAATTTTCTCCTAATTTCATGACAGATGAAACTATTATCAGCCATTTCTTTTTGTCCAGTCTGGATATTCTAGCTCAACTTATAGTAGAATTCCTAATAGCAGATCCTTAATGACAGGACATACCAACTCACTTAACAGTTCCTTGCTTAAGGTTATATTGCATAATTTATTCTGTCAGTTAGTATAGTGTAAATTGGACTAAATGGTGTGACAGGAAGGTTAAAATGAGTGTCCAGTGAGAGACATGACTCCAAAACCAGCAATTGGGGCATTCAGTGACCAGAATTTTGACTGTTTTGTTTGTTGTTTTTTTTTTAAATTCTCAGACTTGCACAAACATATACTCCATGTTGATTTCAGTACATAAATGAGAGGTTTACGTTAAAAAAACTGCTTGTTTTTTTTTTTTTTTCATCTTCTTCCCCTGCATACACCTTCCCTACTTCATGTACCTGATTGATGTTTCTGCTTATCAAGAAACTTTCAGAGAACTGTTTGAAGACTTTGGGGTAAAGTTTAATCTGAAATTCCTTCACTTCCTCTAAACTGTACCTCCTTGGAAGGAAAGAAGCACAAAGCTTATGTGCCCATTGATTTGTTTCTTAACTATCCCCAAAATTTTAAGTCACTGCATATGATGTTTACTTATGAATCACCATCCTCTCAAAAATGAAAATCAAAACCAAAACCATAACTTTCAGTAGATGACTGTAAAATATTCTATCGGAACTGATACACTACTTGGAATCCAGGAAGAGTGCTGTTAATTTCACAATTAGCATTGTGCAGTGGGGTTACCATAACACAGGACACAGCTCTGAAAGAGCCGACTAAATTGCTGGAAACATTGCAGCTGAACAAGCCCCCTACACGGCTCAAGATAAAATATCCTGCTTCTTGCCCGAGACAATTAAAACTGTGTTGAAAGCTGTGCTAGCACATTGATTCTTCTGATGGTACACAGACTAGCCTTTTTAGATATACCTAAGTTAAGCTTTTGTAACCAGGCGCTGGTCAAACAGACGCAGGCTTGATGCACTTAACACTCATTGAGACAAAGAGCACTTAAATCAGTGGAGAACCACTTCCTTCTCCAAGAGCCTGATGCACACAGCTCATTGAAGCTGATATTAAAACTGCCATTGACTTAAAGGAAAAGTAAAGTCTTCCAGCAGTGGGTATGAAGCTGCAGAAGGAGAATAAAATCAGGGCAAAAGCAGTGCAATGGGGAAGAATGAAAATAGGCAAATACTGAATATTTTCTTTTTGTCTTCTCAGCAAAAGAAAGGTGGCCCTAACATAGCTATTATACTAGCAAATAGGAAACTCCAGCTTCTTCAAGCACTCATTGTTTTCACTAGGCATTTTAATGACTCCATTTAGTACAGCAGCATTTCTATTTTTCAACACTGACTAATAACATGCTGAGATAGTTACACTCTTTGCAAGTGGAGTTTTACTGAAGAAGGGAAAGGTAAATGTCTGGGATTTACCTTTCAAAACTGAAGAGTACGCATTTTGGTTACAATGAAAAGAAAATTAAAAGGAAAGGTTAGTGAGGAAGATTAAGGGTGAAGGAGAGAAACAAGGGAAGAGCTAAAAAAGAAAATTTGAGATTTACTTTGCAGAACAACTGGTAGCAGATAATAAATCATGGTGCTGTAAGCACATGAAAGCTGAACAATAAAAATAGCAAGGTAGAAATGTCACAATACCCTTCTGGTAAATGCAAAATGTAATCTACAGTGTGCTGAATGCTGCAAAGATTCCACTATTTTCAAGTAAATGTCCAACTGCAACTTTCTTTCTGTTCTCTTTATCATGGTAAACATGGTTTAGTGACATTAGTGCATGTGTAGAATTCTGACTGCAGCTCCTGCAAATTCAGGCCCTGAGCAGATATGCTTCCATCTATGAAATAGATGCTGACTAGTTCCTTACACTTGCTAAATATATATGAATCTGTCCCTAGTAATATAGGAATTGTATTAACACACACCACAAGTTACTAATGTATAAAGGTGCCTTTATTACAGACTTAAACCATCTGCAGATGATTTATTTACCTTTTTTAATATTAGTAACTTAAAAAGGGAAAACGGCCCAGCCATCTTAAAAAAAATTGTATTTTACAGCAAATATACATAATTTTTAATAGTATATTAACATTTTAATATTTGCACTAGTCAGCCCTGAATATGTTTGAGTTTATTAATCTGTATTTGATTTTCTGATGGGATTTTTAAGATTAATAGTCCAAATATGAAGAAAAATATTTTAAAAGAGATCATTTAAAAAACTGGAGAAAATATGGTATGCCTTTATTTCTTAGCAAAATCAATTATATGTTTTCCTAATAATGAATGCATGTATGCATAAATATTTTTGTGTACTGTTGTACCTGAGAGAATGAAGAGTGTAGTAACATTTGATTCACTCTTAATGTTCACACTACCTCAGAATATGCAGAATATTGTTAATCAGCAGCCTGCTCCTGGAATATTCTGGAATTTCTACTATTAAACTCTGTCTTTGTGTATATATACACATATCTATATGTAATATATATACATATATGTCCTATATATGGGGCTATATTGGGGCCACAAAGATGATCAGAAGGCTAGAGCACCTCTTCGGTGAAGACAGGCTGACAGAGTTGAGGTTGTTCAGCCTGGAGAAGAGAAGGCTCTGAGGAAACCTTGTAGCAGCCTTCCAGCACATAAAGGGGGCTACAGGAGAGATGGGAAGGGACTTTTTATCAGGAAGTATAGTGATAGGACGAGGGATAACGGTTTTAAACTGAAAGAGGGGAGATTTATATTAGATCTTAAGAAGAAATTCTTTACTGTGATGGTGGTGAGGCACTGGAACAATTCCAGAGAAATTGTGGCGGCCCCATCCCTGGAAGTGTTCAAGGCCAGGCTGGATGGGACTTTGAGCAACCTGCTCTAGTGGGAGGTGTCCCTGCCCATGACAGGGGCGTTGGAACTAGATAATCTTTAAGGTCCCTTACAACCTAAATCATTCTATGATTCTATGATTCTATATGTTTTGTATGTTTGTGAACTGAAGCATTCCCTTTGTCTTGAAGTACATAGATTAAACTAGGTTATGCATAGGCAAGAAAAATCTGATTATGTCCATATTCAATATCACTATAACCTGCTAAGGGGTTTCAGTATTATTTATTGTTCATTTATTTTGCTGGCAGGGTGTGGAGAAAGATTAAACCAATCACAGAATCACAGCGTCACAGAATGATACGCACAATCAATTTATTCTTCTTTGACAACAATCTCAGCAATGAAGGAAGGGATGATGATTTATTTTGGGAGGAAGAATTCTACCTTAACTAGCATCAACTGAGCAATAAGCTTTATGATATCTGTGAATAACGATACCATTTTCATTTCAGGATATTTCTTTTTTGTTCATTTGTTCTTGGTCACCTTTCTTCCAGATGCAGTGATAACTGCTACAAACTGCAGTTGCAGATGGTGAAAGCGGCAGACCTGAATTATATGTGTTCATCATATTTCTCACAACAAGCAGTTTCTTTAGGAGCTACAGGAGTCAATTTTACCAGTTTGTAACTAAGGATTGTGCTGCTCAAATCTATATATTTTGTGGGACTGAGTCCATAAATTTTAAGAAAATTGACAGGACTTTTTTGTTAGAAGAGTTATCAATATATTCAAACTCACTTAATGTCATCCTAGATTTGCCTCAGCAATTTTTTGACATTATTTGAGATTTTCCCATGTAAACTGACATTTCCCTCTGATAAATGAATTCTCCGAAGATGAAGAGGAAGAACATTTTATTTTTTAGAGTTTCTTAACACAAAGATATTAAATCCCTGTTCCATGCTGCCCATGACAATGTATTGCACAAACAATGCAACATGAATGAAAGCATAAAACTATATTATGTAGTTAATAAAAATGTATATAGTAAAGTTAAATGAAAACTGGAAAACCTGACACCACTGTGTGAGGTAACTGATGCTCACAGGTGTTTGAAGCAGAAATTCTGTTGATAATATTGGAGAATCTTGCAATTTATTGACTAAGAAAATTTCATTTGGCTTTTATTTCTGTATGCAGAATTTGTCTTGAAAATTTGATTGGATCCTGCCATTTGTATGAGCAAAGAGATATATCACAAAACTGCAAATCCATTTATGCCATAAGCACCTGAAATAAGCACATTGAAATCTACATCCAGAAAATTTTGGTTCTACCAGCCTATATCAGAGTAACCAAGCCTTTTAAAGCCAAACTGAAGACATTCTTTTCAGAAGCCAACTCTAAAAAGGAAATGGATTGAAGTGATTAATGTTGTAGATTCCAGTTAGTTTGTGTCAGACAGTTTCCTGAACAGAGAACAAACAACTTTCAAGCTAAGGATTTTCTACATATTTGAACTGAATAAAATTATAATAAAAAATAAACTAACTCACCAAATTGAGTACCTTGCACTGATAGAAAGACACTCAGCAGTAACTTCTGGCTGCATTTTTATCTCAATTTTTAAAAGAAAAATATTTATTGAAGACTTAATTTCAAGTTTAACATTGGTTAAAAAATTATTTGCAAAATTTTCCACAACCTATTAATTTTTTGCTTTTTTTGTCTCCCAGATAAGAAAGCTAGATTTTCATTTGTTTTGAGCAAATTAATTTTTTACAGTAAAAAAGTTAGAAAATATCTGCTAGAATACTAAAAAAATAAACTAAAAACAAATTTTCCAAAATATAATTGCAGTAGCCACCAAAGTCCTATGAATTAGGATGATGTTTTTGGGAAGCATGTTTTCATTCTTTATTAGAACAGACAGAAGACTTAGACAGAATGATCTCCGTTTTATCACTACTGCCTGAATAATAATAATTTGCTTTTCTGCAGCTTTTTGCATTGATGTCTGGTAAATGTCATGATCTGTTTAATAAAGTAGGATTCTGTTAATTATGGATTAATTTTAAGACTAACTGTACTCTGAAGCATTCAGGTTCATCCAAGAAAGAATTATGTTGAAGCGTAATGTTAAAGATTTGGATTCATCTATGTCTCTTTCAAGAAATGATAAGGAATTTTTCAAAATTTCATGTACATTAATTGATAATTAAGGTCCTATAGTTATAAAAATGGTAACAGATCTGATTTCTGGAGCATAGTTTTGAGATATCACTAGTATAACTGCTCTTATTGCCAAAATAAGGGAAAAAAAATAAAAATCCCTTACACTCATTTACATTTTCCAAAATATTTTTCACTAGCATTTGCTTTTTGTGAAAACAGTTTTCAATGAAGTTATAGGAAAAAACCAAAAGTATATATCCTCATAACAACTTCATTTTTCAGGGTTTTATGATCTTGTAAGCAACTGTACTATTACAATTTTCCTTAAAAATATTAAAATACACTTTATGGGGCTTGAGCAGCAATGGCGCAGGCAAATAAATAAATACATAAATACGTAATGATACTTAGAAATAAGGATAGCTTGGAATACTTCACATTTTTAATGACATCTGGTTTGGCTTGGATTTGTTTTTTTTTTATCTCAACTCTGCTTCATTTGTGTCACTTTTCTGTGTAAAAATAAGTTAATTTTAGGATGTGACTAACTGAAACTCAGCATACAAAAATATCTTCTAATGTTGGTCAGCAGCACTTAGTAATATATGATTATCAGAGAAAATATACCTTCTCAGAAAACTGATTTCAACCTTGCCAGTCATAGATTGAAGAAAAAATGGTAAGGCAGTTCTTCACTTTCATTTGCAGATATACATGAGTGTTACAGCCACATTTAGCTTCCAGCAGGGAGGTTGCTAGGTGACTAGGAGAGGCTACAGATGCACAACAGCACTACATAAATAGTGCTTCTCAGAACAGAAACATTTTTCATTACTTTTCCTCATTCATTTACTGCTGTTAGTAAAAATGACACCTTTGGAGATTGTAAGGAGATTTGAGACATCTGCTCTTGGATTAATATTGCTGTAGATGGTCACAGCCATCTATAATACATTCATTTACTATGTATTCCATCTGAGAAATGCACTATATTCTTGATAGTCAAGTGTGAACAACATCTTCCCTTCCCAGACTGCTCCATAAAGGACAGAGATATGACTGAGTGTAACAAGACGAAAGTGAATAAACAGTGTGGTAAAAAGCACATACTTTTAATTCCACAATTTCTTAGATCATAGCATTTTTAGAGAGTGTTTGATTTGTGGTTCTTCTAGACATATTGGTAAGAAAGTTGTTGCATTATTAATTGGATTTCATTTATTAATATGTTTTTAATATATTTTAATATATTTTTGCTACCATTAATAGTTTAATAAGTGAATAATAGCTACTTTTATTTTCTAAATCTGGATTGCTGTCTCATCTGGTAAAAAGGTTAATTTAAATGCAGATCCATCAGATATTTCATGTATTCAATATGAATAAGTGATTTCAGACAAAATGTGTCACAGCCCTTGAGAGCACTAACAGACTTCAGTGACTCTGCCCATCCAAACCTGGGGCCTGTACCCACACAAGCCCAAGGGCTCATTTAAGCTCAGGCCTGGGTATCCAGTCTTGCCCTGAGGTATGCTGTAGGCGTGCCTGTGCATAACCCTGCCTCTGGAACTGCTTCCTGGATGTATCTTGGTCCTGTGTTTCAGGTGGATTATCTCCTAGATGGGTCCCTCAGACCTATGTTGCACCCTGTCTCAGGTTTGGTCTCCGATGTTGCAGCCTCTTCTCCTCTCCTGCCTCTTGCCCTGTCTCATTTTGCTCCTTCACCTCCTGGAAAATCCCTGACCTTTGTGCACTTATTGTCATCTTTGGGCTGTCAGTAGTCCCCATTACCAGCCCTTGTCTCTGCCTACTGCATTCAGACCCTGCAGGACTGTGCCCCATCATTGAGGACATTGCCTACGCTAGGGTCATCCTTGGTTCTGTGCTTGCTTGCTGTTAAGAAGCAGCCCTGCTTCTGCATCTCCCTGATGGTATGTTACTGTAGCCTGGCAAACATGATTTTGCATTATTATTGAAAGCCCACAGGCCTGGCAGTTCAGGGCCCCTGGACTGGTCTGAAATTGTGGTTTGGTATGTGGAATATGAGAGCATCTGCTTCATTAAGTAAGTTCTCTGTTTAACGTCTACTCGGCATAAATGAAATAAGTTAAAAGGGAAGTGATAAATTAAACATGCAGATATAGAGACCTAACGAGCAGGTGACAGTGGAGACAATAATGAAGACCTAAACTCTTCAGCCATTGATGGATAGGCCATTAACAAAACTAGTCAGGCATAGCCTAGCCTTCAAAAAGGTCAGGTTGAACTTTGGAAATGATAAGAAGGGTGAATCAAGATTAGCATGATTATTATGAGGTACCTGAGGAAGGGCCTCTGGACTGGTGAAAAACTTATTATAGGATGTTTAGGGGAAAGGCTGAAAGGGGGGAAAGGGTGAGTCAGGGATGAACAACTGTTGGAAAAATGGGAAGTAGGATGAACAAAATGGATCTGTCGCACACAAAGAATACCAGTCAGTACATTTTCTTAACTCATCCCTATGTCTGTCTATTGCAATCTATCCTATGTTCTTACTAAAAGGTACCTTACAAAAAGGTTGGTTTTTTTTAACCTTTTATGTGTAACCTCTCTCTTTTTTCTGCGTGTGAATACTTCAAAACTTAAGTGTTAGCAACTGGAGGAAGAGCTGTGGTTCACAGCTTGGTGCCAACAACTGGAAGGAGCACGTGCCATCAGGCTTGTAGGTCTGCATGCCAGCAACTAGCAAGATGAGCATACAAGAGAGGTATGTGTGGGGGAGGGACAATGATCTGTAGGGTTTATAGTTTAAGTTTAGTTAAGTTTAAGTATAAGTAGGGTTTATAGTCAACTATTAGAGAGGGACTGGCATGTGTGCAAGTAAGTGTAAGTACCAGCAACAGGAGAAGAGACTACGGGTCACGAGGGTCTCAGGTCTAGGTGCGAGCAAGCAGAATGATGAACATGCAATAGATGTTTGGAGAGTGAGCAACTAGGGAAGGACTGTACGCCTCAGTACCTGTAGATCCAGATACTGGCAATTAGAGGAACTCAGGGTGTGTGCTGCCACGTGTAAGTGACATCAGCTGGGGAAAAAGTCACGGGTCACAGAGCTGTAGGCCTTTTTGTCAGCAACTGGAGGCTCCAACATGAAAGAGAGATGTGGATGCCAGCAATATGAGAAGGGGCTACAGTTCACAGGGTCCTTGGGTCAAGGTGTGTATGTAAAATGACAGCAACTGGAAAGATTCAGCTGTGTTTATTTTTCCCCATCGAACTTTATCCTGTGTGTGTGTGGGGGCAATTCAATAGTAAATTTCAAGCTGGTCTAGCTGGCAAGGAGGAAGAGACCCACATGCTGGATAAGGGGGCCCAGTGTCTAGACATGGTGGGGCATGATAGTAGCTGGGCTGAGGGCCCATGATGATGTTCAGAAAATCACAGAACAGTTTACGCTGGAAGATACCTTAAAGATCATCTAGTTCAACCCTCCCTGCCATAGGCAGGGACATCTCCTACCAGACCAGGCTGCTCAAAGACCCATTCAGCCTGGCCTTGATTCAACAGATCTGTGTGAGTATAAGTGTTCTTGGGAACCTAAATAGTATGGGTAAGTGTGTTTACACTGGTGAACTTCTCATTTATGAATGGCTTACAGCAATTACAATATGTAGAATTTATACAAGTTGCATCCTCATGTCTTCAGTTAATGAAATATTTTATATAGTAAATCTTAAATAATTTCCCCCTCTTTTCTGTTTGTTTTGTTTCCCCACATCATACTTAAGACCTGAAACTGATGTGTTCTTTTGCAATAAATTCTATAGAGTAGGCCAGGAAAACACTTTTAATTTGAAGTATTTGGAAATTCAGTATCTGAACTTGTTTCACAGTGTTATGGACTCTTTTTTTAAAGGAAGACTACAATGTTAGGACTGTATTCACACAAATCCACACACCATCAATGGATTATTTAAAATATGGTGTAACTGAAGACTTGTCAAACTTATTTAAAATTATGTGTACACTGAGGATACTTTAGGGAAGTAGGTATTTTATTAAGTTAGGTTTGAAATAGATGAAACATCAATGGAAGAGCCTAGCCGTTTCATTAAATCCATTTCATTCCAAGAGGAACAAAAAAAGACAAGTGTTACATTTTGTTTTTGTTAAAAAAAGGGGTTATGGCAGATTCCAGGAAATCATTCTTAAATAACGTTGACATCTATGTCAAGAAAATTGGACTAAACTGTAATAAAAATAGAATTAGTGAATATATAGAGAAATACAATCTCACCACAGAGTTTTTGGGAAAGCTAAGCAAATGAGATAAAGTTTATTACATCTGTACATAGCTGGTTAGTAGACATGAAAAAAAGTGCTTTAAATCATTTGAATAATTTAATTACAAGAATATGTGCTGGGATCTGTATGATACAGAAAAAGTCAGGGATTGTGATGTGATGAAATCGCAGATGATATTGAGTTATTCTGAGTACTAAATAGAAGGGCCTACTCTTCAGTGTTAGAAGGACCTGATGGAACTTAACAATTAGTCAATAAAATATCAGATTAATTTTGAAGCAGATAGTTACTAACATGAATTGCTGATTGATGTCCATTCAGAGTAACAATCTTAACCTTACAGATAAAGCAATGGCATTAGAGCTGGTTGTTGAGTTTAGACTAGCTCTTACTAATATTCAGTAGAGTCCAAGAAATGAAAACAAAATTTTTGTGATGTTTTAGGACTGAAGAAAAAGAATTATGCCCTCAATAAATAGGATACAATAACAGGATAATTCAGATTGCAAGGGACCTCAGGACATCTTTAGTCAATTCTCTTGCTCAAAGTAGAGACAGCCATGAGATTAGACTAATTTACTCAGTGTTTTAGCCAGACAGGCCTTGAAAATCTCTAAGGACAGAGAACAAACAGCCTCTCTGGGAAAACTACTCTAGTATTTGACTGTCTTCATAGTGAAAAAGTTTGTCCTTAAACTGAATCTGAAATTTGTTTTAAAATTATTGTAGCACTTGCATTACATTATACTGCACATGCAGTATATTAAATTAGGAGCAATTAAAATTCCTCAACAAAAATTATGTGACAGAAGCAGAAAAGGTGAAGAGGATGATAAGGGCTACAGCATGATTTCCCTATATGAGGAACAACTAGACTAAGATCAGAATTTTGGTGTTGAAAAGAGACAACTGAAGTCTATCAAACTGTGAGTGGCATGGAAAGGATGAATATGCAGTCATGGTTCTTTGCTTTTCCAAAGTAGGAGCTAGCTGAAACTGAACCTGGCAGGTGCGGGTTCAAAACCTCACCAAAATAACATCGTTCATTATGCAAAGCCTTTCAGCATAAAAAATCATGTCCACCTAAAGGCCTCAGCTGAGGTCTATGGTACATGTTCATCATGGCAAAAGGTGTATGCCAAATGTTACAGTTAATGAGCAGAGAGGACTGTGAATAGAGGAAGCCAGATCGACTGAAAGAACAGCTTCAAAATACCTTTAGGCATAAAAAAATTATTACAACATGGGGACAAGCCATCTGAATTCGTAGCAAAGTGAGAAAGGGGACAAATATATCTGAACAACAAACACCACGTGCCCTTTGGCAGAAAAAGCAGGCAAGGCAAAGGAGGCATCAAAAGCTATGCCTAGAGCAATAAACAGGCTTATGCACTGAATGTTCACATGAAGAGTGTGAATTTTACTCTGCATAGACTAGTACAGTCTGCATGTTGACCCTCTGTAACACATCAGCTTCCAGCATGGTGTAGTCAGGGTCAGATACTAGAGACCTCATAAAGATATACTTTAATATAGAATTTTAAGTAAGTATCCTTAGAGTTGTGGGCATAACAATTATTGAAAGGTATAAAAAGATTGCACTATTAGTTGCACAGTTTAAATGTAATACATTAATAGTCAGACTTCTTTTGAAAGTATTTTTTGCCTTAGGATTATAGTTTGATCTTTCTTCTTTAATCATTTGATTGACATAGCAGCCTTTCAGTTCAACTTAATAGTAGGGTTTAAATGATTAACAGTTTTCAGACATCTTGATTGGCTTTTCACTTGCAACAGATATATTTGTGATGGTGGGTGAGTCTTTTAACATCACGGTGTGATATATTAAAATAAATAATCAAAATGTGAGAGACAGTTACCTAAGCTGTGAAAAGATATCATCAGGATATGTTGTCACCAGTTTGAGAAAAAGTAATCAGTAGAGCAAGGTTTATGGGATAGTTTAAATAACTGATCTTTAAGGAGTTTGCTTCAAGCACACAGGCTGCAACTTCTTAGGTGCTTGAATTTCCATCATTCTTTCTACTTTTTCCAGTTGCTCTTTCAGTGAATTACAGAAATTATCTCCAGGGCAGAGTGTTCTCAAAGAAGATAACAATAAAGAAAGAACATTTTCTACCACCATGGTAAAACTGTTTATTTCTTAAGAAAAATAAGTTTTAAAAATAAGTTTGACCTTTTCAAATTTCAGGTTTTAGGGAAAAAAAATATTGCTTTTTGAAATTGTATGTTTGCACACTGAATTGCTCCATATTTCTGATCCTCAAGTTCTCTTCCCTTTTCAATTCCCTACAGGGATGTTTAGACTAATACTGTGGTCCTCAATGCCGCACTGTACTGTTGGGGGGGGCAGAAATAAAATGCTTTCTATGGCAGCACTTTTTAAAGACTTCTATGGCTTCGGTGAAAGTCACTTTAAAAAAATAAACTACACAAATCTTTTTTCTATAACCTTAATTTAGAACTATTCACAGAAATGACTGACAGCTAATAACTTTAATGTTTCCATAATTTTCTGGTACAGTAAATGTCAATGTAATTCAGCCAATCATGGCAGCTTTTTACTAACTTTTTTAGTCCTTTCCCCAATGTTTCCCTCACTCCCAACACATGTGCGTGCGCACACACACACAAACTCCAGACTGCGATATTAATAGCCAAACTCTTCTGTTAGCTGTAGGATCTGACTGTAACTTTTTAATGAATTAAATTATATTCTTTTCTATCCCAACTTTTATGATCATTTCCCACAGATAATATTTCTAATTGACTAATTTTAAATTTCTGTCTAAAAATACATCCTCTGAGAGATTCATTCAGGAAACTTAAATGATAGTATGCAATTTAACAAATTACAAGGGACACAAATAATAATTGTTTGCTAATACAATATGTATTCACTTTCAGTAGGTTTCACTAAGTAACAGTTCAAGAGAGAAATTTTCATAACCAGCAACTGTAAGAAAGTGTGACTTAGGTACCCTGCTGCTAGAAATGGTGTAAAATTGATTTATTATCAATTTATTTTTTAGTTTTAATCAATATTTTCTGTTCACATTGTATTTTAGGATTTCTACAGTAGATTTGTGTCTAGATTACTGAAGAATATTTTCATTAACACCATCTATTTTTCATTAGTTTATTTAATTCTATTTCATGACAAACCCCAGGTTCAATTCTTCATTTCCTTTAGCCTGACAAATATTCTCTTTTCTTTACAATGAGCTCTGATTATCTGTTGTGTGTTATGGGGGAAAGTAAAACATCTTCTAAACATGTATCGAAACTTAGATTAAGACTGATTTTTGGAAACTGTTATCAACTTCTTCAGGTGCTATATACTGTCTAGATACCTTCTTCCAGTATATTGCTTAGAAAAAGCACGTTTACAACAATAGAAAAGTATTATCATTTTATCTTCTGAGAAGCTTCAGTACTGTGACAAATGATGCTCATTAAAATATTGGATAAGTATATGTTTAAGATTCCTTGTAAGACTTAACAGTAAAAAAAACAAAAAAATAACCAAACCTTGCAGGACAATGTACTTCAAAAATTGTATCACCTAACTTTGATAATTTTTTTGGTGACAGCAACAGGAAAAACTTTTCCCCTTCGGTGTTTCTTGAATCCTGGTTTACCTCGTCAGCAAAAAGAAAGAAACAGTGTACCACTGGGATTTATCTTTAAGTCAACAGAGGAAAAGATGAAAGTGTAGAGAAAGAGAATCATAAGGATTAAAAAGGAAAAAAGAATTTTTGTGTGACAGGTGCCTTAAAAATACCAAAAAAAAAAAAAATGGTAGGAGGGTGTCTTGGTTTATTTATTTCTGGAAGGAAAACACTTCCTATGCCTTAATAACAGGAAAGGGTTGTTGTTTTGGTTTGTGGTTTTTTTTTTCCTTTTGGTTTCTGGTCACAAAACTTGTTTACCTTGCAATTCTGTAGGAAATGCTAGATTTCCTCACTACAGCGGGCACTCTGACTAGATGCCTGTTTTTGTCATATACAGTTAAATTCCTTCATCTACTTAACTAATATAATTGTAATTAATAGTGCTAGAGAAGAGAAATTATTGTCTTCTACATCACTGATTTTCTTAGTTTTATAACTAATTTTTTTCTGAAATGAAGTTGTCTATTATCAGAAGCTGAATTTCTCTTTGCTTTGTAGGACTCGGAACTCCATCCCTAAAGCAAAGAGAAGGTTCAGAGGTAGTAAGTCTTTTACGTGATTTAGATATATAAAATGGACTCATGTCCAAATGTTACCTGAAGCGACACATTTTCCAGCAATTATGTTTTAAATTGAGTAATGAGTTCCAAGAATTCTAGCTAGAATAGCCCCCTTTTCCCTGAGAATTGCTCCTCACAATGACAATGATATCAAGCAGGTGTAGGTTCAAGAACTCTTCACTGTGCACTCCCCCATATGCATGCTAAACTATAAAAAGCAGAGATAATATTACACTACAGCCTCCACATCTAACTGATTTAAATGAGTTACATGGGAAAAATATTATGACTTCACCTATTTTTTTTCCTCTCGACTAGCTGTAAAGCGTTATTCACTAGCTTAGTATGTTTCTAAACAGGCTAGCTCTAGGCTAGGTCCACGCATGATTTCGACCTCTGAGATACTGAGTGTGTTTGTTAAAAAATATTTTTAGGACTGCTCAGTTACAAACATGGGGGCAAGAAAAACTATTATCTTCATTAGTGAAGACAGAGCATAATGCCTTTTCAGAAAAACAAGTTGTTTTGTTCTGCTTCTTTGTTGTTGTTTTTTTTTTCAGTTTTGTGGAGTTTACAAGATTGAAGCTTCGTGAAACATTTTATTTTAGGTGGTTTTTTTTTCTTTTTAGTTAAAGGTGACATTGATAAAAATATGGTATTGATCATATAGTTTGCAATAATCAATAAATGCACAGAGTATTGCTGGTTAGGGAGAAAAAAGGGCTATATATTCAGAGAAGTACTAGTGGTAGCATGTATCTTTTTTCTCTAATTGCTCATTGATTAAAGTGAAAAACAAAGGGCTATTTTTTTTTTATTTAATAAAGAGAAGAGAGGAGAGGAAAGGGAAAGGGAAAGGGAAAGGGAAAGGGAAAGGGAAAGGGAAAGGGAAAGGGAAAGGGAAAGGATTATCCTTTCTCCCCATTTGCATTCTGATTTGAAAAACAATCTATACACACAGTTTTAGCTGAGAAACTTTCAAGAGCCTTGCCTTGCAATAGCTGGTGTATCTTACATTCTAAAAAAAAAATAAATTAAGAAGCCTAAACAAACGGGTGCAGTTGCCTTCTTCCATATTCATACACGTGCAAACATTCCACACAGAGAGAATGGCTAGAAAAACAGAAAGTGCTGTAAAATTCTTGTGTGTTATTTAGTGTATTTAGCATCCCAATATTCTTTCATCCTTACTGTTGAAGTACTACTCTGTATATATACATTTTTGTCTTTCAGGCATACTTAGAGCTCAATACCGGAGTGGACCAGAATAATTGTACTCAAAACATGTCCCAAGATAAAATAATTTTTGCATACCCTCTTTTGACTTTTAGTCTAATCAGATGCCCTTATTGTCCATCAAGATTTTGTTTTCCCATGACTTATACTTTCGGCTTCTTTCAATTTGCTAATGCACTCACTTGATCATTCACCAGTATTGTGAAAATTACTGCAATGCTTTACATTAATTTTTGATTCTGACAGACATAATGTGTTGGAATAATTTAAAAATGGTTGCCAGGTTTACTTGTAAAAGTCTTCTCTTTCTACTGTCTTCCTCAAACAGCCTTCTGTCTCTTTATTTGAAAAAAATAGATGCAGGACAATACTGTGTATGTTAGAAATGCCGTGTTCCATCCCACCATACAGGATTTTTTTTCATGTTTAGTGCCGATACTTATTAAAATTCAATAATGTTAAAGAATTATTTTGTTTATAATCTGTACTTTTCACAATTGCATTAATAATATAGACCGTAAAATCATAGAATGATATAGCATTGGAAGGGACCTCTGGAGATCATCGAGTCCAACCCCCCTGCCAAAGCAGGTCCACCTAGAGTGCTTTGCACAGGATAGCTTCCAGATGGATTTTGAATGTCTCCAGAGACGGAGATTCCACCACCTCTCTGAGCAGCCTTTTCCACTGCTCTGCCACCCTCAAAGTGAAGAATTTCCTCCTCAAGTTTAGATGTAACTTCCTATGTTCAAGTTTGTGCCTGGTAGCTCTTCTCCTGTCACTGAGCACCACAGAAAAAGACTGGCCTCGTCCTCTTGACACCCACCCTTTAAGTATTTATAGACATTGATTAGATCCCCCCTCAGCATTCTCTTCTCCAGACTAAAAAGTCCCAAGTCCCTCAGCCTTTTCCTCATTTCTCACACTACACCACATTATGCAATCTGCTCTCACAGGTTTCAGGTTGAAGAAGAAACCACTAGGGCTCCAACAGTAATGATTTTTTTCTTTTTCTGTCCAGAAAATCCTTTTTTCTTTGAGAACTTAGAATATGTCTTGGCATCAATGGAGCAAGACAAAGAAATCCAAGTGCACACCCAGAATACAGAATCTACATAGATTTTAAAGCAGCTGTCTTGTTCTTGGCTCATAACCTATATAAATCTCCTTTCTTCTATAGAATGTTTTTGTGGATGATGATCATGCTTATGATGATGAGGCACTAAATCCAGGCAAAAAATCTCTGTAGAGCTAACATGTTTATTTAAAGTATGTTTGCAATACACTCAAATATACATGCAATAGAGGAAATTATTTCATTATTTCAATTAACTATGCAATTTTCAACATATTGCATGTATACTAGTTAGAGAAGAGATACGAGAGTTGAGGTCTCAAATCAATCTATTATTGTCTTAGTCTTTAATGAACACAAAAATTATTAATATATTATTAATTCTTTTAGAAAAATATATACTAAAGACAAAGAAGATATTATTGTGGTAAAAAGATGCAGTTAGTCAAAGCAGAAAAGTAGGAGTAACTAAAACAGATGTATAGAGGCCACTTATAAAGAATTCTTTTAACTAAAAAAACAACAGATATTTTATTTATCGCACTTGCTACTGTCTAGATCCAGGGCCTGTGTGCTCTGTAGAAACATAATAAGTGTATAAGAATTTCTGAAATATCTTCTTAAAAAAAGTAACCAACAACAACAACAAAAAGACAACAAAACCTCCAACTTCAAAAGTGGTGTTAAATAAGAAATAATTGCCAATTTTCTATAATCTCATTTCAAACATGGTTTGCTCCATGCTCCATTGAAGGTCCATTCTGTGAGTTACAATTCTGATGCTGTAAGAATAAAATAAGTGTTTATCATTCCTTTTTAGATGTGTAATATGCAAACCTTTGGATGGTCTGTGGCAGGCTTAATCTTGAATGACTCCATTTAATCTCAGACACTCTGATTCTTGGCTAATTCTCAAGAAGACAGATAGATACATAGATAGACAGGGAGGTCACCAGTTATAAAAATCACAATCTGTTCTTGAAAACATACAAACAAATAACAAAAAAAGAAAATCTGGTCTTATTCCAGTACACTTAAGAGACATCTCAGCTGGAATAGACTAAATAATGTTAGACTTTCTAAAATACATAATCGTTTTCTAAGCAGTAGCTGGCAGTGGTACACAGAGAAAGAGTTACTATTAAAGAAATTTACATTTAAGACAGATATCACTCTTAGTCCTGGTGGTAGATCAGCTAGGTCAGAAATTATCTACTTGTTACTTGCTACATGTGTCTGTGTATAGGTACCATTACTATCAGATGAAGAACAACCTGTGAGATTTTGTATGCTTATATACATAAGTATCTGTGTATACAAAACTCAGACACGTATTTGCACACACAAACACAAAAAAAACAGATAATAATGAGAAGTCAAGCCAGTATTTGAGTGACCACTTAATACTAGGCACTAAATGGTGAGAAAAGATAATTCAGTCAAACTGGACAAGAAAAGCTGTTGAACTAAGTGAAAAAAATAACGTAAAATAATTTTTTTTAACTTATCCCCAAGATATCACTCAAACTAATTTTGACAAACAATGTCAAGACATCCACCTTCTTTTGCCCAGACAGGTTGTGCAGTCTCCCTCTTTGGAGATTTTCAAAAGTCATTTGGACATACACCTCTGGGTGGCCCTGCTTATGCAGAGGAGTTGGACAAGATGACCTACAGAGTTCCCTTCCTACTTCAACCATTTTGCAGTACCTTCAAGTTCTGTGAAGAAGTGGGCAAATGTTGATTCAGAGCAAATACCAGCTTTTGTAAAGTATGCTTTCTATAAATTACTCTCCATTAAGAAATAATACAGCCTTATGTCTGTTGCTGTCCTGTAGATCAGTATCTCCAAGAAAGGAGTAAAATAACAATACAGACATGCATTTTTTCCTTTGCATCCTGTGAAGATAATATGTAGTATTCTTACTAATTCTAAACATATCCTAAAAGATGATTTCTGGAATCTAATTTTTCTTTATTGGAGTCTGTAGAATTTTGTAATGAGAACTTGTTCATACATAGAAGCGCACTAAAATACATGCAGACATTGAGACTGTCTGTAGAATTAATTATGTCAGCAATTGCCTTCAAATGAGCAGGTAAACAGTTAAGTCATATCCAAACCTTGCTATATTCTTGACCATTGAGTTCTACAGAACAAAAAGATATTTGATTCTTCTTCCCACTGCTAATGCAGGGAAAGAAACTTTTCAATAACTTATATAATAAGAATAAAGAATAAGAATAAATAAGGAAAACTATATTTTTATCTATTCATATAAAATATTTCAGATTGTTATTTCTGAGAAAAATACATAAAACATAGAGAAGCTTCTATAATAAAGCTGAAATGTTGACAAGGAAACAACTTGTCCCCTGTATTCTCCTCTGGAATTACAACAATATAAACAACGAACCAGTACTGAATTTCAAAATATATTTTATAATCCATCATACTATTTGTACTAAAAGATTGTGTTTTAGATAAAATGCGGTTTAAGAAAACTCATCCTTTTTTTTACATTTCTCAGAAAGTGGACTTTCCCTTTAATATATATTTCAATCTGAAGAGCGACATGCTGGCAAAATGAAAACAAATGACAGTGCTATCTCCAAAGAGACAACGTATTATTTCAAAACGTATGAAAAGGCCCTTGCTCTGCCCTTATGACAGTTAAATGCTCAAAGTGAGACAGGCAAAAAACATAGTTAACTTATTCAAGGAGACATGAAAAGTGACCCTCCTTTTTTTCTTCAATGTGGAGGGAGAGGAGGATGGGGAATGAGGAAACAAGTTTTTGCGTGTGTGTTTTATTGAAGGCTCTCCATGCTGTACAAAACATTAAACCGGCAGATCTGAATCAGAAAAGGAAGTTTTGATTTACGTGATGTCCAAATGCCAATTAAAAGAAAAAAGATTTAATTTTAACACGACTCACCTCATACAAGGATGGGAATATAGCTAAAATTAGAATAAAAGTAAAAGATAAAATCCTTAGATTAGATGATGGCCACACTGATGATGAAGTCAGTGAACAGTTGTGTTGTAGTCCAATATGATTTCTTATTTCAGGATTGAAAACTTTTTGAAGGCATACATTTACACTAGAATCAAGCAGAAAATTTGTTTCATTTTCAGTTTGGGATCATGTAATCTTATTCATTTTTCAGTATTTATAACCCTCTCTTTTGAGTTGTTCTGAATAACCACTCATTAATATTTGAATATGTTTTAAGATCTTTGATTCGAAAGTGCTATGGAAACATCAACAGACATTGTCCTACAAATTGTGGAAAGTAGAAGTGATTTAATACCTTTAATACAAGATCCAGCTTGTCCTGCCTCTGACAGCGATCTGGTATTAGATGTTTCAGGGGAAGTAAAAACCCCACAGAAGACATTTGTGGTTTAGAATCATAGAATCCTTTAGGTTGGAAAAGACCCTTAAGTTTGTTGAGTCAACCATTAACCTAGCGCTGCCAAGTCCACTACTAAACCATTTCCCTAAGGGCCACATCAATATGTCTTTTAAATACCTCCAGGGATGGTGGTAACCACTTCCCTGGGCAGCCCATAACAATGCTTGATAACCCTCTCAGTGAAGAAATTTTTTCCTAATATCTAATCTAAACCTCCCCTGGTGCAACTTGAGGCTATTTAGTCTTGTCCTGTCACTTGTTACTTGGGAGAAGAGACTAACCCCCACCCCACTACAACTTCGCTTCAGGTAGTTGTAGTGAGCGATAAGGTCTCCCCTCAGCTTCCTTTCCTCCAGGGTAAACAACCCCAGTTCCCTCAGCTGCTCCTCATAAGACATGTTCTTCAGGCCCCTCATCAGCTTTATTGCTTTTCTTTGGAGGTGGTCCAGCACCTCAATGATTTTCTTATAGTGAGGGGCCCAAAACTGAACACAGTATTTGTCATGAGGACTCACCAGTGACAAGTACAAAAGAACAATCACTTTTCTAGTCCTGCTGGCCACACTTTTTTCTGATACAAGGTAGGATGTTATTTGGTTCCATCCAGAGTCAAAAAGGTACAAGATTGCTCTAACAATTGAAGCGTAAACACTTTTACAGAAATTTTGTCTAATTACATCATATAAAGATGTTCTTGTTAATTATTTGAACATTCATGGTAACATTTACAAAACCTCCTCTAGATTCCACTTCTT
Source organism: Gallinago jamesoni (assembly GCA_025769975.1). Taxonomy (NCBI): domain Eukaryota; kingdom Metazoa; phylum Chordata; class Aves; order Charadriiformes; family Scolopacidae; genus Gallinago; species Gallinago jamesoni. Next base: position 166,030,991 of record JAOQGH010000001.1, read on the forward strand.
CAGAAGTGGAAAGGTGATCTTTATTTCATTAGTAGAAATCATATATTCAAGCATTTTCTTTGAACTGCAAATGCAAATATAAAAGTCATTCACCGAACCTACTTTTTAAATAAAGTATTATAAACCTATAGGTTATCTCAGATCCTAGAGATATATTAAGTATGTGTGGAATAAAGCCCTTATTTCAAATTTATATAATGCCAACCTCATTGTCTTTTGATAAGTTTGCCAGAGGTCTGATAAAAATGAAACACTAAAATGAAGTTATTCCCTTCTCATATTCATCTTAAAATGGTAGTTCTGTGATTTTCTAATACGCATCATTCTGGAATTACACCATATTGTTTAGCGAAGGGTATATCTACTTGATACTTACTCACAAAATATCCAACATCCTGAGTCTATTAATCTGTTAAAGTAAATCCCTACAGTCTTATAAATGAAGTGTTCTGGTACTTGCTGGACAAAAGATGAAAACACAGGTCTTAAAGCCAGAAACACTATAAATGATATCAAGTTTAATGATCAATATAGTGAAGAGGAAAATAAACATCCAAGAATTGACAAAAAATGTTGAAACCTAAGAAATTATGAAAAACTAGTCTCCATCTGCTAATTCAATACTGTGTATTAGGGTAATAATAATTACTCCAAATTAGTAGCAGAATATTTTAACCATCTCCTTCCTCTTTATAATCCAAACTGACCTAGAGTTTGTCAGTTTCTGATGAGCTAGTTTAAGTTGAATAGAGACAGCTGGCATTGTGCAAAAACCTACTGTATATTTTTTGAAGGTTCATGAAATGTAACTTTGCATCTGTTGGGGTTGGACTAAACCAAAAGAACAAGCGGTATGCAAAAATGAGAAGTAGAAGCTAAGGCATGGAGAAGAATATCTGTTCACACGCATAACAAAAAGCATGACAATAATGGGAAGGAACAGAGAAATGGGGAGAAATTAGAAGTGAGGAAGAATAGTTTTGTAAATTTTCATGTTCAGTTGTAAAATTAATACCTCACAATAAATATTCCAGCTTCACCCCAGCTCCATACTAGAGCAAGAGGTATAAATGCACCATCCTGCTCTGTGCCTTGGTTTCTAGGAAAGAAAGAAGCAAAGACAGAAATCTACTTTCATAAATAAAATAAAGTCATGGAGTGCAACCAACACAGCCTCGACATTGAAGATATTGTGTGTTCAAATACGTAAACGTAGAAGAAGTTGTATAGTATCTCTTTTGGACAGATGGAACAATTTGCATGCAGACAAATTACTCTTTCTGAAGAATCAATGCTGGAGAAGTAGTCTGCATTCTTTGAGCAATTGTAATAAAATCTTCATCATTTCCCCCAGTGTGAAAGAAGTATTAGAAAAACTATGCTTGAAGCAGAGTAGACTTTGATGTCCATTTCCCATACTGTTGTGGTGGTTTTCTTTCTTTTTAAAAACTAATGTCACAAAACACCTATATGTTGCAGATATACAAGTCTATACTTAAATAGTTGTTTTGTCAAATAAAACATCACTAAGTCAAATCCATTGACATATGAATACATTCAATTGATTAGACAAATTATACAGGACCATCATATTCAGAAAAAAACCCTGAAATTCCTTTCACAATGATACTGTATTTTTAAAACTGCTTGCAATACTCCTGTGTGCACACATCCTCAACAAAATAAATGTATAACACTAGAAAACTTTCTTAGTTTATGATATTTTATAAGAAATGGATTATAAAAATTAATTTCAGTGTTAAACAATGCATTTAAACTAGTTTGTAGAGCTAAGCACTGTTTGGACTTTATTTCAATTTAAATCGCAACATGGATCACTCCAAATAGTCCTCTTTTTCTGTACAGACTGAAAGTGTGAGGTGATTGTTTACAGTGTGTGGAATGTATCTTTTTAAGAGTTGAATGACAAGCATGAGAAATGGTTCTCAGTAGTGATGATTGCAGTCCTAGCCCAGATGACAAGTCTGTAGGTATTTCCCTGGAGGGCAGTTTGAAACTGAGAATCACAGTAGTGACTAGACCTAAGCTAAAGAAGAGCACTGCTATTACCTATTTTATGAAAACCATATTATCTGTGTAATCTGGAAATAGATACTTAAACTTTAGATTGATTGCTTTTATTTTTTCCAAAGATCAAAAGACAACCCTGGCATTTTAAAAAGGAAGTCACTCTGCAACGACACTTACCTCTTTTTTTTCTTTCTTCGTTACTATAATTCTCATTTACATAGTTCTGTTACAGTCTCCTGAGGCATAGATGCACTAAAATTGTGATAATTCATCAAAAAGTCACTGATTATTTTAAGCATAATGTATTTATATCTATACATATGCACTTTTTCCACATTGAATTCTCATTTCCTGATGAAACAGAGCCATATATTTATTTCTTCAATATATTAATCAGTATTGCAAGCCATCTTTTCAAGTCAGTGAAGAAGTCTTTACAACATCAAAATTCCCATGTAAAAATATTCAATATCACAACCATGAATATTTCAAAGTCTCTGTTTTGTTCTTAAAAGCATATTATTTGCACATATGTGCAAACAAAGATACACAAAGGAACTCCCGTAGTTTCTCCATAACAATTACTGTGGAATTCTCATATATACTGACACAAGTTTGATGAGCAGCTGTTCCTTTTTTCTTTCTCTCCTCCTTGTTCATATTCCCTTACATCCACCTGTACCATAAAGGTGTTATTGCTGTGTTTGTAATTCTCTTTTTTTCACCTTTCCATTTGCTAACCATTAACACAGAATCACAAAATCACAGAGAGACTTAAGTTGGAAAGGACCAGCTGCAAGAATGGACCCGCTGCAGGACATAATGAGAGTGCAAGGAGTGAAAATGAGCCTGTAAACCAGCACGTTAGGGTGTAGGGGAAGATGTTTTAGTTTTGGGTTTTTTTTTCCCACACTACCCAAATCTATTTTATTTGGCAATAAATTATTTTTCCTGAGTTTATTTTGTCCATGATGGTAACTGGTAAGTGATTTCTCTATCTTTATCTGGATCCATAAGCAGTTTTGTCATATTTTGTCCCTCTGTCCTGTTGAGGAGGGAGAGTAAGTGGGCTGTTGTCCAACCCATCAAAAACCTGCTGCTCAAAGACGGCCCAGTTCTTCCACATTGTTGACAGCATCAGCCAGCCAAGGTTTGTGTATCACTAGATTCCACACCTCCCTCAGAAACCCTTTCCAGTATGCAACAATCCTTGTGGTAACTCTTTTTGTCCTCCATCAAGTGAGACTATTTTGTGCTGTAACTATTTGCTTCTTACCCTGCAATTGCACAACTCTAAGAAAATTCTGGGTACACCTCTCTAAACTCTGCCATTGGATATTAGCATTAATATCTTTCCTTTCCCTTTCCCTTTCTCTTTTCTTCCAAAACCCAGTCTACTTAGGCTTTTCTTGTACTTTATGTTATTCAGTCCCATGAACATTTGGTGGCTCCTTGCTGGGTGCACTCCAGTATGTCAATGTCTTTTTTTCTTATGCAGGGAAGTTCAAAATTAGATGCGACACTCCAGATGTAGCCTCACAAGTAGTAAATAGAGGGAAAAAAATCATTTCCGTCAACTCACAAGCTGCCATCACACTAATGCAGCTCAAGATGTTGTTAAGTATCTTTGCTAAAAGGATGTATTGCTAGCTTATGTTTCAGGTCATCTACCTGGGACCAAACGTCCAGTTCTGTAAAGCTGCTTTACAGGCAGGCAGTCTCTATTGGTGCATGGGATTATTCCGACCCAAATTTGGGACCTTTCATTTGCATTTGCTGAACTTCATGAGATTTCTGTCAATCCCTTTTCCAGCCTGTTGTAGTCCATCTGAATAGCAGCTCTACCCTCTGTCATACTGACTGCTCCCCTGCATTTGTCTGCAGAGTTGCTCGAAGTCCACTCCATTCCATCATTCGAGGTTTTAGTAGATGGGCAGTGGTGGCTGACCATCAGATGGCAGTCAGTGGTGGCTCAAGTATAGATCCTTGAGGGGAAGCACTAATGATGAGCTAGACTTCTGTAGTTACACGTTGTAGGAACAATCGCCACACTTTGAGCATTGATGGTCTAGTTAGTTTTCTGCTCATCTTACTTTCCAGTTATTCAGTCTATGCTTCATCATCTTTGCTATGAGGATAATAGAGGATATTGTGTAAATTCCTTGCTGAAGTCATTATGTGACATCATATAAATGTCATTTCTCTTCCACATTATATTTTGCATCATCCTGTTATATAGTATTTTTCCTATTTCTTCTTGTCTTTGAAGCATTTTTTTCCCCTGAATAACCTTTATTAGATCTGTTTCTCTGTTTCTCTTAGTTTTCAGTCCTCTTTTGTAATGTTCTTCTCCTCCTGGTTTCTTCTGCAAATTCAGTGCTCAGCAAGTCCATGTTTTCAGTAATTTGTTCTGACTTTTGAGTAATAAAAGGGCCAGAGCAGGTTCAAACTCACAGCTAAATCATAATAATATTACTTTTACTTACAGAAAATGCAGGAATATGTGTTCATATTTCTCAAGGGACAGTGCACCTTTGAACCCAATAGTATAGGTAGAAGACTGCCATTTCTGATGTAAACTCATAATCACTTCTAAAGATCAAACAGGCTTCCCAATCATTCTATCGAGTGCAACCTGCCATTTCAAGTCTGTTGATAATAGTGGAACGCTACATTTTTAAGCCAAGGCTACCTGTTGCAAATTCGAATTGTAAAAAACATTGCAAAGATTGAGATGCACAATCAAAGGGCAAGAACTGCAACAAGTGAATTCATTGATCTCAAAGCCTTCAGGAGGTTTGAAATGTTTTTGTTGATCTATTTCTAGCCATGATAAATGAAAATGAGAATTGGTTTCTGACATTTGTGTGGTTTATTGACTGGCTGCTTTTTGACATTAGTGTGGTTACGTGGTGAAGGAACAATAAAGTTGCAAACATCTGAAAGAGACCTCTTTATAAAAAAATTACTTGCAATGTGTTTGCCAACAGGCCCTAAAAAAATGGTTACGTGAGATATATGAAATTCCAGGATGGGCAAGCTGTGCCTCGGGGTTTTGGGGTGAGCTTCAAATTGATTTTGCTTAGAGATTTGTTGAACAGTAAACACAGAGTATGGTTTCAGAATTTCCTTGCATTTTTAGCTTGCATTTGTTTGATTTCTCAGCTATACTTCGCATAATTTGCTCTGCTTAGCTGAAAACAATATACTCATCTAGTTTGCAAGTAGAAAAGATTTATTTTTGCATGTATATTTAATTCCTTACAGCCAATTCATTAGCTATGGCTGAGAGGATAATTCTGTGTGTAAGAAGATTTTGAACTGCACTAAACTGTAATGACATCACTTAAAGGAATGAGTAAATATCTATTATCAGAAAAAAAAAGAAAGTATAATTCTCTGAATTTTAAAGTTCAATGCCATAGGATCAAGCTTACTGTAACTTTACTCCAATTTTCAGGTGAAATAGGCTGTCATAATTCAAAGTCTCTTCAGTAGGAGCAGTTCACTATGGAAATATGTTAGAGGCAGAAGAGAAAAATATTGATGAACAAGATAATTGTCACTGAGATTAAGGATTTCTCTGATTTTGTTTGTTGTCAATATTACTACAGTTACAGACAGACATTGATAACAAGTTATACATTTATATTGGATTTTCCAAACAGAGAAAAAATGGAATTATATTACTTTTACTTTCTTTTTGTTGTATTTATGGAAACACCAAATCAAACCAAAGAAACAAAAAACATGCAGTTTCTTATCTTTGCAGGATGTAGTGATTTGTCAAGCAAAAGTAATGAATTAATTTTAAGGAAATAAATATCAACACAGATATGTCTGAATTTGTATTCCTGCTAAAATAAAAAATATTTTTCTCGAGAAAAAAAAATGTTAATATATATAATATAGTATATTTAATATAAATATCTATACTAATATATAGTATCGATATATGTATGTATATATATGCAAATAGGGCTTTTTTTAATCTAACAATTTAAATATAAAATAAAAAATTAAATATATTTAAATAGAAAATAAAAAATCAGTTTCTAGTTCATTGAGAAACCTGGATATCTGGAAAAGTGTAGACTTCCACAAATCAAAGACCCATTTTCCAATGTAATGCATAGGTGCAAATCTAACTAGCAAATTTTCTGTGATTTCATCACAGAAACTTGAAACACAGATTCAATCACAGAAATATTTAAAGTGACATATTTTCATCAAAATATCTACAATTTAAAATGTACCTCAAATCTCATATTAGACATCTCTCATAAACATCATCAGCCATGATAATGTTATGAAAATTTTCAAGGCCTACAACTATACTCATAAAACCTATCTGGAATTTAAGTATTAATTGATTCATTTGGAGCAATTAGAAAAAAAAATAAAATATCTTCTGCAATACTTCATTCTCTTTTCTGTAACGGAAAGGAAAACCGGTTGACTAGTATAGGGGCTAGTTCTCCAGGAAACTTGAGACTACGTATTAGCCATGGGTTATATCCACAAAAAATTTCTGTAAAGGACCTAAGATTCTAAATACTTACATATGCCTTGCCTTACCTTACCTTAATATTACTTTCCCTTCCCTTCCCTTCCCTCACCTCACCTTACCTTATGTATATAAATATGAAATTCATGATCAAAAATGTCTCTTCATCGCATATGTTCCAAACTAAACAAGTTTAATAGACTTAGGTTCCCTAGATATGTATGGCAGATGCAGTAGCACTTAGTCCTTGATCATCTTAGAAAACTCAGCACATATCTGATGCTTAATCTGATGCTTACACTTTTCTGGTTTCAGAGATTGAAATTTCCTCTTTCTGTCTGCTTAGCGCATTAAAGCAGACTGTCACCTGTGCAGGTGTGAGATTGTGGTTCAAATTTCTGTACTGCCTGACACTGTTTGGATCCAGGTATGGGTGAGGAAGACACATTCCTTGAAGCTGTCCTTTAAAGAGAATTATTAAATAATCTCTTGGTCAGGATAAAGAAATAAGAGTAAGAAATCCCCTGAAACATTTGAGACTTTGGCTCAACTCTGCAACATTTACTGTCTTATGAAGGAAGGAGCTTTTAACCTAAGAGTGTGGTGTGTGAATTAACCTAAGAGTGTGGCGTGTGAATCCTGAATCAACATAAGAAAAATACTGAGGCTCAGTTAGGCACCTAGCCCCTGGAAGGAAAGGCTTAATGACACAAATTTTCTTCAGTGTTTCTTACTGATTTATTACTTTGTACAGAGATTATTGTGAATTCCTTCCTGAAGTGCCCAGTTCTCCTGCAAAGCACAGGTATATTTACTTACAAATATACCAAGATTCAGACATTTACAAATCTACCAAGAAAAGATGAAAATGGGGAAAAAAATTAAAAATCCTTAGCCAAAAATCCTTAAATTCTTAAGATGTCTCTTCTTCTTTGTATACAGTGTATAAGACATTAGGTTCATGGTCAGTGTCAGTTCTTTTGTGCCACATAAAAGCTCATGAGGCTTAGGTTTGGGTGAGCTATTGGGTTTTTTATGACTCAGCTCCACCTTGAGAGTTCTTTGGGGCTTAGAAAGCTGTCAACAAGATGCTAACTGACTGTATATTAAAACATTCCTTTCTGCCTCAGTGAGCATTATTCACATTTCATTTTCATCTTTTCAAATGCTGAACTGTGCATTCAATTCAAAACATAAAACTTGACATTAATATACATTTATATTAATGAGATTAACACAAGATGTTTGTTACTAGCTTTAATTTCAGCGATCACATCTGAGCCAGCAGACATAATGCTAACCAACTATTTTGTGATGAACTGAAATCCATCCCTGTCAATGAAAAAACCATGCGAAGACTTTCAGAAAAAAAAGATCCCTCATCCAGGAAAGTAAGTACTTCTGTTTCTTAGCAAGTTTATCCTAAATTTTAAATACCACACTTCTTAAAAAAAACCTACCTGAAAAAATAGGTAAAGTGTTTAGATGTCTTCAAGCTAAACAGGATTCCCTGAACATTCTCACTTATACATGGTTTATTTTATAGATTAACTATGATTTACATTGGATAAATTAGAATATTCTAAAAATGTCTTCTTGGCAGTTATTTCTACAGAAGTAATTCTCTACGGATTAAGACATATTTTTATCCTTAAATAAATCTCATGCACCCAATGAATGCTAAAAATGGTTTTATTTGCATAATTCTAGAGTTGGGAATACAATTTCTTTAATCACTCTCCAACAGCCTATTCAGCTTTTCCTTTGAACTGATATGACTCTACACCCTGTTATAACAGCTTTTGTTGAAAAAGTTTAGTGTAAATACTACTGCTGAACTGAAGTACCAAAACTTTGTAAGACGTGGGCCTGATATTCTGTACTCACTGCCAAGTTATGAGATTTTAGAGCAACACTCCAGTAGTGTTCAGTAGCATCACGCTGCAAAGTAGCCAGATGATCTGTTATTTTTCCTGCCTTCTGTTGGTTGTATTCAACTACAGTAAGAGACCTGCTTATCTAAAAGAGCCTATGAGATATTAATAACTGCTTGGAATGCCTGCTATTATCTGTCTGACTGCCACGGCAAACTGAAAGCCATGGTCTTGAAAAATGTACTAGAAGTGGTACAAACTAACCTTTGCCATAGCTAGCATTTGGATTTTATCATCAGTGTATTTATGGTTTCTTTTAGTTTTTAATTCATATATAATTGAGAGGTTTCTGATTTGTGTCTCAGCCACTGCTTGCAGAAAAGGTGACATTGCAAGTATCCTAATGTATTTTGAAAGCCTTTTTGTGTTGATTCTCTAACTGTGGTTATGATAACATTTAGAACAATGTTTGGGTTTTTTTAGAGAAGAGCTACACTACAACTTCACATTTTCTTTCAAAACTGGGTATGTGGTATCAATTGCTAACAAGCCAAAGATCTTTCTGAATAAAAGATCTACAGCTGCAGTGAAGAATAAATGACAACAGTTTACATTTCTAATCACAGAATCACCTAGGTTGGAAGGGACCTTTTAAGATCCATCTAGTCCAACCAAAGAAAAAAAAAAAATCCACAAAAAAAGCACCCACAAACAAAAAACCCCACACAAACCACACCCCACACCCAAACCAACACCAGCCCAACACTAATCTATATCCCCGAGCACCATGTCAACTTGTCTCTTGAATACCTCCAGGGATGGTGCCTCAACCACCTCCCTGGGCAGCCCATTCCAATGCCTGACAACCCTTTCAGTAAAGAAATATTTCCTAATACCTAACCTAAACCTCCCCTGGCGCAACTCGAAGCCATTTCCCCTTGTCCTATCATCTGTGATTTGGGAGAAGAGGCTGACCCCCGCCTCCCTACACCCTTCTTTCAGGTAGTTGTAGAGATTGATAAAGTCTCCCCTCAGTCTCTCCTTCCCCAAAGTATTGTTCTGCTGAAGGTTCCGCAGCTTCTATATATGTGAAGAGCTGGACTGAAAGCAGCGGGACTAAATTGTAAGTGGGCTGTGGATTTCAACAAGAAGTTAGGTTCAAAAGAGGAGTTGAATCTGAACCTAAATGGCTAAAAGTGAACTACCCAGTTCTGGAAACGAAACTTTGCCAGTGCTGACTTAGATTTCTACAAGGTTATTGATATGTCTACAGTAGCCAAAATGCAGAGATTAATAAGACTTACATGTTTAAAAATCCAAGATCCAGAAAATAATCTGTTCATTTCACCTGCTTTCTAAACCTGCCTACAACTGTTGATGCTAATCTGTTTATTTTGAGAACTATGGGAATCCTACAGTTCTTAGAAATGGCTTTTAGTTAAGGTAGGTGTTAGACTTCCATGTAAAACCAGGGTGCTACCTGGTAAGGGTGACATCCATCTTTTTAATGATGGCTTAGAAGTAAGAGTGGCCATGACAAAGTGAGTGTAGTTTTCCTGTATATTCAGAAAACTACTAAAGAAAAACCCGCAACATCTCAAATAAAAGAAATGCTCTTTTGCCTATTCCCAGCCCTTATTTGCCATCCTAGCTGAGTAAGCACTCCGAACTGGATTGAAGTTAGTTTAAAACTTACATATTCTGCTCTATCTATTTCTGACAGTCCGGTGCTTTAGCTTCCAAAAGACTTGTGAGGAAAGCAGAGCAGTCTAAAGACATTTTGCAAAATCAAAATCATCCTAGAGAGAGAAAGACCTAAACCTCTCATTTTGTGAACAAGTGCTTTAATTACTATCTTGTTACAGTCCTACTGTCTGGGTGAGTAACCTGAGTGAGTGAGGCATACCCTAAGTTTGCTGAGATACTCGGACATTTCCAGCAAGCTATGTGAAGGGAAGACTATTTTATGCCTTTTCACAGGAGGCAGCTGCTGATCTAATCTGCCCTATACAGAGATAGGTGCAGTGCAGATTTACTACAGTAAAATTTATATGCCAGAAAAATTCTAATTGGAAATGTGATGCATGATGGGCACCAGAATCACCTTAGTAAACTAGGGAGTAGACTCCTGCCTAGTGTTCTTGAACTTCCACATTCACAGACTACTTTAAAACCCTAAGTGCTTTTCTGGATTACACTCTTGTTTTTTACATGCCTACCAGTTTAGCTACACATTCTTCATTGTTTTGCACAGTGTGGTAGTTGTAATTCTGCTAAAACTTCATTTATCTCAGCATTATATAAAACAAGCATGAACTAAAAATATAACTTGCAGTTTTAAGCCTGTTCTCCATTTAAGACTGATCTGAAGAACTTCCCCAGAGTGGATTAGATAACCTAGTTCAGCACTGACACCTTTAACTTCCCTTTGAGTAGCTACAATCTGGTCCCTGCTCTCAGCTTAGTTAAAAAGAATGAAAAAGAGTGAAATCTGCAGTTTCACTGCACTTTTCTCTTCCCCCTCTATGTACTTAGCACCATCATAGAACCTGCTTATATCACACAATGTAGTCACAGTGGGAATAAATCCTTTTCCCCCATGTTTATTGTATAGAGCTAAACATTAATCAGTTTATGTTCCCAGATTGCCTAGAATTCTCAACTTGGTGAAGACACTTGAGGCTTAGAATTTATCCCCTAGTTAGAATTCTCACAGCTATCATCTTGGAGGAGTTTTTCAACTCAGTGACATGCATTTTTAAAAAGTTCTAAATAAGTAATGCACATTTAAAAAAGACAGTGTAGGGGAGCCAAAGTGAAAAAGAAAACTCACAAAAGCTGACAACCTCAAGAAATGCAAAGCAAATGACGCAGTCCCACATCTGTTTCACACTGCACTGCAGAGCTATTTCAGGGACAGTTCACCAGTCTTCCAGTAAGTTGTATTTGTAAACAAAGGTCAGAAAAAGTATAGAAAACCCCCAAACTTCTGTTTATTTCTTCAGGTGATTTTAATAATATTTGCATTATTTTGAATCTTTGAATATATAATGACTATGTATGATTTTTAGCTATTATGTGTTGTTCATGTATGGTTTTACGAGGTTTTTTACTTCTTTACCTGACTTTAGTCTACAATATATTTTAGGGCAATAACCTGGTTTTAAACTCTTGTTGTCCTGAATATCTAATTTCAAAGTGGAGAAATATCAGCAGGGAAAGAATTTGAGCTCTACTGCCTCTAGGATATTTTAAATTTTTGTGCAAAATATAGTAACTTGATAAGCAGGATGCTCTTTACAGAAGAATTGTGCCCTGGTTGTGGACTGTACTGAGTGAAAATTGTAATTCTGTATCCTGGGTGAATAGGCTAGCCACAACATGTCAGTTAAATAAGCTGGGTTGTTCCTTGTTTTTTTCCATGTGCTTTTGTATAGGGTCTGCCTTTCAAGATGTGGTCTAACTAATGATGACGGGATCGAGCTTCAGGGCCACAGAGGTGAAGAAATACTTTGTTGATCTCATTGTAGTTGTAGATATGAGCAGAAACTGCACTGCTTTCTGTACGTATGAATAAAATACATTTGAACATGCCTATTAATAAATATTTTGATCCCTAAAGAACTCCAGTGATGAAAACATAAGAGTTAATAGATTTTAGCTTCCTTCAAAACTAAACTGAAATTTAAAGAATAACAATTCTGACTGTAAACACTAAAAGTCAAAGCTGGTCATTTCTTGTATGCTGTAATACTTTTGTTGAACTAAGTTGTAGGGACTGATAGTTTTTAACAGCTCAGGACAGCTTTTTTTTTCTCTTATCCTATTATAATTCAAGCATAACTGTAACGGTATTTCCACTACTCTAAGCATGACAAAACTTTATCCCCAGATATGCAATTGCTTATCTAATTTACATAGGAGTTTAATAGATAAATATTCCTAAATCAGATAGGTGTCCATTTTCACAAGCTAAAAATCCTTGGGGCTCATAACTGTGCTAATTCATTCATTCTCACAAATGTTTCCATGATTTAGAAAATCAAGTTCTTCTTAGTTTTGTTTTTCTTAATTCAGGAACTGGTTGTTAACTACAAGAGACATCTTAAGGAAAGACTGCTAACATTCTACACATTGTTTTTCCTGTATCTATCTGTATTTACTAAGGCAGGTAGCTCTGATGTGTTCAGGCAGGTCAGATACTGTAAGTTCAAAAAAAAAAAAAAAGAAAAAAAAAGAAAACTTTTTTTTCGGGGGAGAGGGAGAATGTAGCTATTTCAATAAGGGGTTTAAGTCTTGACTTCCTTTTAGATTCTATGAGCTCTACGAGAATGTCTGCATACTCTATTGATTACTCTGTGGTTGGATTGTGAATAATTTGCCCTATCATGTTGTCCTTGGTACAGAGATGCAGAAATCCATTTGCCCTACGCTTAACCTTTCACACAGCTGCTGATTTTAGTTATTGCATGTACGGAGCTTGGGAAGCAAGTATATCCCTATGGGAAAAAATGGAAACTGAAGAAAAACAGGTACTGCAACAAGTTTACAAGTGCAATGTCACCTGGCACATATTGTAAAAAGTTCAAAGTTACATCTCTGTTAAAACTACTAACTTTTCTAATACAATTTAGCTCTCACCAGTATTTTCAAATGATATCATCTATTTGGTTTTTCAAAATAACAACTGCATTGAAAAGGCTCCTGTGATACCATGAGTTATGCTTACCTATAGTTCAGAAGACTGCTAGACAAAACCCCTTGGGAGGCTGCCCTTAAGGATACAGGAGTCCAGGAAGGATGGACATACTTCAAGAAAGAAGTCTTAAAGGCACAGGAGCAGGCTGTCCCCGTGTGCCGAAAAACAAGTAGGCGGGGAAAGAGGCCAGCCTGACTAAATAGGGACCTTTTGCTGGATCTCAAAAAGAAAAAGAGAGTCTATGACCTTTGGAAGAGGGGGCAGGTCTCTCATGAAGACTTTAAAGATGTAGAGAAGCTATGAAGGGAGAAAATTAGGAGAGCCAAAGCATAGCTAGAGCTCAACCTAGCTGCAGCCACTAAGGATAATAAAAAATGTTTCTATAAATTCATTAACAACAAAAGGAGGATTAGGGAAAATCTCCCTCCTTTATTGGATGCAGAGGGAAACATAGTCATGAAGGATGAGGAAAAGGCTGAGGTGCTCAACGCTTACTTTGTGTCAGCCTTTAGCAGTGGAAGGAGTTGGGGCTGTTTAGTTTGAGGAAGAGGAGGCTAAGGGGAGACATCATCACTCTCTACAACTACTTGAAAGGACACTGCAGAGAAGCTGGTGCTGGTCTCTTCTCACAGGTAATTAGTAACCAAATGAGAAGGAATGCCTCCAAGCTCCAACAGGGTAGGTTGAGACTGGACATTAGGAAAGAATTTTTCACAGAAAGAGTGGTTGGGCATTGGAATAGGCTGCCGAGGGAGGTGGTTGAGTCACCATCCCTGGACGTGTTTAAGAGTCGTTTAGATGTGGCGTTGGGGGATATGGTGTAGGGGAGAACTTTGTAGAGTAGGGTAAATAGTTTGACTCGATGATCCCACGAGTCTTTTCCAACCTAATGATTCTATCGTTCTATGCCCCAGTGTGGTGGTCCTGTAACAGCTTGCTATCTTTGGTTTAATTCTTGGATTTAGAGCTAGGCAAGGCTTCCAACCGACTCAGAGGTGCACCAGTCAGAGTGACCTTGACAACTCACAAAACGAAACCTAAAAAATACTATCTGGATGGAAAAAAAGGGGAGTAAAACCACATTTCAGGCTATCATCTTTTGACCTTCCAGTAGCAACCTAACTTGAGTCTACAAAACACTTCCTGTGTGTTTCATTTTCAGCTTTAATCATTTGCTGGCAGTTCTTCTACATGCTACTATTCCTATCACTAGTCAATGTCATTGTGAGAAACAGATGTCAACTTTTTCCCTGCCATTGTAAGATTTGCATCATCGTCATGCATCCCAGAGCAGCTGTGACTTTCTCTTATCTGTGCAAAGGCCTTTTGAGTATATATCCTTTGTCCAGTTTATGGCAGTGAAATACCTTCAGATCTGTTTCTGTGTGAGAATAACATGTAGCCATATAACAGACTTTAATGCATTTCTGTCGGTTCATAATCAGAGAGAAATTTTATTAGTGGTAAAGAGGCTTGATCCCCAAAAGTGAATTTTATGAATTATGAGACTTCCCAATGTTCTCACAGACACAGAAAAATAACATAATTTTCATGAAGAGGAGATGGAAAAGGAATCTGTTGATGTATGTTTCTTCAGTGGCTGAACAATTTTTCAAACACAACAGATGGTGGTTGCAGCAAAAAATCTGGAGTCAGAGGAGGGGATTAATTTCACCTAGCTGCATGCTGTACTATATTATTATCTATATCTGAGCTGAATACTATAAACTCCTTTTAAGTTAAGTGTGGAAAAATTACACTTTTGAAGTAACATTTATCTGACCTGTTTAAATTTCAAATTTTTACTCTATTGATTGTAAAGGTGACCAGTCCTGATATGTACCTTACACATGCATTACAAATGTTTATTTAATCTAATTGAGCCCTACTCTGAGTAACTAGGAATCATGTTTTATTTAGAAGAGCATACATCGGGCTCTGGATAGTTTTCCAGTTGTGAAGTATCTTGTCCACCTAGTGACAGAACATGAAAGAGAATTTTATCCCATTTCAGCTCCTAAAAAAATCAAAAAACATATGGCTCTCAGTCTTTATAAAGTGTAAAGAATTTTTGCCACCATGGAAGTGGACAAGCAAATGCTTAAGCTATAATCCTGGCAAAAGTCCTATTAACAATGCTAGAAGGCTTTCTTTACCTCCCATCTTCTACATTGAACAATGTGAATGCAAAAAGAGCCAATATATTAGTAATTTGTCTACTAAAAATCCCACCATTTTAAGCTTTGAAACTGTGAGAATATACCTATGGGCTTTTCCTGTTAATAAATATTGCAACTCTATAGGGAACTTCCTACTAGGTTCCTAAATCGTTTTAATTAATACTTGATTTAAACTTTTTCATTTCTCTATCCCTGATTATGTTACACGAAGCTTTCACAGGTGAAACAACAAATGTAGTGGAGCATCCTAGGGAATAATTTTACAATACTTGTTTTGGGTATCTTGTTAGCAATTTCAAATACAAGAAGCAAGCAGTTCTGAATGTATTCAGTATCTACAGATTTTAGACTTTTATATAAATCAGTGCTCTGTAGTTCTTTGGACTGGTGAAGAACGAGCATTAAATTCTATCAATCTTACTGGGTCCAATTTAAATCCTTTTTAAATTATATAGATGACTAGATAAAAGGCATCATTCTCTTAAATGTTCAGCGCTGATCTAATTTTTGCTCCCATCAAAGTCAGCTGAGAAACATTTCATGACATTGATTGGAGCAAAACCAGGCAAGTGCAGCGTTACTGTTGCATATAGTTTTCTTTGAAGCGAAGCAGAAACCACAGCTGGTTGCAAGGAACAAAGGTTAGGTGTTCTTTTGACAGTGACTAGCAGGCACAGTGAATATTTTTGCCTTGCCATTAGAAGTCACCATCTTTAAAATTAATCCAGGAAGATGATCAGAAGACTTTATTCTGTTAGCATTAATTATAATTAATTCAAGGGGAGTTAAACTGCTGGGGACATAGTTAATCACTTCTGAATCATAAATTATTAAAAATAATCTCAGTTTCAGGTAGGGGTTGTATACTTAAAAGGTAATTTAAGCCATGCGTTTTTATGCGTTGCTGAATGCCTGGTGAGATGGACTGCTTAGAGTCCTCTGATTTCCTTTACATAATATGTTGAAAGAGAACTTGTCTCCTTTAAGTCCTTAAACAAACATCTAAGCTGAAAGTAGTGAGATGTTTATTTTGCTACAAGAGTTCACAGGGGAAACTTTCATCTGTATGGTTTCAGAAAGACTGAATTTGTCAATTAAACACTAACACATAGTAGAATATGACACAAAAATAAAAAGTTAATTAAATAGAAAACTGAAATCAGTTCCCCCAATATAACACCTCCCTGAGCTTAATTATGAATAAATAATTATAAACCACTATTATATTATTATAAACATTTTGTATCATTAACTCTGCCTTTGAGAACATCTACATTTATCTATGGTGTGTAAAATTCCCTTTAAAATGCATAACTAAGTGTATCCAAATGTAAAATATTGACCCATTTTCAACTGGAAAACAATAGTGATTTTCAGTTTAGCATAGGAGCAGATAAAGCTCACTTTCAAATTTAAAAAATAACAAACAAACATTGTGGTTACAGCATTATTATTTTCTTTTTCAGTTGAGTTTTAGGGAGAAGCAAGAAAAGAAGTGCTGTCGTTGTTATGCCACGGTTAGGATGATCACATCACAGTAGCAGTAGATAAGTGAAAAAAGAGAAAGAAGCAGTAGGGTTCATGAAATGAAATTCAAAACAGGAAATATTTATTCTTTTCTAAGTCTATGAAGACAAAATCATCACGCTAAGCATCTTTCCTTATAAATTAATTAGTTATTAGATCATTTTAGTAAGTGAAAAAATGTATTTCTACCCATAGTTTGTTTTTTTTTTTAAATCTTTTTTTCTTTCTAACTTTAAGATAGATATTGAAACCAACGCATTTTATAAGCAAGATTTCTTTCCTAGGTATTTCTTTCCAATGTGAATGTTAGCAACTAATAAAAAAAGAGAGGAAAGTATCTGTAAGAGATCTGGTATATCTTGAAAAATGCTATTTACTAATCATCATGTTCTTTCATGTTCTTGAAAGCAGAACTCTTCTCAGAATCCATATTCCTGTGTGTATATCTCTATATGCAAATTTGGTCAAGATTTCTGACTGATTTATTATTTCTTTACTTTTAAAGGATATTTGTCAAGATCAATTCTGTTTCCATAAAAAATGTCTGCCTGAAAAAGCCCAGAAAAATAAAACGCCCTGGAAACCTTTATACTTCCCTTAACTTGTTTGCTGGGTAAATATTATACACGCATTTAACTGTAGACAAATAAATCTTAAAGTATATACATCAGAAACACACCACAGTCTTAGGGAGGAAGTTCACACATATGCACACACACTTCTATATCTACATATTTATTACACATGAAATGAAGAAAAAAAGTACCAAAATAAATTTTCAGAGTACCTGAAAGAAAAGGCTATGCATATCCTAGTTTGGGATGGAGCAGAGCCAACCTCCCATTCACTGAGAGACAATCTTCCTTATATTTGTTGTAAGTGCAACCAGGGGCAGCTGACGTGGTTGTTTACCCCCTGGAGGGGTTGCACCTGTGGGGAGGCATGGACAAGTCAGGTGACCCAAACTGACCAATAGTTTATTCCATTCCATCTGCCATGCTCAGTATAAAAGCCAAGGGATTTACAAGTCAACTTTTCTTTGGTAGCTTGCTTCTTTGGTGGTGATTTTTCTTCTATGACTAATAACTGGGGGCTATCCTGTCAGATTGCCTGTGTTTGATGCTGATCTGTGCATTCCTGAAGCCAGATCTTGAATCCTGTTCCTATCTGTTGCTGACTGCAGCCTGGGACTTCCCCAGTGCCTGCTGGTGACTTCTTCCTAGGAGCTTGATACAGGTGTTTATATATATATACATATAATCTATTTCTGGATTTCCCTTTTATTTTATTATTAATATTTTATTGAAGTAGTTCAGGTTTTCCCCTAAACTGATTTAATCTTTGTATGTCTCTCCTTCCTCTCCTTGGAACAAGAGGTGAAGGAGAGCATCTGCCATCTTATCATTGGCCAATATGGCCCAAACTGCAACAGTGTGACTGACGGAACAGATACGTATTCTGCTGTTCAGTTTAATTTGATAAAAACCTGAATTTGTACGATAAAGTTTTTCAGCCCTTAAATAATATATAGTCAATTTCCTTGCAGTTAGTCTCTCTGCTCTTTTCTAGCTCTCTTGAGCTCTGTTCCTGTTGTCTTTACTATTTTTTATACTTTTTATTGTTTTTCATCATTGATTCTTTTTCTTCACTATTTGCAAATTCTTCCTCATTTCTAAAATCCTCACTGTTTTCAGCTTACCTTCTCAAGCCTACCAACTTGAGTTCTATCAACAGGACAAGATTTCTTATGCCTTCTAGCTGCACTTTCTGTATTTATCCAGTTCCACAAGGTTTGTTTGTTTTCCTTGTGTGGGTTAGAGTCATGGTGTTCTACCAAAAGCCATTCTAAGGTTTTCATTAGTATTGGAACAGCGCTTGTTTGCTGTTATTTCAAATGCCTGCAGTCATGGCAATTTTTCCCCGGGTAAGAACTTAAGATCAGTGTTCGTTTTATTTAATGTTTTCTTTGCCCATGTTAAAGGTCCTTTGGCTGCATCTTGAGGAAAGCATTTATCTTTTTTCTTAACAAAACAACTCATCTCCTATCCAAAGCAAAGTTCGTCCATTTCTTTGTTAAGCAGCTAGATAGTCATTCCTGGTTTTGATATCTAGCAGCTATCACAGTAAACAGCTTTCCCTTTAGCTTTCTTTTACTCTACAGTATGTCATATGGCTGCAGTTTTAAAACAAGTGTAATCACTGCCAACATTGCTGTAGTATGCATTTTTTCATTCCCTGAAGTTTTTAGAGTGATGAATTTGCAGCTACTTCTTCAGAAATGTAACTGGATGGCACATCAACCTAAACTGGTATCTTGTTTGCATCACCTGGTTAGCTTAGCAGATAATTATTTTTATGTAATCCAATCACATACTGCCAAGAGTATGCAAATGAAATCAGAGGGTAGATGCCAGAAAAACAAGTTCTTCACTGGGGACAGAAAACATTATGATGCATGATACGTTTGAGTTAACCAATACTGACTTTGAATTCTTGCTGGAGAATGTTTTGCACTCGTACTGTTTCTGGGACTTTCAGTTCAGAAATTTCCCTTAGTAACTGTTTTTCCAACTGTTTTTTCAGCACATATAGAATCTATAACTTGCTCTAACTCTTGAATATGTGCCCTTTTGGGTGCACTGAATTGTTTGTGTTGAATTAATATGTAAATCCTTCCATTCTGATGGATTTTTTCATGACACATTTGCCCCCATCATGATTTGATCCCTTCCAGGAGGTCACAAGTGTCTGCTTTTTTTTTTTTTTCTTCCAATCCTCCCCAGGTCCTTTCATACAGCACAAATATATGTCTAAAATCTGCAATGTGAATTTTCCTTATATTTGCTGATAATTCCTAATTTACTTTGCATTCTTATCTCTTATTTCCAAATTATTTGCCATTTCACAATTCTTTTACAATATTCAGGGAACTCATATGACTGCCAAAAGTAACAACAGTTTTATCTGAAATTCAGACCATGCCAGAACTTTGCAAGAGAATAGGAAAGGCAGATGTAATCAACTTCTGGCATATTTTCCTCCATCTTTCCTAGAGAACCTCCCACACCACATGAAATAAGTAAATCCTGAATTTAAGATGACCCCCAATTATCCAGTTCAACTGCCTTGAGAAAAAAAATAAAAATCTTCCTTTCAAATAAAGTAAATAAATTCTTAGGGAAAAATCCATCTTTACTCCATTTGGTTTTGTGTTCATGTATCAATATGCAAATGAAATGCAAAAAAAATGTAGAAAAAGAAATTATTTTAATAGACAAAAAGAACAGTATTTTTAATCCAACTCTGCCAAGCATATTTATTTTACATTATTATTTTGTTAAATGTTGGGAAGCGCAAAACCATGAACAGACGTGAAACCAAAATTACTAATTGCATATGTTTCAGAAGCAGCTTTTCATTAGCTGCCACAATTATATAGCATATTAAAGATTTTTTTTCTGGATACTGTAGTCACTTTCATCATTAGAGAGTATAAGAAACTCATTAATTACCTTGAACTGCCAAGTTACTTTCTTCCTAAATCACATGCCTGTTTCCTATTTTATGTGGAAGATTTTTGTTTTCAAGATAAAATTTAACTCTTTTTTTTTTTTTTTTACTTTAAAAAAGATTTACTTAAGCAACACGATTAACTTTATAATTAAATGTTTTGACGTGACAAAGCTTATCTGCTTTCCTGAAGAGAGTGGGTGTAGATCATCCGGTTATACAAGTCTTTATCATCAAGTACAGGAATATGAATGCAGGATTGGTTATAAATACTGAAATAGTCTTTTAGCCAATTAACAATTTAAATGCTTTTATAGAGATTTGAAATAGTGGCAGACAAGAGAATTTAATATTCTATTTTCACTTAGTCACAAGGCTGAGCACCAGATAACAATGAGCACTACTACCATTATGAGTAGTTGATTTCTTTGAGCAGGCAAATAAAAAATAACAGCAGGGTAAGCAAAGGTCCATCAACAAAAATATTTTCAGTTTTGAATTAACACTTTTACCTGTTCTAAATGTATATATATTGTCTGCCATTTGACTGAATGATAGTAATCCTGTAATCCTGAATAAAATTAACAGTATTCTCACAGCTGGGTTTAGTAGACATTTAACTCTAGACATACTTCTACTCTTGCTAGTGAATTATGAGTTGTCATATTTCAGAGATGAGTGGTTTTCAGCATCATATCATTGGGTCTTTCTGGCCCAAAATTCAGCATTTCCCAATCAAGTCACTATACAAGATAGCACTGTCTTTGGGTTGCTTTTATTTCTGCTTCTGGAAATGTATTCTTCTGCTGCAGTTTTTGTACCAGTGATTTTCAGACCATAAAATGTTACTGAAATGCCTTCTAGCATTACTTCTGTAGGAAAGATCTGGAATGAAGTGACTGTTTATGCCAAAGAAGCTTTCAGCTGTCAGACTTGGGAACAGTTCTGTTCTCTGTTATTCTGTCTAAAGTGTAGATGTGGGAGAACATAAATTTAACTTTCTTGTTTCCTTCAGAAAGATCTTTTGCTTTTATAAAACTTGTATGCAGCTGTGCATGATACAGACATTCAGAAATTTTAAAGCATTTTTTGTATATTTCATTTTTTCAAGTGTTATTTTGTGTATCCATAACATACTCAGTATTTCTTAATGAGTGTTCAGATGCCATTCTGAAATAACTCAGTGTGCCATAGCTTGCGTTTTTCAGCAAGGAAGAAGCAGTCTGGAAAGCAGGCAGGTAGACAGTTAAAGTATAGTTTCCCAGAATCATAAAAATAGTCTTTTGTCTCTGAGTATGTTTAAACATTATAAGACAGTCTCGATTACAAGCTTGAAGCTCTGCAGTGGTCATATATACTTAGGAGGGTCAGCCGTATTTTGAAGAAAAAGGAAAGTGTACTTAGCATTTTCTACACAGGAGTTAAAACAGGAAAAAAAAAAAAGAAACATATCTTTCTGGATCATACATGAAGTCACATCCTGGGATATTCAGCCATGGAATCTATAGATTGACAGACTTGAACTACTCATAAAAAAAGACCTTGATTACTGTATATACAGAAATTTACAGGCAGTGAGATCTAAAATGCTTTTTACTTTATCATTGAAAGTAATATTAAGAACAAGCTGACTCCTTAAAACCAAAATTCAAAATTACAGTTTTTATTTGAGTGTCAAGATAGAAAAGGGGCATAAAGTGCCTGAGGGATTCTTATTTCTGACTGTTTAAAGAGATTAGTTTGGACATATTTCTGGAAAAATATGCCTTAAGCAAATATTAAAAGTTAACCCAATATTGTTGTAGGGTTGAGATACTCAGGAGAACAGATGAGATGACCTAATCTCTTCTGGTCTTCTGTGAAAATCTGTGAAAAATGTAACTATCTTTTGAACTCAAATTATAACTTGTGAGATAGCTATTTAATGAAATGCATTATCAGTTAAAGGAAATCCAGCATGTTTTGTGACATTAACATATCAAAATTAACTGAACAGGCATTGTGCTTACTATCATTAGATGTTCCAAATTAGTCTCAAATACAGTTCATTGTAAATAAATTTCAACAATTCAGTCTGAGAACTTAAGGATATTGATGTCTAGATAGAAGTTCTATAAAGCATGCAGCATATGAGCTATGAGGGACAGGTATCCCTTTTGGACTGTGAACTCAAGGCCAGGAATGGTATCGAAAGGCATCTAAAATGTCTGCAGGAGTCCAAATTGAACTTGAATTCAGCCTTAATGTCCCAAACCAGCAAAATGTGTAGATAGATCTATTTCCTGTAGATACAACTAATAAACATTTGAAATTCCTGTATTATTCACAATGGCTAAATTTAAACCCAATTAAATCACATTTCCCGAGTTTAAACTTACCTTATTTTAACCATCTAAAATTTGGTTTAAAAACAGTGCACAATTCGGTTACCTACAGATGGACAACTATTATCACTGTAGATTCACTAGGGTATCGTAGGCAACTAAGTGCAAGGGACTGGTAGATGTGTTTTAGGACTAACAGGAAACTTGTGCCCTTCTGGAGCAGGCACTGGAGACGATATCTCAGGTCATGTATTATAGCTATGAATTTCTGCTGTTAGGGAATTGAATTGCACTTCTACATTTGGATTTATCTAGAGATTGTAGACATGTAGATGTAGGGATCTGCATTGCTAGTGTTTGCACATGTATTAAGTGTGAAATCAGTTTCCATGCCAGTCAATGGAGATGTAATAAATCCAATCACAGAGTCTATACAGCTAATATGCTCACAAAATATTCATGTCTACACTAGAATAAACTGTTTAGTTGTGCAGATTGTATATGAGGCATCCACAGTAGAGATGGCAGATACAACAAAAGACCAATGTAGAAAACACAAGACCTCCAGACCAAAAGATGGTATACAGGCAGGATATCTAAGACATCTCCAATGCCATCAGCTGCTTAGGTATGAAAAGTTCCAGAGAAGGCTAAATTTCCTTTGACTGTAATAGGCACTTAGATACTAGCTTTCAATAACAGTTCCTAAGCATAGGCAACTGACTGTATTAATTTACATTTACCATATGGCTCTAAATACTTCATGTACCTTAAGTTCATATATACATACACACATAGTCACTGGAGAGACAGATTCATTTAAATAGAACCATTCATGTTGGGTGGGATGCGTCGTCTCCTAGGGGTACCACGAGATGCCCACCCCTCTCAATTGATTAAAAGCAAGTAGAAATAACAAGACAAATCAGACTAACAGCTGTTTTGTTAGAAGGAGTCCTAGCAAAGCCTACCATACGAAGGCAGCAATTAACTGAATTTTAAGAATAACCTGAAAATTGTCAGGAAACACTTGAAATAATTTTCTATGGTTATAGCAGGACTTGCCATTGTTTTATGTCATCATTAGTACTATAGGACCATGCAGAAGCATTAAAAGTAGCAAGTATTCTGTAAACATGAATATAAACCCCGATCTGCTTATGGAGCCTAAAATCTGATCTACAGCAAAATATCTTCCTTAAGCAACTGCTGTCCTGAAACAAGAGCTGCAGCCCACTGGGAAACTGAATACCTGAACTGGATTTTTCCTGAGGTTTTTTTTTTTAATTTGGTATCTTTTCCACTACTCAAAACACCAGTTACAAATTTCAGCAGTAAAAGAGAAAGGAATGATATTAACAGATTTTTACTATTCATATCTCTTTAGTAAAAGTTCTGGATATGGATTCTATTTCAGTATGAATAGGACCTTATTATTCTCTAGTTTTAATGAACCAGCCTAGTTTTAAAGATTCAGCACAAGAAAGCACTTAGACATCTAAGATTTAAAAAAAAATAAAACCCAAAAGAACACCCCCCCCAAAAAATATCCCAAACACAAAACAAAACCCAAGTTTGTTAAAGATTTTGATCTTTTAAAGGAAGTTCAACTGAAATACTCTTGCTGTTAATTTTAAGCACTGAAGCAGATTTGGCATATAATGATTTAATAAGTTTTCAGTGATGGGATGGTAAAAGCTCTTTTGGCATAGCATAGTCATTTGGACTTAAAGTGCTATGGACTTGAAAGTGGATTAAAAACTGAATTGCTGGACTCAGAGGTTTGTGAACAGCATCCATCTGAAAATCCATCTGAATCCCAGGTACTGACAATGTATTCGAGAGGCTGATGCTGGGCCCAGTACTTTTTAACATTTTTCTTAATGACCCAGATGATGGGACAGAGTGTACTCTCAGGAAATTTGCAGATGGTGCAAAACTGGGAGGAGTGGCACCACCAGGTGGGTGTGCTGCCAGTCAGAATGACCTTGACAAACTGGAAAAAAGGCCTCACAGGAGTCTCATGAAGTTCAACAAAGGGAACAGCCAAGTCTCATACTTACACAAGAATAGTTCAAGGCACCAGAACAGGCTGTGAGAAGTACTGGAGAGTAGCTTGACTGGGAGTGGCCTTGGAGTCTTGCTGGACAAAATGTTTTCTGTGATGCACAAGGGAATATGAATAAAATTGGTTAAGATCAAGATGACAACTTGACACCTAGTTAGCTAGATTATGCA
The DNA here is from genome assembly GCA_025769975.1 of Gallinago jamesoni. Lineage (NCBI taxonomy): Eukaryota > Metazoa > Chordata > Aves > Charadriiformes > Scolopacidae > Gallinago > Gallinago jamesoni. Next base: position 166,055,881 of record JAOQGH010000001.1, read on the forward strand.
TTTTGACTCCTCATGTGCTGTGCTAACAGTTCTCTCATCCAGTTGTAAAAAACAATAATGATATTAACATTTATTATGGAAAAAGCCATTTGTTTAAAAGCTTAAAGAAAAACATTCAAAGTTTCCCTTTTTTAATAGATAGATTCTAAAACACATATGAAGAAATAATTCTAAATACAAGAAGCTTGTGGAATCCCAAGGTTAAAATTTAAAATGTATTGAGTTAAGTCAGATAGAGACTAGCACAGTCTAGTTAAAAAAAAATAAAATAAAATAAAGATTTTAGATCTCTTCTGTGTGAAGGGGAAAATTCTTTGCAGGAATTTTCTTTTATACTAGTAAATAGTAAAGTCTTTAAGTAAGCTATGAACAACTTTAGTCACTGCAGTACATAGTTTATCAGCTACATTACAAACACATGAATTCTGGTAATGCTGATTAGCACAGCATGATAGTATCTTATGCTTGATGCTAAACCAATTTTAACATACTGCTCCTCAGAAATTTGACCTTGTAAAAGAAAATGTAACTTTATCTTTGTAATAGAAATAAGATGTCATATGGCTGAGCAAATGCAGTGTGTTCTGTGAGTAACCACTGAAATTAAAAGTCAAGCTATCAAGTGCAAACCATCACACAGCTTAATGTTAATTAAAATTCTCTTTTCCCATACCTCCAAAAGGGTTGGTGGTTGGTTTTTTTTTTTGACAAGAAATGCGTCTCAAGAGATATTTCCTGTTTTATAAGGAAATGCATCTCCTATGCCACATTGTGTTAAAAATTACATGTAAAGGTTTTTTTCAGATTTTTAAGAAGACAAACACATTACTTCTGAATGCTCCTCAAAAAAAAAAAATTCCTTTTATTTCCAAATTAGTGCTAATGAATCTTTCTTTTGAGTTAGACAAGAATTTGATTAACTTATGACATTTTTTTGTTGTTTTTTGTTTGTTTGGTTGGTTAGTTTTTTCTGCTTAAAGTGGGGTCAGCTAGAGCAGGTTGGCCAGGGCTGTGTACAGTCAGGTTTTGAGTATCCTTAAGGAAGGGGATTCCACAACCTCTCTGGGCAGCTTGCTCCAGTGCTTGACAACCCTCACAGTAAAAAAAGCTTTTTCCTTATGTTTAAGTGGAGTTTCTTGTATTTCAATCTGTATTTGATTGGGAACCACGGAGAGGAGTTTGGCTCTGTCTTCCTGAATCCCACTCCCATAACGTATTTATACAGATTGATAAAATGCACCTGAGCTTTCTCTTTTTGAGGTTAAAATATCCCAGCTGTCTCAACATCTCCTCACATGTTAGGTACTCAAATCCCCTCAAATCACTTTACTGGCTCTAACTCTAGTACAAAATAGAGATACAGTAAAAAGGCAGTTACTGCTCAAAGCTCCCAGGAGGAATATCTACCATAGAGATATATTAAACAAAAAGCTGAACAAATAACTGGGTTTGATAAATAGAAAGTCACAAGACACAAAGGAGAGCAGAGATGATGTCAGTGAAGCCAGCTGAACCAAGGTACCATCTTATTCAATTCTTAGCCACTGTTTTTAGACATCTAATAAAATTTCACTGAATTTCACTGAATTATTTTTAGAGTTGGAAGGGACCACAGAGATCATCTAGTCCAACTCCCCTGCTGAAGCAGGATTGCCTAGAGCATGTTAGAGCATGTTACTTAGGACTGCATCCAGGCGGGTCTTGAAAATCTCCAAAGAAGAGGACTCCACGACCTCCCTGGGCAGCCTGTTCCAGGGCTCTGTCACCCTCACTGTAAAGAAGTTTTTTCTGATGTTTAAGTGGAACCTCTTATGTTCCAACTTGTGCCCGTTGCCCCTCGTCCTCTCACTGGCGACCGCTAAAAAGAGTCTGGCTCCATCATCCTTCAAACCACCTTTTAGATACTTATAGGCATACAGTATACACCTTTTAGATACTTATAGGCATACAGTATAAGAACACTGAAGAAAGTTTTTCTCACTCATAAGAATCTGAATAGTAAGTAACTTTGTAAGCATTTGAACTGTGAAGACAGAAAATTGGAAAGAATTTGGAAGCCAGAATATATTTTGTTAGAGTTAGCTGAAAACTGCCAAACTTTTCCCACATCTAGCTGCTGGGCTGTAGACAGAAAAAGTTTGAGTATTAGGAAGTCTTCCTGAAGATCATAGTAATACATGTTCAGCTGGGGTGAGGTCAATTGGCAGAGGTAGGTGTCATAGCTCTTGCCTTTTCAGTAATGTATCAACCTACATTGTCACAGTTCAGCACACAGTCTCTGGAAAACAGAGACAAAGGGAAAATGTATTTAAACATAATTCAGTGTAGAGATCTAACAGTAAGCTATTTCTTGCTTTGAATTAATGCCAGACATCGTATGAGGAGATTTAAGATTTTTCATTTTGGTTTTCATCTTATTACAGAATCACAGAATCTTAGTGGTTGGAAGGGACCTTTGAGATCGAGTCCAACCACATTAAAAAAAAAAAAA
>JAOQGH010000001.1:166072004-166088207 GCA_025769975.1 Gallinago jamesoni
TTTTTTGTGGTTGGACTCGATGATCTCTGAGGTCCCTTCCAACCACCACAATTCTGTGATTTCTGTGATTTCTGTATCAGTTGCAATTAACTCACTAAATGCCAAGCAGCTGGACATACAGGCTCTGTCTTTACTTTCTTCCTGCCTTCCAAGTAAATACTTCCATTATTTTTTCTGCCCAGTCAGGGTGTTAAAATTTAAGATACAGCCTCATGTCATTCTTCAGTTTAAACCCAAACTGCATGGTTTGACACATCATGTTTTAACGATCTGTTTTACTCTCCTTTTGTTCTACGTGTTTCATCAATATTACGTTACTTTAACACCAGACTACCAGTACTTCTTAGTACACTTTTTCCATTGGCAAATGTCACAAAGTTGGATGGGATTTGTATGCAGCCTGTGATTAAGATGCTTGTGGAATGGTGAGGACAACTGCCATCAAACTATCAGTCTTCTCCATAGGCCAAGATGGATTTTTTCAGCCAGTGAAAGGCAGCTGGCTGGAGACAGAGACTTCTCTAGATTTCTGAGTTATTTTGTTGTTTTCATACACAGATGCAGAGAACTTTGCCATATAAAAATATAACAAAACAAATAATCATGGAATGCTATGAGAATTTTTTTCCTCCAAAATTCTAAGTGCAAAAGTCTCATTAAGTAGTAGGTGCAGTGCAGTTGTAAGCAGTACATATAGGAAATACTTATCTTTGTAAGACTAACAAATGAAAGAATATCCCACAAAGAGATTTATCCTGCAGGGATAAAGGTTTGTAAGTAGCATGGGTACAACTAAAGTAGAAAATGTCAAGTTAAAACTTTCTCTCTCTCTTTTCTGCTTTTTCATTCAGGAAGAACTTTGAGTTACAGATTTTACTTACAATATATAACTTAAAGAAGGCTTTTGCTTGCACACAGCAGAAAAGAACAGACTGTCCTGATTGATACTACCTTGAGTCTTGCTTTTCTCCTGGCAGCTCCTTCTACAAGTACTGCTTCCCTGCTGAGTCCATCCTCTCCTAGTGAGAATCAAAGCCCCATCAAGCAGAGTTGTGGGATGCCTCCTGTTTTGAAAAGACAGGTCAGGCAAATAGACTCTGAAAGGTACCATATGATTCATATGACTACTTTGGGGCCTGAACGATACTTTGAGGTACTTCATATACTATGGAGCAATAGTAGTTCGTTTGTCTATCAAAATGAACTAATAAAATTAATTTATGTAAAACTAACTTACTATATTAGAGTCTGTTAAGATTAAAATAAGAAGGGTGGTTTTGAATTCTGTGTATTTTCCAAACATCTCTCTTAAAGAATTCATTTAACATTGTTACTTGATACCCGGTAAATTTAACTGTGAAGATATTGAAGAATCTTCATTTAATGAGAGAAAGTTTGGGATTTTTTCTCCAGAAACCAAGATATCTTTTTAAAAAATGCTGAATTGGAATGATCATGTTCTTTCACAGTATTACCGTTATATGAAAATACAGAATGATGGCTTTCACTTATCCCATTGAAACATTGGAAAGTGTAATTCTCTACTAAATTCTGAATTGTTCTGAACAATAGGTAAATACAGCCTTAAATTGATTTAAAATGGGTGTACCATAAATTTTCTACCAAACCCAGAATTTGAGAAAAGTCCTAATACCCAGTGACTGTCCACATGGAGAATAAATGCAAGATGTACCATGGGTCCGTAACTCTTTAAGCAACCTTGGAATGAAAATATGTGAAAATCTCTTAGTCATGCAACAGATCACCAGTAAATTGATCACCAAGTGTTATGGCTATTTAAGCTTATATTTTAGTGTGCCTCACTATCCATTGTTGCATTCAAATAGACCTGAACTGCTAAAGAGTTTTGCAGAAAATGTAAGACTCTCAGTGGTGGTAAAATTCACATATATAAACAGGCTGGCATTAAAGTTTGTATGTAGAATTGGGAATTTCTTCTAAAATTGGAAGCCAGTATTGCTGAAGGTCTGATTATGTAGCTGCAGACGTGTTCACAGAATTAGACCTCCCAGCAGTATCACAATAATTAAACCTGTCCAGATTGAAATAATGAGGGGACCCCTGCTGTTTGGGATCATAATTGGGCCACAAAAGTCTGCTTTATCTATTGAGGGTTTATGTCTTGGAAAATACCATTGTAGGTCTAGTATTCCAGGTATAGACTCTATAATGACAGAAAAATACACTTTCCAAAAAGAACTATCTACATGACTACAGCAGGTGGACCAACAAAGTACAAATTGTTGTGTCAGTCTTTACTGATTTGGGATCACAGATCTTCATGTGCAATAATAGTACCTTTAGATTGTCAATATAATATTAGTAACCACACTCTCAAACAAAGACAGCCCAGTGGCTAGTGACAACCTAAAGCAGAATATTCACAGGGACATTTAGCACCTCAGCTTTACTGAAGCACCTATTTTGTATGCACGTGTGAACAAGATGTACTACAAATTTTTTTTAATTTGTCTAGGAGAACAACATTTGGTGTGAATACTTGTGGCCATACAGAACCATAGAATGGACAGAATCATAAGGGACATTAAAGGTCACCGAGTTCCAACCCCCCTGCCGTGGGCTGGAACACTTCCCACTAGACCAGGTTGCTCAAAGCCCCGTCCAGCCTGGCCTTGAACACTTCCAGAGATGGGGCAGCCACAGCTTCTCTGGGCAACCTGTTCTAGTGCCTCATCACCCTCATAGTAAAGAATTTCTTACTAATATTTATTTTAAATCTCCCTTCTTTCAGTTCAAAACCATTACCCCTCACCCTACCAATCTACTCCCTGATAAAGAGTTCCTCCCCATTTCTCCTGTAGGCCCCCTTCAGGTACTGGAAGGCTGCTATAAGGTCTCCTCAGAGCCTTCTCTTCTCCAGGCTGAATAATCCCAACTCTCTCAGCCTGTCCTCATAGGAGAGGTGCTCCATCCCTCTGATAATTTTTGATGGCCTTCTGCTGGACCCATTCCAACAAGGTCCACGTCCTTCCTTTCCTGAGGACTCCAGAGCTGGATGCAATACTCCAGGTGGGGTCTCACGAGAGCAGAGTAGAGGGGCAGAATCATCTCCCTTGACCTGCTGTCCATGCTTCTTTTGATGCAGCTCAGGATACATTTGGCTTCCTGGACTGCAAGCGCACATTGTCAGCTCATGTCCAGCTTTTCATCCACCAACACCCCCAAGTCCTTCTCTTCAGGGCTGTTCTCAATCCATTCTCCACCCAAGCTGTATTTGTGCCTGGGATTAGTCTGTGAGTTTGAAAATTTCATTTAAAAAATCCTGTAGATCAAGGCATATATTAAAACTCTTGGAAGCACCATTAATTCCTCTTAAAAAAAATTTCTTCCTACAGTGACTGATACAACTGAGAAACCTCTAGATCGGGTAAATATTAAGGGAAGCTAGAGTGAGAGAATGTTGCAAAACTGAGATTATTCTTAAACACATTGCACATTGTGTACTTTCTATCTAAGAGACATTAAAAAATACATATTAATGTATAAGTACAGATATCAGCTAAATGTTTTCTTGGATACTTTGGGTCTAGAAGACATGACTTTCAGGTTTCTCTGATATACAGAAAACACAGCAAATGCAGTCCAGCCACAAGTGCAGGGATTGTTTATAATTATATCAACATAAAGCAATGTCTTCATATCCACTTGGAAAAATGTCAGTCGTGCTTGTACCAGGCCCAGCTATGGTATGAGGACAAAGTCTATTTTGTTCTACGTAAGGCACCACAGTTAGAATCCACAGTAACTGGATTCATGACATTCTTTCTGTGTGGATGATCTACAGATATCATCCTTCTGCTGTGCAAGATGTCTCTGCTGACATCTGATCAGAGTGCCAGATATCTTCCTGAGCAGATTTAGTAGTCTGATGCTACTTTTTCTGACTCTTGGTCACAGCCATCTGAACCCCAGAACTGCAGGTAGGACAGGAGTTAAAAATAAAAATAAATCTACAATCCCATAAAAAGTAAAAATAACTGCAGATAGTGTTGATAGCTGTTGAAATATGATGCTTGCTGTGTGTGACAAGAAGTAAGAGGACTAAGTGTCATTTCACCAGGTGTTTTTGATGAGATGATGTGGACTTGGTAAAAGGTGGTGCCACATTCTACTTCTTCATGTCAGTCATCCTGTCTATCATAGATTTTTCTTCTCTAGTTCAATGGATATTTAAATGTTATCTTTCTGCCTTACTCTAACAGTACCTGTCACTGAAGGAGACTAGCCACTCTTGAAAATCTTGGCTGAAATCAACTTCTGCAGCTTCATTGTTATAGTTCATAGGATTAGATGTTTCACTCAATTTATAGCAGCACACCAACAATAATAGCAGTTATCAATTTGAATTATGAAATTAATATGCCTTTCCACATTAAATTTTGTTTTCAGCCTTTCTTATAATTTTTAAGAATGTCATTTTACTTTCTACAATGAGCAAAACTTCAGTACATCTAGGCACATTAATATAACATATTTACTATGATTTTCACACCATTTAACCTTATTTTTTCCATGTGATTTTTTGTTGTGGAGAATGCCTAAAAACTCTGCAATTGTTATGTAAATTGTGCATTATATTATAGGGTCCTAGCTACCGCATGTATACTTTACAAAAAATTAACTCAAAGGATTAATTCATACTGATGTGTTTTTAAGTTACAGGAGCAGTATGTCACCTATGTACAGATAATGGCGCACAATTTTCTTCTTCTTTGCTTGAAAATATATGCATTCCTATTTAAAAAATCCAAGCTATGCTGTCTGAGTTCTTGAAGGATGTCAGCCCACTGTTTGTGGTTTTAGACACAGTATCGAATGGGCAGTTATCTGACTTCCTAGGACCAATGAAGTCTGAGTTTATTCATAGTTTCTATTGTATTTCTAATTTAAAGAGTGCAAGTTTTAATCCAGTTTTGATGATGATCAGCATCCACAGCCCTCCCTCACCAACCTTTTTCCCTTCCTCCAGCTAATAGATTACCTCCATCACTTCCTTCAGCAGCTGCTGTAATCCATTGCCCTAGTTGATGCATCAGCAAATATAGCACTGAGCAACACTCCAGAATTGTTGAATTGTTTTTCCACCTTTAGTGTAGTCTGAATATTTCTGTTCTTTAGGTGATTACTGCAGCAATCAGCCAGATCATCATTGAGACCTTTACCTCCCTCCTTTAAAAGACCTTTTTATTAATACTGAATGTGTCGGCATGCCTCAGCAGAAGATGGTCCCAGGATTGTGGCATATCCTACACGTTATTCCTTTTCCATTAGGTCACCTGGAAAATAGATTGTAGACATATATTCAAAAAAGGAAAGCAGACAATGGGTGTTAAGATTGGGCCTAAGATTTGTGGATGAAACAGCAAGATTCTGATGCAAAGGACCACCACCTGATGCAAAGGATCTAAAAGATTTGTTCAAAAACTCAGTTGCTAACACCAAGAAGAATCCCAGAAAGGCAGTGAAGACTCAGTAGCTGGTGTGCCTTGTCTTCTGTGGCACTAAGAGGTGCTGGCCAGATCATTAGACACATATGTCTTTATATGTGGAAGTATGTGGTTACAAGGGACTGAATGCATATTTATGATGATAAACACCAGTAGAAAAAAATTACTTACTCATAGTTTTAGTAAATAAGTATCACCTGCCTCTTTTATAAGTTCTCATATTAGATTTTGTTATATTAATTTCCCAAATTAGTACATTTAGGGATCTATAAGGAAACTGTTCATATGAACTAGGTCTCTGAGCACTTATAACAGTAAGTTCGGGTCTGTTCATTCTAAACTGAGAAAGGTATTTAGCTCATTCTAAATTAGGAACTTATTATCTGAATAATTCTCTAGAGGCAATTAATTATATTGACTAATATGCATTGGCTTAATTCAGGTTCCCAAAAGTAAAAGTTTAACATGATCTGAGATATCTTAAATTGTCAGAGAAATATGGCAGTTATGACACCAGAAGATCTACACTGCTGTGGACTGACATCTGGAAACCTAAGGAATACCTAGACCATACCAAATGGTATGACATATATATTTTTATCAAAGCAAGTCAAGTTGATCTCTTAACCACAAGGGTAACTTACAGCCCTTCTAGATACCTACCTATATCCACATGCTTTATTTTCTACAGAGATTAATATGATCTTAGAGCATTAGAATGCTGGTCTCTTCTGCTCTGATTAAGACCCTAATGACCACAAGCATGAATATGGGACACTGTCTGATAGTTTGCTACCACAGGTGGAAGTAGTTATAATTTTAGAAACTGCACCTCCTTTTGAACACTTTAACCAACATGCAAAAAAGCTGGAAAGTTGAAATTCTGAATGTAATTAAATTGCAGTAAAATGGTTGTTTTTCAGATCAGATGCTACCTTGAATCTTCCAAGATGCTACCTTGTTACTTCCAGATCTGACTGAAGTAGAAAAAGCCAGTCAAGTAATATATTTATGGTCGATGTAACTCTGAGAGAAGGTGCAGCAGAGCTGCGAGCAGGTATGTAACAAGCATTTCAAGAATCAGTTGTGATTTTGACTGAATGAAATTGAGAACAACTTCAATGCAAAAATCTGTATTATTATACAAATCTTTTTGTCTTTGGTAAAGATCAATCAGTCTTAGAGAGACAAGGGTTAACTCTGAGAAGGAACAGCAGTGCTATAGTGCCTTAGTACTAGAGCTGATTCCGGGAGGAGAACACTTAACGGGAATTAAATACAGACCTCCTCAGTAATGTAAGTACAATATACATAAATAGATAAAGCAGACCTTTGTGGCCCAATTATGATCCCAAACAGCAGGGGTCCCCTCATTATTTCAATCTGGACAGGTTCCATTATTGTGATACTGCTCTCATCTGTGTTATTCTCCGCCCTTCCTGTTCTTTCTCTTCCAGTACAAAGCGATACAGCATTCAGCTGTAGTAAAGGTTCCATTAGTTTATAGGGCAAGAAGAGCCTACTGTGACTGTCTGCTTTGACACCCTGAGTTACTTCCTCCTTAAATGGGAGAATTTTTTTTTACTTTTTTTTTGGTTTTTTTTTAACAAATATATTGCATAGACACCAAACATTACATTGGTTCCAAGGATTCCCACAGTGATGTCTCCGTGAAAATTTCCAAGTGAATACAAATAGTTACAGTGATTTATCATTCCTGTTGTCTTATTTTCAAACTTGTTCCAGTTGAATTTGTCTTCCTTCAAATTCTGTCTATTAGATCCTGTTACTTTTTGACCTTCTCTACAGCTTCTATACCAATAAGGTACCTGGCCTACAGATCAGTTATTTTGGCACAGTTCTCTGTTGTGGACTGACACTCCTTGCTTCTATGAAAGACCTAGCTTGTTCATTCCCACTCTGTAGTCCAAACAGTAATGGAGTCTGACAACATATCATAATACAAAGCTTTATTGACACAGTAGGATGATGAGCAGTCTTCCAATACCCAAAGGGGGTCTACAGGAAACATGGGGAGAGACTATCAGAGAGTGGAGTGATTAAGATAAGGAGTAGTGGTTTTAAAATGAAAGAGGGGAGATTTAGATCAGGTATTAGGAAGAAATTCTCTACTGTGAGGGTGGTAAGACACTGGAACAGGTTACCCAGAGGAGATGTAGATGCTCAGTCCCTGGAAGTGTTCAAGGCCAGGCTGGATGGGGCTTTGAGCAGCCTGGTCTAGTAGGAGGTGTCCCTGCCCATGGCAGGGGTGTTGGAACTTGATGATCTTTAAGGTCCTTTCCAACCGGAACCATTCTATGTTTCTATGAGCAACAACACACCCATAAGGTGACTCACCCAATCACTGATATCAAACACAGGATCATAAGTGATGCCATGGTTCCAGTGGACTATCACTGATACTTAGTGTGCTGGTCATCTGGCAGCAGCAGCCAGTCATACCAAAGCCTTCCAAATGTGGGTAAGAGTCGTGACACCCCTTGTCTCCACAATGGTAATATGATCTTATAGAAACATGCTTTACATTAATAATGTGGGTGGCATCCTGCCTACACTACTGATCTCCATCAAGGATCAGGGTGTCAGGAAGCAGGGTGATCGGCTACCAGTCTGAACTTAAAAGGATAATTATCATTTTCCCCAGACAATCCACATTTTCAGTATTAATTTTTCATCTTCAAGAGATATTTTCAACTTTCTTTTCGAAATGGTAATCTAGTTGATTATCTTTTGGAGTCTTATGTAGCTTGTTGCTTTTTTTAATGCAAACTGAAATTATTTACACGTCAGTTCCATTTGGAATCATCATGAGTGCAATTACTGAAGTTCAAAGAATATTCAAAGACCAACCAGATGCAAAACACTCCAAATATCATAGCCATCAAGACATGAAGAAATTTTTTATGTGTAGGACTCTAAATCTAAAATGCAATTCAGGAAAAAAAATAACAACTAGGCAAAAATAAACACATTTTTCTTTTTTCATACCCCAAGACCTCCTGTCTCATTTGAATTAAATTAAAATTCAACTTTCTTTTAGGTTCTGTTGTCTCCATCCTAGAAGTAGTTGCTTTTGCTTATGCCATACCAAGTCTCAGGTGTGAATCTGAACTTCTATATCTACCAAGGAAAGAGAAGTGACCATTATCCAAGGCTTGTTTTTCATCAGAGATAGTAAAATGCAGAAACATCTATACAAAATTGTTATAGATATTTGATTGTATGCAAGTAAAGAATGATTCCAGTGGCAAAATTGTTCACAAGCTTTCCACACAAAATGGACAACCTTTGCACATTAAAGTAGTAAAATTAAAGTCACAGGCATGTTTCTTCAATTTGCAATGCACAGGCAGCATAAAAGAAAAGGTTTGAAAGTATAGTGCAAGTTGTGTGAACCTTAGTCAGTAAGGTCTAAACGGTATTTTACAGGTGCAAAGTTTTAAATGTGATCTCCTATGTCTTTTTGCACCCTGTGATGTCAACTATCATGCTTTCAGTAACAGGATCTACCTCAAAGCCTTTTTAGCACCATAGGATTTCTTTCCACCCTACTGGGACTTCTCTCTGATCTTGGATAGCCTTTGGATCACAGTAGGGATGAAAGATCTTGAAACGGAATGAATTAATGAACAAGCAAACTTTAAAGAATTCAGGTCTTTGTGTCTTAATATGACACAAACTACTTGTTCTAAAATTCCCCCCTGACATGAATAACTTTTCTGTCATTTCCCTGTGTTACAACGCAAGGATATGTGCAAACGCAAAGCTTTATGCTGATAAATTACTGCATTCAGTTCTCGTAAGAAAACATATCTGTCTTCAGAACTTCATAATGCCTCATGAAATCTGCCGAGGCTTAACATTCTATTCTATGAAGCCCGAAAAGAGTTTGCCATTATCAAAAACTATTTTTACCTTTGCTTTTAATATTTCTGACTTAAAAGCACAGACTTGTTTGGCACTTGATTTGTACAGTTTGAAGCTGGCCGGTAAAAACATCATTTGTTATTGTCCAGAAGTCATTGTCAATGAAGTATCCAATGCTTATGAAACCACATCTACTGTAAAATGACTCTGTAATAGATGGCTTGAGGATTTGTAGCTCTCTTGTGACTCTTGTTTGAGATCCTTTCCTAATAACCACTTATACATAATCAGATGGACTTTATGCAACCTCATCCAGTAAATGGGCCGTGTGAATGTTTCTCTATTATTGCTTCATAGCTCGCAAACTACACAACAGTTGATAGTAATTCCATGCAAAAACAAATTACTGTTCTAACAATAGAAGTCTCAATGGCCTTGACACAAGTCATTTCAAAATACAGTGGAGCCTAGATCTAAAGGAGTGCTTTTAGGGACAGAAAATTTGTTTGTTAGACTGGTTAGACTAAATTGGTCATTGCACTATTCATTCAGGGAAGAAAAAAAAAAGGAAATTAGTTTGATAAAATGGTTAGGCTCTTAAATTTATGCTTCTCAAATAAATCCTTTACTATGTTGTTTTCACAGCTGCCCAGAAAAAACATATTTTTACTTTGCATCTCAATATCAAGTGAAAAATGTTTTGTCACACTGTTTATAGAGGGCAGCCAAATATATCCCACTGCTTTGAATTACTTTAGATTATTAAAAGCTATGTCTTGTACTTATGAGAATAATATGGATATGGCCTACTGTTAAGTTGTTTTGTTTGATTTTGCATAGTGCAGGGTATTTAGTAATGATTAAGTAGAGTATTTTTCTGCAAATCTTCTGTCCATCCTACTTAACAGCTGAGAAATCAAACAGCAACAAACCAAACAATATGCAGGAATCAACATAGGTACTGTGAAAAGACAAAATGAGCTTTCACCCCATCACACAATTTATGATATTCATTGCTGTTAAGCAGACAACAATTGAATACACGCTTTTTGATTCCAAATTGTCTGTAATTTTAGGGTTGCATTTGTTGTTTATGATTCTGTGCTAAAAAGCTATTGGCTAGCTATATTCACTTTTTCTGTCAGACTTGCCTCAGTTTGGCCTGAACTTTAATTTTGGTTGTAATATGATTTTTATCTGTAGAGTTACCCAAGTTTAAAATGTTAATTTGTTTTCATACAGTGACTGAAAAAACATGTATCATACCATGTGTTTTGAATATCATGAGGCAGGCTTTTGACAGGAACTAGTGTTCAATATTAAACTCTATCCAACTTCAGACAGACAAAGGAAGGCTTTTTGTCTGTTCACTCAGCTACCAAATTGTTGCAGTTACAATCCTAAATATTTCCTAAGCTTGTGAAGAACAGCATGGGATCAAAGCCAGCTAGCCAATATTAAATTTGAGAAAGATTAGTCAGTGAGGTTTGTCCTATTATGTGATTGCTATCTGCTATATGTGATTTTAAGTTTTTGTCAGTAACCTGTTTATTAAATTTGTGTGTCCATAATTATTTTTAAGAGATATATATTATTATTGACATACATTTAAATTTGAGAATCATATTACATGAATTTTCCCAGCTTACGCTTTATCACAGAAAAGAAAACTAAAACCCTTAGATGATGTATGATGTTTGGATTTCATAGATTAAATTTCAGCCAGTCTCTTGCCATTTACATTATGTAAAATTATATAAACTCAAGTAAATTTTATCACATAAGTTTTCCAGTTATGTCAAGAAACCATGCCATTTTCATGGAAAGGACCATACTTTGCCTTCTATTAACCTTGAACTTAACAAAAAACTAAAAATAAATAATGGCAAAGGAATTAAACTCAACATGTTACAGTAGTGCAGATAACAGCTACACCAAAATATAGTGCTTTGTCTATACTAAATGGTTGTTTTTCTTTAATATTATTATGTCACTTTGGAGAAGGTAGAAACTGAAGTAAGCTACTTATCAGTGCTAGAGTTGTCACTTGCAGTATTGCCGTACTTACATATTACAAATCAGTAGTACAGCATTATTTATGTACTTAGGTCTTGCTCCGTATTTATGTTATTGTGGGATTATTTTTTTCATTAATAGATTTTAGTTCAGTTTTGAAATACAGGTAGCACTTTGGTTTCAGTTGAATAAAATGGATTTGTTCTGATAACTGTATCTCTAACTTACAATAAGGCATATGGTCAGGTGTTTCATGCAGTCAGGAAGTTCATGTTCCTTTGTCCAAGCAACTGGTAAAACTTCAATCATAGCAAGAGGGAGAGAGAGAAAGAGAGAGAAAAAGGTTTCCTCTGTTCATTTCACTATCCCACCTAACACCATGTTTTGGGAAATTGTGTTTGCAGTCACGCTTTTCAGGATACAAGACAGGTATATACTGACCATACTACTGCTCTGATTTAGCAAATAGAAATATGGGTTGAGCAGCGTGACACCACTATCTTTTGCTGTGAATGATGAAAGAAACAAATGCAACATTTTATATCCTATGGTGTAACATGGTGGAACTAGTATTTGTAAAGTAGATTTTGGTCAGTACATAACAGTTGGCTTCGCCACTTCTTCCTCACACTTTTTCTTTACTCCACCATGCTCTTCACCACAAGCTTCAGGGGAATCTCTGCTTTGGTGCCTGGAGCACCTCCTGCCCCTCCTTCTTCTCTCACCATGGTGTCTTCAGGATTGTTTCTCTTACATTTTTTTACTCACTATCCTCTCTGCTCTGCAGTGTTTTGCCCTTTCTTAAATACTTTTTCCCCAAGGCGCTGCCACCCATTTCTTCAGGGCTCAGCCATGCCCTTCGGTGGGTCAGTTGGAGCCAGCTGTAACCGGCTGTGTCTGGCTTGGGGCATCCCCGGCTTCTCCTGACAGAGGCTGTCCCACATTCCCCCTTGTCAGCACCTGGGCACCTGCACCCAATATAGTATGTTGTATTGCATAAAATATAATTAAAATATGCAAGTTACAATTTTAAAATATATGACTTACAAATTTAAAATTCTAACACAATTTTTTTTATTATGCTGAAGGAAAACTGTTTATTTGAATACTATTATGAACCACAAAAGTGGGTCTTTTTCTTTATTTCTGTTCTTTTTTTTTCTGATTTGGTAGTATCTTCATCAAGTTCCTTTTACTTATCCTATTGTGTTAATTTTAATTAATTAATTCTAGTAATTTTTTTTTAAATATAAAAAAATATTGAAAAATATTTTGAAACTTCAGTTCAGTAAAAAGACGAAATATTGAAACTCTAACATCACCAGTCAAGATATCAGCTGTGTATCTTATTGTTATATTTCTCTGTGTGTGTTTATAATTATTTAAAGTCACCTTCTGAACAAGTAGGTGGGAAATATTATTGATGAAAATAAGTAGAGGACAATGACTCTAAATGGAAACAAAAAGAGTGAAAAGCAAACTCCCAGAGACTGACAACTGAAACTTGCAGAGTTCAGGTAAAATTATGAGATTTTTCAATAGTTAAGTAGCTCACAGGATATTTGATTGCATGTTTTGATCTAGCCCACCTGTGCTAAACACAGAGCTTACCCAACAGAGTCACCCTGCAGTGAACTTACACTTCTTGGGGTTCTTTGGGAAAAACCCCAAACTTTTGGCACTATTGAGGCTGTCATTTCAATTTTTATAGTAAGAATCCATAGCAAACCATTGAAGTTACAGAACACCATATGGTTCCAGCTACATATTCTTTCTCCCAGGAGGATATTAAGTGCCTGAAATAACAAAAGTTGTGATAACGTCCTGTCCTCAAGATTGAGCATTTACTGTAATCTCAACGCTGAGAAGATGCATATTTTAGAATAATTTCATCTGTCATCTTCCTTTCATTTATTGAGTATTCATTATTATATCCAAAAGTTGATGATATCTTTTCTTTTTCTTCAGTTGCTTGGGTTTTTTTTAGCTTTTCAAACATGGAAAACAGAATACAATGATAAAAAATTATTGTGTATTTGAGGATAAATTACATTTTTATGATAAGAAAAATGTATCTCCAGTGTGGAAAAATGCAAAGAAATAAATTATGTAAATGTGAAATAAAAATTGTGTAGTGAAGTGTTTTTGACTCGGAACAAGGGGGAAAATAGACCCGCTGGTCGAAATTTTGTGACCTTTCTCCATTGTGTGACCACTCTCCATTGCCATTACTTAGACAAGTGTTCATACAAGCTATTTAATAAGATCCAACTATGTAATATAAAAAGTTTCTTGCTTTATTTCATCAGATGCTGGTTCACATCCTACACATGAAATAATTTATGACATACTTAGACTATATTATTTATTTTAGTCAGTGCAGCTAATAAGAGATTTGATTGTGTTGATTGTTTTTATTTTTTTTTCATAAACTCATTCAGTATGTATACAGTTGTAACTGGGATTTATACCTCAATTGTAAAAAGCATTCCAGCAGACATGATCCCTAATTACCTTTAAGTTTTACACAGCATTTTGAAAGAAACCCTTATTTACAGTGGAATTATCCACTAACCACATTAAGAATATGCATAGGTTGCTAATATTTTTTAACAGTAACAATTACATATTTCTTCTCCAGATTTTACAAGCCTGCCTATGCCCGACTAATCTGATTTAATACACCATACTGAGGGCCTGCTTTGCATTTGAATTGTCTAGTTTGTTACAAAGGACATACAAAAGCAAAAGTCCTTTTAACAGATTCACCTGCAATTGTACATAATTATAAATAATTAATAACTGGTTTTGTAATGCAAAATTTCCAACTGAATTTAAAGGATATAAAAGAATATTTCCATGGATATTTCAGTGCTAGTCTGTGCATAGACAAAGTCAACAGATTGTCAGGATAAAGGAACCTTATTTCTTGTGCGGTAATAGTAGTTTTGTTGAAGGACTGTTTATGGGATTCTATCCAACACATATGGAACTAACTTGCAAGGAAAAGCCCATGTCAGAAGTTATGTTCTGTATTTTTAATAAAGCAAGCAATTTTTTTGTATTTGCATATACACGTCTATATTTACATATATGTATACATATATGTATATTTATATGCATGTATGAATTTATATATGTATATTTATTTTTTTTTAGAGAATGTCATCTGGCAATATTAAAAGACAATTATCTCAAGGTAAAACCAAACATATTTAGGGTGAATAGTCTTCTCTAACATTATAAATATTACCAATTTACTTCTTCATCTGACTTTCATCTCCAAAATAGGAATGTACTAAACACTTTTAGATGTAAAACAGCTGAAGCAAGCAGTTTATTAAGTTTGATTTATTTATTTCTATTTTAAACAACACCTGTACTGTGCTTGGAGCACATTAAAACTCTGATAAAATTTAAAACAAAGATGATTTATCTTTCTAGATTTTAAAAGCTACAACTCATATGCCATTTGATAAATGCTAGCCAGAAGATGCTCAATATTTTTCTAAACTTAGCAGTCCCAATAGTATTCATTTCTGAAGACTTTTGGTCCAGGATTTGATATCAGTTTATTTTCCTTTCTTCTGTGTGATTTATTATTGATTCCTATATTTTTTTTTCCTTTTGAAAGCATGCACACAGTAATTATTTAATAAATGAAGAAAAAATAAACAGTGAAAAGTAATTAAGAGTTAGCCTGGTCAAAGTTCAAATAAAGTATTTTCTTATAAACACAAATTGTCCATCTTGCTGTCCTTTCTATTAATACACCATACAGATCATGAAAGGTAGTATCTGACTCTTCAGCATACACCCACTAAGATATTCTCTTTTTAAACTTCCGTATATTTACATTCATCTCTCCAAAACTTGATTTTAGTAATGAATTTTTCCTCTGTAATAAGTTCCTGCTCAGCCAGTTATGCAGAATTTGAACTCCTCTGACAAATATGTATTGAACAATAAACAATACTTTCACTGCCATTCATTATCCCTTGATCTGTGAAGAAATATTAGCTGTGACAGAAACTTTCAGTCTGACAATTCAGTAGAAGAGAAGATTTAGGGTGACAACAGAGAAGCGACACATCTGAAATACCACAGAATGTAATAACAACTGCATGTGGGGAGAAAAAAATTGAGATGTTGACACAAAGTAGAGTTGAGAAACAAATTATTGGGAAAGAAAAGATTGACAGTATAGGCACAGCTTGAAAAGAGTGTAAAGACTTTTCTAAACTGGTGTTTTAGAAGAACAGCAACGACAGCATGAAGAATTGAAAGTAAAGAAAAAAAGAATCATTATGCCCTGAACGGGTTATTAGCTGAATAGACAGAATTAGAAAGGAAAGACTGTGTAAAATATTGAAATCACATGACTTTCTAATTTCAAATATAGGAAGACGTGAAGGATGCAGGAAGGTGATGCTTTGTAGGTGGTTCCCAACCAAAGCATTCTCATTATTGATGAAAAAAGAATGGGGGGAGTGGTTACATAATAGTATTATAATTGTGTCAGTTTGTTAGTAAAATAATCTGAATAAAATGACAGCAACACAGACAGCCCGTGATTTATAACAGTATTTTTTCTATCAATTAATGCTACTTTGTTGGTGAAAATATCTACTTGTATATTTCTGCTAAAATATAAAGATCAATCCTATTAATTTACTAATTAACTAAATTAATTAAAGTAATGCCTATGTGTCTGGTATATTAAGGTAGTTTTATCATAGAATCATAGAATCATAGAATCATCTGGGCCAGAAGGGACCTTCAAAGGTCATCTAGTCCAGCCCCCCTGCAG
>JAOQGH010000001.1:166088307-166106234 GCA_025769975.1 Gallinago jamesoni
CACACAGTACTCCAGATGAGGTCTCACCAGAGCAGAGTAAAGTGGGAGAATCACTTCTCTGGACCTGCTGGCAACATTTCTTTTGATACAGCCCAGGATGCGATTGGCCTTCTGGGCTGCAAGTGCCCATTGCCTGCTCATGTCCAGCTTCTTATCTGTCATGTTTCATTTTCCTTCAGTGACTATCGATAGAGAAATGTTTCTGCACAGTATAAAATAAGAGAGATTGTTGGTTTTGTTTCTGAGATGATAATCCTGGTTCTAAACTTGGCTTGGGAAAAACCTAAAGGTGAGAAAAAAATTTTGAAAAGCATGGAGAATGGCAACACTATTATCAAAAAGTTTGCATTTTTTTTCAAAAGAAAAATATACAGATATTATATTTTCATTGTCTGAGATTTTATAATGCTCATGATGCAGTTTTTCTTCAGGACTTCAGTTGTACTTGCTATGATGCTGAATAACCTGCAACTCCTAACTCCTAAATCCTATAAATCTGCTGATAATTCATGTAGCTAATAATGCACCATTTTCTTTAGAAAGGAACAAAGAGTGGCACCAGCTAAGTGATTATTTGTCAGCCTGCCAGAATAACAGTGTGTTATCTCCTTTGGGATTACCAATAATGTGGCATACCAAAAATTTCAAAGAGTTAGATAAATGTATTTTAATTCACAAGGATTTGCCACATGTTTTCAGGTTCATTTCTTATTCAGCTGCTGATTTTTCAGGCATCTAACAGATGCTTTCTGTGTATGATTCCTTTGCAGTTATATTTTCTCATAAATATCTCTTTTTTCCCTCAGCTATTTAATGGAAGTACACATAATAGTGAATATCTTACTTACAGGCTTGTAATTTTCTCTTCAATTTGTTCATTTTTGTGTCTCTGTCAAAGTTTGCTTTTTGCTTTGAGATGAGTACTTTGAAGTACTTCTCACTGACATTCTGCAGATCGTACTTACATTAAACAATACCATATTCCTCGAGCAGTCTCATTATACTTAATAGTTTGGTAGGGTATTATTTTTCTCACCATAAGTAGGAAAAGCAGATTCTCAATTTAAATTGAAAATACTGGACAATGCTGGAAAAGACTGAGTTTTTGCAATACTGCAATTTTCTACTTTCACTTCTTCAACAGTGAAGAACACCAGTTATCAACCTTTCTCATCATCTGTGCATTCTTTAAATATATTAGAATTCTTTTGTGTACTTTCATGTTAGTGAAGAAAATAATCTTAATCTATGTAAAATCTTCTGGAGAATATAGCTGCCCATGGCTTGGATCAGAGTACTCTCCACTGAGTTAAAGACTGGCTGGAGGGCTGGGCCCCACAGGGCTTAGTACTGGGGCCAGTTTTCTTTAACATCTTTATCAATAATCTAGATGAGAGGATCAAGTGATCAAGTGCACCCTCAGTAAGTTTGCAGATGACACCAAGTTGGCTGGGAGTGTCAACCTGATGGAGGGTGGAAAGGCCTTGCAGAGGGATCTAGATTGATGGGCTGAGACTAACAGGATGAGGTTCAATAAGGCCAAGTGCCAGGTCCTGCAACTGGGCCTCAACAACCCCAGGCAGTGCTACAGGCTGGGGGCAGAGTGGCTGGAGAGCTGTCTGGAAGAAAAGGACCTGGGGTGTTGGTCGACTGTCGGCTGAACGCAAGCCAGCAGCGTGCCCAGGTGGCCAAGAAGGTCAACAGCATCCTGGTCTGTATCAGAGACAGTGTGGTGAATAAGACCCAAGAGGTGATCATCCCCCTGTACTCAGCAATAGTGAGGCCCCACCTCGAGTACTGTGTACAGTTTTGGGCCCCTTACCACAAAAAGACATTGAGCAGGTCCAGAAAAGGGCAACAAAGCTGGTGAGAGGTCTGGAGCACAAGTCTTATGAGGAGAAGCTAAGGGAGCTGGGGTTGTTCAGTTTGGAGAAGAGGAGGCTGAGGGGAGACCTGGGAGACCTTATCACTCTCTACAACTACCTGAAAGGAGGGTGTAGAGGGGCCAGGGTAGGTCTCTTCTTCCAAGTCACAGGTGATAGGACCAGAGGAAATGGCCTCAAGTTGCACCAGGGGAGGCTCAGGTTAGATATTAGGAAAAATTTTTGCACTGAAAGTGTTGTCAGGCTTTGGAATGGGTTGCCCAGGGAAGTTGTTGAGGCACCATCCCTGGAGGCGTTCAAAAAGACAGCTTGACATGGTGCTGGGGGACGTAGTTTAGTGATGGTTTGGTTTTTTTGGTTGGAGTTAGGTTGATGGCTGGACTGGTTGATCTTGAAGGTCTCTTCCAGCCTAGATGATTCTATGATTCTATGTATTCTATGAAAATAACTGGCACCTGGAGATGCTAAGGTGGAAATATGTCTATATGCTAATATAGACATACAATATTTATAATATATATAATGTATGAAAATATAAATGTATTATAAGGTATAATATTATATAATATAGTATAATAGTATAATAACATAGTATAAAAACACAGTATAGTATAGTATATATGTGCTGATACAGGCATATGATATAGAAAATATTTAATATATATTAAACATTATAAATATATATTTACATGAAATGTAAATATACTGGCTGGAATGGAATATTAAAGCTTACTTTATCCCTGGAATCCCTTATCCCTGGAAAAAGGGATATATCATGATCATTTTTGAAAGTGTAAATAAGAGTACCCTAGAAGCTACCAACCAGTCAACCTCTATGCTCAGTAAGATCATGGAACAGATTGTCCTGGAACATATGTCAAAATACGTGGAAGACATGACGTGGAAGACGTGATTTGAGACAGCCAACATGTCTTCACCATTTTATGTTGATGTTTAAAAATATATTTAACAAATCGCAGTCACTTATTGACTTGGTTTCTCTGAAGAATTCTCATTCTGGGATTTGTGGGTCATAGTAGGTAAGCCTCTAAAATGCATAAAATGTAATCACTCCCAAATTAAATAACACAATATGAAATGTAATACCTTTGAATACTTATATTATCTAGGAGGAAAAATCTCATTGATTTTCCAATAAACTTCATTGTATCAAAAATATTTACAATACTAAAAATACCAATACAAAAAGGATAATAGAAATTAAAAAAACCCCACTGATTTTATTTTGTATATATAAAATTTTCACTGTGGCTAACATACCTGCTTCCTCTGATTACCTTTTATGTACATTTTTTCCTCACCCAAATTCAAGACCTAGTTGTTTTTTTTTTCTGACTGCTGAAAGAGAAATGAGGGATTGATATGTCTCTTTTTAATTTGGGGTTTTTTTTTTAACGTGAAGTAAAGGGTCATTCAGCTTTAATTATGACATTTTGTGTTTGGTGGTTGGCTTGTTCTGGGCTTTTTTGCTTGTTTGTATTTGAGTTTTTAATTTCGTTGTGGTTTTCTTTTAATAGTTATCTATGTAGTCTTATTCTTCTCAGACGGATGAGAAGCAGTTGTGTGCGACAGACTGTTTTTTTCTTCCAGTTTGACACACAACTGGAAAAACATTCAGTAGACCTGTTTATTAAAGCCCTTAGAATGTTTCCATCTTTTCTGATCAGAAAAAAATGTGTTAAGGGAACCAAGTGAGGAAATCACTTAATTCTTCACTGACATTTTTAAAGTTCACACCACTCAGGAGAGATTCCTAGGTATTGAAAAGCATCAAAGATAACTTCATTATATTCCTTTAAATGGTCATGAGGGAAAACGAGGAAATTTATAATTTGCTGGGAAAAAAAAAAGCAGGAATTCTCATATGAAATGTCCAAAGCAAAATAAACCCACATAGTTTGATTAAGGATAGCCAACATGAATTCAGGCAGGAGAGGTCATGCTTAACTAACCTGCTGGAGTTCTTTGAAGATATTACTGCCACAAAAGATAAGGAAAATTCAGTAGATGGTAGTATATTTAGATTTTCAAAAGCACTTAACAAGGTTCCACATCAGAGATTAATGACTGAGGCAAAAGTGTCATAAAAAGGGAGTTAAAATGGAAGACTAATGTAAATGTTTCCCTTGATACAGAGTGTTTTTCAGCTCGGAAGTGGCTTAGATTGGGGCAGCCTGATAGGTCATTTTGCAGTATTTCTGTCATAGTTTCTGTCTGTGTGTTAGATAGTGCAGTTGGGAGCAAAATCCTAATATGGAAGGGATGCTCTGACTCATGACAGAAGAAATACATAAGGAAAAGTGAGAGACAGTGAAGCCAGATTTGAAAAGGATTTAAATATTTCAAACAATTAAATTTAAGGTTCTTTTCACCAAGCAACTATAATGCATTTAGTTGTGGAAAGGTAGATACTTGTTTATTCAAAATTCTCTTTGCAGGATATAATAATGAAAATAAAATATTTTTTTTCTAGTTGGAATACCTCATGTAAGAATAATTACAGATTCTTCTCAAGTTCTCTGGCTTGAATAGAAAACTGAGGTATATTCTTGATGCAGAAGATTTTGAGGGTCTCAGTGAAACTTATTACTTGATGAGTTAACAAGGTTGAGCTGGATGGGGCTCTGAGCAACCTGATCCAGTTGAAGATGTCCTTGCTCATTGCAGCGGAAGTTGGACTAGATGACCTCTAAAGGTTCCTTCCAAACCAAGTTAATCTATGATTCCATTTTAGAAGTTAAAGACCAACTGTTTTCTATTTTGCATAGCTACTAAATCAGCATAGAGTAGTATTCCAAGTATCAAATTCTAAAAAAAATATACCTGCAAATTGTCCTAGAAAAGGCTGGGGAGAATTTAACTAAAGTTTCATATGTTTGACAGAAGAAAGAAAGACAAAAAGGAAGGAAGGAAGGAAGGAAGGAAGGAAGGAAGGAAGGAAGGAAGGAAGGAAGGAAGGAAGGATGCTGAGGGCAAACCCTAAATCTTGCATCTTGGGTCTTGGATAGAGGAATATGGAGTACCCACATCAGCCCAGCCAAGAAAGCAAGTCTATATAATTAGAAACGTGAGATGAGTTTCTGTACTGCTTTCTAAATTATAGCATTATGCAACTTGCCTAAACTCCAGTTATGTTTCCTTGTTTCTTTTTTTTCTTTTCCTTCTTCCAATTTTAACTAGCTGTAGCTCAGTTCATCAAAAATATGCCTAAATACACAAATTCATTTCCTATACCTAACTTCATATTGTTTGCAATTAAAGATGAGATTAGAGCTGCAATAATTTGCTTGCTATTATGACATTATAGAACATTATAAACAAAAATTTTTTCAGTTTTGCAGTTCTGCCAGTAGGTGGTACTAGAAGTTTCTACATTTGATAATAAATGTCTAACTTTTATTACATGTTCCTGTCACAGCAAGTAGGGTGCTTCTACTGTACTGAAAATAAGATATTATTTGATGTACTTGCACTGAAGGGCAGATTTTAATTCAGTTACTGTTTCTTTCAGGGGTGATGTCTGTAAAATATTCTTTACAATATACAGTTTAGAATCTGTATGATAAATGATTACATCTATTAGTCAGCTTTCAATCAAAAGATAATATTTAAAATGTATTTTTTAAGTAGTGTCCCCAGTTTTACAGCAGCTGAATCTTCAAGATACAGCTCAGAAGTAATCTTAAAAATTGTTTTTAGCAATATTCGCTCTCAAGATTTGCTGAGGTGAGTCAGACAAGTATTTTTACTACTTCTGTTTAACTCACTATACAGGCTGTTAGGTCTTGGAAAATTACATGTTGTTTTGCTGTGTAGGTCTTTTTAGCATATAGGTATACCTGAAGTAAAATGCCTTTTTTTCTTCCCTCTTGATGGACAGTTGGAATCAAATAGCTGCAGAGACACAAAAATAATACCTACAGAAAATATTCGCGCAAGGCAAGAAAATAACTATGTAAGGCCAGAACACTTAAGTGTGGCAATACTAGCACTTCTGGCCTTGCTAGCAGATAACATATGCAAGAAAAAAAAAAGTATCTTGCTGCAGGCTAGTTTCTCTTAATCAACAGAGATAAATACCTCTATGAAACAAAAGAAATTAAATCAGAATGTGAAGTTTCTTATCAAGGTTCTCTGATTTCCAAAAAAAATGAGGAGAAAATGCTTATTCGGGTGTAAGTGAAGGATATTTCCCCTTGGAAATGTGAAACAAAAATTAAAAACCCCCCATAAAAAAAAAAAAAAACCAACAAACAAACCCTAGAAATTGCATAATGCAATGGCATATTACAGTAATATTGACAAAGGCATTATCTTTAAAGGGCTGATTTCACTCATAGATTTGTAGCCACCAGTTTTTTTCTCATTGTCATATTCAGATGTACTATAATAAGTAAAATGAGAGAAAGTGATTTTAATAACATGTACCCTTAGTTGTATAGTCAGAATTCCCTGTCACATTGTGAATAGGTCATGGATCACTTACTGGAAAGACAAAGAGAGGCTTATGGACTTCTGTCACAATATTTTTAATGTCTTGATCAACTTCCAGCATTGTATGGCTTCTCTTAATAGTTGATATCAGTTCTTGCTGTGACATACATTATGGCTTTTTATAGATAAAATTAAACAGAGATTTTTTGGCTATTATTTTCTACAGGTGTTTGGTAAAATCTGGAAAGGATATGTACTAAATTTTCTGTATTTTTATGAATTGCATGGAAAATGACTGAGCTATGAAGGGCTTCTTACTTGCCTGCGAATCATTGTCTGTCTGTAAACTAATAGTTTATTTTTTGGGGGGGTGTTAAATTTCCATTCATTGCTGATTATTCAAGGAAAGGAATGCCCTGTTCTCTCAAGGAACCTCATAGGACTTTATTTGACCACCTGATCACCTGTAGGCATTTCACAGAGGTAACTGCAAGGGCTGTGTTTTGCATTTGTCGATGGTAACCAGGTTTTGTTCATGTGTGGTTCATGGCCTGGATTACAAACTTTGTAGGATCCTGAGACATGAATGAACTCTAGCTGGTTGATAAACAACATAATCCACGTAAGAGTTGAGATGAGCCTGGCTATTGTAGTCTTTCTTCTTGTCAGGGTGAATACGCTGCAGAATTTCACAATGCATGGGGATTGTGCTCATACTGAAAATATAGCTGGTTGTAGCAGATGAAAGAATGTTTAATTATAATGTGCACATGTATATTATGTATTTGGTTTCTAAACTTCTTGATTGATTGTCATCAAGTACTATAATAAGTAATAAGGCTGATAGAGGCAGAAATCCCTGTTAATTTCAAGGGAGTAGCTCTGATAATTAACTGAGTCAGAACCTAAAAGGTCAGTGCTTATGTTGGGATGGTACAAGGACTTAAGCATGACAAGTCACCTTTCAACAAAGATTTCTGTCCTTTCTATGACAAGATTTCAAATGGGCAGTGTGATATAGAAACATGTAAAATGAGACATCTGAAGGAATATGGAGACAGATTCTGGCCTGAATAAATGCCTACCGGGGTATTCAGGGAGCAAGGATTAGTAGCCATCTAAAAGCCTCTAGATCAAAAATCTTGAATATTGTCAGGGCACTGAGGATACCACCAGCCCTAAGTGGCCCTGCCTAGCCTCCTCAGGGCTCCCCCAACCCTGCCTATGGCCCAGAACATCATGCCAGCTTCTCAGTCCCTGCCCCAGTGATGCCACGGCATGACAGGTCTCTAGCTCCCCACAGCCCTGCCCTGCCCAGCCATGGGCCACAAGGACCTGGGCCCACCTACAGGCCCACATCCCAGCCCAGATTTTGCATGTCCCTGTGTCCATGAAGGTGTCCAGTCCTCAGGGCTGGGGCAGCCCTGGTGTCCCCCAGCTGCCCTGCTCCTGGCTGGGGAGTGGAACAGATCCTGGCCACCAGACCCTGTGCTGACAGACCTCAGGAGGTCCTCCAGCTCCCAACTCCCAGGAAGCCCCTAGTCCCTGCAGATGTACAAGAAATGCTGAGAAGCAGTTCCAGAGTCTCCAGCCTGGGACTGAGTAGAACTGAAGGTGAACTGAATGTTCTGAAGATGGGATTTGATTTCTCAGCATCTGAACTCACGCCAAGTTTTTAATATCCAATAAAATATAATTTATTAAGACCGTAATTTGTGGTGGAAAAATGAAGTAATTCTTTGGTTTCATGGCTGAATAACAGAAGATCTCCAGAAGGCTTTTTTTTTTTTTTTTTTGAGACTCTGAGGGAGATGTGATATCTGGATCCTATCTCCAAGTTTCATGCTATTACAAAGTCGTGCTAAAGCTGACTAAATGAATCACCACTTAAAGATACTTGGCAGCAACAGAAATTCAGGCAGCAAGATTCGTTTAACACATTGATCCATAATAGTGATGCAGACTGAGTCATGCTGACTATTATATTACAGCAAAAAATTTCATTATCCATTTGGTTACTTGCTGTTTCTCTACCAAAATCTGATATATCTGTATCTATACATACATATATATAAATATATATGTCTATAATATATGTATGCGTGCATATATACATATATTTGCATTTATACATGTTTATACATTGATATATAAGAGTCTAGTATATAGTAGCCTATACCCTTAGATTATAACTATAACCTAAATTGGTTTTGTTATAAATATGTAGGGGATTGCCTCTGTGTTTATACTTAGGTATATACATCTGCAAACATAGGAGTCACTAAAAATACTGTGCATGGGCTGCTATTAGTTTAAGAAGATACTTAGTGCAGCTGAATCAGTTGTAAAAGGACTGTTATTCCATGGAGCCTTTAGGGGAGCTTCTAGCATCACTAAATGCTGATATCTGTTTTAGAAGGGGGTATTGCTTGGCCTTGTTTTTATTTT
Organism: Gallinago jamesoni; assembly: GCA_025769975.1. Lineage (NCBI taxonomy): Eukaryota > Metazoa > Chordata > Aves > Charadriiformes > Scolopacidae > Gallinago > Gallinago jamesoni. The sequence goes on from JAOQGH010000001.1 coordinate 166,097,094, forward strand.
GATTAGATATATTCTTTGGTTAAAAGGTAAGGAAGATTCACAGACTTAATTTCTAAATTGATTTTTTTTTCTTTTTTTTTAAACTTTGGGCAGGATACTATAAAATTAGAAGGCTACCAAATTTCTGATAAATGGGAACACTTTAAAAATCTAAAACTATAGTTTTCTGGAGGCTAGTCAAAAGTATGTAAAAAAGAACCTTCTATGTTGTAGAAAATCACTCTTAGGAATACACTCAACTAAATCCAAGATAACAAGAATGTTCATGAGAATAAGGTCCCACCCTGAAAAACATTTATGCAAAATTCTTTACTTAATTTTTTAGGAATACTTGCCTTGACTCTAAAGCCTAAATTTTCTTAAAATGTTTTCAAAAATCCAGGCTTAGTATTTAGGCAGCATTTTACATGAAGACACTTAAAGGCATTTATACCTAAGATGCTTTAAGTTGAAAGAGTTTATATGATATTTATACTTTTTATAGTTCTGGACTAAGAATTTTTTCTCTGAGGACTGCTATTCTAAAATTTTACGTTAACTCATTTTATCACCTTGCTTTCTCTTTTCCACCCTCTCTAAAAAAGTAGAAATGTCAATCTCTCACGTCATTTTCTGTTAATGTATTCCTTGTTTGTCCTTTTCACTACAACAGTGATATTGTTTTAGTTGTTTAAGGTTACAGTTTAGAAAGATGCAGTATATGCATTTGAGTATATCTTAATTTTAATATTAAGATGTTCAAAAACTTTAGAAAGATAAAGCCACACTGGTTTTCAGAGAATTATTTCATTTGAAAGATAAACAACTAATTTCTTATTCCTCAAAGAGAAAATAAAGATGGAATAGTGCATCCCAGCTTTGCAGTAGTTGTTTACATGTTAGACTTACTTATGTTAGTAATATCGTTGGATAAAAGATATATAATTATGAAAAAATGCAGCAGGGATTTAATGTTTAAATCTGTGTCCAATAGTTTAGGTGGTGTTTGTATCAAAAAAAAAAAAAAAAAGCAAAAGCAAAAAGCTTTAACTATTTTTGATTTGGGTTTTTTCAGTGTAGATTGCAATATTTTTTAATGTTCTCATGATATCATTTAGCATTAAGTATTTTCAATAACCTATCAATGATTTTCCTATTTTGTATATCATATTGTTAGCATTTCAAGCTAACAAAGCATCTAAATATGTACTTAATTTTTAAGGATAGAAGAGGTCTATATGGTTTGGATTAGTGAACTCAAGAGGTCTACTAATGCTTAAATTCTAAACACAGGATTAGGTGTTTGGTACATTGTGGTAGTTTGTATTATGAGGAAACAAAAGCTCTTTTGATAAATTTTCCATAGTATTTACTTTTTATTATATGCAAGTTTATAGAATTATTTCTTTGCTAGTAATTTTAATTAAGAGGACATTTGCTATAAGAAAATCTTATTTTATTCAAGAATTACTTAACACAATTTTTCACTTTCTTGTATAAATACACTGTTGAAAATCTTGAACTACTAAGTTATGAAAAATGGTTTTATTTCAGTTTGAAGATTACTTAATCCACTTAATAATAAACTCGTTGGTACTAAAGATAATATATTTTTTGCTTAACTGTAGACAGGCCATTAATGTGTGATTGCAAATCACCAAGAACAAATAGTGTACATTCACTGTTGATCAGAAGTATTCACAACTGTAAATGTTTCCCTTTTGTGTTGGATTTTGGTCAATGACTAGAAAATTCTTCTTGCTAAATAAAAACAATTTTATTTTTCTTCTGTCTTTGAAAAAGCAAGAGGGGGCATGGCAAGCAGATCTGACAAACAGCTCTGACAGCTCTAGAGCTTAGGAAGCAGTTATATTTAAATCATCACTATAAATATTTAAACAATTTTAGCATCCCTTTACCATTCCTAAAAAGTCACCGAAGATTAATGAACTGAAAGTGCAAAAAACTCTCAGCAAAATTAGAGCATACTTTATATTCGAACTGTGCTATAGAAATCTTATGAGGTAAACATTTCATAATTTTAGCTCTGGTAGCAGAGAAACAGTTTATTGCTGTTGATGATACTAACTTAAAGAGGATAGAATGAAAATCTAGTTATATGACATACAAGATTTTTTGACTTTTGCTCTTTGTAACAGCAGAACTGTCAGTTTGGATGTTTTCATTTTAGCATCACTTAGATCCCAAAGCCAAAACCCATATTGAATAGTCAACACTTCTGAAATGTCTGGATAGCAAACTTTCCATGAGCTAGCAATGTGCCCTTGTTGCCAAGAGGGCCAATGAAATCCTGGGCTGCACAGGGAAGAGTGTGGCCAGCAGGTGGAGGGAGGTCATTCTCCCCTTCTACTCTGCACTGGTGAGGCCACAACTGGAATACTACTGCATCCAGTTCTGGGCTCCCCAGTTCAAGAGAGACAGCGAACTACTGGAGAGAGTCCAACATAGGGCAAACAAGATGATTAAGGGATTAGAGCACCTCCCTTAGGAGGAAAGGCTGAAAGAGCTGTGGCTCTTAAGCCTGGAGAAAAGAAGACTGAGGGGAGACCTTATTTATGTTTACAAGTTCCTGAAGGGTGGGTTGAAGGATGATGGAGCCGGACTCTTCAGTGGTTTCCAGTGATAGGATGAGGGGCAACAGGCACAAGCTGGAACAGAGAAAGTTACATTCAAATAGAAAGAAAAACTTCTTTATGGTGAGGGAACCCTGGAACAGGCTGCCCAGGGAGGTCTTGGAGTCCCCTTCTCTGGAGATCTTCAAGACCTGCCTTGATTCAGTCTTGAGTAACGTGCTCTAGGTAATCCTGCTTTAGCAGTGGAGTTGGACTAGATGATCTCTAGAGGTCCCTTCCAACTCTGACAATTACATGATTCTATGATCTTGCATACTGCTTTTCTGTTTGCCAAGGCAAATATATGGTTTTTTAGGGGTTTGTTTTGGGTTTTTGCTTTTATTTTTTCCTGGGCAGATTCATATACAAATCCAGATATTTTGACAACTCTAATAATTGTTAGATATTTCTAATTAAATAATAAATTGACATATATGCTTTACCAGCAAGCATATATAAGTACAACTGTGATCTTAATTATTTTAGAAAGATCCTCTCTACTTGCAGGCTCAATGTGCAGTAGGAGAAAGTGTCTTTCAGTACGTGCCATAAACATTCACACATTATTTAAAAGTCTGTAAGTGTAGTGGTGCATGTGTAGTCAAAGTTATCGTTAAATTTAGTCAGCCACAGAGGCAACTTTCTCAAAAACATGAGTAACAAATTAAGTAAAATCACAAATAAAATAAGAAATTAATGATGACAAGTAGTCCAATTATTATACATGAAATGTTAAGCTTTTTAGGGTATGCATGCTTGTGCTGCTTCTTTGGGGGTGGGGAGGAAGAAAAAATAAAGAAACCTGCATTTTTCTTCCTGGGAGGTATTACAGAAGAACAAGCGAAGCATAAAGTATTCATGCTGTAGGAGCCACATACTGTGGCAAGGCACAGAAAATTCTTAATTAATTGAAGTAAGGAGCAGGCTAAAATAGTTAAAAAGCACAGCTCTATCCATTTAGCTCATGTTTTTCTGCTATTCCAAAGCATCTGAGTTTTCTTTAAGTACATAACAAAAAAATGCCAACACCTCATTTCATGCTGCATTTGTAAACGACTTCTTTAAGGCTAGAAGTAAGTAGTAACCTGTTAGCAGAAATCTCATTTACTTGTCAGTAGAAAGATATACTAAGAGCATCTAATAAAGCAATAATATTGAATACAGTGTTTAGAGCTTCTGCATGTAAAGTAAGATTGAATCAGGCACAATGCTTAGTATTTAAGCATTCAGTACCTTTTCAGGTGTTTATAAATGGTTTAGAAGAAAAAAAAAGTGTAAGTACTCTATAAGCGAAAGAAAAAAATATATAGACTATTATGAAATTATGGAGGTTAGAGATTTTCTTATGTTATTACTGAAACTGAATGACATAAATGACAGAAACTTCTTCTTTATTAAAGACGTCCTTAAAAAGGGAAGTTGTCTAATGTAATTACAGTATTGTATATTTTTCAAAACCATTGTTTCACAGAATCACAGAAAGATAGCTAGTCCACCCCCCCTGCCAAAGCAGGTTCGCCTAGAGGAGGTTAGACAGGAACACATTTAGGCACATTTTGAATATCTCCAGAGAAGGAGATTCTACAGTCTCTCTGGGCAGCCTGTTCCAGTGCTCTGTCACCCTTAGAGGAAAGAAATTTTACCTTGTGTTCAGACAGAATTTTCTGTGTTCCACTTTGTGCCTATTGCCTCTTGTCCTGTTACTGGTCACCACTGGCCCCACCCTCTTGACATCAACCCTTTAGATACTTATAAGCATCTCCTCCCAGTCTTCTTGAGGCTAAACAGACTGAGATCTCTCAGCCTTTCCTCATAAGAGAGAATTCATCTGCATTATTTTAGGTATCGGGTTTGCATCATTATTTTTTTTTCATTATTATTTTAGGTAACAGAATATGTTTTCTAGCACAACAATTTTGAAAGAGATGTTGTTACAACTTGTTAGATGCCTTAAGTGCGGAGATAAGCATCTGTCACCCTCCTTTATGGTAAATAAAGAGAATCATCCAACATTTTCTGGGCAGCTATTTGAAGAAGAGAAATATAATGCTTTAAGACTTCCTTTTCCTCTCCGTTGACCATAAGAGGATCTCAGAATACCCCATTGTATGCAAATTTCTATACTTTAGACATTTGTATGTAGCCAGCTGAATCTTACAGCTAATATTTTGGGATCCCTTTCTACGGCTTTCTTCTTGCAAACGTGTTTTTAGTTGATGCTTGCTAGGGAAATTTTTCCATGTGTGTTGGCATATGATGACAGCAATCACTGTGTTGAGCACTGCAGCACAGTGGAAATTCACTCCAGGTGTCCAGGCTCCCAAATTAAATCAAGGGTGCAGGCCAATTTAGGGTTTTTTTTAATTACTTTTTCTATATTTTTGTGTGTGAGACAGAGTACCTCATGCTTGTTGCATTTACCTCAGGTCATTTCATTTTGGGCAGCTGATTACTCTTAAAATTTAAACAAATACACACACATATATGTATGTATTTGCACAGAAAGAAAATGGCTAAATTATAGATTACAAAATTGGAGTAGAAATTAAAATTACAAATCTCTCTAAAGCAAAAACTTAGTTTACTTCACATCAATTTCTTTTCTGGTTATCCCTTGAGATATTTCTCTGTTACGGGAGGCAGGGACAATTCAGTAGTGCTGTGTCCCTTGAGCTTTACTTGAATCTCAAATCATCCCCTTTTAGGGGTTTATGTTACATTTCAAGGAGAGAGGAACTTTACAGTTGCTGTTCAGCGTTAATGAAAAAAAAAAAAAAGGAGGAGAGGGAATAAATCTTTCAGCCCAGAATACATAATTGCTCAGTTTGAATAGAATGAGAATATAACGCATCTTTCAAATCCCTAGTTACATTTAAAAATTTGTAAAAATATATACTTTTAAAAACAATTAATTCTGACAAATGAAACAAACTTAAAAACTGAGTTGAAACTCAGGAAAAACCAAAAATGCTTTTATTTTGCTGACTTTTCTGGCCCCTTTGGTTTAACTTTTTTTTTTTTTTTTTTGTATGAGGATCAGTTAAGTTTTAAAATGTAAACACTGATTTCAGGTAAATTATGAGTCTTGGAATATAGCATGTCTGTATTCAGTGTTTGAAATGAAACATATTAACATTTATTTCAGCCCTTTTCTTGAAAATCATTAATAGTTTCATTCTTCCAAAATAGCAGGGTTCAGACTATTTGTTATTCATGAAAATAATTTTACCAAGCATTAGGTTTGTGGTTATTCCAGGACAGAACAAGAACACAGTTGAAACTTCAGGTGTTTTTATATCCAGCTCTACCGTTTACCTGTACGCTTAACCAACAGTCAACAAATTTCTATTCTTGCGAAACAAACATCTTCTCTAGCCCTTTTTAGTACAGATGGACACTATTCTTATTTTTTTTAATTATTTTTTCTTAATCATTTTACCTGAATGCATCATTCCTCTCTGCACCATTTTTCCTTATTTCCTTTGTGATGTGTAATAAACATGCTTTCATTTCTATAGCTCTTCAAGATGATTTTTATACCACATAGGGTCTACTGTGAGATTTCACCTCCTGCTCCTAATTGGTTGATCATGGCCAGCCTCCATCATCTACTAGTCAAATTATAAAATAAAAATCTATTTGATTTCTCTTTTCTGATTTATTTAAATTTAGGAGGAATTATCTCATTAACGCCCCAGCAAATTTCTATCTAAAGCTTCCCTTTATATTATTGCTTATAGTAAACTTATCAACATTCAGATTTCTAGTAAGTTAATAACATTGACTTTCATAACATCTTCTTTTACTCTCACAAAATCAAAGAGTCACTGAATGATATCAGGTTGGAAGGGACTTCTGGAGATCATCTAGTCCAACTCCCCTGCCAAAACAGGTCCGCCTAGATCAGGTTGCACAGTAACACGTCCAGGTGGGTTTTGAACATTTCCAGAGAAGGAGACTCCACTCCCTCTCTGGGCAGCCTGTTCCAGTGCTCTGCCACCCTCAAAGTAAAAAAGTTCCTCCTCACGTTCAGATGGAACTTCCTATGCTTAAATTTGTGCCCACTTCCTCTTTTCCTGTCACTGGACACCACTGAGAAAAGACTGGCCCCATCTTCCTGACACCTACCCTTTAAGTATTTATAGGCATTGATAAGATCTTCCCCTCAGTCTTCTCCAGACTAAAAAGACCCAAGTCCCTCAGCCTTTCCTGATAAAAGAGATGCTCTAGTCCCCTAATTGCCTTCATAGCCCTTTGCTGTACCCTATCCAGCAATTGCCTATCCTTCTTGAACTGGGGAGCCCAGAACCAGACACAGTACTTCAGGTGGGGCCTCACCAGGGCAGAGTAGAGGGGCAGGATGACCTCCCTCAACCTGCTGGCGTCACATTTCTTGATGCATCCCAGGATGCCATTGGCCTTCTTGGCCACAAAGGCACATTGCTGGCTCATGGTCATCCTATTGTCCACCAGGACTTTTTCCTCAGAGCTGCTCTCCAGCAGGTCAGCCCCCAACCTGTACTGGTGCATTGGGTGATTCTTCCCCAGGTGCAGCACCCTATACTTGCCCTTCTTTAACTTCATCAGGTTTGTCTCTATAGTGGCACAGCCATCTGGTGTGTCAGCCACCCCTCCCAGTTTTGTGTCATCAGCAAACTGGCTGAGGGTACACTCTATCCTTTCATCCAAATCATTGATGAGTATATGGAAGAGGTCTGTACTTCACTCTGTTGTTTTTTGCTTATAAAGGATTTTGTGTAGGAGGGGTTTTACTTTTGTAGAATTATATTTATTTCAGGGAAAGGAAGTCTAATCCATAATAACAAGTTTCACGCTTTCATTCTCTATTCCTTCTCTACTCTATTCCACTTTTCATCTTCTCCACTACCCTACTAAAATGTTCTCATCTGAAGATAAGTCATTACCTAGAAAAGTTTATCCACATAACATGTCTGCAATACCAAAAAATCTCCTTGAAAAATATCACTTTTAATCTAGAAAATATTATGTGTCAGTAACTTATTTTAAGAAAATACAAAATTGAAGAAGAAAGATTTAGTGTAGGTAAAGTTTCACTTATATGAGTTGCATTATCACGTGATCCTCTTGGTTGTGCTGATGTATGAAATACATTGATAAACTTCTTGAATAAGTGTGAATATGACTTTTTTTTCAATATTTTGAGGTCTTTATCTTTCTACTCACAGGAATACCTCTGAATTTCTATACCATTTTAACATCCCTTTTCACACTTTTTTTTAAGCTGAAAAACTCCAAACAAAATTTTCATCTAGTTACAACATGTAAATGTGGGGCTGGATTTCTTCCAAGTTCAGATATGATATGCCTCATGTTATTTCTGAGCCTCAGTTTTAGTTCTTCTTTGACAGTATTACACAGCAAAAGTCCAGGGGATATGGAAGGAGACAGCGGAACTTGTCTGATCCTGTTATCAAACATAAATCCTTGTACATAGAAAAACCCAAGAAGTGGGGTTTCCTGAGAAGTGGGAAAGGAGAAAATGTCTAAATTTTGTATGGGTAGCTGAACCTTCAAGTTGTTTGGCAGACCACAATGCCTCTTAGAACATTAGCTTAATTTGGTTTTTCAACCTAATGTGAAGGCTAAACAGAATCATAGAGTCATAGAACATCCTAGGGTGGAAGGGACCTCAAAAGATCATCCTTGGAAAGGCAGTTTAGTTGAGATTAACGTCCTGTCCAATCACATCTTGAAAACCTACAGTAATGGGAACTATCATATCCCTGGGGAGGTTCCAGTGAATGATTGCTCTCACTGTATTTTTTTTTTTTAGTTGAAGATAAAATCTCCCCTAGTGCAACTTGTAGCACTTGTCTCTTGTATTCTCTGTGACTCTATCCTCTTTGTAGCCACCTTTTAAGTACTGGAATACTATGATGAGATCCCCCCTGAGCCTTTGAGCCTTCTCTTCTCTAGGGAGAAAAGACCTAACTCTTTTAGTCTTTTCCCACAGGTCAAGTTCTCCAATCCTTTGATTATCTTAGTGGAAACACATAAAACTATTCATGCTACCAAGCAAGAGAGACCTATATATTTGCTCATCTCCCCAGGATTCCCATTTAGTTACAAAAAAAGAGAGATGGATATTGACTCAGAGAGCACTTCAGAGGTTAATGAGGCTCATATCCTGAATTCCCTTTTGAAACTGCTGCTTTCTTCCTATATGCATGTACGAGGGAGATTCAAGCTAAATTTCCGTGATCCCCTAGATTGTCTCTTTATCCTTTTCAAGTTTTTCTATTTAATGCCTGTTAATGTTTTAACTCCTTGCTGTCATGCTGAAGACCCATCATAAAACTAATCCATGACTCAGATGCCTCATAAATTGCTTCCTAAGAAGGGAGGAATGGAACAGGAAATTAATTTACAAGCAGAAGAAGAGAAAAAGAGATTTTAGAAAAGACATTTGCAAAGGCAACTGAAATTTCTGAATGGAAAGTTGACTGAAAGATACATTTTAGACATATATACATAAATATCTATATGT
>JAOQGH010000001.1:166106320-166120906 GCA_025769975.1 Gallinago jamesoni
TGAATACATAGATATATATAAACAGTGGGGAGTTAACATATTATAGTAAAGAAAATTTGAAAACATTGCACTTAAAGAAAACAATCAATTTTGTATATACTTTTTTAAAAAGGGAAAAGTGACTGAAGTATTAGAACAAATAAAACTCTTAATTCAAGCTGACAGTCTTGGAGAGCTTGTGGAATGCATGGCCCAAGTCACCTCAGCACACCTATCTTGAGTGTCTGTGTAAATATTGATTGTCTAGTGTAAACTAGCTGCCTAGGATATTCTTCTACTAAATGGAGACAGGTACTTTAAGACAGTTGCATGACTCGCATTTTAGAAACTTCGATGGATGACATTCCCAACTAAGATTTTATTTTTTTTTGCAGTGCACTGTGATTTTAAAAGTCCAAGCTATGCATAATCTACATGATCTAATAGCAAATACTAAAACTGTTAAATGAAGAGGCCAATTCAGAACCCAATTCAAATATTTAGTACTACAAACGAGTACAACTAAATCACGGTATAGTGCACATTAAGATTAAATTGCTACCAGTTGAAAGCCTGATCAACACCAAGTCTAGACCCAGACAAATAAACTATGCTAACAATGAAAATGGAACAATTTGTGAGTTCTGAAGAGCATAATGAAATAAAAATATGAGCAGATATTCTGGAGCACTTAAAATATTTTAAAACAGTTGAAGTTCTGTGGGTACAATACCGTTATTTATGCATAATAGTTAGTGTGGTTGCAAAAGGCAATCTTTTTTCATGGAGCTATTCCTACCTATGCAGTGTTCATGGCTCTGAGAAGATGAAGTATGTAAGGGACAAATATGGCTTCCTCCCCCCAGAAAAGAAAGATGGCATAGAAAGTAATTCTCTAAATACTTAAACAGAGTACGCAATGAAAGTTTCAAAGGATAAGACAGTTTTTAGGGAAAGACTAAAACTGAGATACCTGGAAGATCTGGAATACGAAGACTTAACTGAGTTACTTCTGAATTGCAGGATAAGAATGCTTGGCTGATGTTGTCCTGGTTTCTGTTGTCATGATTATGTAAACCATGGGCCCCAGTACAATATTCATTTAATTTTCTGTCTCTTGTGCTTCTGCAATTCAGTTTTCTTCCTTCCAGAGCACTTAAGCAAGGATGGCAGCAGATAACTAAATTTCCCCTTGACATTTCAAAGAAAATAACAAATGTGGTGTACGTGGGACCTAAGAAGTAGTCATGTCTTAAAATTCAGATGTAATCTTTGAATTTCCAGGAGCTTTTTGGCCTTTAAAGACAATAAAACCCGTCACTGATAATTTCCATGTTCTTTTCTTAGGATTTTTCTTTCACAAATAATTCATGGAAACTTGGACGGTTTTTCTAACTTTCAATTAAAATTTATGAAATTCAGATAAATTTGCTAACTAAAATTCAGTTATTTCAATACTCCAAAGGAACATAACCCTAGTGTTTAAGCACCATTTCCTGATCTGAGATACCTAACTTTGATAACAAACTGTGGATATCACAAGTACTGAGGCATTCAGTGATTCAGTCATATATGAACTCAACAAAATGCAAAAATTGATAAAGATCTGTTCCAAGATTGTTACAGTGAATTTCTACTTAACTCTGCACAAGAAAAAAAATTCTTATTTTTTATTAAGATGTGTAAGAGTATCCCATAAGGACATACTCATATGAATTGCATGTTTACTTCTATATTGACATTAACTATAAAAAAAAAAAAAAAAAAAAGAGGAATGAGGCCATAAAATACATCCTGGTGAGTACAGTAACAAAAATGTCCTGCAAATAAATTGGGGCACAGCAGGAAGGACTCTGAGTGTAAGCAGCAGGCTCTTAAAATTGATCATCTGTCTTGCTGAAAGTTAATGGAGCTCTCTCAATATAGAAACAATATATTCAATCATGCTTCGTAGTATAATTAACTACTGACTAAAGTTGGAATGAGTCGAAAATATTTCATGGGTACAGCAGAAAGACAAGCAGAGTTAACGATCTTCCTGGTTTTGTAATATCAATGGGAGATGTTGAATGTCTGCATTGAGATATTGTATACCCAAGCAGGATACAGTGTTAAATTATTTTTACACTGTTATGGAACTTGAAAATGTAACAATTCCTTCTACATAAGTTGATGCTACAGGAATTTCAAATCATATATTGTATCATGGAGATCTGTAAAATCCAGATCTGAATTTTAGTTATGTTACTTAGTCATGACGAGTAAGTATAATCCTTCAGAAGTCCTATTCAAATTATTAATAGTCTATCTCCTGATAATTTAAAAACACAGGTGTCAGCATGTCAGCAAAAAAATCAAACAAGAGGTAATAATCATAAACTGTACTTCAGTGATAAGGATAAATTTAAAAATAATCTAAAACAGTGAATGATAAACTGTTTTGATGACATACACAATCATGTCAATCTGTCTTTTGAATATCTCCAAGGATATTCAAGCAAGGATATTGCCTCAACCATTTCCACAAACAAAACACAAAAAAAAACAAACAACCAAAAAAAACCCACACAAAAACAAGCAAACAAACAAAAAAGCCACCCAGCAACTAAACCCCATACCCACAACCCCACGCACAACACCCCACCACAAACCAATAATCTTGGCCACTAGAGCATGCCCTGAATAGCCACGTCTACATGTTTCTTAAATACCTCCAGGGATGGTGACTCCATCTTCCTTGACTTCAAAAAGAAAAGGAGGGAAAAAAACCCCAATAACTTTACGTATCATCACCATTAATAAATGGTATGTTGTAAAATAAAATCTGGAGAGTGGATTGGCTCCCTAAGACCATTGAAAAGAATGTTTAAGCTTCCAATAAAAATTGGTGTCTGAAATTTAAAAAAATGTATTCTTTCACTTTTCTCTAATTTTCTTTATTTTTAAAGTAAAAAAATTAGGTCATCAGCCAGCAAGGTCAAAGCATGCAAACTGAAGGGTTTCCTTTTTTTTTCCCCTTAAATGACTTGTGTTTCATGTAATGACCTCGTGTAGTACTTGGTGAAATCACAGAGGGTCTTTTCATTGACTTTACTGAACAATGTTTGGGCCTTGAATTAGAATAAAAGGTAAAACTGACAGTATATTATAGGACCAACCATTGTATGAAAAAAAAATAAAAAGAGAAGATTTTTTCTGTCAAGGTAGAGCAGAGAAAATTATAAATTATAAAGGCTCTTTAAAAAACAAAAACAAAAACAAAAACAAAAACAAAAACAACCCAGTGCTTTATTTACCTTTCTCTTTCATTTCCTTCTGTTTGTACAAGTATATTGCATATGTTCTCTAAGTCTGGATAGGCATACTGTGAGAATAATTCTGTCCTTACATTAAATAATCTAAACATCAGTATGATGACCTTAAACATATAAATACTGATGCATACCCTATTATGAATGCTGTTTATGTAATAGTTTGCCCTGAAGTGTGGAACTTCAGTTATGAGATTTCTAGGTCATTTAAAATATGCAATTCTGTTAATAATTATAAGTTTAGTTTCACCACCCTTGAGGCGGTGATTTCTTTCAATTCCACAGCAACCTTTTTCTGTGTTTTAAGGTACTGAATTTGCATTAGAATTGTTAAAAAGGATTAGAAAATTATTCAGAGGCATATTAAGGACAGTATAAAGTTTTAATAACCATTTCATACTAAAGCCAGCTAAAGCATGTAAAGCTTTAAAATTTGAGTGACAGTACAGCAATGAATGTGAAGTAGGTAACTGAGGGGCTCTTTCACAGTTAAGAGAGTGTTAGGGTTTAACCCCAGCTGGCAGCTCATCCCACACAGCCACCCTCTCACTCCCTCCAGGTGGGGGGGTAGAGAATCAGAAGAGTAAAAGTGAGAAAACTCATGGATTGAGATAGACATTTTAACAGGCAAAGAACAAGCTATGTGTGCAAGTAAAGCAAAATAAGGAAATCATTCACTGCTTCCCATTCGCTGGCAGGCAGGTGTTAAGCCATCTCCAGGAAAACAGGACTTCATCACATATAGTGGTTATTTGGGAAAACGAACACCTTTACTCTAAACGTCTCCCCACTCCTCCTTCTTCCCCCAGTTTTATATGCTGAACATGATGTCATATGGTATGGAATATCCCTTTGTTCAGTTGGGATCAGCTGTCCTGGCTGTGTGCACCCCCAGCCTACTCACTGGTGGTGTGGTGTAAGAAGCAGAAAAGGCTTTGGCTCTGTTTTAGCACTGCTCAGCAATGATGAAAACATCCCTGTATTGTCAACACTGTTTTCCACACAAATCCAAAACATAGCCCTATATTAGCTACTATGAAAAAAAATAACTCTATCCCAGCCAAAACCAGAACAGGAAGTACCTGGGGAACTGCTTTTTTCACACTGCAGAAAATGCCATTCAAGAATACATGAGCTCTGGAAGAAGCTATGGATGCTTGAATCCACTTACATACAAAGCCACCTTTATGTACTAACTGTGAATTTACATGATTCATTTAAAGTGTTCAGGTAGTAGTGTCTTTTAAAGATTAATATCACAGGCACAGTAGTTCTACCCAAAATAGCTGTCATTACATGGTAAATCTGGACACAACAGACTTTGTGAAGTCAAATTAGTTGATTAATGACCATTCATAATTGCATGATGACAGTGTACAAAGTGCATGGTTACAATATGAAAATTCTGTCAAATGCCTTTTTAACTATCACTGTCTGTCTTCTTAATCATAAGCACCTATTTATGGAATTATCATAAATTTCCTCCAAAATGTACACTGGCTGTGCTAAATAGTCATGCATCTTGCCAGGAAAAATGAATTTGGTCTTAAGAGTACACCTAAGACACCATAATGAATATATCCCTCACCATGGTCTGCCTTCAAATGTAAAAATCATTACTCTGGGAAAAGAAAAACTCAATTAACACAAATGAAATTCAGATAAAACAGACTGTAGCCTATAGGTGGCAAATCACTGCAACTGTGAGGGAAATGGGAAAAGTGATATACAGCCGTTCAAGATGGGTCATTTTGTAAACAGATAAGGCCAGAACTCAGCATCTTCTCTCAATTGCAACAGATGTTCCAATGTTAGGAAAAGGCATTTGAGTGTAACAGGCTGTGTTGTCTCTGAGTTGACTAGAAGAAGAGAGTTTTAAGGGTTTGGGTTAGTGTTCAGACATGAGCCTCTGATGCCAGCTGAGACATCCTACAGTATCCAAGATTTGTGTATGACTGTGATGATTCAGGATTGGTGGAACTCTCAGACTTTCCAAAGTGGCAGCTAGAGAACAGTCTGTAGCATCTACAAGTTCATTAGATGCCTAAGCCCAAGTGACTGAATCCTATTGTGACATCCAATCATATCTGTGGCAAGAGATGCTGGTTTTCCTTGTAGAGAATTAGAGGGGAGAAGGTTTCTCCATGTGGTATCAGTCAGGTTTCGTATGCCAGGAAAAGAAGACGCAGTGCGTGACAATTCACTCCTTGAAACAAATCTCCCCACCTTGTGTGTGCTAAGAATTTGGAAAGTGATAGGCTTGTTTACCCGAAGTGTTACCAGCGCCTCTGTGGTGTTGTATACTGTGCTGTGGAAGTGAGGGACAGGGCAGGTGCATAGGCCCTTCACACAGAGAGACACCAGAGCATTGGTGTACTCTCTGGCATAGTCCTATATACTTCATCACCCATAAAATTAGTTAAAAGCTCTTTTGCAGAATCAAATGGTTCTATGCAATGATATTCTTATTCCTCTGTGGTTAAGAAATCAGTTCAACTGCCTTGACACTGAGCCATTCCACTTTAGTGTAAATTGAGTATACTATGGAGAAAAACAGTGTCAGTATGTCTTATTTAACTTATATATGTATGTATATACGTGACAATTTGCTTAATTGGAAAGATCTTTTTGGGGAAATTCTACAATGTAAAATATGAATAATTCATATTCATATGAATCTAAAGAATCCAGGGAAGTAAGAATCTGATGTAGTGTGTCTGGCAGTAAAATTTATTGACATCTATAGAAAAATTAAACACATAAACCTACTATTTTTAAGGTCATTAGTGTAATATATTTCTTTGCTTCCTCCTATCCTACCTCCAAATTATGTTGTTAGGTTTTGTCTTTTTTTTTTTTCTGTTTGAAATCTTTTAATTCCCATTCTGTGCATTTACCTCATTCTTCTTTTGTCAACCATATACAGCTCTTTCATACTAAAACTGGATGATATCATGCCTATGCTATGTTCCTGCCAGCTTTCTGGGAAGGTTCAAAATATAGCTTCAAAGGATTAGGAAGGTTGTTTTTCTGTTTTGTTTTGAAGAACCTGTGGATAGTTTTATTGGAACAGAAACACAGTAGGGTTTCTCTGCTTACAAAACAGCCAGTTACTGAATATACAGAACTGTGTCTACAGACACAGTGAGCCTTACAGTTTTCCTATCTGTCTAGCTGTTGACTTCAGCAGAATTTTTCCTGACTTAGCTAAGTGTAGCTAAAAGCATATTCCAGCTCATTGAGTTTATGAAGCACCTATGGTAAGATATGCAGGTATTTAATTTTCTTGTGGTTGATAATTTCTTTCTTATTTTTTCTTTATTTTCTCTCTTTTCCCTCTTTGTTGTCTCCTGTCTCTCTGTGATTAAGCAAAATTTTATTTAGGCTTTTCACTGTTGCATCTTAACACTAACATCTACTTCCAATAAGAAATTTTGTCTAGATTTGGCCTTCAATCTCAGAATGCTGTGACAATAATAATTATTAATGACATTTCTTCAGCAAGTCTTGATCTAAGACTGCAATTTTGAACAATCAATCACGAAAGAAATATGTTAGTGGGAAATAAGTTTTGAATATACATTAATTTGAAAAGACTACTGTGATCAATACTCAATTTAGACATTTCACACTGAAATTATTTTATGGAAAAACAGATTTTTATATTTTTCTCCTGGAGAACTTGCATAAATCTGATATACTTTAATATAACTGGTTGTACAAAACCAAATGTTTTGCAGTGATATCTGACCTCTGCTTACAGCTAGAAGTAGATGCTAAGAAGATTTCATGGTTTTGGTAGGACAGAAGAGTATTAGAAATCACATAGCTAGAGAATATCCCATTACTTCTAGCCTCCTTCAGTCACAGATGGCTTTCCAACCCACAAGTTTCATCTTTTGTACTTAAGGCAATATATTTGTTTTTCTTATATGGTTTTATTAGTCACTTTCCGATCATTTTATACTTCTCAGTAACAAAAACCCACTTGTGACACTGAACCATACAATTCAATTATGCATTGAGAGAAATAATTTTTTGGTTTTATTCACTCTCTTTAAAATTCCCTATCATTGTATTTGATTGCATGTTCTTCTTGCAATGTGGTAAATAAAGGATAGTCATGCTTTATTCACCTTTTCTGGATAATCAGATATTTGATAAATATGTCTGTCATACATATAACCACTCACATTTTCTTTCAGGTAAATGTGTTCTAAAGTAACAAAATTTTGAGTCATAATTCATTATCTTGTGAAGTGTGTAGAAAATCCCATTGCCAGAGGTCAATGTTCACAAAGGAGACAGAGGAGTCCTGGAAATATTTTATTCGAATAAAGGGAAAGTCCACTGGGACATATGCCTGTGGGATCTCTCAAATTGCTGGAGGATGCAGCCTCCATTTTATTGTATTTTCCTGGCCACATGTAACCCTCTTCCTTTTCCCGTTGGCTGAGGTACTTGGAAGGTACAGACTTCCCAAACTGCCTGTTACATAAAAGTTTGACTTTTGCAGTTTTTCAATTGTCTAACTTTTGCAGTTTCAGTTAATTCCCCTATTTTTTGGTAATCTCTCTCCTGTAATTTCAGGAGAAATTAACTTCCCTTTTTGTGAAGACACTCATCGCTGTTTTATCATCTGTTTGTGAAGATACCCTTGTCCCTATCTTATCAGAAGCTACACAGAAGCGTTTTCCTCTATGATGGAAGAACTGTAGAGCTACTTCTCTTTCCATGATCAGATTAGGACATAGCTATACCTCAATAATTTACATGATAGTACTTAACAACCCAGCAAACATTGGGTGGAAGTAATATTTAGGAACAAAATGAAGCCTAAAATGTCATGAAATATAAGAATAGTGTAAGACAGGGAATGGATCTAAGCACTTAGGGAAAGATGAGGAAGATATTTTCATTTCATGGTAAATCTGAGAGACACTTTTAACACTTTATTTCAAATATCAGACATTTTTCTCATCTCTAATTTATTAATATAAGCTTAGTGGGTATTTAATTAATTTTCATTTTTAGGACTAAGATCCTTCAGTAAATTACTTTAGGACAGACTAGCTGTCTTGGGGACAGTCTGATTATGACATTACCATTGTAGAGGCTCACTGACTTCATTGCTGCAGTAAAGCATCAGTGCTGTACTCCAGCAACCTATTTCATAATAGCATAGTCTTTCATATGTCTGACTTTAAGTGTTATTGTTTTGATTTGATTTGGTAATTTTTTGCTAGATTTAAAGTTTTTTTGGTGTTTTCCTTTAAAAAAATAATGATTGTGAAATGGGTGATGTATGGTGTCACACACCACTTCTCAGTAGATTTTAAAAAAGAAAATAATAAATCCAATGCATTTTGAAGTTATTTTAGCCATTCGGTATTTTTTATAGTAGTCATATTATAAAAAATATTTTTCTTTCTTTCTCAATGAAGTCTTGTTCAAATCATTTAAACTATACATCAACTTCACAAACCTGGACGCTGCTTCAAGACTGTTTAGTGAAATTTGGTCCCCAAACAACATGTCATTAGCCAGGCATGACTTCACAGTTACACACCTTTTCAGCTGCAAATAAGATTGGATGAATCACAGTAACCGCATGTAATTCTGGACACATGTTGTCTTGCAGAACCCTCATCTGTAGAGATGTGACCTATTTACCCATTTCTGTATTCGAAATACAATACAGCAAAGCCCTTCTGCAGGACTCAGGACTGCATCTTGAAGTGTTATTAAAGATTTAATGCTCCTGATCATTGACTTACACAAGGAGCAAACATCTTCTGTTTATGTATTATCCCTTCTCCATGTGTACGTAACTTGACATTCAGACTACATTGGCAGATTTGTATATGACCATATTAAAAATTGGTGACACTTAGATTTGGTGAAAGCAAACATAATCAGATATCAGCTGTAACATCCATAATTCACAGTTCGGCTACAGATAGATGCTTTTTTATTACTCTTCACCTAAACCAACCTGTTTTATTGCTTTTATTATGATGCGGACACGCACACAAAACAGGGTGGCCAAAGCTGAGACAATTGGACTGGTAGCACCTCTATGATAACATATTTAAGAAAAGGCAAAAACTGCTGTGCAGCAGCAGCTGGAGAGAAGAGTAATATGTGAGAGAATGTGTGAGAGAAACAACTCTGTATACAAGGAGGCAGAGAAGAGATTCCCCTGCAGCCCACGATGAAGAACAGGGTGGAGAATTTTGTCCTCCTGCAGCCCATGGAGGTTCATGGTGGAGCAGATCTCCAGCCTGCAGCCTGTGGAGGAATGCACACTGGGGCAGGTGGATGTACCTGAAGGAGTCTGTGACCCTGTGGAGAGATATGCAGGAGCAGGCTGCTTGCAGAACCTGTGATCCTGTGGGGGACCCACACTGGAGCAGGTTGTGAAGGACTGTTTCCTGTGGGAGGGACTCCACACAGGAGCAGTGGGAAGAGTGAGAGTAGGAAAAAGGAACAGAGAAAAGTGTTATAAACTGACCACAGCTCCCCTTCCCTATCCCCCTGTGCCACTCACTGGTAGAAGGCAGGGGAATCAGGAAGAATGGGAAGAATGGATGGATGGAGTGAATGCGTTTTTAGGGTTTTGTTTTTTTTTTTTTCCTATTTCTACTTATCCTAATCTGTTTAATTGGCAATAATATAAATGAATTTTCCCAAGCAGAATCTGATCACTGCTGAGTGATCTCCCTGTTCCTTATCTCAACCCACAAGCTTTTCGTCATATTTTCTCCCCCTATTCCATTGAGTAGGAGGAGCAATAGAGCAACTTGGTAGGCACCTGGCAGCCAGCCAAGGTCAACCAATAAAACCCCTACCTTTCTGTGGTTTTTTTCCCCACACATTATTATATGTGTATATACATATATACACACAATACAAAAACTGCTGAGATGCTTATCAAGGTTAAAATAGGATGGCACTGGGAGCAATTCCTTCTGAATGAAGTAGGCTTGCTGTTTATTTGCACTGCTGTACCAGACACAGACAAATAGTAGATGCAGCCAAACAAAAATCAGAGTTTGGTATTCATGAACAAACCAACATTAGTTTAGAGTAAAAGAAAATGTTTTCATTGGAGGAGTGTAAATCTGTTGGGTATTGAGTTTTTATTTCATTGCTATTACTGTTATTAGTAGTACTATTATTGTTGTCATTGCTGCTGCTGTTACTATTAATTTTACTCAAAAATTGATTGTCCTCTGGACTTCAAAAAAAAAAATAAGATTAATGGAATCTTTGAATCCAACCTCAGTTGTAGGAAAGTTAAAGCCTAAGAGAGTTATTAAATGTCATATTGTTGCCACCTTATGTCTTCTTCTTTTGGGCTCTGTAGATTCCAATGGAACCAGATCACTTGCAATGTAACATCAATTTAAAAGACAAGCTGAAGTCCTGAACAATCTATAAGGAATTGTTGTTACAACCGATATAAAGGAGTTTCTTTTGAGCTGGTCATGAAGAAACTCCTAGAAGAACAAAATACTGTCATTTTCCATCCCTTTTCACCACTATTTATATGTGTGAGCCGATGCAGGCAGGACGCAAGAACAACCACAAAATCATGGATTAACAGCAAAGAAGAAATTTAATCTCAATACCTCATGGATCAGGGAACCTCTGAAGCAGCACCCGGGCAGGGGCAGGAAAGCAGGGGACGCAGCACCGTGGAGCAAGCATCCTTATTAGCATGAGAGTCCTTGTTAGCAAGGGAGCGAGAGAGCGAGAGAGCTCCCACTTGCTGTTTGGGCCTGTATTTCAAGGATTCTGGCAGTCAGAGTTTTCCACTGTGCTTTGATCTCTTCAATAGCAGGGCAGGAATCTCAGGTGTGTTTGATAAGGTGCCCCGAGTACATCCCAGGCCTATGTTATTTAAGTGCGGATGCTCTACCTGTTGAGCACACAAAACTAAGCAACAATTAGTGTGATATATGTGTTTTCCAGCATCCCACATGTGAGTCACTTGAGCATATTTACAGTCCTTGCCAATCTTCCGTTACTTTCCCACAATACATATACAAATCATAGAATCATAGAGTCATATAGGGTTGGAAGGGACCTCTGGAGATCATCTAGTCCAACCACCCATGCAGCACATGAAGGACATGCAGGTGATCATGCCCAGCCAGCACAGGTTCAAGAGGGGCAGGTCCTGCTTGACAAATGTGATCTCCTTCTATGACAAAGTAACTCAATTGGTGGATGAAGGAAAGGCAGTGGATGTTATTTACCTGGATTTTGATACAGTCTCCCACAGTATCCTCCTGGTGAAACTGGCTGCCCATGGCTTGGATGGGAATATTCTCCACTGGGTTAAAAACTGGCTGGAGGGCCAGGCCCAGAGAGTGGTGGTTAATGGAGTTAAATCCAGTTGGCGGCTGGTCACGAGTGGTGTCCCACAGGGCTCAGTACTGGGGCTGGTTCTCGTCAACATTTTATCAATGATCTGGACAAGGGGATCAAGTGCACCTTCAGCAAATTTGCAGACGACATCAAGTTGAGTGGCAGTGTTGATCTGCTGGAGGGTAGAGAGGCTCTGCAGAGAGATCTGGACAGGCTGGATTGATGGGCTAAGACCAATGGCATGAGGTTCAATAAGGCCAAGTGCCCCAGGCAGCGCTACAGGCTTGGAGAAGAATGGCTAGAGAGCTGCCTGACAGAAAAGGACCTGGAGGTGTTGGCTGAACATGAGCCCGCAGTGTGTCCAGGTGGCCAAGAAGGCCAACAGCATCCTGGCCTGTATCAAGAATAGTGCGGTGAGTAGGACCAGATAGGTCATCCCTGTACTCAGCACTGGTCAGACCCCATCTTGAGTACTGTGTCCAGTTTTGGGCCCCCTACCATAAAAAAGACATTGAGGTGCTGGAGCAGGTCCAGAGAAGGGCGACAAAGATGGTGAGGGGTCTGGAGAATAAGTCTTACGAGGAGAGGCTGAGGGAGCTGGGGTTGTTCAGTCTGGGGAAGAGGAGACTGAGGGGAGATCTTATTGCTCTCTACAACTACCTGAAAGGAGGGTGAAGAGAGGTGGGGGTTAGTCTCTTCTCCCAGCTCACAGATGATAGGACAAGGGGTAATTGCTTCAAGTTCCACCAGGGGAGGTTCAGGTTAGATATTAGGAAATACTTCTTTACTGAAAGGGTTATCAGGCATTGGAATGGGCTGCCCAGGGAGGTGATTGAGGCACCATCCCTGGAGGTATTCAAGAGACGAGTTGACATAGTACTTGGGGATATGGATTAGTAGTGGATTGGTGTTGGTTTTGGGTGTGGGGTGGGGTGTGTGGTGGGTTTTTTTTGTTAGTTTGTGGAGGTTTTTGTGTGGTTTGGGGTTTGGGTTTTGGGTTTTCTTTTTCCTCCATTGGTTGGACTAGATGATCTTAAAAGGTCCTTTCCAACCTAGGTGATTCTGGTATTCTGTAATTCTGTGATACAGCTGGTTTTCTGGGCTGCAAGTGCACATTGCTGGCTCATGTCCAGCTTTTCATCCACCAGTACCCTCAAGTCCTTCTTGGCAGAGCTGCTCTCAATCCCTTCATCCCCCAGCCTGTATTGCTATTGGGGGTTGACCAGACCCAGATGCAGGACCTTTCACTTAACCTTATAGAACCTCATGAAGTTCACATGGGCCCACTTCTCAAGCTTGTCCAGATCCTCTGGATGGCATCCCTTCCCTCAGGCATCCGAACCACACTGCTGAGCTTGGTGTCATCTGCAAACTTGCTGAGGGTGCACTCAATCCCACTGTCCATGTCATTGATGAAGATATTGAACAGTACTGGTCCCAATACAGATACCTGAGGGACACCTTTTCTCACTGATCTTCATTTGCATAGTGAGCTGTGCTCACCTTCTGGATGTGACCATCCAACCAATTCCTTATTCACTGACCACTCCACCGATCAAATCCTTACCTTTCCAATTCAGAGAGAAACATGTTGCAGGGGACAGTTTCACTCCATCATAGAAGACCACTAGGTTGGTCAAGCTGAACTTGCTCTTGGTAAAGGGCCCTGACTTGCTTTGGCTGTCTCAAATCACCTCCCTGTCCTCCAGGTGCCTTAGCATAGCTTTTAGAAGGAGCTGTCCCCATGTGCCGAAAAACAAGTGGGCGGGGAAGGAGACCAGCCTGGCTAAATAGGGACCTTTTGCTGGATCTTAAAACCAAAAGGAGAGTCTACAACCTTTGGAAGAGGGGGCAGGTGTCTCACGAAGACTATAAAGAGGTAGTGAAGCTATACAGGGAGAAAATTAGGAGAGCCAAAGCACAGGTAGAGCTCAACCTAGATAAAGCCACTAAGGATAATAAAAAATGTTTCTATAAACTCAGTAACAACAAAAGGAAGATTAGGGAAAATCTCCCTCCTTTATTGGGTGCAGAGGGAAACACAGTCACGAAAGAGGCTGAAGTGCTCAACGCCTACGTTGTGTCAGTCTTTAGCATTGGAACTAGCTGTTCGCTGGACACCCAGCCTCATGAGCTAGGAGGCAGGGAGGGGAAGCAGAATGAGGGCATCACAATTAAAGAAGAAGACATAGTGACCGGCTACACCGTTTGGATACACACAAGTTTATGGGACCAGATGGGTTACACCCAAAAGTGCTGAAAGAGTTGCAGACGTGCTTGCCAAACCGCTTTCCATTATTTACATGAAGTCGTGGGTAACTGGGGAGGTCCCAATGTACTGGAGGGTGGGAAATGTAACACCCATCTACAAGAAAGGCAAAAAGGAGGATCCAGGAAACTATAGACCTGTCAGTCTGACCTCAATACCAGGGAAAGTCATGGAGCAGGTCATCTTGAGTGAGCTCTCATGGCAAATGCAGGACAGCCAAGGGATCAGGGCAAGCCAGCATGGGTTTATGAAAGGGACGTCCTGCTTAACCAACTTGATTTCTTTCTGTGACCATGTGACTCGACTTCTGGATTGGGGGAAGGCTGTGGACATTGTCTACCTGGACTTTTGTAAGGCCTTTGGCACTGTCCCCCCCAACGTTCTCGTGAGAAAGCTGGCGAATCATGGCATAGACAAGTGTACTCTTCACTGGGTAAAAAACTGGATGGATGGTTGTGCCTAGAGAGTTGTGATTAATGCGGTGAAATCTGGTTGGCAGTCAGTCACCAGTGGTGTCCCTCAGGGCTCAGTTTTGGGGCCAATCTTGTTTAATATCTTTATTGATGATCTGGATAAGGGGATTGAATGCACCCTCAGTAAGTTTGCAGATGACACCAAACTAGGTGGGAGTGTTGATCTGCTTGAGGGTCG
>JAOQGH010000001.1:166121006-166133594 GCA_025769975.1 Gallinago jamesoni
TGGCAGAAAAGGACCTGGGAGTGTTAGTGGACAGCCGGCTTAACATGAGCCAGCAGTGTGCCCAGGTGGCCAAGAAGACCAACAGCATCCTGTCCCTGTATCAGGAACAGTGTGGCCAGCAGGAGTAGGGAAGTGATCGTGCCCCTGTACTTGACACTGGTGAGGCCTCACCTTGAGTACTGTGTTCAGTTCTGGGCCACTCAGTACAGGAAGGACATTGAGCTGCTGGAGCATGTCCAGAGGAGAGCCACCAAGCTGGTCACAGGCCTAGAGAACAAGTCCTGTGAGGACAGGCTGAGGGAACTGGGCATGTTTAGTTTGGAGAAGAGGAGGCTGAGGGGAGACCTCATGCCCTCTACAACTACCTGAAAGGAAACTGTAGAGAGGCAGGTGTTGGCCTCTTCTCCCAAGTGAATAATGACAGGACTAGAGGAAATGGTATGAAGTTGCAGAAGGAGAGGTTTAGATTAGATATTAGGAAGAATTACTTTCCTGAGAGCGTGGTCAGGTACTGGAACAGCCTGCCCAGGGAGGTGGTGGAGTCACCATCCCTGGAGGTATTTAAGATATGCACAATCCCTGGAGGTGTTTAATAAATGACTAGATGTGGCACTTCAGGGCATATTCTAGTGCCTGAGATTGTTGTGGTGACGGGGTGTTGGGTTTTCTGTTTTGGTGTTATGGGGTGGTGGTGGGTTTTTTTTGTTTGCGTTTTGGTTTTGGTTTGGTTTTGGTTTTTTGTTGTTTTGTTTGTTTGTTTGTTTTTTGACTCTATGATCTTGAAGGTCCCTTCCAACCATGATGATTCTGTGATTCTGTGATCTGTTCCATGATCTACCCAGACACAGAGATGAGGCTGACAGGACAGTAGTTCTCAGGATCCTCCTTCCTACCCTTTTTTAAAAATTACTGCAATTTTTCCCTTTTTCCACTGAGGGGACTTCACCTGACTGCCATGACTTTTCAAATATCATGGAGAATAGCTCAACAACTACATCAACTGATTCCCTTAGGACTCTGGGATGAATCTCTTCAAGTCCCAGAGACTACTGCATGCTGAGGTGCTTCAGGTGGAGATGAACCGAACCTGATCTTCTCTTAAAGGGGGAGGGACTTTGCTCCCTTAGTCCCTGCCTTATGGTCCATTCACTCAAGAAGTGTGGGAAGAGGGATTGCCAATGAAGGCTGAGGCAAACAACTTGTTGAGTAGTACCTCAGTCTTCTCCTCATCTGTTGTTACCAGTTTGCCAGTCTCGCTCATTGAAGGAGTGCGGGGAGAGAAGAGGGAAGGGAGTATGCTTTCTTTGTGTTTCCTTTTTTGGCTGACATACCTGTGGAAGCCCTTCTTATTATTAAGTTTATATAGGTTTTTATCTCAAAAGGCAAAATGGCTTTTTGGTACTCCTCAAAGATGCAAATAATGAACTTATGAAGAAAACAGATATTCTATATACTGACTGTGTGCTGCATTGTAGAAATATTTCAAATTCTTTATTTTTCCTAATTGTTTGGAATTTTAAGTTAGTTTTCTTCCATTTCTTTAATTTTGATTCCATTTCATTCTGTTCTTGCTTCAGCAGGTAATAGAAATGGATTTTTCTTTCTTTTCATTACTGACAAATTTTCTAAAGCTTGTTCTACATAATTTATTTTTTTTTCATTTTACAGCACCAAATTCCATTGTTGCTTTCTTTTCTTCTTATCCTAAACTGAAAAGTCAGTGGTAAGTGAGGGGAGGTGGGGGAAGAATAAGCACAAAAACCTCTTCATCAAGCCTTAAGTTGCTGTGTGAAAGCGGCAAAAAAGAAACAGTAAGAATAAGTATCTTAATTTATGATTAACAACAAAAACATACTGAGAAGTAGGATAATGAATTTTAGTTTTTTAATGAAATTCTGTAAAATTAAAAGTATTTTGAATCAAGAATTTTCAGCAGTGAAAATCTCAAAAATATATAAACCATTGCACAGTATATTTGAATATAAAATATCATGAACTATGTCACATAAAGAAAAATATATTTAATGTATTAACATCAAATGCAGATTTGGGAAGGCAAAGCATGAGAAAATGAAAAGTTCTTATTTAACACTG
This sequence comes from Gallinago jamesoni, assembly GCA_025769975.1. NCBI lineage: Eukaryota > Metazoa > Chordata > Aves > Charadriiformes > Scolopacidae > Gallinago > Gallinago jamesoni. The sequence continues at coordinate 166,123,101 of JAOQGH010000001.1, forward strand.
TGACCAAATTAGTCATTTGCTTTTGACTTCTCATCGCACTTTCTTTCATTATTGCCTGCTCTCACAGTTTTATCATCTTGTAACCCTCCTTTCCAATAGCCTCGGGGGGGGGGGAGTGAAGTGTACACATTTGCTCAAAGCAAATCCATCTAATTCACGATTTCATTTCAGAAAGTGAGAATATGCAGATATCTGCAGTGGTTACTTTGACACTGAGAAACTGAGTTTGTTCATCTTAAAAAGGAAGCTAAGGGAAGATCTTACTGATGCCTTCATGGGTGGGCAAGAAGGGCACAGAGCCAGACTTTTTTGTAAAACACACAATAACAGGGCAAAGAAGCAGTGGATACAATTTTGAACATGGAAAATTCCAACCATATATAAAGAAAAGGTGAGTTTGTTGTTTGTCGTTTTGTTTGTTTTTATCATGAGAATGGTTAAACAGCCGGTGACAGCTTGTCCAGATAGGTTTTGGAATCTCCATTCTCAGAGCAAATAAAAACCTGAGTACACAAATTCTTAGGTTATCTGGTCTAATAGGACCTGCTGTAACTGGGGACTTGGACTAGAGGTTCTCTAGGGGTCCCTTCCAACCTAAATTATTCTATGATTCTATGATTATTCAACTTCTACAGGTCTACCACTTAGTGGTGAAGAACCACTTTATTTCATTTCTTTTCAGCTTTTCTCCTAACAGTTTCATCTCATGCTCCTAGATTTTCTGATGCAACAATCAACTCATATCAATCTCTACTGTAATTGTTAATATTCTTCTAAGCTATCTTTCGTGAAGATTGAGTGATCCTGGCTTGCTAAATTGTTTATCACAGAGAAGGAGTTCCATTTGATTATGTGGTGTTCCTCAGGGGAAACAGGACTGGTACTGTTTAAAATCTTTGCTGGTGACATGGACAGTGGGATTCAGTGCATCCTCAGCAAGTCTGCTAATGACACCAAGCTGCATGGTGTGGTCAACATTCTGGAGGGAAGGGACGCCATCCAGAGGGACCTGGACAGGCTTGAGAAGTGGGCCAGTGCCAAACTCATGAAGTTCAACTAGACCAAGTACAAAGTTCAGTACATGTTCAGCAGAAATCCTGATTTTAAAAATAAATTGGAAAATGAAGACACTGTTGTATATAGTATTACCTTTCAGGTAATTTATTTTCAAAGGAGGTAATGTGAAGTTATATAATTTAATCCTGAGGTACTAATTAATGACATAAAACTTTGGTAAAATCATGCCCCAAATAGTTATTTGCTAAAAAAATTAGACCATAGCTATCAATTTACTACCTTTTAATATTTTAGTTTTTCAACTTTACAATTTATTAAGTTTGAACAGGTATTTTGGGTATTTTATATTGAAGTAGAAATTATTAAATTGCTGTATTGGGGTTTGGTTTTTTTTTTTTTCCAGTTTCTGGAGTATCATCAGCAGCATTTGCAGTTAGTATAATCTAACTTTAAATTAATGTGATCACTAGGCCTAAACTATCCTTTGACTTGTATAGAAAAATGTTTTAGTTTTATATGTGAATGTATTTGATTCTCTTATGGGTAACTATATTATCAACTTAGTTGAAAAAAAAAATACATTCTGTCATAGTTTCTCCTCTAAGATTTTACAATCGATCTGCATTCTTTAGTCCTTGTACATCATCACACATAAATCATGATTCTGCAGACAGTACTAATATTACATGTGTTCAAATTATACCCTAAGACTATGATCCTATAAACTACCCTTGGTGTGAACTGAAGTTATCTTGCAGGAAGCAAAGAGAAGTACAGCAGGTTGACTTCCAAAAAATTGTCTCAGAATCTTAGCCTGATTTTTGCTTTCCTGATTATTATTTTTTTTTATCAGTTGATATCTGTATGATTAAATATTCAGTGAATAATATTCTGGAGTGATTTTCTGTACATGGAAATATGGAAGAAGCTTATTTTACAATTCACTCGTCAGCATTTATGTGTGTATTGTCGTTCCCTCTGACAAAATAATAGAAAATATACAAAGGAAAAGAAAAATGTATATTGAGCAGCAATTATTTTGCATGATTGTCCTTGGTATCCAATAAGAGTAAAATGGGTAACCACCCAGACAAGCATTAAGGAACATAAAGATGGACAAATTATTAAAGTAGCAGACATCTGATAAAATGTAAACAAATAATAGTTATTTCCTGGTGTTTAATTAGTGCCATGTAATGCCCATTAGATGTGACAATTGAAAGAGTCCAACATACAATATTATATAGGTCTAACAGGAAGAAGAACTAATCCACTAGCACAGCACCTGGTTGTGTATCCTGTTTAGATTGCTTATCTGTAGCTGTAAACATTCAAAAGAAATGGTCTATTACAGAAAATTTTCTCAGTGGGGCACGATTTTCAGAATAATCATTCACACTACAGGACATCTGAACAGATGTGGAAAGTCACAAAACCTCTGTAAATCTGAAACTGTATGTCCTTTATTCCAACACTCATCTACTGTTGAATGGAATACCCATGAGAACAATATTTTGTCTTTTTTGTTCTAATTTTTTGTTTACAAGCATATGTGTAATTCAAATCAGTTTAGTGTTTCTGTATCTGCCAAAATTAAGACAATACACTACCTGGAAATGTGTTGTAAAGGTTACCAAGATAATTTTCATACTTTGAAATTGCAATATGCTAATAAAAAATCACCCCAGCTGCTGAAAGGGATATTCCATACCATGTGAAATCATGCTCACCAAAAACAAAGCTTATGAAAGAAAGAGGAAGAGGAGACATTCAGAGTTATGGCATTTGTCTTCCCAAGTAACCATTACCCATGATGGAGCCCTGATTTCATGGAAATGGCTGAACACTTGCCTGCCAATTGGAAGTATTGAATGATATTGTTTTTTCAGTATTGGAATATTTTGCTTTGCTTGCACATGCAGATTTTTCTTTCTCTATTAAATTCACTTTATCTCAACCCATGAGTTTCCTTAATCTTGCCCTTCCAATTCTCTTCTCCATCCCACTGGAAAGGAGTGAATATGCATCTTCATGGGGCTTAGCTGTAAACCCACAACTATAAATATTGTTACTGTTATTGTTGTTGTTATTTTATTTACAGAGATCCTACTGGTCCTACAATGTGCAGATGACATTCAAAGCAAACCTTAAAAGGAAACAGAGAAAACTCTGATTAGGGCTCTAGCTTAGTTTTGCTGGATAGGAAATAGCCATAATAATTCAACATAGAAATTTAGTGTTTAAGTTTTGCTATAAACATAAACTTTGCCTAAATTTCTGATGTGTTATCTAAGTTGAAATTGTTTACACTGTTTTTTTTCAAAAACAACAAAATCCTGTTATAACAACAGATGAAAAGTCTCCAATTTGTATGTTGATCAAATGAACCCTTTCTTTTAATATCTCGGTTGTTCTGAGACAAAGCTTGGAAAGTCTAGCTGGAGTAATTCGTTGTTCTCAGATTTACCTGAAAGTATCTTTTGGAAGGGAATGGCTACAGAAATTTAATTATTGGAAGTGATAGAAGAAGATCTGTGGCTTGTGAGGTCACTAAGCAATAAAGCACAGAAAGGCTAATGTCCTTTCAGGTTGCTCTTCCTCACCTTTCTTCCTTGTGCTCATTTCCCTTTCTTCCTCCCCAGCAATTTGTTTTTGTTCAGTGGTCTGTACTGACTGCATTGAAAATAATTTGATCAAATTTGTGTTAAATTGAAGCACACTCCTCCAAACAATATTTTCATAAACCTAGCACATTCTCCATTATTTGGGTTCAGATGGAATCCACTGATCTCAGTGAGAGCTGATGACAAGGTGAAATCAAATAAACATGTCATCTCCTCTCCAAACAAAAAATACCATCACTGTGAATTAAAGGATTGTGCCTGCTCCCTCCAGTAACCACTATGCTTAATAAGTTTCACAAAATCATCACAATTTCTAAGCACTAGCAGAACTTGGGAGAGGTGATGAAAGTTTTTATTATCGAAGGTGAATTATGCAATCTCTTCTCCTCATTCCTTTGGAGAATTTAACATTTGAGAAAATACAACTCCTCATTATAGTTTATAGGCTGCCACACAATGAACTTCAGTTTACAAGTGGCTGCACTGCTGAGTTTATACTGCTTTGCATCCTATTTGTTTGAACTGTGAGTGCAATTCAGAACTATTGAGGCATCTGTGTACATGTCAGCACCCACATATTTATATTGTGTTCAGTGCAACTCATTTCCACCCTGATGCTCATGCAGTGCTCAATTTGTATTGTCCTTTGCAGTCGGCTGAACTTTAATACATTTCATTTCTTTTTGTTTTAGGGAATTCTCAGTCTTTGGATTGAGACATCACTACAGCCAACTTGATGACAGTTAAAAATATGAGATCAATTTAGAACTGTCATACTCAACATATATTTTAAATTTATAATTTATTGAGATGATTCAAATATTCATTTTGGCATTTCAAGTAAAAGAATACCCAAGGGGGAAATTTAATTATAATGATAGAATTGTTCTTCATAATAGGGAAGGGAAATTTGAAAATCTTTAAATTGGCTTACAAGAGCAACATAAACTGTAGTGCAAGGGTTTATTCCACCAGTCTTATTCCAGGAGACTTGTATGCCGTGCTTGGAAATCTTAAGGGTAAAATGCCTTTTTCTGTTTTGGTAAAATCATACTGTGGTCCCTTTTTTGCTTTATATACCATGAGAATTTGATTGTAATCTTCTCTGAATTTTAATATGATTCTGAAACTATCAAATTAGTGAAAGTTAATGGGTACAACCAAACAATGTATTAGCCAGCTGATAAGTAAAAGATAATAACAACAACAAGTACAGCAAAAGAAATTGGTTGAGAGAAAATGTTGCTGGGTTAATAGAATGTTTTCAGAAGTGTTTTCATTATAACTTCTTAGCTCCTTTTAACACAGTTTCATGTTATTATTAGGATTTCATATGTAACTCCAAATGCTGAAAATATATACCTTAATTTTTAAATTCAAAACAAAATTTAGGAGCGAAGGTTCCTAAATGATGAATTCTATACTAACACATCTATATGCATAGCACACAGTTTGTCTGGCAAATTAATCTTGCTGGTACTTCAAAAACATTTTGGAAAGCCTTCAGGTGAGAACTGGTTTTGAATGGGATAATTAACCTTGACAGTAATTTCTTCATATCAGAGCCAAATAGTGTTTGGAAAGATGTATTCACTTTTCACAGAGCGCTAGGTACTTATGGCCTGGAAAGAGGCTATAATGTGTTCGGAGAAAATGTATTTCAAACCGGCTTGGAAAAGTGTTCCAACAGAGACTCATCGATCAAAATCCTGGAGAAGGACATGATTCACACAGGAGGTATCAGAGGTCCTAGCTGGATGTTTACAATAAGTTATTTTCATTCCTAAACCAGTGTGATTGCTTCCTGAACTAGCTGATCAAACAATATAATTATATTATCCTAAACACTACTTTTCAGATTACTGGAAAATTAATTTGCATTTGTTTTTTCCTGAAAGAAAATTGTGAATAAGTACTTAAAGTTTTATCATCTCTATGGAAGTAATTGTGTACGTAAATCAGCTTGCAATGCAATCTAACAGATAGTTTTCAGTTTTAGTGAGTCAAAACATGTCTAAAAGGCTCTTCCCACGTTTTTAATTCCTCATTTTTCATTAAGTAGTATTCTTCACTGTTTACATTACTATTCCATTGATCTGCATATTTTTTGCTTTTTGCATTCAGATGTAAAATGCCAGTAAGTAATATATGGTCATATTTTGTCAGAAGGAAAAATAAAAAGGAGTTGGTATAGCTAATTAAGTTTTTAATATTCAAATTCAAATACTTTGAGCTGAAAACAACTCTTGAATATGAAGTAAGCTGATACTTATTTTTAAAAATTACTTATACAAATGTCAAAGGACAGGTCTCAACTTTTCCAATGGGTGCTGCTGCTGAGAAATTTTCTGAAGTAACATGCAAATATGTAAAACAGAATTTGATAGGAACAGAACTAGACCCAGAGCTAAGTGCTTTTGAAAATTGTATCCCCCATTTTAATGAACATGTTTTTAAAGTCATTAATTTTTCTCTAAGATGCTCTACTAACTGGGTTCTCAGGCAAACAATGGGTGAGTTCTCTTAAGATTATTTTAAAAGCTGACATAAATCAGGTTTTGATCTACTTACAAATTTTAGATAAGTAGAAGGGATGTACAGAAGGTGTAAATATCAAGTCTATTTTGAAAAATAAACAACTTCAGGTTGTCCTGATGAGCTTTATCTTTCATATTTTGGTAGTGGATCCCAGCCACTGAAGTATTAAGAACTACATTTCCAGGAAAAAGTCTTCATATTTCACATAAAGCTGAACAATTCTTTAAATTTTGATGACTGCATTGGTTAGTTCTCTATAAAACCATAATGAGAGTTGAGACATTGCTCAGTTAGCTATGGTTTAGAGTCCTACTCTACAGGTGCTGAATTCCAAAAAGCTTCCGTGTAATGTGAGCAACCATCATTGGGTAAATTGTGCAAATTAACTGCAGCAATAATTATGGTTGTAGCAACGGGAGCTACCACAAAAGAACAAGATAAATTTTAAAATTTCTTAATGGATAAATGTAGTAGTCTTAAATAACTTGCTACAGGTTGTAAACTGCTCTACTGATTTATTGTAATGAATAAATTGTCCTTGAAAACTAATGGAAAATTCATGCCAGTCTGTAGCTTGTGGTATGACATTTAATGGAATAGGCTTTTCCATGTTTCTTTCAACATTCAGGGACATACATCATAAATGGACAATTCGGACACTTGAAAGAACATGTGTTTATGGGTATGCTTTTGTTGCAGGGAAAGGAAGATACTACTGCTCCTCGACTGGCCTGTGATGCACCTTTTTGTATCTCTGTTCCCTTATCTGTGCCAATATCTAAGGAGATATGCTATTGTAAAGTATGTTGCTGTAAAGGAATTACCTAGACAAGCTTAGAGGTTTGTCTTTTGTAGTCCTGGTGATATCAGTGGAAGAATGCTAAGCACAACCTCAGGGCACCTATGTCTTAAGAAGAAACAAAGACAGGATAAGAAAGATAAAGCTTTACTGGACTTTTTAACAGTGTCTTCTTTCTCAGAGGGTTCAGGTTTTCTGGTTTAGTGCACACATGCTTTTTTAAGGAAATAGAAAATGTGAAGAAAGATTTTAAAAATAAAAATAAACAAGTGATGTGTTTAGATTTCATTCTGTCTATGTGTAGACATTCTATCTTGGAAGTCACCTGTCCCAAACACTTATAAACTCCTGTGGCTGACACACAATAATTACAGTTGTAATCTTCAAAGGTAATTCCAGGAAGAGAAAAGAAGAATGAGGCACAAAATATGCCATATTGTTAAAGCTTTTATGTTCTTAGCAAATTTTTAACCTTACCTTACAATTTCAGTAATAAATTATGTTCTTTGAACATTGAAGCTAGGTATTTCAGATTTGTGCCGCTCTACCAGGAATCAGATATAGTCTCCTCTGTCATTCTTTAAAGGACTATATCATTACCCCAATGCTGTAATTCTAAATTAAAATTCTGTTCTCTTTAATTTCTAAATAAATAAAAAAAATTGTGAGGAGGGAGCTAAGTGGTTGGCAGTTTTCTTGATGCTACTTTTTCCACTCTCAAACTAGATTAAATTTGTTCTCCAGTTTAGGAAGGAAGAAGTATAAACAATTTCAGGTTTATGTAAGTAAATAAAACTGCCATATGCGACTTTGACAAATAGCAAAATATTAGCTAGGGTTAAATCATAGCTGAACCACTGCAAAGTGACATCTGCTGATGACAATTTTTTTTTTTTTTTTAAATTTTAGTTTGCACAGTCTGTATCTTGAAAACATGCTTTTCTAATTGTTTACTTTCTTTCCAAAGTTATTTACTATTTTGTAGTTATTATTGTTATTACTAATATTACTACTGCCACTGGTATTATAGGTGAAGGCATGTACACATTCATGAGACATTCAGAATAATTAGCTGATCTCATTCCATTTCATAAATGCCTCTTCAATTCTGTGTTTTTCATTAATATCCTGGTAGTGACAAGAAACAACTTTCATTCACCTAGTAAGAAAGATAAAATTAGCATCATGCTTTAAGAACAGACTGAAGGATGCTGTGTTGGTTTCGAAATATAATAAAGTTTTATGTAGCACTCCTACATTTGCTCTCTAGGGCCTTCCGAAGAGTGGAGCTGAAACCAGCTGTAAGGTGGTGACAGAGATCATCTTTCCCTTTGTAATAGAGAGTGTGTCATTACTGAATAGAATACAAATTGTCACTACTATTTGCTTTTACTATGTCAGTACAACATATCACACACATTTTCACAGTGTCATGGCAGAAGAGAGGTAAAATGTTTCTAGTCTGATTTGAAATGCTGGATGCTAGGTGTTGTTAGTGGTGGTCTTTTAAAAATATGAATAGGTAATTTAAGGCACTAAACCCACAGTTTTCTTCGTAGAAAACAGCTATTTCTGTACTGTCCTTTTTAGAAATCCTACTGGAATGAATGATGCGTCCTTTACTCCATCACAGGGTGTATATGGATAGATGAATAAGGTCTAAATACATAGTGCCCAGTGATATTGTTAAAAAAGTATAAACTGAGACCTAAATCAAAAGATCAACACAGCAGGACATAAGTAATCCTGGAGGTTCCTGGAGTGCATTGATGATAACTTCCTCTCCCAAGTGATGGAGGAGTGAACGAGATTACCTCATACTCACCAGCAAGGAAGGGTTTTATGAGAATGTGAAGATGTTGTTGGTTGCAGTGTCCATAAGATGGTGAAGTTCAGGATCCTGAGGACACGGAGCAGGGTGAAAAGCAAGTTTACAACCCTGGATCTCAAGAGGGCAAACTTTGGCCTCTGCAAAGATGGAAAATTCTGCTTGCAAGCATCCCATGGGATAAGAGAGGGAAGAGGAGCCCAAGAAAGGTGGTTAATATTCAAGAACCACCTCCTCCAAAATCAAGAGAGCACTGTCTCAAGGAATATGAAGTCAGGCAGAAATGCCAGGAGGCCTGTGTGAATGAATGAGAAGCTCCTGGCCAAACCCAAACATAAAATGAAACGTACAGAGGAAGCAAGGATGGATAACTTGAGAGAAATACAGAAACGTTATCCAAGCACACAGGGGTGAAATGAGGAGAGCTAAAGCTCAAATGGAATTGAATCTAGCCAGAAATGTCAAAGACAACAAGAAGGGTTTCTGTAAGTACATAGGCAAAAAAAAGGAAGACTAGGGAAAATATGAGCCCAGTGCTCAATGAGATGGGGGACCTGATTACGCAGAACATGGAAAATTTGAAGTGCTGAATGCCTTCTTTGCCTCAGGCATTACTTACAATAGACCAGACTTCAAGAATCCCAGGCCTCAGAAACCAGAGTGAAATGCAAGAGCAAGATGTACTCTTGGTAGAAGAGGATTAGGTCAGGAAATACTTAAGCAAACTAGACATGCTTAAGTTCATGGTCCTTGTATTAGATGCATCCACAAGTGCTGAGGAACCTGACAGATGTCATTGTGAGGCTGATGTCAATAACTGATTATTCACAGCAACTGGGAAGAATGCCCAAACATAACTCCTATCTTCAGGAAGGACAAGAAGACCAAGGAAATTATAGTCTGGTCAGCCTCACCTTGATCCCTGGGAATGTGGTGGAACAGCTAATCTTGGAAACCATTTCCAGGCACATGAAGGACCAGAAAATCATCAGAAATAGTCAGCATCACTTCAGAAAGGGGAAGTCATCCTTGATCAACCTGTTAAGCTTTTATGATGAAAAGTCTGTGTTGGTAGATGAAGGGAAAGGAGTGGATATTGTATACTTAGACCTCAGTAAGTCATGGGCAACTGGCTCTAGGTGGCCCTTCTTGAGCAAGGAGATTGGACCAGGTGACCCACTTGACTTCAGAAAGTTGTATCATATCTGTCAGGTCCGTGCAGATGTGTCTGTGATTCTGTGATTGATTCTGTGATTCTGTAATTTTCCATTTTTCCCAGCGGACAGGGGTGCGGGGCTCAGAACCTTCAATACGTCCGGAGGTGCCTCTCACATGCAAGGTTTGTGCAAGAACAAGTGTTGCTTTTTTGGAGCTTCTCTGAGAACTACTGGCAATGCCACCCAGACTTTGGGGCTGCAGGCTTTCCTGTCCAGTCTAGGGTCAATATCATCTTTTCAAAAAAAAATATTTAAAAAGATAAAAAAAAAAAAAAAAAAGACGATGTATTCTATAAGCAGCTGGCTGAAGTCTCTCGATTGCCAGCCCTTGTTCTGGTTGGGGACTTCAACCTACTGGACATCTGCTGGGAATACAACACAGCAGAGAGCAGGGAGGCTAGGAGGTTCCTTGAGTGTATGGAAGATAACTTCCTGACACAACTGGTAGGTGAGCCAACCAGGGGAGGTGCC
>JAOQGH010000001.1:166135426-166161308 GCA_025769975.1 Gallinago jamesoni
CCGGTTTTTTTTTTTTTTTTTTTTTTTTTTTTTTTTTACTTGAAAGGCCATGGGCACAGAGAGCTAATTGCTTGGATCTACTGACTGAAGTGAGTTGTTGATGGAAGAGAACAGAAACTCTGCCCTGTGTAGTATCAGTTCCAAGATGCATTCACAGTAGCTCTCCCTTCTTTATCTATAGCAGCAAGGTAAGCGGTGAAATATTAATTCTTACTAAAACCTACTCGAGGTGTCTTCCCTATTTTTCAAGGACAAGAAAAGACACCTAAAACTTGTTGTCTCTGTTTTTTAATCCTTTTAAATAACTTTATAGACTAGATCCCTCCATGAAAACTTGGTTATGAAAAGCATATTTTTCACCATAACATGACTACTTGAAGAAAGGTATGATAAGAAATTAAATGTTAATATGCAGGTTATGTTAGATGCTGCTTTAGAATTTAAAAAAAAAAAAAGTTATCAAATGAATGTGTCAAATAATACACAGCATGCAAGAACCAATTATGGAAATGAGGACCCAAGGTTAGCTTGCTGCAATATTTTTTAATTCAACAAATATTAAAATCAACTTGTTCCTTGTATAATAGATGGTATGACAAGAGTTAAGGAGCTCAAAATGTTATTGTAGTCCCCCATCTAATTAACATTTCTGTTGTGCGACCTACATTGCCCAGATCTGTAACTAAAAAGACCCCCAAAAGCCTCCTTTTTGTTTGAAGAATCTTTTGTAACATGTTTAAGAGATCAAAGGCAGAGCAATCAGTGTTCATACACCTTCTTCAGTTAGAAATAAGTGATAAAATAGTCATATAGCTTCAGCAATTTGCAGAAGAAAACCTTTTCATGCTAGTATTTCTCACTAATGGAAGCCTACAGATGCTGTACTGTAATTACATATATTCAGGCTTTACAGAAAATATTCTGCATAAGTCACGTTCCATTTATTTGTTTTTATGACCTTTTCCATGTTAACTCTTTTTGAATGTAGGAAGAAAACAGATTGAATGTTTTAATGTCAATGATGCTAACTAAGTTTTGGATATCATCAGAATCTAATGCATTCTAGGTAGATTTAGTCTCAGAATACAGTTATGGAAAATCCTTTAATGCATTATTGTAGTCAACAGAAATCTAAATATTTATTTAAGGATAAATGCTAAAGTCTAATTTACTACATCTTTTTGAAATTCCTCTATTTTTCATCTATGTTTTTACATTAAACTTTGTAGTGAGTGAATTATTTAAAAATGTACCTTTTGTGGGATTTTTTTTCCTCCGAGATGTTAACAGAGCGAAGCCTGAAAACATTGACTGCAATGGCTAGGTCAGTCCAGTCTTGTCACTTTCTACTAATATAGCAATTTCTACTGAAAAACAGGTACAAATGTACCATTTTTAAGCTGACGGGATTAAAAAAAAAAAAAAAAAAAAAAAAAAAGAGAAGTGAAGGAGACTTAGCATGGAGACATTTGAGATTTAAATTTCATAGAAATGTCGTGTAATCTGACTCGATCTCAAATGAATTTTGACTTCCTCTTTCTCTGAGAAGAAAAATTATATAATCACAAACTTCAGGCAGTGAAAAAGAAAAACTCTGTTTGGATTTGGAAAATACATGGGTCCTGCTCTTGCAGACATGCCCCTTAAAAATAACACTTCTTCACAGGTGTTGAATGATGCCAATGATGTATTTTAAATAACTGACAAATGGCATAACTGATGTACTACGTGACTCATTTTGGGATGAGTAAATAATTATCTTTAGCCGTGAAGTCTCGTCTCCCAAGTCACAGGAGATAAGACAAGGGGAAATGGCCTCAAATTGCACCAGGGGGGGTTTAGACTGGACATTGGGAAACATTTCTTCACAGAGAGGGTTATCAGGCATGGGAATAGGCTGCCCAGGGAAGTGGTTGAGGCACCATCCTTGGAGGTGTTCAAAAGACAGGTTGACCTAGTTCTTAGGAATATAGTTTAGTGATTTTTGTCAGGGTTAGGTTGATGGTTGGACTAGATGATCTTTAAGGTCCCTTCTAATCTAGATCCCTTCCAACCTAGACAATTCTATGATTCTATGAAAAGAAAAAAGAAAAAGAAAACAGAGACCCAAAGGCAAAGTGAGCACCAACATAAAATGTGATGAGATGACAGTAAAGATTCTGCATTCTTCTTGTCAAAAAAAAAAAAAAAAAACATAGAGAGAAGGTATACTAGTTTTACTAGTTTTAATGAAATATGTATCATCGGGAAACAGTGACTAAAACAGATGAGTAGATGAGTGTATGTGTGAAAACACCATATCCGGCTGTTAGATTTTATTACTTGATTTTTTGCTGCTGTTTTGTTCTTTTTCTTTTGAGATGTACTAATCCATGTACCACTTAAGAAAAACAGCACAATGGCTCCCTACCAAATTAAAATATGTTGAGAGCAACCAAGTTCTCCTGAGTAAGGAAAGAGTAAAGAGAAGGTCATTATAACATTAAGAAAAAAGAAGAAATTACTAAAATAAGTTAATGAGAAGTATTTAAACCGTAAGTGGAAATCTAAAGATTCTTGTATAAAATAAAAAGTGGATCATATAACAAGTAGACTAGGAGATAATTAGTATATATTATGATGTAATCATTCTTTTTGTTTATTTGTGTTATTTGAGATAGTTTGAACAAGAGAGCAGGGAGATGGGGAGAGAGATGTACTAAAGCCATTCAGATAAATGAAGTGGTGGTGGTGGTTTATAAGAATGCAACTGTCTTTGGGACAGGCCATTATAACAGTATGTGGGAGAAGCAGGAAGGGGAGGGGAGGAGAGGGAAGGGAAGGAAATGGAAGGGAAGGGACAGAATTACTTTTACCAGTACTATTTTCTGAAATTATTAAATTTATTGAGCAGACACTAGAAGATGATCTGTAAATACCATTTAAAATACTATGAGATTGGCAAGCATTTAAATTTCTTGGGTTTTATTGCTTTTTTTACAAAATAAATGTGCAAACATCTGACAACTGAATTTAGACTTTATCAATTTACAACTGCCTTTTGCGTATTGAGCTCAAACAGGAGCAATTTCCTTTAGCATTACCCTGACTGGAATCATCCATACAGTCATTTGGAAACAAAGTTGATCTAAAGAAAAGGTCTCTGATGTAGCAGCTGATCATAAAACTGAAGCCACATAATTGATTTTAGGGACATTTTGTATGGAACAGGGATCTTAGCTGATTATTAGAAAAAGATTGACTTCTGTGTGTACTCAGCGTTTCGGATTAAACTGAGTTTAGGTTTATGCAGTCAAACCTTGTCATCTTTACCAATTTAATTAACTTTTACAGTATAATACTGGCCACATCGTAGAACATCTTCTGAAGTTTTATGTTTCTACAAGAAAGTTTTAACTACCGAGCTTCCTTACTTAGTCTGAAATTTTGTTGCATTTAAGAAATACGACATTGTATTTGTATTCCAGCTTTTAAAAGCAAACCCCAAAAGCATATGAAACTAACAAGATTTGTGAGGGAATAGCTTAAAGTCGTGTCAGGGGAAGTTCAGATTGGATATTAGGAAAAAGTTCTTCAGTGAAAGGGCTGTCAAGCACTGGAACAAACGCCCAAGGAAAGTAGTCATGGTCCGCATCCTGTCTGTGTTCAAGAAATGTTTGGACAATACTCCTACATATATGGTTTAACTTTCAGACTGCCCTGTGTGGAGTCAACATTTGGACTCAATGATGCTCCTGGATCCCTTCCAACTCAGGACATTCTATGATTCTAAAATTCAGAGAAATGGATTATATGGACAGGCTTACAGTTCTAACATCTAATCTTGTCAATTTTCTTAGTTGGGTAACTGAACCCATTTTGTCTCTATGCCTTCTTTACTAAGGAGAACGACCATAGGTAATAAGCATATTTCTTTTCCTTCCTTGATTGAAGTCATGGCTGGAAAATAAAAATGGGTCAGAGTTTAAAATGTGTTAGTTGATATATTGTACTATCTTTATCTCTGTAAGATTTAATATGGCCTCACAGGTCCACAACAGTCAGTTGATAGATGGCAATCTCATTTTAACATCACTGGGAACAAGGATAATTTGCAGCCCAAAATCTCTGTTTTTGAAATAGATGCTATAGTTTGAAAAAAAAAAACTAACAACAAAAAAAAAACGACAGCCAAGAACTTCTTCAAAAATAGACTTTACTTTGAAAAATATCCAGAATTAATTTACATTATCAGTAGGTGGAAACAGTGTTTGCAACCATGTACAGAATACCTATATATTCTTCTTAATAGACTTTTCAGATTCTGCTTTTATTTAACCTTTTAAGTAACAGTCCACCATCAGTTCTGGATCCACAAGCCAAATGATAGACTAGTATGGGAGTAATGTTGCTTTTTCTTTTCCATTAACCCAGACAATTTATCTCATCATGTCCATTACAGAGGAAACTGTCTCACACTGCTAATTAGCTCATATCTAAAGTCTTTAATTCCCACAGCTTTCTGAACAAAATGTATAGTCATCTTGCATTTTCCTGTTTTCATTTAGTGCTTCTTACAATAGAAAATACTTGAAAGGTCCATTAATCTTCATGCTTCATTGGACAAGCTGAACCAGAGCTAAGGTCAAAAAGATGTTTCCAGAAATGGTCTGACATTAACTTCAGTTGAGTTACTGTCATTTATTTATTGGTCTTGCTCTGAGGCATGTGGTACAACACTTCAGGGAAATTAGATAACAATTCTAAGGCATCTGAGTGATATTATTATTTTTAAATTATAGAGTAGGCTTCTGAATATAGATAATTTATTAGTTTGCTATATGTGCTTGGGGCAAGGGCTCTTTATGTTATATTATTTTAATACGTCAAGTGTCAATTTTATTATCTTTTTTCTTTGCTTCCTAAATTAGTATAAGCTAACATACTTTAATAAAGGCAATTACATCAAGGCAGATGAAGGTTGGTCTGATGAGTCAAGCTAAGACCAAAATGCAAAAAGTCTTTTCACACTAAAGATACATAGGTGAGATACCTTGAGTCTGATTTCTGATCATAATCTCCTATTGTCCCCCTTTTAGCCAAAGGAGAAAATCATCATTTTAAAGGGCTAATTATGGTTACAAGGCTTTTCATTAAGGCACTTTTAATACTTAGTAAAACATTGAAGTCTAGAAGTATCTTCAGACCTCTGTTGAGAGGCTTGTAGAAATAACAAAGGTTTTTCAGAGAAGGGCATGCCAAACTCAAAGAGGCAATCAGCACAATTTGTGGCAAACAGAAGTCATGGATCGTGGAGGCTGTTGAAGACCCCTGATGACAGGAGAAAAAGGAAGCATTGCATTCATCTTCAAAAAAAACCCCAAAAGTATGGTCCAGAGAACTACAGGCCAGTCAGCCTCACTTCACATTTTGGGAAAATCATCAAGGAAGCCCTCTTGGAACATATTTCTGGGCACATTAAGAAGCTGAGTAGTTTTCATCTTTGGAAGTATTCAAAACCTTTTTAGAAAACATCCTTATCAACCTGGTATGACCTCATATTTGAGCCTCCTTTCAACAGGAGTTTGGCCAAAATGATCTGCATTCCAGCCTGAATTACACTAGGATCCTATCTTTGGAATTGGATATAAAGATAAAGAAAGAACATAGTGGACATGGAAACACAAGTACTGGAATGGTTTCCACAGAGGCTATCAAGTCTCAATCACTGTGTGTATAGAAGTTTACCAGACATGATCTAATTTTGAAGGTAACCTTACTTTGATCTAAGAGTTGGATGAGATGGCTTTCCAGAGATCCCTTCCAACATGAATTATTCTATGATATCATGATTTAAAAATAGATGAGATCCATATAAACCATTAAAATAGAAACAAACAAACCCCAACAAAACATTTTAATAAGAAATGCACTCAAGTCTAAAACCAAAATTCCCAGAACTCCAGATTAGCAGCAACCTAATCCTGGAAATGTTGGAAGTCTGAAAACGCTTTTCTGCATCAGTTTCTCAAATGCCTAAAGCTTCTATGGATGCAGAAATCATGAAAAGGCAGAACTAGTTGAGCCAACACTAGTTTATAGTTCAGTCCCATGAGACTTAATAAAATTATTCTTACCTCAGCCATAACACATGAATTCAAACTGAAAGGTGTTTTTAGGAAATAACCATTGAAAGAAGCTATAAATAAAGCTCAGAGGCAAAGCTCATTTTCTTATACACCAGACAACGGACTTTCTGTTGTGATTTATCTTCCTCCTGCTTCTGTCATTACAAAAGGAGTAAAAATTGCAACTTCCTTCTCATGATTCAGCCCATCTTCTAGAAAATTATATATATATATATATATATATTTATATAAAGTCTATATAAAAGTTTAGTGGCTATTCCACACAGAAATAAAACCTTCTGAATACCTGTTGAAAGTTGATGATTACAGGGATACTTGAGAGTAGGGTAACACTGTCTGAATCCGAGCTTTGACATAAAAACTGTTCTAGGAAAATGAGGCTTGAATATTCACTAGGTAAGGAAAAGGAATGATTCTAAAGACTGTTTATTGTCTGGCCACTGGATTCTTGCATGCACTGGCAATACTACTGTTGGGGTTTTTTTTCAGTGAACTTCTACTGTTTCCTAAAGAAACTGGGTTGTCATCCATGTTCAGGAAAGGATTTTGGGCAACTAGTTTTACAGAAAGGAAGACAGCAGACAGATAACAGTTTACTGGAAGGACCAAGCTTTAGGCAGCAGACATGTTTTATGGAAACATTAACCCTCAAGAGCCAAATCTTGAGTAAAAAGGTTAATAGCATGTGATGCTTAGTGAAGGAAAGTTAAAGCACTGTGTTCAATTATTATTTCATCTTATAAACTGGATGTCTTATTTAAAAACTTATCAGTTTATGGGCTGCCACTGTCATTTTTGTGTACTGCAACACTATCTGATACAGACAACCAAAAGAATGGGTCAACTATGACTTTTTTGAGCAATGCTACAGCTAAGTAGAGAGTTGAGAAGTTACCTCTCTCTTAGTTAATGCTTTTGACCAATACGTATTTTTCATCAGATGACACTTTTTGCATTTCAAACCTGGCTAGTGTTGCTTCCTGTACATTTTTCTGTGAATTGACCAGTTGTTTGCCATTCTAGTTCAGCAATCTTTGATTTTTAGTCTACAAAGCAGAACAAGGAACTGGTTATATTTTTAGCATTGCAGCTTTTGTTACTGCCTTCTCTCTTCACTTACTTGGAACTTAGCCATAATACATTTAAAATAGGCTTTAGAGAACTTTTTTATCAGAAAGTTTGTAGCATAACACACTGAGATGGTTTTGTTTTATTTCTTTCTTTATTCAAATTTTTTGCTCATGTCTGTAGGTTATTTAAAATCATAACTGTTTTGGCTGGATACATAAACTGGATGGATATATGCTTCAGTTCCCTGCCTGGAAGAGGGAATACTCATAGTTACAAAGGTGAAATCAACCTTCAGAAAACAGTCTACCACTCTAATGGAGCACCAGTTGCAAACTCTTGAATTAGCACAAAGACAGAAGAAATTCAATTAAAATTAAAAACCAAACCAACCAACCAACCAAACAAACAAAAACAAACAACCCCCAAACTATTGTGAATATATCAGAATTTTTCTAACATTATATTTTTATTCTTTTTAATATTAATATTTATTAATTCTATTGGTTCTGTTTCTTGCCCTGTCAGTAAGATATTTTGCTGGTCTTTGACAAGGCTCTGCAGGATTTTCTAAGTTTGATGCTCAAATTATTCCTACTTAGTAGCAGCTATCTGACCAGCTATCTGTCAGGAGCCCTTCTCTCCTAGGAGAGACAGGCCTATGTTTGGAGCCCCTATAGTTAGTCTCTTCTAGACAGCAACTGATTCCACTTAAATATAAAATCACCTTCTTGAGTAGCTAAGTACAATTTCTAATCTACTTATATAAACTATGTGAAGTATCTAATTTTGCCTGCGCATTTCATATTTTTTTTCCTCAATAACTATTGCTTAGTATTTAAACATTAAGCAAACATGTATGTACACATCATTAAAGTATATGTATTTTGAATACTTACTATCTATAAAGTAAGATGTAGTATTACAAATCCAAAATCCAAATTTTATGCTCATGTGCTTGCTTGAGTAGCTTCTCAGTGTAGTTGCAGGGTTCCTGGTTCTCAAAAGAAAACCTGCATTCAGTATTAGAAAAAATAATCAATGTACCAATGGATTCACATTTTCATTTTTTCTATTAGATTGGATACTATGAAGAAATTCTTTACTCTGCAGTTGATGAGACAATGGCATAGGTTTCCCAGAGAGGTTGTGGATACCCCATCCGTGGAAGTGTTCAAGGCCAGGCTGGATGAGGCTTTGAGTAACCCAGTCTATAAAAAGATGTCTCTGCCCATGGCAGGGGGGGGTGGAACTCAGTGATCTTTAAGGTCCCTTCCAACCCAAAACAATCCTATGATTCTATGACCCCTTGATGTGAAAATTAGTGGGGTTTTGTTTATTTGTTTGTTTTGTTTCTTTGAAGTTGTGTTTTTCAACAGTGAACGGGGGGAAGGGGGAGGGGGTCAGTCCTTTTTATCCAGGACATAAGTTTGACTTCACCAAAAGTTAGAGTGAACTAAAAAGAATAAGAAAAGAAGACAAATCTTCCTTATAAAGCAAGAGTAATAATATTGACTTAATCTATAAAGTGGTGGTTTACTATCCTAGGTGAAAGATTAACTCCAATTCTTCCATTGTTTGGTTCCCTCTATTATAATAGATCAGATACCATCCTTATGTTTGTTTTTATTTTTATTAGAGGACTAGCAATTTACTTTCACTATAAATGTATTTTGATGTGCTTTCACGGATAAGTTTTCTCCAGCTCTGAAGAAATGTGAATCACTTCATAATGTAATTCAATACACCCAAGATACATTCAAAAATCTGTGTTTGCATAAACCAAGATTATTTTTTACTTAAAATGCTCAATCTGCTACACACTATTAATTTTAAACTAGCTATTAGGAAAAAAACCAAAAAATATATCAGTGGGCATCTCAAGGTTATATTGAGATAAAACAAAAGCAAAACCAAAAAAAAAAAGGAGTAAAAAACCAATTCTTGCTTATTTGTTTTCCTACACTACAAATAATTTTTTGTCTTCCTAGGAGTGGCTTGAAGATCAGTGCCAGTGGCATTCCTTCTCACCACCCTGTGCCTAACTGATTCATGGGGGAAAAAAAAACAAACAGATTTTTCTTTTTGTTTTACTGTCTCCATTGGTGAATATGAAGGTAATTCAATTTGGTTATCTTCTCAGCAATATGTCCTTGAATAAATAATCTTAAAATTAAAAGGGAAGAAGAACTTGTTGGAAGAATAATTCAATAATAATTTAACTGGACAAAAGCCTGAACAGAGAGTAAAATTATTTGTCCCTAACAACACACACCAGGAAACAGTTCAGCTATGCAGTTTAAGAAAAAATAACCCTAAAGGTTATGCCTTCTTTGCCATAAAGGCAAAGAAATTTCATAGCTATTAGAAAAAAGAAGTTAAAATCTGATATACCCTCAATTTGTTTTTTACGTCAGTGTTATTTTTTAATACAAGTTAATCTGATCCACTTTGTGTCAAAACAATATGGATCCAAGAATGACATATAGCTATATCAACAATTTTTCAAACACGATAAAATGGAGTAAATCAATTAATTGCTATTGTTTCAATTAACTAAAGACATCCAGGAAATATCAGTTTCGTTGGAGGAAAGAGCATTCAAAAAAATCTAGCAGTTTCCTAACTGGGAGCTCGATCCTGCCAATATCAAAGTCAGATAACAAAGTTCTTGGAAAAGAATGTAAGATTTTTTTCCCCTCTTTTTTTAATATTACCTATTTTTTGAATATACTTTTCAATGTATTGGACATGGTTTTGTAATTAGTGCATGTGCCTGAGAGCCAGGGACTTTGGAATTTTGTTGGTTTTTTTTTTTTTATTTGGTTATTTGGTTGTGTTTTTTCTTAATCAGAATCTAATCCCATAGTGTTATTTTTTTATTTGTTTTAACTCTTGTCATTGATTTTGCAGCATTATTCCCTTAAACATTACTTGAGTGATTCTCAAGTGTCATGAACTAAACTTCTGCTGAAATCAGTATGTCACAAACACAGACCTTCTCTACATCTTGCATCATCTTTTCTATCATCATTAAAAATGAACTGAGTTTGTGTATATACTTATTCTGGTGAACCTTGGGCACCTGATGGTAAGTTAATTATACTTCGACACATTACATATAAAGCAAGCTTCATTTATGTTTAGCTTTTCATAAAAAGGCAATAGAGCTGTTCAGAACTTGTAAAAAAACCAACCAAACAATGATAGCTAGATTTTTATTTAAATCAATTCCTCTTTTCAAATACTTTACAACTCTATTTACTCACTCAAATCCTTAATTTTAAAAAATCAGGTAAGTAGAAACCTATACTGTAAGCATGGCTATGTTTTAAAAATTATTTCTGTAAAGAATGGAGCTCTGGAATAAAAACTTTATTGAAATAAAATCATTTGCATAAATTCTTAAATTAGGAATAAGAGAATAGTGAGCTTCTGCTATGTACATGGATAGTAAAACATCTAATTATTTCTTTTATCTCTCTTACTACTTAGAAAGTTCAGATGAAAAGTTCTACTAATGAATTACCTTTACTTTACACTATAGGCTAACATTAAGGATTTTGGTAGTGTCATAGGTGGACACCAAGAGAAATAAAACCTTCCATAAAATCTGGTAGTGTGCAGATAGAGAGACAAAAAAACATGAGAAAGCATTGTATGCTCCCCTCCAGAGGACAGCTAGACAGAGGTCTAACTGCCTTACTGAGCATTCAGATGATAACTGTCATGGAAGTTTTAGGGTGAGATATACAATATAGAAGATAAACAATACCTGCTCTTTACCTCTATGTTTGAGGGTCAGGACTTTAGCAAAGACATCGTCTAAACAGTATAGAAACATATATATGCATTTCAATAATTGTAGGCAACTTAGCTTTTTTAAAGAAAATAAATACTAAAATAGAGTTCTGCTCTGAAGCTGAGAAAATTAGATCATGTCAACCAACCAATCACAGACTAAATATATATCTGAGCTAAACTGCTTCTACAATTAATGAAGAGAACCTACTACTTACTTTAATATATCAGTTGCTATGACTTCATCACTAAAAGTGCTCCCAAGAGAGATGCTAAAAGTATTCCCAAGAGAGATGCTAAAAGTATTCCCAAGAGAGATACTAAAAGTATTCCCAAGAGAGATCCAGAGAGAAATAAGTCAGTTCTCACACATGCTTCAAACTCTCTTTATAGCATGTTTACAATTATAATGAAGAAACAAACCCTCACATTATTTCAAATGTTATGATGATTCTGTGAGTTTCAATACCATGTGATAGAAGAAGCACAGGTCAGGAAAACAAAGGACTTCAGCAAGGAAAGAGTGAGAGAAGAACCAAGACTGAAGCAAGCAAAAATTCTTAGAGATGTAATGTAACAGACTCCTATGGAAAAATATATTAAAAGGAAGATTTAACATCTATATGGAAATTCTGGACTTAAGGAGAAATGAAACGTTAGAATTTTTCTTTAATGAAGTTTCTGCTATAACATTACCTTATCAAGAGAAGTCAAAGTTCAAATATTCAGGTGCAGAAATATACTTAAATTAATTTGGCACACATTTAGCTAGAGTAGTTTGTAAGATTCCATTACAATAGATTCCATCTGATAGTGGTTTGAATTGAAGAACCAAAATCACAGAAAAGGTGCCAAGACCTCTCCAAAAGCACTCCAAAAGCTTTTAGATTATATCAAGCTTTACAAATTGTTGAGGGTACAATGAAAACTCTGGAAGGAAAATAAGACAGTCCAGACAAAGTAGGCTAGCTGGAAAGGAAGCTGGAAACTGAAAACTGCGACAAAGAGTGAGTTAAAATGGATTGAAAAGACCAAAGGTCAAGTACCTTCAAGGAAAAAAAAAAATAGAAAAATAAAAAATGATGCAATATTAAAGTATTTCTAGATCCAAATAGACAACAACATTTAAAAATTGTAATTAAAAGTGCAAGAGAAAAATACATTTTTTTCAAGATAAGTTAAGACATACTTTCTAAACAAAGCACACAACACTATGCAAAAATTCCATTTAGAGATCAAATTAACAGGACCTGGAATAAAGGAGTATCATTAGATACTAATGTAATACTTTAAACCCATAAACTGATTCACACCTAAAAGTTGCACAGGACCATAAACTTAACCTGTCAGTAGCTGAAATTTACTTAAAGGAAAATTAGGAACCAAACTGCCTAGTTTAATCTAACTGATAGCAGAAAGTATATATAATCTGAACGCAGAGAAAATGTTAATACAAGCACACACATTGATGTATGAGAGCGTACAGGATACAGTTCAAAGATACTAAGATATCTGAAGACAGGAAATACAATTCACATAAGTAAAGACAGTCATTTGGTCCATGTACTAAGCAGGTTACTCTTGATGCCTTTGAAAGACAATTTGTAACAGACACATTAGAGAGAGATAACAGATTATTTCCAGCCTAAAGTTCTAGTAGAGTGCTCTTCCTCCTCTGACCATTTAAAATGGAAGATATAATGTCCTGGATTACATTTATCAGAAAGAATAGACTTGCCTTATGAATACTGCATCTGCAAGGATCCAGAGTTTTTTAAACTTAATATTATTTCCTATTCTCATTGTAATCAGAACAACAGTGTTCCACTTTCTCTAGGTTATAATCATTGTCACATGACTGAGGTAAGTTAATTTTATTGTCTCATATATTCTATGAATTCTAACAGTGTACTTCTCTATTGACCTTTATAGTAATCTGTTGTTTGACTGGCTGGACATTCAACTTACCTTCTTGTTTACAGCCTCACCAACATACTCATTAGACTCTGCAGGTTCACATAATGAGGACAGTAAAAACAAACACTAAGTGCTTATGTCAAATGTGTCAGATCAAACAGAAGTAGAAAGCAAAGCATTTACGTAGACTGTAAATGAGTTTATTCCCTAGTTACCAACTTCCAAATTATTTTCAAACACAGGTCCTTCTCTAATGTATTCCCAAAATATGCTTCATCATGTTGTGAAGACAAGAAACTTGTATGTTGACTGTAAGATTTAATTCATTTATGGTTATCTGAAAAATGAACAGAAGTTAAACAGAAAGTCAAAGTAATTATTCTGCCTTTTTTTTTTCCTCTTCTTTTTTTTAAAAAAAAAATAGTCAAATTATGTGTTTCCATCTAAAGATACTTGATTTTGCATCTGGTTTCAAAGCAGGAAGGCATTCCACTTGGGTATGGTAAAATGGCAACTTCTCTTGGCAGAAACAATTCCTTGTGGCATTCTTAAATTACTTCACATGGCTCCCTACGTCATTTACTGTTTGCTTATCAATTCTATTAATTTTAAATAAATTCCCAAATTAATCTATTTTTTTTAATGTAAGAAGTATTCTTGTTATCTGAAGTTGCACAGTCTATTCTTATGTTTATTTTTCTTATAATGAAAGAACCTATTGCTACAGCTCATTAAAAAGCTCCAACCTATTTTTCTTGTAGCAGTACTATCACCCAATCGTTAACTTCATTATAATTTTTTTTTGTTCATGTGTTCATTTTCTTCATTTTTTTATTTTATTCTGTGATTCTGTAACCTAAAATTGAGCTCATTTGAAAAAAAATTGTTTGCTTTTCAAGAAGAAATTCTGTACTGGTTCAGATTTGACTTATCTTTTCCTAGATAATTTATGCAAGACTTGTATTAAAGAGTATGAAGTTAATGGTATAATGTCCGTATTTATCTTTGAAAATATTTCTAAACAATAGTTAACAAAATCTGAAGTTTAGTATAGTCACAGACTTAGCACTACGATGTTTTTATTTGAGTCAAGAAGAACTGTAATGATGGTAGCTTTAGGTCATGCAGCAACACATAGTAAGGGAAATATCAGAAACTCCTTTCTTTCTGAGTGAAGTAAGGACTAAAGACATACACATTTCATTAACCCGAAAGATAGAAGGTCAACCAGAAACAAAAGCAACAACATCAAAAACAACCAACCCAGCATCTATGCAATTACACAGGAAAACTTGAAACAGATTTAAAAAAAATGTTTCTGAGAGGACTCAAAAAGAATCTAGAAATGGTAAAGAGGATGTGATGCAATTTCTTCTTTGCCTACTTCCTGGTATAGTCCACAAATGACAGAGGCAGTGGTGAAGCAAATGAGGAGACCTTGATGTCTGGATCTTACACTTCTGTCATTTAGGGGTTTTGTTAGCAATATCAGTGGGACAGAAGGCAGATATCCCTTCAGATTATTTTTTACTCAAAATTTTACTTTTCAGTTAGGTTTCTTCAAACTCTCTGAAACTAATGGCATATTCTTCAGAGAGTGTCCACTTCCAGACTGATAAGGCCTGATGTTTGTAGAGAATACCAAGGAATGGTTTGCAGAGAGGGCCTTGCTTACATTTGCTGCTATAGCAATCAAGGTCAGCTTTGTTGTGCGCCACTTTGGAGGTTTGAAAACAGAAAATTGTAGAGAGGTCACACCTGCGGGGAGGAGCAGACAGGACAGGTGACCCAAAACTGATTAACAGGGTACTCCATCCTGCATCATGCTTAGTATAAAAGCTGAGGAATTAAAGGGGTCAACCTCTTTCTTCAATGGCAAGTATCCGAAGAGGAATTTGTTCATTTGCCTTTGATCCTGATGCTTGCATACCTGGACCCATTTCCTCACCCCAATTCCCATTCCTCTGTGACTCTAGTCAGGAACTTTCCCAGTGCCTGCCAGTGATGTGCTCATGATCCTGGAAGCTTGATATGGGTTGTATATATTTTGTTATTTTCTTATCATCTTTTCTTAGTATAATTTTACTGTTATTTCATTAAAGTTGTTTAGTTTCTTTTTCAATTCATAAGTCTCTCTCTCATTTTTCTTTCCCTTGTGAGAAAATTTTAAGAGAACATCTGTCGTACATTTCAGTGGCCAGCTCAGCCTAAACCAGGTCAAGAAATTAAACATATGCAACTAGTAAATTTCAGTTGATTAGGTTGGGGTGGTTGTTGTGGGAAAGTTCTGTATTCTTATGAATATGTGTGTGTTTCTTCATGTTTCCTAAGTTACAAAAATCAAAAGGCAATATAAATATTCATATGTATTACAGTGTTAGTTGTTAAATACTATCAGTACTTAAAAAAATTAGCTGCAACCTAAAAGAAACCATGCTGCTTCAACATCACTGTGCAAGAAAAAAGAGAAGGTAGGACTGTGATTTCAAAGATCAAAATATTCCCAGCAAAGGAAAGAAATAAATGTTGACATAGTCTTAAACAGAGAGTTTATAAAACAGAATTCTTTGTTTGCTCAGGAAAGTCACTAGGTAGCAAGTTGGAGTGCAAATGCCCACCAAGTTCTCCCATAGTCACAACTTTAAATTTAAGTTATGAGAGAAGCAATACTTCTTAAGGCACTTTGCGCAGGAGTACACTTAGTTTACCTTTAGTGTTAGCATGCTAGATATTAATGGAGACATTTAATTCCTCTTGTGTCATATTGTTCTTGTAGTGGCTAGATAAAGAAATCATAAGTGAGAGTTAGCAAGAATACAGCTATCATTCTTTAAGGATTCTTTACAACTAAAGAACCAGATGAAGAGGAAGGAGAAAGAGGAAATAAAAAAGAGAATTCAAAATTCAGAAATAAAGCCATGTACAGATGAGAGAAGAAAGGTGGAGTAAGTTCTGAATTCCTCACACCTTTGAATAAAGAATGTACAGTGATAAAAGGGAAACTGAGGCACTGGACTGGGTACACCTGTGTTTTGTTGTTTTATTATCTTCTCAAGCTACCTAAAGAATTTTAGAAGGAGCTTGGGAACACTTGTAAAAACACAATGCAACTTTTTCTTCAGTTGTTACATATCAGTGTAAATTATAGTTCCTCATGCCAACATTCTGGTAAAGGATATTTGGGTAACTTAGTCTCTATGGAAGGACTTGTGAAAAAGATCTAACACAGTTGATTGAACTTTATGGATAGCCTGTGTGAGATTTATTTCATATAATTTTAGAAGTTTGTAACAGAGTCACCTGGGTTCCCTCATAGCTCATTCACAAAAAGAGGTATTTCCAACTTAACATGACCTATTTTAATCATCCCGCATTCATCTGTGCCTGGAGGAAGGGACAAAGCTAAGGCAGGCAACACTCTACTGTAGGTCATGCTCTAGCTTGAAGAGTTTGGGCCCAGAGGATAGGACTCACATAAAGAACTTTACTAAGTGTGGCTGAATATAAGGTTTTCTCAGAAAGATTAAAGGGGTCAGCATTGCCTGTACTGCATTCAGTAGAAAGGAGAATGAGAGACTCTTGAGAAAATCACTGAGTCGTGTGCTGTAAACCCTATAACATCACCTCTATATGAAATAAGCTCTTCTGATATAATTGTTCAGGAGTACTCATAGACATGATGTGATTGGCATCTTATTTGAAAAACAGATTTCAAAAGTGTTTTATATAGAAAAAAATATTGTACGTGATGCAGCTATTATATTATTCAGTTTCGTAGTTCTTATGATATTTGTGAATATTGAATGATGAGATTAAAGTAAATTAATCTAAATGTCTTTCTTGTAATGCTTTTTTTCTTTTTTTTTTTCTTTGATTTTTGTTTTTTTTTTTTTTGCTAAATTGTTGTAGCCAATGTCAGTGTCTAATTCTCAGATCAGTTTCAGAGGATTATCTTTTGAGATAGTGTAACTCCCCATGGTGCTAGAAATGTCACACACACACATAACCCCCTATTTTTTTTCTAATTTCAGTATTGAGAGAGTGACTATTTCTCCAATTTCCTATCCTGTGTTTCCTCTGTTCTTTCACTCTTGTCTTATAATAAAATAAAAATTAAGGCCCATGTTTTCAATTTCCCCTAAAGATGATTATATCTGGTTACAGTAAACTTTTTGTGTCAAAGTACGATCAATTCATGCTGCATTTGTACTATTAGTTACTGATATGGACTCATAGATTCTGATCCCCTAATAGTCCAGGTAGGAAGGAGGGTGTCAAAGTTCCTTGCCATATGCATACTTGAGGTAACATAAAGAGATGTAGCTGTGGGGTAAATGAGGGAGAGAGATAAAATTTATGATGAAAGCCCTCATATGCATCTGTTAGAGAATGTGGGGCCAGGACACGGACAGAGAGGATGGTTTAAGCTCAAAAACTTTTCTGTATCTGGCAGTTTGGTTTTGGTTTTGGCAACAGTTATTTTGAATCTTTAGCTAATGGTACAGGAAACACGTTGAAGTTTATGCAGGGAAATAAAATATTGCAGGATACCCTAGAATATTTTCTTAAGTTTAGGTAATGCTTGGTATCTGAATAGAGGGGGAAAGTGCACTATTGCGTTTCCCTGTGAAGACAATATATGCTGGTGCTCGCGTGTTAACATTCTAATAGAAATGTAACAGGTTGTTATAGCAGTCCAAAGCAGCAAAGCATATACCCCTTAGAAGCAATTAGATCCTTTGGCTTCATGTGGCTCACTGTTAGGCAATTTAGGAACTTACAATCCAAACAAATATAGTTGTTAATATGTGAAACTGAGTGAAATGCATTGTCCACTGATGACACTAAATCATTTAACAGTCCCTCTGGTCCTAGATTCTAAGATTCTATTACAGTCATCTTTTTCCAGCTAGTCCAGTGTTCTGTTTCCAACAATGTCAAATTATTCATGTCTTCAGGAAGAAAAATAGTTAACTCAAACCAAATCTAACTAACTGTATATTATTCTGCGTATCAGGGAAACAAAATCTTTTTTAGCTCCAGTAGGAAAGTGAATTTTCTGTTCATTCAAGAAAATCAGTTAATTTTATTTCAGTAAAATATGAGATAATACCTGTTTGTTACAAACCAGGCCAAACCAACCTTTTAAAGAATTCCATTTCATTTCATCAGTATTGCATCAAAGTATTTTTATACTGTCTTTATGTATTATTTGCTTAATTTACTGGTCCTTTATGGTATGCCATAATATTTCATTAAAAGGTAAGCATTTGACATCAAATGAGTCACATAGTTTGACTATGAACTTTGAACACTAGCAAAGATTAAGGATGAGCTAATGATATCTGCTCTTCACTTCTGCAGCACCTCTCATCATTGGAAGTCCAAGTGCTGTACAGGACTTGGTCATTTAGCCTGTGAGAGTGGTAGGTGTTAATAACATTCAGTTTACCTACCACTGAAATGCAGCAAGTACTCAACAACACGTGAACATTACATGACAAAATGAAGCAGAAACTCTGGAAGAATGGCAAATCCAATTGACACCTCAGGAAATGTAGGTAGGCAGAATGTAATTATTCTAGCCAGAATGAAGCTATGACAACAGGAACTAGTCTAATGAAGTCTATTGTGGGATGTTTAGTTGCCTGACTCCCTGTGCTCATACAATGACACATTAAGTGGGATTAAATACCTTATCAACAGGGGATAGAAGGCAAACTTGTGCCTGCTACTGAAATTCAAAGTCAAGCATAGGGAAAAGGACACAACAATCTTATAGTTCCTACCTTAAGCAGCCCAGATTTTACTATTACATTCTTGTTAATTGTATCTCAGTAGCTTTGAGTTGTTTATAAATATTAAAACTTTCCTGTGTCAGGCACTACACTAAACCATTAAGGATGGAATTAATCACATCTAACTTGAGCCATTTGAAGTGTAGTCACCTAGACTTAACTCCCTCTTTATTCAGTAGAGGCATATTTCTCTCCCTCTTATTCTTCATTAAAGCTGAATATCTCACAAGATACCCAGCCTTTAGATGGCTAACATTAGAATAAAAAGACTACCTGCTGAGAGACTGACCTGCCCTGAAGGCCTTGCAATCTAAATTAAAAAAAAAAAAAAAAAAAAGAGAATGAAAAAGAAGGAAAAAAAAAAAAAAGACAAGAGGTCTAGAATACCAAATAACGTTGTCATCTTTGTGAGCTGTAGAAAAGCTTGAATTACAGTTTATACTGCCAATACAGTGTCTTGTATCTAGATTGCCTCAGTTTTATTGTGTGGATATTGAGAGAAGGGTGAGTTTCCATGGTTAATCCTGTTTAAAAGGACAGCTTCTTTGTTCCTAATAACTTAATTTTTAATAATTCATCATAGTGGCAATAAAACATGCTCAGTGTGTATGTGACCTGGAAACCATAAGCTCAGGAGCATTACTCTTCAAATACAGAGATTGTTAGGTTGTTGCTTAGTATTTTATATAAAAAAGAAAATTGTTTATCTCAGTTCTCCGCTTACTGAACCATACCAAGTTATCTTGTTTGACCTACCCTTAAAAACTAAGTGTAAGAGTAGCAGAAAATTATTTAATTCTCAGTTAGCTTTTAATTGTGAAAGATAAATACATAAATAACTGCCAGATCATGAATAAAATAAAATAAAAAAATATATATTAACTACTGTGGGTTGAATACAAGTAGTTGACATCAAAACCATGTAAATACAACTGTTGGAACTATAAATCAATTGAACATCTAAATGGGACCTTTTGCCCTGACATGCATATGATGGGAGAAATTCATGGTTTCTGAGGGACTTTGCTAACATTGTTGCAAGACCACTGTCTGTTGTCTTTGAAATGTATCCTCCTGGTGACCTGAAAAATGAAAATGTCACACTCATCTCCAAGAGTGGCAAGACCGACAACCTAGGGAATATGGTCAGTCTCATTTTGGTATCTGGTCATTCTCTTTGGATGTAATGCTGCTTACCATCAACAACCTGAGATAAAGAAGAGAGTCCACCAGCACGTCTACAGAAAACACTAAAATGGTAGGAGTATAGAAAGAGATATTAAGATCTCCATTTTAACCATGATGAATTTGGTTTCATGCACAAATGTGGAAAACATTTTTATGGGGTAAGAAAGAGATAATTCTTTAATCGATGCAGAGAAAGAAGAGGATTCTCTGAAGAGCAAGTTTAAAGAATAATTTGACAGTTGTAAAAACAGGAACAAACACATTAATGGAAACAAAAAAAAAGGGCTATATTTCAATAAAAGCACATTTAACAAGGTTAAAGGCAGATAGCCAGGAAAGGAAAGGATGGAGTAGTTGAAATTAGAAGGTAATCACTAAACAAAAAATTACTTTGGTCAAAGTAATTTGATTAAAGCATAAGGTAAAGAATTTGCTTCTGGGAAGAAAGGGGATACCATTGACCAGAAGAAACTCAATATGGATGGTATGACAAAGCATTCAGCAATGATAAAAAGAATTGAAATAGAAAAAAGATGTAAAATAAAGTGTGACATTTTAAGATTGCAAAGAGTATAATACATTTTCAGTTTGAGGAGAAAACCTCATTGGAGCAATTAAGTGGTAAAGACAGGTGTAGCTCGTTACAAAGAATACCTGCATCTGAATCGGTGGAAGAAGAAAATTTTAGAAGGCAAATGGAAGACAAGTTAAAGAAAAAGAGATAGTCACAATGTTTATTGTATATTTAGAAGGACAAGTATCTGTGGAAATGGGGAGACAAAGGAAACCTGAGTCTGGAAAAAAAAAAAAAAAAAAAAAAAAGAGGAGGAAAAAGTTGTTAGAGAAGCAGCAATAGTGAGAGAAAAAGGGGACAAAGAAGAAGAAAACAAATATAGCATGTTGTTACAGACACCCTTTTCAGCATATGATTTTATTTAAAGAGATTGGCATAAATGCACAAAACTGGAAAGACTAGCTAGAGGTGTATCTATTTAGCACAGATGTAAAATGATTTGTGTAGTTCAAGAAACCATACATTTGACTATTGAATCAAATTCACATAAGGGCACAGTATTGTCTAAGTCCATAAAAGGAAGATTTTTAAGAATCATCCGTGGTCATACTCCAGTGATGTTGTCTTTGCTCATGGTTGCTTTTTTTTTTTTACTTTTCTTGATTATACATGTGTATAACACTTTTGTGAATGCATTCTGATTATTATCAAGAGCTTCTGATATGGAATTTTTGTTTTGATATAACGTTGAAAATGTTTCATGGGACTGATCCAAAAAACTCCAAAGCAAAACTAAAGAACTTATAAAATTAATTTTAAAATATTATAAATTTAATCTGTGAGTTGTTTTTTTTTTTCATAAAGTAAATTCAGTGTTTACACATACGCTACAAGTCTACACTTCCTGCTTAGTATAAAATGTTGCTTACCTCAACACAAATTACAGAAATTCTAAGCAGCAAAAAGAAGGTATATAGACTCTTATAGAGGAAATGTGACTTTATCCCCTAGTGTTCATTCCATCTGTAAGAGCTGAATGACGATGAGTACAATACATATATTGGGATTTTGCTCAAAGCAACTGGGCTTCAATTACTATACATGTAACTGTGGACTCCCTAGTTTTCAGAATTTGCTATTTCTCTAGACACAAGTTTCCCAAAGGATGTAAGGATGTACAGTGCCACCTTCTCTTTTGCACAAACACTATTTTTTTTGTCAATTAGTTTTATTTTAATGTAGAGACTAGACTGTGGACAAAATTGTTCATGCACAGAATTAGAAATGTATTGCATTCAAGGAATCTCACTATATCTGTGTTGCATGATAGTAAGTCAACATATGGTGCATGGAAATTAAATAGAATGTTATTATTACTGCTGCTGCTTTTTCTTGAGGACTTTGAGTCCTACAGTTAAACTTGACAATACAGAGAAAATAATAATAATTTTAAAAATTCATTGACTTGAAATAAATTATCATAATTATATTAGTTGAGAATGTGTTTCGTCTTCTGCCAAGTAATGCTGGTACTAGATGACTGTTACAGTCTTCCATCCCTAATTTCTGTTTTCAGAAATACCATCTGTGTTGTCATTGCACACACCACATTTGGTGTCTTTCACTGCTTGCTGTGTAGAAGTCAGTGAGATGAAAGGAGCTCAAACAGGCAAAACAAAGACTACAAGGACAGAGATTAGGAAAGCAAAGAAGACTAAAAGGGTGTTTGTGCGTACATCTGCAAGGGAGAGAATCTTCTTCAAATAGAGTTGAAGTTATAGAGCCTTTCTGCAGCAGCCCAAGTGGTGCATAGATGCTGTTATGCAGCAAGGTGAACACAATAAAGTTGCAATGGTAATGGCTGCATCACCCTAATAAATCCTAAGACCTTCAGACTCATACTCAGATAATGATGTTACAGCTACAGTTATGGCTTATTTATTTAACCAAGGGCAAAGTTGTTGAGATGCAGTTTCATTTTCAAGAAAGGCCTGACAAGGCAGATGGCAGTAACGGCACAGGACAAATGAACTTCTCTAGCCAGCCAATACAAAATAAAACACAGCTCCAAAGGACAGAGTGCGTGCTCTTAAGAGGAAACATAAACCAATGAAATGAAATACCTACTGAGCATTAATAAACCCATTAGTGAACATTAATAAAATAAAAAAGCTTAGTCCTTTACAGCCTCGGGAGTCAGCAGCTCCAGTCTCTGTGAACTATTTAGTGGGTCTGGAAGAATGATTTGAGGGATAGAGCTGGGAAAATAGTAAATCAGTAGGCATGTTTTAGTTAATGGGCAGGGACTGAATATGCCTAAGGGCTGAATCAGCTGAAATGAAGGTTGGAATGAGTCTATGAGGAAATTAATAATTCTGTATACAGAGAGGGTTTTCAATAGGATGCAGTAAATAACACCTAGGGACACACACTGAACAATGAGGATGAAACAAATCACTGAATAGCTGCAGTATCTTAAGTCACTGTCCTTCCTGCCTGAATGAGGTTGGGGTGAGGTTGAAAAAAAGTCTGTAATTAAATACCATATCAGAATGAGACAGTATCAGGGTTGTGTGGTTCCTTATTTGGTGTTACTACCCTAGTCTATTTGTCTTCCCAATCTTGACTGGATTTCTTTCATATTAGACTTACTGATTTCTCTCTCCTTTATTTCTCCTTGCTTATCTCCAGCCTCTTCTCTGTTCTTTTCCACTCTCTTCCCAGAGTTTTTCTCTCCCATCATCTAACTCAGGCACATATTCTCCTTTCCAAATCCAGTTGTGTGTAGTGCTAAGGGACTGTATCACAAAATCACAGAATGATAGATGTTGGAAAGGACCTTTGGAGATCATCTAGTCCAACCCCCCTGCCAAAGCCGGTTCACTTAAAGCAGGTTGGACAAGACTTATATAATTTAAATATGATTTATTAATCACATTGGTCTACTTCCATGGGCTTCAGGAAGAGCGTGGATTGTGTTTATACTATTAATATCCTGTTTCTGCAACTAAAAGTACTTAAGATAACACAACAATGTAACCAGAATTGACTTGGTGCTCCAGGTGAGAACTCATTACCTTTTCATTAAATGTGCTGTTTCTAGTAGAAATACATTTTCAGATACATTATAGGATTATTTGGTTTATATTCCTGTTACATTGACAATTCTCTGTAATAAGATACTCCCCTAGGTATTTCCAGCTCTGCTACTACTCTCTAAAGGCATAACCATGCCTCTGTACTGTTAATTTTTATCTCATTTTTGTCTTAAACCATCAGAAACATTTAATTCTTGGACTATGGTAACTTTATGCTCTTCGCCAGAGAAATAACTTTATAGTAAGACTAACTTTGTGTGTGTGGTTTTTTCTGCAAATCATTCTCATTCTTTTATCTGAATTAAGCTTCATCCCCTATATCACCATTAAAAAATTAAATTTAACAGAAAATGTCATCATCCAGCAGTTTTATTTTTTATATCCATCTCAATAAAAAGGAACCTTTAGTTAATGGAACATTTTTTCATCTTTTTTTTTTTTGTGACAACTAATATCTGTTTTCCAACAGACACTTTGAGATATTTTTATTTATTTCCAGGCCCACTTTACCCCCAGAATATTTTATTTCTTCTCTTTTAAGTTTTCTATACTTCCATAAAATTTTACAAGAATTGCTATATAACTGCAGAATTTGACCTTCATCATAAAAACTTTGTGTTAAAACATGATTTGAAATTTATTTAGGAGCTAAGGGAATTTGAAGTTAAAGTTGTCTCAAAGACATGATGCATAGGCAACTTCTGTCACCCAGCTGCTGGTGGAAATTCCCTAATATATATATATATAATATATATAACTCTATATTATATAACTGTTTAGAATGAAGACATTTCTTTTAATGGATATACTGCAACTTTGATAAGAGTAATAGAAAGACAATGCTTCTGTTGGTTGTAGTGGTGATGACTGTCACACTGGTAAGTCAATACAGATTTAGCAACATAGAATTAAATCTGACTTCAGAGGGACTTCAGTGGGTTTCACATACACAAAAAAAGGTCTTTCCCAGATTCTTAGAAGCGATACTTCTCAGTGTGTAACACAGTACACTCAAATGTTCTGGCATTTCCAAAGGAGGACAGAGGGTGGGAAATAACCACACTAAATTAAATAATATTTTCTTTTAAAAGACACATATGTATGTACCCTCTGTTGATGAGAAAAAGCAATTCTGCTTTTAACGAATGTTTCAATGATTTTTCATAATGTTGTGCTTTTGACAGTCATTTTAGACCTAACAAGAGTTTATATTGTTTGCTTCGTGCATCACCTGCTTTTATTACAATTTCAATTAAATCTGATGAGATGATTAAAGAATATAAGGAGAAATGGTCTTAATACATGTCTAGGTTTTTTGCTTTTTGAATTTTGTTTATTATTAGTTTATTTATCATTTTTTTCCCTTTAACAGTGTTTTTGGTCAATCTATCGTAGCATATAATTCATGATGCTGTGGTTTAAAGTGATCACCTTGTATTCATTATGTTCTCATTATCTTTTTAAGGATTTTCTCAGAAACCAGACTTCTTGTAATTCCTGTCAAACTCAAAAAAAATTCACTTGTTAACTTCAATAGCTATTAGACTAGATATTTAAATGTTAGAGATCTAGCCTGAATGAAATATATAGAGCTGTATTCAGTTATATATTCTATTATGCTTGTGGAATATCGTTATAGTTTTGGGGAGTTACCAATTTCTATTAGATATTTAATTTATTCCAACAATATTCCCCATCATCTCCACTCCATTGTAAGATATTATGAATAACTAACCCACATATAAGCATCTACCTTCAAGATTAAATTGGTGAAATTAATCACGTTCCTCAATACGTAATTTCTGCCTACAAAACTTTAATAAAGTATTTACTCTAAACAGTATTATGGGGTATGATAGCATATTTCATATTCTTTTACTCCTATAGCTTTCAAAAAAATGGTAACATATTACTTATTATTTAATCATAAGAGAATAAAGAAAATACCAAATGTGATAAAAAGTGAACAAAGTGTTCTAATATAGCAATAATTCTTCCTTAGGCAAAAGGTATTTTTAGAAAAAGCATTCCATATTTAATTAACCATAGCATATGGAGCAGTTTGAAAAATATTTCAGAAAAGTTTCATTTTATTTTATAATAGTACTGTAATAATCAAGCTGACAGCCCACTAAAATGTTTGTAATCCTTAAAAATGTATTAATATGTTTAATATTCATATATTTATTCACTCAGGTCAAATGAAAAATGTGACTATCATAGAATCATAGAATCATAGAATGGTTTGGGTTGGAAGGGAACATAAAGATCATCTACTTCCAACCCCCCTGCTACAGGCAGGGACACCTCCCACTAGAGCAGGTTGCTCAAAGCCCCATCCAGCCTGGCCTTGAACACCTCCAGGGATGG
>JAOQGH010000001.1:166161408-166171504 GCA_025769975.1 Gallinago jamesoni
CCTGTGCCCATTGCAGGCGGTGTGGAGTAGATGATCTTTAAAGGTCCCTTCTGACCCAAACCATTCTTTGGTTCTATTTAAGAAACATAACAAAAACACGATAAAATACATAAAATACCACACATTCAGCATTAGCTCAATGGTTACATAATTACCACTCTAAATGTAAAGGATTAATTGAATTCATAAAGTTACTAACCATAACTCTTTTTTTTTCTGTCATAATAAAGGTTTAATTTTCCCCAGGTGAGCATTACAGAGGTTTTTCTCTGACCCTTTCATCCTTTGATTTCGGCAAGGGTTTCAGAGAAGGCTGTCCTCAACTTTTCAGTGCTTGGGTTATGACTGAAATGTTTACGGAAGGCAATTTTTCATTAAAAGAATGTTCTGTGACGGTACAATGAAAGAAATGTTATCTAAGTTAACACACTGTGCAAAATATGACTCTACACATCTTTCTGTATTCTCCACCTACAGAATAAAATCAG
This sequence comes from Gallinago jamesoni, assembly GCA_025769975.1. Taxonomy (NCBI): domain Eukaryota; kingdom Metazoa; phylum Chordata; class Aves; order Charadriiformes; family Scolopacidae; genus Gallinago; species Gallinago jamesoni. The sequence goes on from JAOQGH010000001.1 coordinate 166,161,897, forward strand.
GGAAATTCATGAGAATACAGTGGAATATGGTAGGTAGGCAAAAATTCTGTGAAAAGATATGAGTATAGCAAAAATACTTACATACAGCATGGAAAAGAAACAAAACACATATATTCTATATTGGGGAAATTTAATTTATTTACTTTAGAGAGTACGGTTTCTGGAAAATTACTGAAATATTTTGCAATATCAGAACTTAAACAGACCTGCTTAGAAAGCCTACAGAGCTTGTTGGTTTGGTTTTTTTTTCCAAAATAGTGGAACTCTTGTGTCTGAATGAGAAGTTTTATGAGACAGTCTACTTCTTTTTCTCTCTTCCTTCTGGCAAATGGCTCTTTCATTATTAATGAAATAAGGAGTTACTGAAAAATTGACCTCAGAATCCTAGGCACACCTATTCATAATGAAGGCCTTTGCTGGCCAGTCAACAGGCTGGTGGCCTAACCTGTGTATGTAGTGCAAATTCTCTACAATTTACATCTGCTGCTTTTGCCAGACTTAGTAAACAGCCCATGACAGATGCTGCAGAAATCAGCATCTGCTTAGCTTCCCAGAGTTAGTACTTTTTCTCAGCCAAAACAAGGGGGGAGAGATGAGGAAACATGATTTTGTATGCTTATTGCATGTACATGCTTACCAACAGAAAATCCAGAGGAAAATATTGCTAAGCACTTAATCTTTATGGTACTTGCTGTTAGCCAATTTCTTTGCCTATTCTCAGTTTTGTGATATAATTTTGATGCTGTTAGTAGTTTTGGTAATAAAAAAGTCTACATGGGGGACCTGAATAGCATGTCAGGATAGAACTGAGAATATGTTTAAATTATGGAATCTGTTAAAAATTATGGAATGGCTGTTAATACATTGAAACACAAGTAGATTTCCACTCTAAGTATTGAGAGAGATCAGTTCAAACTTGAAAATTGAACCAGACTCTGTTAATTTTAACAAATCAATATGTCCACTTATTCAATTAAATATGTTCTCTATGCCTATTTCTAAGCATGAGCACTTAGTAAACTGTACAAAACTTAATAGAATACTTAAAAGGTGGCCATTTCTACTCATTTCTAAGATCAGCCTTTTATCTCTGGCAGGAGCTGGGAAGAGAATATTTCTTAGCATTCCTCTTGCCATGTACCGTCTATTGTTCCTGTGTCATTAAATCCCCCCCTCCAAAAAAACCCCACCCAAAACAAATAAAAAACCAAATGCACTGTAAAGCAGAGTAGTAGGAGATGAGGCTTTGCATTTAGGGGATTTTTTAAAGGTTTTCCACCAATGATTTGTTAATGTTTTGTTAATGTTCTGATACTCAGGGTCATAATGTCAACAGGCATTTTGTCATTTTGTCATGTAGTTCTCTGAGTGTGGTTATGAAGGGACAGTAGTAAATTGAAAAAACAAACCAAACCAAAAAAAAAAAATCCTCACTGGTGAATTAAAAGTAGGCAAACTCACCTACTTAAGTGTTTCAAGATGGCCAATCATATATATTTGGGATTACTAAATCAACAAAATAATCTCCAATTATTCCTATTGGATAGTCTTCTTGCAGTAGTCACAGATTCACAGATTAGACAGAGTTGGAAGGGACCTCTAGAGATCATCTAGTCCAACTCCCCTGTCAAAGCAGGATTGCCTAGAGCATGTTAGAGCATGTTACTCAGGACTGCATCCAGGCAGGTCTTGAAAATCTCCAGAGAAGGGGACTCCACGACTTCTCTGGGCAGCCTGTTCCAGGGCTCTGTCACCCACACTGTAAAGAAGTTTTTCCTCATATTTGAGTGGAACTTTCTATGTTTCAACTTATGCCTGTTGCCCTTTGTCCTATTGCTGGAAACCACTGAAAAGAGTCTAGCTCCAGTTGTCCTGTCCTAGAGCCCTGAAATCTTTTTTCATTGCCTTCAGACTTCTCCTCACCAGTTCATCATTGTCTACCTGTAAGACCAAGAGGGGTTAATAATCTGAGGTCTGTAACAGGCCAGGAAGCTTCCTGGTAATATCCTTAACACAGGCCCCTGAGAGGGAGCAGATCTCCCTTTGGGAAGGGTCTGGCCTGCATATGGGACCCTCAGTTCCCCTTAGAAGGGAACCACCTATGACTATAGCCCTCCTTTTTTTCTTCACAGAGGCAGTCTTCATACATGGAGCTGGCTACTTCAGCAGCTTCCTGGATGAGCCACTATCAGTATCTTTGATCTCCTCCTCCTCTATCTCCAAGGGCTCCTATCTGTTCTGTATGGGCACCTGGGAAGGCGGGGGAGGTCTGGAGGGGAGTCCCCTGTTGCTTCAAGCCAGGTACCTGCTTCCACTCCCCCTAACCCTCTGTTACTTCCCCTCCTCCTGCCTGGTGGCAAGAGGGCAAGGGGTCCTTTTCCCCTTGTGGAGCCTTCCCCTGCTCCTTTTTCCCTAGGGATGGCACGGTGTTGCAAATAGTCCTTAGTCTTTCTACTTCCTCTTTAAGCTCAGCCACCAGGCTGAGCAGATCGTGGACCTGCTCACAGCACACACAGGCTCTGTCTCTGCTGTCCTCCTGTAAGAGTGACAGACATTCCAAGCAGCCTGTTGTCTGTATGGCTGCATGTTGCTGTGGCAGGTTGGTTTGGCATGCCCTGTTCCTTTTGACAGTGGTGCAGAACGAGTGGTGACCATGTTATCATTCTCTTCAGCCCAATCAGTCTGAGCTCACCTTGCGCTCACCTGTTGCACTCTGCAGTCTGTGATGGCTGCCTGCTGCCACCTCACCCACCAACTGAGGGCCTGCTCTTGCTGAGTTTAAATCTCTGCGTGGCCCCTGACCACGCCCCCTCTGTGCCTGATTGGTTGTTGTGGACTTCCAGGTTCCTGCTGGGGCTGGGGTTGGGGCTGTGAGCTGGGGGTCCCTGAGCTTGGAAACCCCTCAGTGCAGCGCCATCCAACTCTCTCCTTGGGCTCACCTCGTCACCAGTACTGCCACTGCCGCCACCATACCGACCAGAGTTTCTATAGTATTTCTATAGTATTAAGAAGTCACTTTTCTTTTTTAAAAGAAGTAGTTAGAAAACTGGTAAAAGACAAAAATTTCAGGTTAAGCTATCTCTTTGGAGGAATGGACTCATCAGCAAAGCCTGAGGAACAGTGTGCATTAGTCTGATGATCACTGCACAGGGAAATGCATGGATTTTTCAGTTGGATCAAGTTCCACTAGCAGATAATAAGTTGTCATTTTAGATGCCCCAGAAGATCAAGCTTGGCCTCTATTTGCCACTCCAGAAAGTCTGGATCTTGCATGACATGGAAGTCTCAGATAGTCTAAAGCATCGGAAAAAAAACTGTTTGGAGAATTGTGTCACTTCCAGAGAGATATATTTTCCTCTTTGCTTATTATCAGAAGATGTACTTATTGTCTGAAGAAAGCACTCAAACTCCATAACACTTCTGATATTAATAGAAAAAGATTGCAGTACCCAAGGTAACTTTAAAGCATTTTTTTAAATAATTTATGGAGTGCCCTAGTAATTCTTATATTATAATGATATTTAATGGGTTATAGTTATAGAATGTCAATTTAATCTGAAATGTATTATGTACGTACCCTAAGCAGGCTTTCAGTACCATTACACAACAGATGTCATGATCTTTTCTGTCACTCATTGTTTAAAAGGATTAATATTTTCCCGTTTGTTTCCTGTGGCCACAGTATGTGCAAATTGAAACTCTTAGCATGTCTTTAATTGAGAAATAGTTACTATTTCCTGAATTACGCATGTACATTCTTCTTACAGATGGATTTTTTAACACAACATAACTGCCATACTTTGCATCCATGATAAGACCACATATTGTTTATCCTGGTAGATATCCCTGGAAATTTCTTCAGAATTTTAGAGCAATAGATTTTGTGAGTTACATTAGGCTTATCTCTCAGCCAACACCCTCCAATTACCTCTCATATATGGTTCTTTACCTCCAAATGAACCCCGTGTAGCCACTAGTAAAAAGGCAGTAGAAACTTAAGGCATCAATTATCCAGCACTGCAAAGTGCTTAAATGCAACTTTAATACCTAGATAGATCATTTAGAACTGAAATTTAAAGCACAGTGTGCCCAATTTAAGCAAAATGTATTATAGATTGGGAAGAAAAGGCAGTGAGGATGATATTGAATGGTCAGAGATTTAGATTAGAAATAAAAGACATACTTAACAGATAAAGGACACGACATTTCTGTGGGTGGAAGTGCCTTTTCAAAGACAAATATTCTGGAAGAAATGAGGACACCTAAAAGCCTTATATGTGGGCAGATATATGGCTACATATCACAAGACTTTAGCAGAATAGAGTAATTGAAAAAACTGGATTATTCACATCCTCAAACTCATTAGCTCCTCTTGGTGCTCAGCAAACACCAAGAAATATGTGAAAAATCTCCTTAGAACAAGGTCAGAGCTAATCTTTAAGTTCTTCTGCAGCCTCAGGGAAGAAGCAGTCTTGTATCCTCTGCTCTTCTGCATTGCTATTACACTCAAGATAGCCACAAGCATCCTCTAAGTGAACATTTCCCCTTCATCACTGCACATGGCTATGCTTAGCAGTGTTAGTAAGCTTCTAGCTCTTCCGTGGAAGAAGGAGAATCTAACTCAACCTGAAAGGCTACACTAGACCTTTTTTCCAGTGCTGGCTTGTTCTCTGCTAACTGTAAAATAGAGATTATTCTTGTGGATGTGTTACATCATATACTCATGTGACTGAAAATATTGTCTATTTATATTTTGGGGGAAATATTTGAGAGCAAAGTGAGTTAATATGAACAGCAGATACCTGTACTAAGTAAAAGAATTAAAAGAAGAGGAGAAAAGTAAAGCTATTATCTCCATCTGAACAGAGTCACTTGTCTGTAAAGGAAGAGAAAATTCTAACCTGCTTTTCATGAACCTTGGTTAAAAGCATCTACTATTGATTGAACTCTGCTTCTTTTGTGAGGAGTATATTAAACATAATAGAGTGCACAGGGTGATGCACTAAAAAGCCCTATATATTTTCTGTCCAGATAGATCTCAGTAGGTCATCACTTCAGATTTGCTCTCTTTGCTGCACAAAATTTACTTTTGGATAGAGATCTTCTGCATTGCTCAGAGAGCAATTTTTTTTTTTTTTTTTTTTAATCTTCAAAAGTGCTTCAGACACTGGCTCCATCTAAAAGTAGTTTTGGAGAAAAAATCTGTGAACACCTCTGAATAGGTGTTGTTTGTGGTCTAATTTTAGCTTATAAAATAATTACTTAATATATACACTACACATTTGTGTTGGTGGAAATGAACCACTAGATAACATGCAAAAATGTATTCCTACAGTCATTTTACCAATGCATCTGCTTTAGCTCTTCACTACAAAGAAAGATGTCTCTTTAGAGATAGTTTTGTAAATAACATATGGATTACTGAAAAAAAGTTTCCTTGTCAGTTTTGGAAATGTACTAACGAATTTGTTTTTTCATGATCAAAAATCACAGGCCTGCAATACTGCAGTACTGAAAGTACTGGTTGAAAGCGTTTGAGACATGAAGAAATTAACTGAGCATAATTTGACTTCTGTCCCATTAATGGCACATTTTGCAATGTTTTGAGCCCTCATGTTTTCTTCTTTCTCAAGAGGGTAAGAGTCCAAACACCAAGCAATATAGTCTCCTCTCAAAACCTCTTTATTTGGTAGACTTTAATATGGACAGAGAAAACTAGTGCATTCACAAAGTCTTAGCAAAATAAAATTTAATTAAGTTTCATTAATGTAAGAATAATATCTTTTATGTATGAAATCTTGGACTGTAGTGTCAAATCCTTGCAGGTAATTTCCATTTAGTAAACTTGTAACTTACAAAATATTTGGCAAGAGACTGTAAAAGGGTCACACTAAGATACTTACTGTCATTTCAAATATCATTTTTACAAGATATCAAAGGGGAAGTACACGTGTTTGTATGTGAAAGAAATTCAAGTGAATATGAAAGAAAAACAAGTGAATATTACCCTGAATATAGCCCAGGTCCAGGTCAGTATTGTTACGTAGACACTCACACAGCATAAAAGCAAGATGATAATTCTTTTTTTTATTTATTTATCTATTTATTTCTATTTTGGGAATTCCTAAAGAAAAGTGACTTATGGTATGAAACACAGTATCTTATATGAGTGCTAAGAATTTCACAGCATTATGTTTGTGTGTATATACTCGGGTAAATTCTAGTTATTGTTTGAAATTTCTTTTTGAAAAGTATACTCTGAGAATGTTTTACATAGAAAATTTCAACAGAAGATTTCTATTTGACCAGAAACCTAGATGTGTTTCCAGTGCCCTCTAAATGCTGCTGGTTTAGCTTAGATTTGATCACTGTAAGTGGCTTTGATCAGAATAGAATTAGTAGCGAAAAATAGAAATCAGGATTCATTATTCTATTACTCAGAAGAAAAAGAACATTCCTCAGTCTGACATTAAAGTTAAGTTCTCCAATCAGTTGACCAATAAATGTTATTTTGTAAGGTGTAGATACTTCAGTGTTATCAGCATTGATGACCTAGTTTCTCTCATACTCACTTTTTCATATTGCGATAGTGGTGGTCACTGTTTCAGATATGGTACTAGTACTATTGTACTTAATATCACAAAGGTTTTTAAGAAAGTCAAATGAAACTAGCCATGAATTTTCAATACTGGGAAAAATATATTGTTATTTCATATTCAAACACATTCAGTTTCTGAATATATACATCAGAAATACATTATTGAGAAAATAACATTTTAAATTTAACGAAACAAAGAAAACTAAGCATTTTTGTTGTTGTTTAAATCGCTGAGTATCATTAAGTTACTGAAGTCTTTGGGGGCAAAGTTATAGAAAATGAAGATAAAAATAATGGAATACCACATTAAGAAGCATTAGATCAGAGGACTGATTTTTATAAATGGCTTTTTATCTCTTTTTCCCACAGAAGAGGTTAGTAGGGAAGCCATTTATGCAACAAGAAGTAATGTACAGTTTTAAGACAGAAAATGATCAAGAGATAGGAGACCAAATGGAATAAACAGAGTAACTAGCCAAGTGATAAAATTTTAAAATTGACCACAGTCATATAGCTCAGTTAAAACTAAAGAACATTCTAAAAAAGGTTTAAAGACTTGAAGGAAATAAAGTTGAATTAAGAACTTGTTATACACTTGAATATAATCTATATATGAGGTGAAATACAGTGATGGGTATAATTTTTAACTACTGAGCTTAAATTCATTACATTGGCTCAGAAAAAAAAAAAAATTGGTCAACATAGCAAAAATCTGTCAGGCACGCAGCAGTATTCAAACATTTAAACATGCTTCTGACGGTTAAAAAAAATTAAATAAATCTTATTGAATTGTTTCCACAATTATACTTTCTTCAGTACAGTCTGTTAAAGGTTTTCATGGTATCGCTATCATGCATATGTTAGAACATGAACCTGAATATTTAGATTTTAAGAGATAACTCAGAGTGACTAATTGGGCAAAATGTGGAGCTGGGCTGAGGAGAAGCTCGGATAACTAGTCCTGGGCCTATGTTCATAGAATCACAGAATCATGGAATGGTTGAGGTTGGACTGGACCATGGAGGTCGTCTTGTCCAGCTCCCCTTCTCAGGCAAGGCCACCTAAATCTAGTTGTCCAGGACCATGTCTAGCTTTTGAATATCTCCAAGAATGCAGACTCCACAGCCTTCCTGGTGAACATGTTCTTCCAAGGCAGCAGTTTTTTTCCAGGATTCAATTCAAGCAGTCAGTCTGCAGTCTATCCTGTGGACTCTAGGAACTTTTCGCAATTTATGAGGCCAAATTACCTGTTTCCACTCCCCTTATCAGGCTTTCAAACCTGCCTGACTTGCTAGATTTAATATGAGCCCCTGACTTTCCACACTGCTTATTTGCTAATTCTCTTCTTGGTTCTGTTTGGCCTCCTATGATTAAAACAAAATGCAGGATTCTTCAGGGAACCAACTCCCAGAAGGCACTGTGAACAAGAACACATCTGGGTGATTGTCTCTATTCTATGAAATCCTACAGTATTTGTCTCTGATCTTGCATCCTCAAGGACAATCATGGACCTTCATGCCACATACCAGTGTGTAATACATCCCTCGGGTACATGCTGAAGAAACACTCATCTGATAGGCTGGAAAAAAAAAAAAGGTCACCACAACCTTTCAAACATATTGAACAGGTACAAAAATGGACAAAAATAGTCACATTATCCTAGAGGACACTTGGGTCTCAGAGGAAATTGAGGCCCAGGTGCTATACAGTGTGCAGGCAAACTGTCCGTTTTAGAAGGAATTACCCCTAAGAAATCTGACTGTGGGCTAGTCTATGCCCTTGGCTTCAAGACTGTATATTGGTCCCCAAGACATCATTTAGCAGTATAGACAAAGTGAGTAATTCCCCATTTTGTAGGCTCCAATTTGAATCTGGAAATTTTGCAGCTCTTCCCTAAGTATTTTATTCTTAATTTCGCTGGCCTCCTATTCTTTGAACAGATTAATTCCTTGAAAGAAAAATAAAGAGTACTAAAATATAATCTGGATATCACCCACAACTTCTGAAATAAAAACTGTGGAATTATAGAAACCTGTGTTTCCAACATCCCCCTAAAAAAATTCTTCTCATGTTCTATAAAATACAGTTTGAAAATATTCTTTTTGCAGTATACTCAAAGGTCATCATTTACAACCCTTTTGACTACAAAAGGGGTAGGTTGGTTTGATCACTTGATCTGGTCAACTTGGAGAAGTTCAAAAGGCTGAAGGGGTGACCTCCTCACAGCCTACAACTTCCCAAAGATGGGCAGCAGAGGGAGAAGTGCTGATCTCCTCTCTCTGGTGACCAGCAATAGGACATAAGGACATGGAATGAAACTGCATCAGGGGAAGTTCAGAATGGACATTAGGAAAAGGCTCTTCACTGAGAGAGTGGTTGGTCACTGGAACAGGCTCCCCAGGGAAATGGTCATGGCATCAAGCCTGCCAGAGTTCAAGAAGCATCTGGAGGATGCTCTTTGTCATATGATTTAGATTTGGGTACTCCAGCAAGGAGCAGGGAGTTGGATTCGATGATCCCTATGAGTCCCTTGCAACTTGGGTTATTCTATGATTCTATGCCCAGAATGCACACAGAATTCCAGCTGATTATAGTCACTGAGATAAATCATGGGGAAGAAGCTTATTTCAGACACTTGAGTCCCAAACATTTAAGAAAATAATCTTCTGCACTTTTAAAAAGGAAATTGGAAGGGAACAGTAGTATCTACAGTAGCCTTAATAAGTTGATTACTCCACGAGACAATAACAACCCCTATAAAACTAGAGACGTAAATATCTGAGAGACATCAGTTGTACTGCCACATGAGATTGAAATCAGTCAGTGGATCCAAAACCTATGATAACCTATGATTACCGGGAAAGATCATAGAGAGGATCATCCTGAGTGAGCTCTCAAGGCAAGTGCAGGGCAGCCAAGGGATCAGGGCCAGTCAGCATGGGTTTATGAAAGGGAGGTCCTGCCTGACCAACTTGATCTCTTTCTATGACCATGTGACCCGCTTTCTCGA
>JAOQGH010000001.1:166171725-166208356 GCA_025769975.1 Gallinago jamesoni
CATGCTCTAGTGCCCAAGATTATTGGTTTGTCGTGGGCTGCTGTGTGGGTGGGTGATGGTTTTTTTTTTTTTTTTTTGTTTTGTTTTTGTTTTTGTGGTTTGTTTGTTTTGTTTTGTTTTGTTTTGTTTTGTTTTGTTTTGTTTTTTAATGTGGATGGACTCGATGATCTCAAAGGTCCCTTCCAACCACTAAGATTCTGTGATTCTGTGATTCTGTGATTAAGAATGAGAGACTTGCATTCACAGAGCCTTGCTTTGCAGGTGTCCTGGTTTCAACTGGGATAATTTTCTTTCTAGTAGCTCTTGTGGTTTGGGTCTGGCATGAGAATGATGCTGATAATGCATATTGTTTCAGTTGTTGCCAGCTGATGTTTACATTAATCAAGGACTTTATTCAGCTTACCCAGAAGCTGAAAGGGAGCACAGACAGAACAAAGAAATATTCCATACCACAGACATCATGCTTAGTACATAAATGGGGCTTGGCTGAGGGGCAGGATTCCATGATCCCTGCTTGGGATGGGCAGCCAATCATGAGAGTGATTTTTGTTGTATTATTTTATTTTTTTGTAGTCTTCTATTATTATTACTGTAGTTATCTTCCTTTTCCATTATTGTTCTATTAAACTGTGCTTATGTCAACCCACAAGTTTTTTTTCCTTTCCCCTCCTTTTCTTCCTCTTTTCCCTGTCCTTATGAGGGGGAGGGGGAAAAGTGAGAAAGTGGCTGTGTGGTCCTATTGCTGGCTGGAATTAAACCATGACAGCTGGAATTAAACCTGATGAAAATTGTGATTTTCCTTCTGTTTTCTCTAATATTGACTACATGTCATCATATAGTGCATAGCTGGGATATTGAATGGGACTCTCATCTAGCCAAATTTTATTTATGACATTTGTAGAAATGTAATAGTTTGGGGGACTTCTACATCTCTATCAAATTCATGTTATACACAAAGATTAAAAATTACACCTGTGCAGTATAGAAATATAAACTGAAATGATCAAAGTTATGTCTGTGCAAAATTTCAAAAGCTATAAACTACATGGATGCACATACAAACAAAGAAGCATAGATTAAATTGCTTCTGCAAGAAACCAAACTAAGAACACACAAATGTGTATATATTAGTTATATTGATGGGCCTCATTAAACTTTTTATTAATTTTCTATTGGTTATGAAAAGTTTAACTGAAAACATGAACAATTATTGACTTGAATTAGTTTAAAGACAACATTGTAGCTCACTGCAAAAGTAAGTTTCTTTCTAATATTATATAACATTTATTAAGACCATCATTTAGTCACAACAGAGAAAAATACTGTAAAAAAGAAAAAGCAGGTGAGGGAGATTACGAGGACAGAAAATAAAGGTCACCTTTCTCTTTATGTAAACAAATCTTTAAAACCAGCTGCACCTCACATACAGCGATTTATTTATATATTTATTTTTAATGGGGATTTTTTATTAATATTGTTCCTCTGAAGTTTCTCCAGTTCTGATTTATGTGAAACTAGATGGGAAACAACCTTTACAGTGCCCTTAATTTTGACACGTACTTATCTGCTTGGCAAGCTTTAATAATTCTTCAGTATCAGAAGATGTTTGTTGACATCAATGGTGTTTCCAGAAATCAAATAAATAAATACATTCTCTCCAAAGTTATACCACGCACAAGAATCTAACCTTTTAAATACAATAAAGAAAAATGCATTGTTTCTTGGCAAGGAGTCCCAGTAGGGCACAAATGCCAACATTTACAGCTGAATCCAAATGTTCAACACATCATAAACTGAATAAGGTACACCTGGAACTATAGCACTATGTAGGGGAAAAAATGCATGACAGAGTGTGCAAATAAAAATGCAAAAGAGGATTATTAACAAGATATCTTGGAACAATAGTGAAACAATGTCAGCCTAAATCACACTATTCAGGTTTCCAGCTGCAGAAAATAAAAGGACCACACTGAAATACATTTGTCTAAAATTTATGACATGACCTTGTATATAACTATGACATTTTACTGCCGGATGTACTTTTCCTATTGGTTGTTCTGGTGTAAATTGTTTCAAAATTATTTTTCCATAAATATTTATGTCACATTCCTTCACTTATAGTTTAAAAGTTGCAGGATATGAAAATGTAAAAATTTCCCTTCACCTTTTTTAAGATGAAGTAGGTAAAATTAGATTCATCATTAAATACATACATATATACGATTTACAGCATATTTTATATTTTATCAACAATGAGAAACAACTTGAAATAATACACAAAACTTAAGCTACCTTGCCCAAGGTTAGTGCTACAGGTCCATATTTCCCTGTGTTTCCATTTGGTCTTAGCAAAAATTTTACATTTTCAGTTGTAAACTCTTATAGGTACTTTAGTAGCCATTAAATGGATACTTTACCCATCTTATTCTTGCAAAAAGTAAGGAGTATCTTAAACCAAAACAAACCAAAACAAACTCAACAACAGCAACAAAAGCTCAATCAAACAAAAAAAATATAAAAAACCCCAATCAAACAAAAACAAACAACATCACCAAAAAAAATCAAACCCAAAATCAGAAACAAAACCCCCAACAACTGCCAAAAGATAGAACTAGTAATATGATATTTTTTTTTTTCTTCTGGATCTATTTTTCTTGCTGTTCCAGAAATCCCAATATCATGTACTAGCTCTAGCAATCATGCTTAGGAGATAGATAGAATTAGAGTAGCTTGTAGGATAGGTTTTAGAACGTCAAACACCAGCTATTCTCTGTGCTGCCTCATGAACTGGACTTAAATGCAGGGTGTAAACTTACTTATATAGTTCCCCATTGCTATAATAAACTACTAAAAAAATGCAAATTAGAATGCAGATAGCAGTATAACATGGGATCCGGTCATCTTACCAATGGGGAGGAGGACCTTCGAGGAAGTCTCACATCTTGTGTGACCTCATCTGAGGCAAGTGGATTTTAGGACTTATTCTGGATCTTTCCATTGTAGCATGAAATTTGCCTGACTGCAGATGTAGCATGACATATGTACTTGATTAGCTCATATAAGTCAGCATAGTGCCCTTGAAGCATAGTTATAATTTAAACCCACTGTACCTCTAGGCAGCTGGCACAAACTGTCACAATTTGTCATTATGGTTGTTTTTATTGTAATCCTAATGCCAAAAATGTGTTTAGTATTTTGCAAAACAAAAGCACACAGGGTTGCATTCAGAGCTGTACTGCCACATATGCAACCAAATAGTTGGAAGTGAAAATGCACAGATTCATTTAAAAAATATGGCTTCAAATTTTTCTAGTGTGGCTTGAATCATTAAGTAGTCTACTGTTAGGAAAAGAGCACAGTAATAGGTGATTCAATTAGAGATTTTAAAGGTGTTATGAAGGATTATGTATTTTGTGGTAAGAAACAGGGAAAGCACAGTAGTGTTGCTTCAAACATTAGCTAATGTTAACATTAATGTTAACATCCTTTAATCTATTGCTATAGCATGAGGCCCTAGGCAAATCTGAGTATTAAGTCAGGCATCTCACATCTCTACAAGAAATTACCAGTCCCTGTACTTTTAAAGATGACATTTCTGTTAAAAATATGATGGAACAGGTACATGAGCAAAATAAAATCACACAGTATCTCAGAATGCAGAATGGCATTTCTCGTGATCGCCTAATCCAAACCCATGCTCAGAACAGTCCACAGAATGGTAGGAGTTGGAAAGCACCTTCAAAGATCATCTAGTCCAACCCCTCTTCCAGAGGTTCTCTTAAAGCAGGTTGGACAGGAACACATCCAGGTGAGTTTTGAATATGTCCAGAGAAGGAAACACCAAAACGTCTCTGGGCAACCAGTTCCAGTGCTCTGGCACCCTCAAACTAAAGAAGTTTTTCCTTATTTTGAGATGGGATTTCCTGTGTTCTAGCTTGTGTCAGTTGCCCTTTGTCGTGTCACCAGGCACCACTGAGAAGAGTTTGAGCCCATCCTCTTGACACCTATCCTTTAGATATTTATAAGCATTGATAAGATCCCCTCCCAGCCTTCTGTTCTCCAGCCTAAAGAGACTCTCAGCTTTTCCTCATAAGAGAGGTGCTCCATTCCCTTGATCATCTCTGTAGCCCTCCACTGAACTGTCTCCAGGAGTTCCCTGTCCTTCTTGAACTGGGGAGCCTAGAAGTGGACACAGTACTCCAGATGTTGCCTCACCTGGCCAAAGTAGAGGGGGAGAATGACCTCCCTTGACCTGCTGGCCACGCTATTTTTCATGCACCTTAGGAGACCATTGGCCTTCTTGACCACAAGGGCACATTGCTGCATCATGGTCAACTTGCTGTCCACCAGGGCTCTCAGGTCTCTCTCTGCAGAGCTGCTTTCCAGCAGGTCAGACCCTAAACTGTATTGGTCTATGTCCAGTCAAGTTTGAATATCTCCATGGACAGAAACTCCACAACCTCTCTGAGGAACCTGTTCCAGTATCTCATAACCTTCAGAGTAAATATTTTTTTCTTAATTTTCAGTGGATTTTACTGTATTTCAGTTCATGCCCATTGCCTCTTATATTTTCACTGGGCACTAATGTAGACTTGTTTTTCTTTAGGATCCCCATGTTTTTTCTACAAATCTGCTTTCAATGATATTGATATGACATTAATCCTCCCGAGGGCCAGAACTTGGCATTTCTTTTTGTTGAATCTCTTTAAAATACTCTCTGCTTATTTGTCCCTCCTGTTGAAGTCCATGTGAATGGCAGCATCTTCCACAACCACGTTTTATCAACCACTTTTCACAGCTTTGTGTCTCATCTGTATACATGATGAGGGTGTACTTGGTTCCACCATCCAAATCATTAATGAAAATGTCAAAAAGTACTAGCCCCTGGGTACACCACTAGTTATTGGAGTCTCTGTGGTCTTCATCTGCTGATCACAGCCCTCTGAAACCAGTTACTCAAGGTCACTTTCAATCTACCTCACTGTCCACTTATCTAGTCTATACTTCATCACTTTTTCTATGAGTGTGTGATTAGGACATCTAGCAAAATCTAGTTACTAGGACATCATGTAGCAACATCTACTAATGTACCATCATCCACCAAGCCAGGCAGTTTCTTGAGGAAGACTACCAGGTTGGCCAGAAATTATTTCCCCTTCTTAAATCCATGCTGACTCCTCCCAATCAGTTTCCTGTCTTTCATGTGTTTAGAAACGGTTTCAATGATTAGTTGCTCCGTCACCTGTCAAGAGAACAAGCTGAGCCTAACTGTACCTCCCCAAATCCTCCTTCTTGCACTTCTTGATGATAGAAGTGATATTTGATTTCTTTCAGTCTTCAGGAACTTCCTCTGATTTCCATGACCTTTGAAAGATAATCGAGAGTGTTTCCACACTGACATGATCCAGCTGCCTCAGCACTTGAAGGTCCCATGGATTTATATATGTTGTTTGTTTAAATATTCTTTAATCTGATCCTCCTCCACTGAGGATAAATCTGTCTTGTTTCAGATATTCCCATTGATATCAGGTGTTTGAGACTCTTTGATGATACATGGGATACCTAGGATATGGCTGGGAGATGTCAATAATCTTTCTTCCATGCCAGGAGCTACTTAGCCAAGGGCATAAAAGAACTTTACCACTGTTATTTCAGACGATAACTTTTTATAATGCTGTCAAATTGTGTGGGGTACAAAACCATATAACAAAGGAGTACTTGAAAACCTAACACTGGAAAAAAACCCATAATTTCTTTTAATGAAAATAATGGCTTGGGCAACTGTCATAATCCATGAGATAACCAAAGAAGATTACTTCATGACCTTGTTTTTGCCTTGGCCTGGAAAAGGCTTTCCAATGTGTTTACATTATAAAGGTATCTTCCAGTTGTTATTTGTATATATTTATCTATACTGTATCCATTTCATTATTTTTTATTTTATTATTAATATTTCATTGAAGTGGTTTAGTTTTTTCCTAAACTCATAAATCTCTGTCTCTCTGCTTCCTCTCCTTGGAGTAAGAAGTCAGGGAGAGCATCTATTGTCTTATAATTGGCCAACCTGGCGAAAACCACAACCCGGCCCAACCAGTATATTATTGATTGTTGCATACTCTAAGATCTTGGAAAGAAGGAATATTGTCAGAGAGATTGTTAGATAAAAATCTCAACAAGTCAGAGACTTGTTTTTACTTCTGAACTATCTCTGATGACCGTGAGTAAAGTAGTAATATCTTTCCATATTTTATAATAGGAATATAAATATGCTTTTTATTTTTTAGTATAAAACTTCTGCATCTAAGCATGAAAAGAACCTTGTAGATACTAAATGGTATTATGATAATGATTCCTTATGTACTGTTAACTCTTAATGCTATGGAAATTAGAGCAGGCAGTGAGAATAAAGAGGATCCTTGTTGTCTGTTCTGTCCAGTAGATTCTTCTGGAATTCCTGTCTCAGAGTCTTTAAGTACTACTATTCTACAAGCATTTACAAGGGTCAAGAACTGACTTCTCTTACTTATCTAATACCTGTAAACGTGGTGGAAGCAGTAGACAATGCAGAAAGACATGATGGTAGTTTCCTTCAGCCTTCAGATGAGAGAGAGCAAGAAGAAATTCACACCAAAAAAAAAAAAAAAAAAAGATAAAGAACAGAATAAACAGAATAGAGAATTGCATAAGCAAATAAGTGGAAATTGGGAAGAAAGAGAAAATCAAGGTGAACACAAGTAGTAAGTAAACTTTTTGGGACTACTTACAAAAAGTATTCTCTTGCACCCAGATACCAAACCTCAGGCTATATTTGATAATGAAAAAAAATTGAAAAAAAATAATTTATTTTACTTAATTAAATATGGAGTATTCTTGGGAAGTAGAAATCTGTCATTTCATTTTCTTACCCCAGTAGATTTGAACACAGATGTGCTATAGGACAACCATCCTAATAAGCTTTAAAGTTAATCTTTTTCTTTCTGATCTACACAACAGTGTGTAATTGATATTCAAATTAACTAATACAAGGAGGACAGGTTTATAAGCAGACATTGAAAATATCTTATTCCCGAATACCCAACTGACTGAAATCAAGCATATTCCTCTGGGATATGACTAACATGCATTACCACACTAAATCACATGGAGGATATAATTTAGTTCAGCTAATTTTAGGTTTATATAGTGTAAGGTTGTGATTCAGCTGCCTGAACATAGGACTCTAAAAAGATCTTAGTCTGAAGTAGATGTCATTTGGCAATTTGAACAAATCTTTAGACACCACTGATTGTAAGAACTAAAACAGTTATTCAGTTGCCCAAAATGGGCACCTAGAATTTTTGAAGCATCATAGGCTGTCCTGACTCTACCCCCAGTGGTGTGGTGGGTTACCATCCACATGGTCACTCCTCTTCCTTGCTGGAATGGGGAAAGTGGAAAAAAAAATGAGGAAGAACAAGAATGCAAAAGCTCATGGGTTGAAGTAAAGAAAGGGAGGTTGCTTGCCGATTACCGGCAGGTAAAGGGGCCACCTATTCTTCTGGTTGGTTCAGAGGTGCCAACTCAGCTGAGGGGCTGAGCCATGCCCTGTTGTGAGTTTGTTGGAGCTGACTGGAACCAGCTGTGTCTGGCACGGGGCAGTCCTGTCCTGTCCTCACAGATGCCACCCTTGAAGGCTCCCCGCCCCCCATCAAAACCTTGTCACCTATACATAATGCAAGTTATTACTGCAGAAGGTCAAATTTTCCCCAGATACTCAGAGTTATAAAAGCCAGCTCCTTTGGGGTATCTTGGATACTTTAGAATATCTCAATGAGACTAGACACCTATGTAAAGGTAACTGAAACAAGCCCTCAATCTCCTGGAAATTTAATGGCACTGCTTACATGTCAACTTTTACATTATAGGTCTCTAATGTTAAACGAAACAAATCCCATCCAGAAAATTGCAGCATATCTCAGTGCCTAATTAGACCATTACATCAAAAAGTAAAGGATGGCACCAACTAACCTTGAAAACAAAATATGAGTGCTGCTAATCTGCTCACTCACTATTGCTCTGCTTTTTTTTCAGAGAATAGTTACAGTTGTCTACCAAGGGTTGTACAGGGTGTATGTAGCTCAGGGACATCAAGTTAATAAAAGACTCTAAGCCCTCCAGAGGAACACCATTTAGAAAACATTTTGGTCACCTAAACATTCTGCTCTTTGAACTATCACCTGGGGACGAGCATTTGCCTCTTACTTGCTTAAATTCTAAGTTTGCGACTAGACTGTAGTTAAATTCTAATCAAATTCACAATATTCACAGAAAGCACCAGAATACTTTAAATGGTGCTTTTCCATTCAAAAAATAGTTGAAGGATTCATTGAAATTGTCTTTTCTCTTCAATTCAGTCCTTAAAATCTCTGCCTTTGCCTCTGATATTAGCTCATCAGTCTCTCCTCCTTTACACCGAGTGTTGTCATTTGAACTGTAGGCCTTAGGAATAATAATAATAAAAAAAGATGTAACTGTGAACTGAAAGCAATAATAAATTTCCATTATTTTTGAGGGGAGGAGGAGTAGAAAATAATTTTGTGTTAGGAACTGCATGCTCAAATTGGCACGAATTTATGTCACTAGTTTTAATTTAATCCCTAAAGTGTCACAGATTTGTATGGGATATTTTAGGGGGTGGGACATAAGATGCAATTTTAAACTACATACTTACCTGTTCTTACATTGATTGTATGGAATCTAATCACCCTAGATTCCTTCAGTAGGCAGAAACACAAACTTGTAGTGATTCAGTATGTCTACAATGTGAATTGTTCTTTGGAGACACCTTTCTGACAAAAAAGGGTTGCCTGCCGTAAGTAGGTTCAAAACAAAGTGAATTAACTAAAGTCAGAATTCATGCCCTTAAGATGAGCTTTATCTTAGGAAAAGTTGAGGTCCCTCTTCGTGTCAGGTTGCCTGTTGCTCTGAAGAGATCTAAACCTCTGAGGACACCTAGTTGAAACATTGGAAATCAAACAGTATCTATACTTCTTTGGGTTCCCCCCTGCTATCCAGGTGAGATAAACCTACAGTACAACACATTTCCCAACAAACATGAGTCAATATCGTATTTGTCAAGACAAAGATACAGTCAGTTATTCGTGAATATTTTTTAGGAGGCTGGAGTAGAGTGAGCAGATTGAACACCAGAAACCTAGAGGTATTCCCATGGTAAAGATGTAAAATAAGGCAAAATGAATCCAAACATTAACATGCAGGCAGTTCAATTTGTGTACTGCACCATTGTTGGCACTTGTTTTCTTACCCAGGACAACAGCTGCCAAACTTAGCGCCATATCAGACTGGTGACTTCACTGTACATCTCAGCTCACTTTTCTAGCTCTGCTTAAAATAACTCTTTGTCAAACACATTCTACTAAATGTGGGTGCTGTGACAATCCATCCAATGTGTGAACCAACTAAAATGAAGGCAAAGGATAACACCCAAGCTCATTGACCCGTCTCTGCTGCTCTGACAAGAATACTAATATGGAGTTATATCCTGGTGTGCTATGGGAGTGCCAACAAGGCACTTTGCTCATTACGCTGCACTGTGGTATGATGCCAGACTGCTATCTGTCCTTCCTCTATGAAACAGATGACTTGACAGGAGGAAGTGAGCTGTTCCACCACAATGAGGTGAAACAAACTCTAAATAGCTTATACCTTCAATTCACCTTTTCCTAGATGAAATGCACTTTTCTATTTCTTTTTTATTTGATATCTGTCTTCCAATATTTTATTAAACCTTTCAGATCTATGGTCAGAGCAGGAGAGATTGGCCTATAAATCTAAGCTACACTTGCATGAAGCCTCATCTGAGTACTGGAAATGACAGAATGATTCAAACCAACATTAATTCCCGGTTTCTTGGACAAATACAAGTGCATCGCTTGTCAGACAATGATTTGCTACTGTTCTATCTAGCTCCAAACTTAGAATTCTTAATTTTCCCTTATAGTAAAGTTCCCACAAATCCCAGTTGCTTTTCTTTCTAGCAAATTGAGTCAATGCCAAATTCTCCTCAGTCACATACAGAGAAATGAAATGTATACATAAAGCCTGTCCTAGTATATCTAGTGTGGCTTCTTTACAAGAAAGTGTTATTTTTGCTGGTTTTTGTGCTAAGGATTGAAATTATATTCTAGGCAGTACAGACAGCAGTTTCCATTTGCAAGTATCTGTATGCTTTATATAGAAAGACAATAACTTTTCTGTCTTTTAGCAATGGGAATAGCGAGGCACTAAGAGAAGAATGGTTTGGCCAATGTATTTCAACTTATTCACCACCACAACAGTACAGGCAGAGCCCAAGTGCAATATTAGACTTATTATCATAATTGAAGCAGTTGCTTAAGCAAACAGCTTAACTTCCTGTAGTCCCATAGCGAAACTGTCAGTAGGGGAAAAAAAAAAAGGGGGAAAAAAAGAAAATGTCAAGTTTTTGATTCCTTATATATATATGAGTATTGAAAGGGCTTTATCAATAAGCTACCTATTAATCAGTTTTCTCACAGAAAAGAGTTTCATTTTTTTTTCAGTCAGTAAACTGCGTTATAATTAAATAATAATCAATAATTAAATTCACAGTGGAAAAGAAATTATAATAGCTGTTAAAGTTTTTATTCTTTAAATTACTGTAATACTTGTATAGTCTTATCTGCAGCTCTGCAAACCTTCTGCTGGGCATTTTTTGAAGATTAGCCTAAACATCTTCATACAGTGTCATTCAAAAGGAGATGAATGTGGAGGGCTAATGAGTAAAGAAGATGAAGCTCTCAAATACATTTGAAGAATGTCTGTACTATTTTTCCAAATTAAAAACAAAACAAAACAAAACAAAAAACCCAAACCAACCAACTAAAAAAAACAAAACCAAACAAAGCTCAAAAACCAGAACACATCTATGTTCAATTTTCTTAGTTTATAGGGAATTTAAATTTCAGTTGGACTGTAGTTCATAATAGCTTACAAGTAATAATTCTTCTAATTGCTGTATGGTAGAAATGACAGTTGGAGATTAAAAGGCCATAGAAGAAAGACTGTAGGTTCTTCAGATTGGTCTTTTGTTATGTATATTCCCATAGCTGTCATACCCTTTCTAGAAGACAGGTCAGAGAAGCAAGATCAGTTTAAAATATATAGAAAGCATTTGATCAGAGAAGTTAGATGACAGTAAGTCATCAGGGCTGCACAACATCTGCCTGAGATATCTGCCAATCATCAAATATGAAACTACAGAACTGGTGACTAATGTGTGTATAACCTATCATTAAAATAAGCTACAGTGAGACAACAGTAATTTCAGAATTGCTGTCACCACTCTGACAAAAGGAGTGACCAATGTAAGCTCCTGTTCTATGAATGTCTAGTCTTTTTCAACTAAGCTTAGTATAAATAAACACAAATCAATGCAATTAAACAAAACAATAACTAAAAATTACTGAAGAAGACTGATGTGTTGATGAAATCAGATCTTGCAGCTGCAAGTGGGGAAAGTGATTTTGGACCTCAACAGAGGCAGTGGTGTAGAATCAGTCTGCAGTGGCAGAAAACAAAGCCAACAAAATTATGGGCATCATCAGGAAGGGTATAGAGAACAACACAAAGGATAATATTTAACCTCAATCTGTTCCAAGGCTTGTGTGGGAAATACGAGACAGAGAACAGAAACATTTTGAGGTCTCTGCAGTCTTTAGTTCCTGGAGCAGAAACTTAATCTTTGGCTCACATTCTTCTTCTTAAAATAGGATCCATATGATCTACTGAAAAGGGAAAAAAATTATAATTATGGCCATTAAAATGAACTGTGGATTTGGAAATGTTTTAGTGTTGCATGAAAAAAAATAGGAGATCCAGAAAACACATTGTTACTTTGCCAAATGATTATAGATATTTTGCTACTTTGAATGCCAATTCAAAACTCAGTTTCCACACAGAGATATAAATGTCAATAAACCTGCTTAAAACCTTACATGACTAATGAGTATTTTGCCAGTAAAAAAAAAAAAAAAGTAAAAAAAAAGTATATGAGTATATGTACAGGAAATATTTTTATTCTATCTCTCAATATATTCCTAGGACTTTCACTTAGTAAAAAATTTTTTCTAGACATTTCCTCATGTCATGCCATTCTGAGATTTTTTTTTACAGTTTTATATTCTTTGTTTCTAATACAAAGCCTCTAAACCAACAAATTCCATTTCTCTACATACTGAGTAGGGTTTTTTGAGCATTTAATGAACAACCTGCAGCTGGAAGATGACAGCAACCTACTTTGTCTATGATCTTAAATTGTCCCATACTGAAAAGATGTAAGACCAAGCAGACACCTGTAGTTTGTTTCCTTACTCTTTCTGAAAAAATTACCTAGGCTAAAAATCATCCTCTGAACTAACAGAAGTTATGCACCTAATTGCCTTTATAAATCTAAGGCCCAGTCTTTACCTCTAAAAGTCTCAAATGCAGCAGTTACCAAGATGTCAGTTAAATATTTAACAGCTTAATATGGAATATAGAAGAAAAAAATCAAACATTTCTTTATTCTTTTTCTCAAGGTTTCTGTTTACTGGCTAAAGAATAATCTCAATAGTTTTTTTGTCTTCTAGTTCCCATTGAAAAACTTCCTTCATTAAATACCCAAAAAAGATTGTTCTCTTGTCCTGACATAAAATTGGCAGATACATGGCATTGATGTTCTTGTGACAAAGTAGACCCGTCTGTAAAGAATCACTTTGAAATTCCATCTTTTACTACAAGTTCCAAAACAAATTTTCCAGGAAGCCTTTTTCAGGTTAATCTTTTAAATTTGTCTGGCCTATGTAGCTACAACTCACCTGTGGTTATCACCTCATGGCAACCTTTTCAGATAAAAACTCTCACAGCTATCTTACTGGAAATAGTGAAGAGATCTGCTTTTCCACTTTGTTAAAAATGGAACCAGCAAGGAATTAAATAAGGCACAAGGGCAACTTTAAGTATGTTTAGTTCTGGCTTAAAAGTGGGTCAAATCAATGTTAGAAGCAGAACAATTTAAGGAATTAAGGAAGATAATAATGACTTATAGAAAAATTACGTGAGAGAAGCAGGAAATAAATTACTATACTGAAAGATTAAAGAAAGATTGTATAATATATGAGGATTGTATAATATTTAGAATACTGCTGACTTGTCATGTTAGAGTGCTAGAGAACTCATCATTGCAACTGCTAGAACGGATTTTTCAACTTCCATTTCTCTGTCCTTGAACAGTCAGTCCAAGAAGACAGGCAAAAATATTTGTCCTAAGATAGGTAATAAAAAGGTTATGACACTTTTTATCTTCCTTGTTCTGAGGTTCACTTTAAGATTCTGTAGCAGCAGCTGAAGGTAGGACAAAGTTGAGTCCCAAGGCGTAAGGCGGGAGACAAGCAGACACATCAGTCCCAATGCAAGAAACTAGTTCATAGAAGAAACTGGTAAACGGTGTTCCTGTATTCAGGCAGGCCAGTGAAAACAGAAATTTTTTCAGGCATAAGAGAGGCTGAGTAGCAGTCATTCCAAATTGTTGCAATGCAATGAAATATTTGTGATGAACCCTGGTACATATTTAGAGTTTTGAACATGAGTATTAGATAGTTGTCTTACTCATCCCTACAGTAACAAAATTGAGATTTGGTATTTAAATTCTTCCCTGCATGTTATTTTCTTTGTTTACACTGTTTCCCTGAGTCTCCTAATTGGGGTCAAAATTATATGCCTGTCTATATTGATTGTGCTCACTGTATTGATTAGCATTACGTAATTATATAAGGTATGATCCTGCACATTCTATTGATTATTTTTGTGTTTATTTACATTTTTTCAAGGACAATATGTTTCACATAAAAGCAGTAGCTGAAGGAGTCTTTTTTTATGAAACATAATTGAAGAGTTTGAATAGCATGTGTAGGAACTGGATTTTTTTTCTTTCTCTTTTTTGTTATAAGATTGAAACAAAATGTAGGGAGTTTGTACTAGTTTTGAAGGTTGTTGTGCTGTAGCACTTCTCCAGTGGTAAAACTGGAAACTGAAAAAAAATATTAAAAGTTACATAAGTTAGTATACTTTTAAGCAAAATACTGTTGTGAGGTTGAAATTGAAATAAATTCTTCACTTCTTCCTCAACTCTATTTTAAAATGTTGATTCTAGTGATACCAGAAATATTTATTCCTTTTTCCAAGTAAATCTCAGTTAGCACTCCTAGGTTTGATAGGCATTACTGGTGAAAAGTCTTCAAACATTTATTTATATCACACTCATGGACCATATACAATGCATTTTCCCCTGTATTTGACCACATAAGTGTCTACCCATAGGAAAAAAAATATACTCCAAAAGGTTTATTATTCTAGATCATAAATTACCTTTGAGTTTTTTAAATACATAGACTTTAAGGCCCTAAGTTATTGCTGCATCTTTTCCTGATGAATAAAAAGTACAATTGAGTATAAAATGATGTGACTCTCCAAAATGGCATGAGAGAACTCTGTAATTCTTTCCTCCTACTTTATCCAGTCTTATGAGGAAGCTCTAATGACTGCAATCTGTTTTAAAACATTCTTGAATGAATCAAGGCTTGAAGTTATATGGCTATCCTGTAAAAATTTCTTTAACTGAAATTAATTTTCACTTCTAGTTCCATGATACAGAAAATATGAATCTGTTAATTATAAATTTATAATAACTATATTCCATGTTCTACAGCATGGCTGTAGAAACAGGTATATCTATCTGACAGGTTACACTCAACATTTTATATGTGGTTTTGAGTAATAGGTTATATTAAAGATGCTTACTGCATATTCAGAATTCCCATAATTTGCTGCTATATATAACTTTCTTTATTAACATCAAATAACACAATCTATAAGTAAGCACTCTTGCGTTTTGTGGTCAGCAAACAGAAAGCAAGCAAAGAACAAAAAAGCATGGAGTATCTAATCCCAGAGTACCATCAACTGAAATGTGAGAAGAAAGAGATACAAAAAGGCAAGCAAGAAGTTTGTGAAAACTGGGAAGCAAATTTTGGTATAATTGTAGACAGTAGACAGTTAACTTAGTATACAATTAATTTTTGCATTTTTGGATTTCAAGGAGTGGCACCATTCTAGATGTTTACAAGGTGCCTCCTTCACTGTTAAGGGCAACATAAAAATAAAATTGTGAATGCTACTTAAAATCTAAGTGAACAATGACAGTTGAAATTACTGTTAGAGAAAAGGTCAGTCAATTTTTTGTGACTTTTGAAGGGGAGGATAGGAATAACACCCTTCTATTAATTTCAATTCTATGTATTATATAAAGAGAAGCCAAAGGATGGATGTACTGCTATTGTTATCATTGGTTATTATATTGCAATTTTCAATTTGTTTCCATAAATTCTGCTAGAAGCAAGAACGTCCATTTAAATGAATACAATATTTTATGTAATTGAAAGTAATATCTACCTTGCCATACCTCTGTAACAAAGTGAAGAAAAAATGAAAGAAATGGCTGCAGAGGGTTGTATTTTCTTGTTCTCCCACTACTGGGACTGCTCAGCAAAAAAAATAATGTGAGGATGTCAGACCCTAATTCTCATTAGCCTACTGAGAAACAGATGTGAAAGGGTTCAGTTGGTTAATTTTTCAGCCAGCAGGCATTGTTACAATTCTACTAGCAGGCATAGAAGATAACAATGAAAAAAATTAGTAACTCTAGATCAGCTCCATTGGCTAGAAGGTTATCACTATGCTGGATTTGATCAGCAATACACTATCACAGGAAACTGATGGAGTAAGTAATCTGGAGCTTATTTTATTACAGTAAATTGAACTCAAAATAGGAAGAATCATATTAAAAAGAATAACTTCTTTCCATAAGATGACTTTTTTTTTAAAAAAAAAAAAAACAAACACTCAAACTAGATATTTGATGTTGTCCTATACTAATTAATGGTGCTACTCAAATGTCTTACTGTCATAAAAAAAAAAGGATATTCACACAAATAAGTCACTTCAATAGGGACTTAAGTATGCTTTATGCTTATACTTATTGATTTGTGAAGTTCACGAAGATTTAAAAAATGGGTTCTGATTCTTCTGTGTCAAATATACATTAATTTCTGTTGGAGTCACTTTTAAACATCTAAAACTGGAAATAGGTTTTGTTTTGAAGAGTAATAATATTCTAAATTTCAAGGTCTGACATTTGGTTTCTGGAGATATCTGTACATTTGGACATTTTTTTTCGAGGAAATTGCAGAATATGACTGCAGAGCTGGAGACAGTGGTAGATCTTGTCAAGTTCATAACCTCCAGCTTTTTTTGTGCTCAATTAAAGATTTAGAGGGAAAGAGGAAGGAATCTTGGTGCATGTTTATGTCTCACCCCCATCACGTCCGGGCATGTATCCAGACCAAAGAGCCTGAAGCTATTCTAAGACAGTAGCAGGGAGCTACCCTGTGTTCAGCAGTTCCAAAGATCAAGACGACTCTTTGTTCCCTTTGAAATAAATATATTTCTTTGCTAAAACTTTGGATTCACAAATAAATCTGAGAATAGTTTGTTCTTCTATGAAATTAAGTACAGCAATGAGCCTTTTCATAGACTGAAAATACAGAATGCTGAGAATAATAATGTGCAGCAATTATGTAGGGCAGTACTTCAGAGCATTTTATTAACTTTTCATCCACTTCTGGAATTCCTTTTACATCTTCTACCAGCATTAAAAATAATAATAAAACCTGTACCTATTAAATTACATATTCTCAATTTGCTCATCTATTAAATGGTGCTGAAATAAAAATACCTAATACTAAGGAAAAAATTAAAATGAACTGTTCACAAAAAATCCACATCTTCAACCTTGCTACACTGGAAACTTGATGAACTATTTTGAAAGTCAACAAACTTAGATTCTAGTAGACCAGCTAAGTAAATGTATTGTAAAACTAAGGACCTCTTATTTTGGAAGGATGAACTGTAAAATACTAAGTACACTAAAGTACACTGTAATATGCTTTGGGTAATTGATCCAGGTCAATTAGTTCAATGTGACCAACTTCAGAACCATAAGACAACCAGATCTAAACTAAGAATAAATCTGGAGAAGCTATATAATTTGCCTCTGATTACTTGTGGTATTATTTTATAATCTTTCAAAGGAATAAAAAACAAACCAGGAGCTGGAAAATTGAAAGTAAAAGTTCCATGACAGAAAAACCAAGGTATGCAGTTAACTCACAGGTAAGTACTTGAGTTTTTTCTAGCTAAAAAATTTCAGTCAGTACTACACAGATTAAATATGGGAGTTTTTACTAGTTCTATATTTTCTAATTCATACGTCAGATAAAATTATTATACTTAATGTTTGAAAATACATTCCATTCTAAATATATTTAAGGCCACATCCACAGTGATATGAAAAAATATGACTATGCAGTTCAGTGGGACAATACAGCCTTGATACTCAATATATTGCACAAAATTCTGAGTTACTGTCTGAATTAAATACAGAGTTTAGTTTTAACCATCTATTTCATGAACTATTTTTTTAGTGTTTTTTATAGTTTTCTGTTTGATTTTCCTGATTGCTTCCTTTACTTGTATTTGTTCTAATTAAATCTCTATCCAAGTAATCATGATGATCTAATTAAGATGTTCTAGTTAATGTCTCTCTATAGTAGGTATTTTCTTTATAAAGGTACTTCATGTAAGAAAGCTTTCATCATTTGTGGACTTTCATGGATCCTGATCTCTGCTTCCTCCCACTTAATCTTCTTCCCAGACTATTTTTTCTTTAGAAATAGGATCTCAAAGTACTAAAGTAATTTATAGTTTCTGTTCACTGTTCTTCAAAGACCAGCAATCATGTTCTTGTAGCAAAATACCCACTCTCCTATGACAACAGATTCCTGGGTCTTTGCAAATGGAACTTCAGTGAAAAATTTAACAAGGATTCAGTGTTTCATTGTATTTTAAGTGTATATTCAGCAAGCTTCAAAATTTCTTAGATAGGAAATAGTTTTTAAATTACAATAGTGGGTTAAAAAAATTGCTTTTATACTAGACATTAATTTAAGGATTTTTTGGTGTGATATTTATATAGTACGAGAATAATTGTGACAACTGCAAAAGTTATGCTTTTGTTTCGGCACAGAAAACCCATAGCATAAAAGAAGTGAATAGCATTCACTAGAATAATTCTTGAGAATTTAAAGTTTATATCACTGTTTAATTCATAAAACAGAGCACTACCTCTGCCAAACAATCTAATGTTAGTGCAGTGTGATTAAGTGGGTGGCTAGGACCAGGACAAACACAGTCTTGTATAAACGTTAGTTCTTGGGTTGTCTTTTGATCTGAACTAGATGGTTGAGCAAGACTCAGTGTAATTCAAGGAATGGTACACAGAGAGGGTCTTGCTTATACTTATTGCTATAACAATGAGGTTCAGCTTACTTTGTTGTGTGCCCCATTGGAGGGCTGGAAGCAGAAAAGTGTAGAGGGGTTGCACTAGCAGGGAGGTGTGGACAGGACAGGTGACCCAAAATTGAGCAACAGGGTGTTCCATCCCATCTGCCTCATGCTCAGTATAAAAGCTGAGGGATCAGAGGGTCACCCTCTTTCTTTATTGGCCGGTGTACAAGGAGGACTCATCTGCCTTTGATCCTGATCCATGTATTCCTGACTCCCAGTCGGGAATCTAGTTCCCATCTGTCACTGAGTCCAGACTGGGACTTTCCCTGTGCCAGCCTGTGATGTGATTGTCATCCTGGAAGCTTGATATGGTTTCATATATATTTAATTTTTTAAAAAACATTTTATTAATTTATTACTATTTTTGTTAAGTTAGTTTATTTTTTTCCCTAAACTTCTAACTATCTTTGTCTCCCTCCTGTCCTTGGAGACAGAGATGGGGAAGACCATCTGTCATTCATTTCAATGGCCAGTCTAGCCCAAATCATGATAACCTTTTAACCTGAGTTCTGGGGATCGTTTCTTGGGACAGAGTCATTTAGCAGTGTGGATCTAACCTCATTTATACATTCTGTCATAAGAACTATTGCTATACCATTTTTAGAGATAACAAAAACACTTGCACTTTAAGAACAGAGACTTTCTGTCACAGAAATGCTGAAAGCCTCAGTGAATTAAAAAGGATAACTGTTACCTGCAGCAAAACTGATTCACTTAAAATTATCAGAACTATTGCCATATTATTCTGCAATATCTTCTGATAGCAGAAGTATGTAGCCATACTAAAAAAAGAAGAAATTAAAAAACCCTAAAAAAATCTTTAAAGGCTCTCATTGCATCAGATACTTCTGTGTCATACGCATCATTATGCATGTGTAATGATGATTTTCCTGTGGTAAACTAAGAAAAATTATATGAAAAGAAGTATAACTTACTTCTGAAATCTATAATTTGTTACCTTACTTGTATTTTTTCCCCACGGATTATGAAAATTTAACATTAGTATAAGATTCCCTTTCTAAGTTTTGCGTACATGAGCCTTCTTATTGACACTGTTGGGTCTTAAACTCAAAACAATATGCAATATGAATGTATATGTCATCAAATCTTAAGGCTAGAATTCTCAGTTTATTATTTTACTTTTACACGTTATTTGAATCCTCCAGTTTTCTGAAAAATAAAGACATAGGAAATAATTTTGTTCATTTTCATATCCAGAAAATGCATTTTTAACCAATATAGACGGAAATTAAACTCCAGACTATATAAGCTGAATATAAACATCTAAATGTGTCTACACATGTGACCTAGGATATCAGCTTAATCCCTCAAAGGTATTCTCGATGGGGACTGGTATTTTATAAGCCCTTAGCCATAACCATCAGTTCTGTTAGGATGTTTCAAATACCAAGAGACAAATACATCATATAGTCTAGAAGTCCCAGTTTCTGATACATAAGAGTCCTGAGAAGCCTTAAAATAGACAATCCATGCTCTATGCAGATGGAAGGTAAGGAACAGGACCTATGGAAGATATGAATCTCTTAAAAAAACAGCTGGAGCTATGTGGATTAGTCTAGTGCTTTTAAAATTACATTAGCTTTCTAAATTCAGGGAACTGAGCAGCACTTTACAATGTTTCAAACAGTGCTACAAACTGTCTAAGTTTAGGCAACTGAATCAAGCCCTGCAGAATTTGAAGACCTCCTTTGCTGACTAAATATGGGGACTTGATTCAACTTCTTAACCTTAAATATATACAAGATGTGAAACAGACTATCTGGGCTGCTTTTCAGGTGTCACTCCAGGAAGACAAGGATCACCTACAAGTCTGACAGCCATAAGTAGAAGAGTCTGACAACCTATGACATTCAGGGTGGCTTATGGGTTTAGACCACGAATCAAGTCCTCTTAGGTTCTGTTGGCAGTAATGTCAGCTCAGAAGACTAGTTATCATGCAAATCTGGCATCTGTAGATTTATGTAGACATATTCTGGAGTTGAATCCCATCCTCGGTATTTCCCACATTGAAGCCATGTACTTTTGAGGACACAGAATCAAATTTACTTTAGTAAAAAGTAAATTTCTGTGAGATTTTTCTTAAAGTCTGGTGTAATATAACATTCACTATTAGCAACAGAAGCAGAATATGGTTAGTAATGGTTTTTATACAGTAATGTGGGGTGGGGTTTTTTCCAAAGAGAATATGCAAAATAGTCAAAATTCATTAGATATTCTTCCTTTTCACCTATAATACTGCAGTGTATAGTGTTATATAATATAAAGATTAACAGACTTAAAAGAAAGCTGATATGTATGACATAGTTTAAATGTGATGATTAACAGTAGTACTACACTTATTGTAAACTTAGAACAAATTACACACAATGTGCAGGTATGCAAAGCCATTAACCTGTGACCACATGTCTACTGAAATCCTCGTACCCAATCTAGAAGTTATATGAAGATGCAAGAAAGTAGGAGGCAGTATTCCTCAGGTCAGAATGGCACAGTATCACATGGTGCTTTCTTTACTGGACAGACCGGTTTGACTTCACATTTAAGTAGTGTGATTCTGATGAGCCTTTTCATCTGAAATCCCATGCAGTGGGGCAAGATTTACTGATCATCTTCGTTTCATGGTTTTCAGAATTTTTACAGATACTTTATGTATTACTAAAATGCATGGTCTGTTTCTATAGGCTTTCCTCTAAAAAATCTCCCTATTTTTAGATATTAACAATTCAGTGAGACCATAATTTCATCTGCATAAAATTATTCACAGTATTCATTTTTGCTTAAACAGCTGTTATTCAGAAAGGAAATTATCTGAAATTCAGAAAGTATGTCTTGAATTTAATCTTCTAGTCTTACAAAGATGATGTTTAAATATGATTATGAAAACATGAAGTATGGAAGTCCATTAATTTAACATATATACTATCAGATTATAAGATTGTTTCCATAAATCTCTTATGCTTGAGCAAAAGAAAAAAAAAAATCTAGATGTTATATGTTAATATATTTTTAATTATATTAGTGTCAGTCTTCATATGGTGTTAATAAACACTTGTATTTAATAGTACATTTATAGGAATCGTTTCCTTCATTAAGTTCTAGATCTAAACCCAGCACAAAAAAAACCAACCTCTCTCTTGTGTAAAATGGATAATATGCAGGGTAAGAGAGGAAAAGTACCAGCTGAAACTACTGCAGGAATTCTACATTTGTGTGCAATTACCTCATCATTTACATAGTAAATTTCCAAAAAAAACCTCCAGATGGTCTCTAGCTGGGCTTCAGCTGATTGGCATATCAGACTGACAGACTGGAAGAAACCAGATGAAAAACATCCCAGAGATTGTAAAGCACAGAACCCTCTTTAACTGGTTGGGGTCAGCTGTCCCAGTTGTGTCTCCCAGCTTCTTGCTCACCACCAGCCTACTTGCTGAGGGGGCACAGTGGAATAAAGAGAAGGCCTGTCCAGCAATAGCCAAAATGCTGGTGTGTTATCAACACTGATTTAGCCGCAAATCCACAGCACAGAACCACATGTGTTGCTCTGAAAAAAGTTAACTCCATCCCATCCAGACCCCCTGCATTCATGTTTAATTAAAATGAGAAGAAATAATAAGTATGAATCACAGAGGGTAGAGCCAAAGAGAGCTGGCTATGACAAGAGTGCAAATCATCTCATATAGTTTTAGTTGCATGTTTAGACTAAGGCAACTTTGCAGAGTTTCTTTTTTAATCTAGAGAGAGACAACACTAAGGGAAAAATCATGACAGCCTACATATAGCGAATGTTATGGCTTGGGCTCTGGACTTGGGTATCTTTCTTCATTTATTATACAGGAACAATGGAACAATTCATCTCATCTAACATAGATAACTAAGCTCCTTATGCTTTCTTTAAAGACAGTAGAAATTAAAAAACACTGCCACAGAGTGAGAATCCTCTTTGTCTCAGATACTATTTTAAGAAGAGATGGATCACAGATCAATGGGAGTTTTGCCTCTGACTTCTGAAAATGTACATAATCTGCATAAAGATAAGAAAACATCAGTCCAGAAGAGTTAAACTGGGGTGTGTGTGGGAAATCCATATAAAGTATAGTTCATGTCTGATCATCCTGTCTGTCCTATATCATTAAATGATCAGGTTCATCTATGAGGGGAGAGTAGGCAATGTCTTTTGCTCCAGTTTTAGCAAGGCTTTTGACAGTTTCCTACAACATCCTTGTATCAAAGTTAGTACTTTATGACTGTGGGTGTGAACAGCCAGATAAAAGATAAACTGATTGGTTATGAGGCTCAGAAGGTTGCGGTTAATGGATTGTTCTCCATACCTGGAGTCAACCAGAGGAGTACCGGGTCTGCACACATGGCTCTGTACTGACAGGCTGAAGGAATGAGATGATATTAAACTAATGAAACTCAACAAGGATAAATTTTGAGTCCTGTTCCTGGGAAGGGGGACCCTGGCATTGTCACAGATTGGGGGACTGAGGGACTGGGACACAGGTCTGAGGAAAACTGCTGTGACCTTGAGGGCAGTGAGCTGAAAATAAGAAAGCAGCATGTCCTTTCAGCAGAGATGGCCAACAGTGTCTGGGACTGTGTTAAGCAGATTATAGTCATCAGATCAACAGAAGTGATCATCATCCTTTACTCAGCACTCATTAGACCACATATGTAATAAATCATCCAGTTTTGGGCCTGCTGAGTACAGAAAAGTCATAAATAAACTGGAGCAAGTTCAGCAGTGGGCTACCAGGATAGTCAGGGCCGGAGCACTTGTGCAGAGGTTGACAGGGGCTCATTCAGCCTGGAGAAGAGGCAGTATCAAGGGGACCTAAAAACCTTATCCCCAGTAACTAGGGGGAGATGACAGAGAAGAAGGATCCAGTCTCTTCACAGCCATGCATGGTGGGAGGATTAGAGGCAACAAGCATAACCTGAAACAAGAGACAGTTAGACTGGATATAAAAAGCAGCTTTTTTTCCTAAGAGAGCAGGCAGGCAGTGGATCATGTAACTCATATAGAATGTGCAGTCTTCTCTTTGAAGGTTTTCTAGACCTGACTGGGTAAAGCCCTAGGTAAGTTAGTGTGATCTGACAGATGAACCTGCTTTGAGCAGGAGGTTGGCCTTGATCTCTCCTAACCTAAATTATCTTATTATCCTATGAAATACTTTTATTTGCTTCTTTAGGCACAGCTCTTAATAGAGTTTCTCTGGAGATTTTTAATAGCATCCAGAGGAAATATTTATAAGTGTGTAATTACTAGTAATTTTCTGCCTCTCCTTAGAGAGGCTGTAAAATATTATTGAAATACAGAAGCTGTTATATCTTTCTATTGAGTAAGAGTTATTACAATGAGTATCATTATTCCTCTTCAACTGAATTACTTGCTAAATACATTACCGTTGAGAAGATACGAGGTTTTTTTACAATATTTGATTAAGTGTTTGTATGTTTTTACTTATAGAAGTCCAAACCCAAGCAAATCTGCCAATGAAGTCATAACTTTCCCAGGCTATGATTTTATTTTTCTTTTACTTTTTTGTAAATTTCAGTGCTATGTTTTGAGTCATTGTACAACATTTCTTGGGGTAATTAAAGGGAACTTGAGGATTCAAGTCTTTGCAAAAAAATGACTTTGAAAAAGATGACTGCTTAGAATCATAGAATAGTTTGACCTTTAAAGGTCATCTAGCCCAACATCCCTTCAATAAGCAGGGACATCAGCTAGATAGGCTTCTCAGAGCCCCATCTAAACTGACCTTGAATGTTTCCAGGGATGGAGCACTGACCACATCTCCGGGTAATCTGTTCCAGTGTTTCACCACCCTCATTGTAAAAAATGCCTTCCTTCTATCTAGTCTAAATCTACCCTCTTTTAGTTTAAAACCATTACCCCTTGTCCTATCACAAGTATTTTCTATATTTGTGGTAACACACCTTAAAAGTTACCAGCCTGGTATGGGTCACTTAATACATGAGTAATCTAGCTACAAGAATACATATTGCAGATGCCTAAAATCAGCTGATATGATTACAATACGAATGCTCTTCTGTTCTTTAAACTTTAGTAACATTGAAGAACACATAACTCAGCGGCAAAATTAGCGAAGACTTTAGGATTAATTTCAGAGAGTTTCTAGATCCATTAAAAGGTGGCATATTTTTAGTTATGATCTGATTTTGGGAAAGGAATTGAGTGGTTTGAATAAGCTTACTAAGTACTGCAGTTAGAAACATTTGAAAAAGATAGCCTAAAAGAAAAAAAAGCCTTTACTCAAGAATACCCTCTGTCACACATTATCTTCTAATTTTCCTCATGAGGATTTTTTTTGTGCAGCATTTGCAGCACTTCTGAAATTAAAACTAAGCAAGGACACTCATTTCCTATAATGTGCACTATCTAGTACAATGATGCTCTGATTCAGTTTTTCCTGTTTGTCGCACATGTCTAATAATAAAATATGTAGCTAATAGTAATATTTAGAATAACCGTCTATTGACACTTCATTGTAGATATTCTGCAAGCTGTATTGGTTTTGTTTTTTCAAAAAAAATAAACAACTGAAATAGCTTTCTGAAGACTAGAACTTTACAAAGTTAGAATGTTTGAGGAAAATTTTAGCATTTTTTCCCAATATTAAGTTGGCATTTAATGTAAATTAAGAAACAATAAACCAACAATATCACAAATTTGCAAACTCTATCCACTTTCTAGACATGAATATGAGTGCATCTTGCAGTCTTTCACATTCTGTTTCTTTTTTCTAAATGAAAGCCTTGCAAACCATTAGACTACTTAGTGCATTAAATATATCAGATATATGTCAAATGAAAATTAAAATGCTGAAAATATGTTTTGTATCCTGTTTCACTATTTATATTCACGTTATAATAATTAAGGCATAAGAAACTTAAATTTTATTGCTTTTGCTAGTATGTGTTAAGATTTTAAAGCACTACAGAAATGTAGTTTTGCCAATCCTAATATGCAACCCACACCAGAGCAATGTAATATCTGTACTTCTTGAGCTTAACATCATTAATGAGGGTAATAAAAATATTTCATGCATATCTTTTGATTCTAATGGCACAAACCCAACCAATCAGCATATTGAAAACATCAGCATTAAATATCATGTAATTAGATAAACCATTTATCTTTCCTTACAGCTTTGAACTGCTATCAGGCAGTTAAAATAGATTTGCATGTAAATTTATACAGCTTCAATAATTTTAGTATTTTAATTTGTTTAAAGAAAATAATGAAAACTGGGAAACTGGATATTGTGAAACCTGTCTGATTTGTTTGTTTCAATAATATTAATGACTAAAAATAGCTTTGTGAAGAGCTGAGGTTTGACAGATTCCTGTCTGTTTCTATATCACATAGTTATATTATATAACAACCTTAAGAAAAACTGTGAGTTAATAGCTAAGGTATCTTAAACAAAGGATATAGTACACTTTTGCTCAAAAATATTCCACCCACCAATCTTTTTACATAAAACATCTGAAAAATACAAATAGTGCACAATTCTTTTTAAAGTAGCTACAGCTAAAAAAATGGTTCAACATTCTTACATGGATTCTATAGATTACCATCAGTTTTATTCTAATTCTGAGACAAATTTCCCTAAAACATGTGGAAATAATGAAATAAGGGTCCTCATTTGTGGAACTGTCCAATATATTACTTTATTATTTAAAATGTAATTAATTTTTAAAATAAATCCATCCTTGTAAAAAAAAAAAAAAAAAGAAGTATCTGCCAAATGAATCCCCCTAAAATGTTTAAGAAAGTTATTATAAAATCACTTGAAATCAAAGTTGACAGAATTGACAACTATGGAAAGCTGGATCACTTTTAAACCTCATAAATCTGATAATAATAAGTGGTTTGTATAACAAGGAATAAAAGGAATTTAAT
Organism: Gallinago jamesoni; assembly: GCA_025769975.1. NCBI lineage: Eukaryota > Metazoa > Chordata > Aves > Charadriiformes > Scolopacidae > Gallinago > Gallinago jamesoni. Next base: position 166,198,199 of record JAOQGH010000001.1, read on the forward strand.
TGAAAATCTATTTAAATCTTACTTTGATTGCTTAATTCCCTAGTTGGATTTGACCCTTAAATGCTATATCAGTTTGATTGTTTGTCTTTCCACTATATAGGAAGAATTTTTAATATGTATATTCCTTCTGTGTATCTAAAATCCTTTTTCTTAGAGGATTTTTTTTTTTTCCTAAGGTGAAAAGTCATTATTATGTGCATTAAGAAGGCTCTACAGAGGGACCTGGACACATTGGATCAATGGGCCAAGGCCAATGGGATGAGATTCAATAAGGCCAAGTGCCAGATCCTGCATTTTGGTCACAACTACCACAGGCAACGCTACAGGCTTGGGGAAGTGTGTCTGGAAAGCTGCCCAGCAGAAAAGGACCTGGGAGTGTTGGTGGCCAGCCAGCTTAACATGAGCTAGCACTGTGGCCAAGAAGGCCAACAACATCCTGTCCTGTATCAGCAATAGCATGACCAGCAGGAGTAGGGAAGTGATCGTGTCTTACTCAGCGCTGGTGAGGCCTCACCTTGAGTACTGTGTTCAATTCTGGGCCCCTCACTACAGGAAGGACATTGAGGCACTGGAGCGTGTCCAGAGGAGAGCCACTAAGCTGGTGAGGGGTCTAGAGAACAAGTCCTATGAGGAGAGGCTGAGGGAGCAGGGCATGTTTAGTTTGGAGAAGAGGAGGCTGAGGGGAGACCTCATTGCCCTCTACAACTACCTGAAAGGAGGTTGCAGAGAGGTGGGTGTTGGCCTCTTCTCCCAAGTGAATAATGACAGGACTAGAGGAAACAGTATGAAGTTGCAGCAGGGGAGGGTTAGATTAGATATTAGGAAGAATTACTGAGAGAGTACTTTACTGATCAGACAGTGGAATGGCCGAATGGCCTGCCCAGGTAGGTGGTGGAGTCACCATCCCTGGAGGTATTTAAGATATGCACTTCAGGGCATGCTCTAGTGCCCGAGATTGTAAGGCTTTATGTGTGTATGGTTGGACTCAGTGATCTCAGAGGACATTTCCAACTATGATGATTTTGTGATTCTGATTCTGTGATATTCAGAGCTTCTAGTATAAATATTAGACCTTTTATCCCTAGCTACTGATAGAAAATTTGAATACAAGGTTAATACATGTTGTGAAGATAAAACAAGACAGACTTGTAACTGAGGTCTGTTTTACAGAACAATAGAATCATAGAAGAGTGTGCGTTGGAAGGGACCTCTAAACATCGTCTAGTCCAACCTTCCCTGCAATGAGCAGGGACATCTTCAAGTAGTTCAATTTACTCAGAGCCCCATCTAACCTGACCTTGAATGTTTCCAGGGGTGAGGCATCTACCACCTCTCTGGGCAACCTGTTCCAGTGCTTCATCGTAATTTTGTTTCCTTCTATCTAGTCTAATCTACACTCATTTTCTTTAAAACTATTATCCCTTGTCCTATCACAACAGACCCTGCTGAAAAGTCTGTCCCCGATTATTCTTATAAACAACCTTTAATTGCTGAAAAGCCTCTATAAGGTCTCTCTGGAGCCTTCTCTTCCCCAGGCTAAACAATCCCAACTCTCTCAGCCTGTCTTCATTGGGGTGGTGTTCTACCCCTCTGATCATTTTTTGTGGCCCTCCTCTGGACCCACTCCAATAGGCCCATCTCTTTCCTGTGCTGAGGTCTCTAGATGCTAGATGGAGTACTTCAAGTGGAGTCTCACCAGAGCAGAGTACAGGGGCCCTCCAGTGACCTGCAGGCCATGCTTCTTTTGATACAGCCCAGGATATGGTTGGCTTTCTAGGCTGCAAGAAGACGTTGCTGACTCATTTACAGTTTTTCATCCACTAGTACCCCCTAATCCTTGACAGAGCTGCTCTCAATCCCTGTGTTGATACTGGAGGTGGATCGGACCCAGATGCAGGACCTTGCACTTGGCCATGTTGAACCTCATGAAGTTCACATGGGCCCACTTCTCAATATTGTCCTGGTCCCTCTGTATGGCATTCCACCCCCAGGAATGTCAACTGCACCACTCAGCTTGGTGTCACTTGCAAATTTGCTGAGGGTGCCCTCAATCCCACTGTCTATGTCACTGATGAAGATATTAAACAGGATTCCTGAGGGACACCACTTGTCCCTGATCTCCATCTGGATATGGAGCCTTTGACCACTACCCTCTGGATGTGACCATCCAACCAGTTTGTCATCCAGTGAACAGTTAGTCGATCAATTCCATATCTCTCCAACTTAGAGAGAAGAATATTGTGGGGAACCATATCAAAGGCCTTACCAAGTCCAGATAGATGACATCCATAGCTTTTCCCTTGTCCACAGATGTAGCCACTCTGTCATAGAAGGCCATTAGGTTGGTCAAGCTGAACTTGCCCTTAGTGAAGCTAGTGCAAGAAGGGTGCAGGTTTTTTGGTTTTTTTTTAGATTTTACGGAGTTTTGGATTTTCTGTCTTGCTTACCTCAGTTCTGTGTTGTTTGCAATTTTTTTTCCATGATTTAATGTCTTCAGGTGCTTTAGTACAAGCAGAGAATTCCCGTTGTTCTCTAGAAGGAGAATATTGATACCCAGTTCTTACCCTTCTACCCCATTTCATGAACCAAGCTAAAATAAAGGAAGGAATCATTTGAACTCATCTATCTAAATGTATATGAGACTCTTTAAGTTTAAAACGAATTAGTCACCTTCACCTTTCCAGATACCTAATGTCAAAAAAGACACACCATCTACAGTCTGAATGGCTTTCTGATACTCCCTATATCCCTTCATTGGATCTAACCATTATAACTATGCTTTTATTTTGCTGATGTCTATAGTATTCAGGAGAATGCAAAGAGAAGGAGAAACTGGCACAAAGAGCAGGTAATGTTTTTTGGATCGAAATACACATCTTCACATTCTTGCACAAACTCTTAGGCAAATGTTTGGGGATTGTATAATCCTGTTTTGCCAAGCTGTGTCCCATCCCATACAACATGCTGTGCGCTGCAAATCAATATTCAGTGGTATTAGGTGCAGATTTACCAGACAGACTAAGAGGAACCCAGCTTCCCCCTGACAAAACAACTCTCACTTTGTATGCATTATTAGTACTATCACTCACTTAAACTTAATTGAGTAAAATTTGGGGACTTTATCTTAGTTTTTCCTTGTATAAAATTATTACTATCAAACCAGATCAGATCAGTAAAGTATTTTAAATACTGCACCACCATAGTATTTCCTTATCCCTGGAGCACCACAAGTATAATATCTGTAAGTAACTCTGAGGCAGGGGCAATTATACTTGTGATTCTAGAAGTAAATGGATCTAACCTCATAACTGATTTCACAGAATTGATGGAAGTGGTGGCCACTGAATATAAATCCTGCTGACACAACTATTGGATTTTAAAAGACTGAGCTCAGAATGTACAAAAAAAAAGTCACAGCATGTGACTGTTTCTTTACAAATGGTGAAACTCATCCAAGCAAGCTGCATTAGTTATGAAGAGTAGTTTTACAAATGACTGTGCCATGTTATCACAAATCTACTCCCTGAGGTGACAGCCAACATGACTCATAGTTTAAATAGACCCAAGTAAAGACTGAGGCTGAGTCTGATTTAATCATACTTATCATTGAAAAATAATAAAATTGGAATAAACGTTCCCTTCTTTTCCCTTGTGTTTGTACATTGGTTCATCTGAATATTTCAGAATGGAAAGAAGTCATGCAAAGGACACTACTACATCATTTTTGGCCCATGTTTCAAGGAATAAAAGAAATGAAAGGCTGTCACATGCCATCAAGACTTGTACTTTTCTTCATTGATGTTCCTTACCAAAGTCAAAGGCCAAAGAGTGCAAATACATTTTTAATTGAATTTTAAAACTATACAGTCTAATAAAGTCAGTGAAGTGCATACAAATCATATTATCCAATGTTTCTAGAAGCTTTAACTCATTTTGCCTTACAGCCAAAGAAAAATGTGTACTTATCGTAGGAGCAATAAACATAGGTAATTATGCATAATTATAGAGATTAAGCTCCAATTAAGGTTCAATTTCTGTAATAATCCTATCCAAAAGTCTTTTAAAAAAGTTTTTGGTGGCACTAATGAAGACCAAGGTAACTCAAGGTAGTTAGGATTATTAGGATTACAAGCAAAAATTATTGTAGATTTGGGTGGTTTGAATGCACCAAAGTACTTTACAGCATTAAGTTTTAAAGTGAGCATTTTTTTTTAAAGTGCGCATTTTTTTTAGCTTCAGAACTTTTAAAGTTTCCCTATAGCACCATCATACATCAGAAGAATATTTTTTATATCATACAGAAACACTCGGATAGCCATATTGAAAAAAGGTTTGTTTTTTGTTTTGTGTTTAATAGAAGAGAATGATGCATGTTTACATCTCAGTCATTTGTATCTTTGCCAGTTCTGCTATGCTAAAAAAAAATCCCAAATATTTTTCTACCTAAATTCTTGTTGCATATTCATTACTTTAATGAGCTTGAAATATTTAACAACTTATTTCATTAATAAGGAAAATAAGCTTAAATTACAAAAATATAAATTAATACAATTTACATTTCTTTGTGATATTCTGCATAAATAGTTCCATAGTAATAAGAATCTATGGAGAAAATAAATATCACTCAACTTTTAATTTTAAATTTCACATACATTCAACTTTTTCTAATTTTATTTGATAAATAAGAAGCTTATTATAGCAATACGTGCAATGCTTTAACTTAATAGTCTTGTGCAAGTCTAAGTAACTGTTTAACACCAAGTGAAATCTTATCCTAACTTTTACTTTCAGAATTCCTGAAGACAGTACCTCAACTACAGAATACTCAGGCTTCAGGGATAGCTTGCGAGGTAGGCAGGGATGGATGAACTGATATAACTACAAATGATATGGGCAAGTAAATGTGCATTCAGGACAGCAGTAGGCAGTAGTTTTGCAGTTTATTAAAAATAAAAAAATCAATGTGCATTAATATAAAATATTTTTATATATTAAAATGAGGTAAGTTCAACAATAACCAGAAATTAATTATACATTATGGCCCTTGATAGGAACAAGCTTTGGTATTCCTATAAATACGACTCACTTTGTAGACTGTGCTCCTTAAGGCTGCATGCCTAAAAATCAAAAGGAAACCTAAAGCCTTACTAAGGAGTATTCACCCACTAACAACAGCAAAAGGGTAGGGAACCCAATAATCACTAAGATTACTAATTATTTCCATTTCAAATTTTAAAAAAATTAATTGTCATATAAAGTGGAAATTCCAGGGAAAAAAAATTGTTCAGTATAAACCAAAATATGGTCATGTTTAGATGATTTAACATATTTAATTTTATATCTGTGCATATGTAAGTATATATCTATATAAAACTTTTTAAAGTTTTATATATATATAATTTGATACATATTGGTATTTTATACATAATTGTATATATATGGATCAGGGGACTTTATTTAATCATAACAGTTTTTAATAGCATAAAACCTGATCTTTTCTTATGAAATATTTAGATTGGACCATGATAAAAAACCTGTAATTGTAAAGATTTTATTTTTCTGTGTATTCTGTACTAATTTTTTTTAGCAGTCATAGTAGAATTTCTTTCAATTATATGACACAGATACAGTCAATATCACACAGTGTCATATGATACAGATTCAATTAAAACACTTTACACATACAGCTATAGTTATAGAAAAGTATTCGGGCTTTGCATCTCTGTGTATTATTTGTATTTATCAATAAGTTATGACATTATCCTGTTATGTTTGAAGCTAAACACAAAAGGAATTCCAGACATGAACACTTTTGTCGCTAAAGAACATCAGGGCCATAATATACATGCTATTAAAAAATAAAACTATTTTTGATACCAATAGTCACAATGGTACATAATTAGCAAGAATCATAAAATCAATATATTCGCATATGACTTTACATAATCTAGGTCACTAAGGATCTGAACCCCAAAAGTTCAAGAGTGTTTCTTTTTGTACAAGCAAGTATGAATAATTTATTGTTTAATAACATGTTCACTAAAATTGCTTGCTTATTTACCAGTAATGTTCAGGTTCAGAAGAAAATTTATATTTTTTCCCCCCCTCGTTCCCTTACTGATTTCTCTTGATGCCACATCTATTTTAAAATATCATCTCCAGGAAATCACAGCTTCTCCCTAACCACTGAAAACCAATAATTCAAAAAGGGTCCCTAGTGGGATGTTGTTGCTCATCCTGAGTAAAACTCAGCCATTGTATATTTCAGCAGATGCTTAAGTCAGTGTGCAGTGAATCATGAAATTTCCACAGTGGGTTTTTTTTGCTACTCCCTCTCCAGAAATAGGTCAAATTATATCAGAAACAGCAGTCAACCATTCTAGTTACTTATAATAAAAAAAGATAAGGGTTATGATTGCTAAAAATAAATTCCTTTCATTCAAAGCAGTTATTGTTTGACCTCGTCTTTAAGGAATTATTTTTCTACCTATTGGTATAACTGTGTTAATTGTTTCAGGTGTTTACATGTAAATGTGTAACTTATAACATCTTAGAAGTTATTATAAAGTAACATAAATTTACTTAAGTATATTCTGACTATTAGTCAGGTGTAATACCATCAAATACACCATTTTTCATTTTGGAAGTACCTATGCAAATTACATAAGGAATAGTCATAAACATAAGAGGAACGTTAGATAAACATTGCTTTGCACGAGCGATAAAAAATACTGGTGTGGTTTGAGATTTTTCATTTAGCCGAGTTGTAACTAGAATCAGTGGGTTTATACTGTGTGAAAATTAGTCTGTGTACTTGTGTTCCCTTTTCTTGCTTAATTCAAAAACAATTGTGATTCTTACTACTTTGACTTTTTTCCAGTTTAAATAACATAATTGTTTGGAATTATAGTACAAACTTAAGGATGAGAAAAATCTTTTGCCACATTGCTATTGGAAAATGAAACTAAAAACCCCACACCGTCAGCTGAACACCATATATAGTAGGTCTGGGAAGAGTGAAACATGTAGAAGGCATTTTTCAGACAGACAGATACAAACTAAACTGACCATAAATTCACTGTTGTTCTTGAGGTATGGTGTTTAATTTGCATATTTCCTTTAGGCACTAATTCATAGTGCACTAGCACAAAGAAAAAGGAAATTAACTGGTGAGAAAGACCACAAATGAAGGAAAGTAGGAAACAGTATTGAGATTACATTAATTTATTCATAGTCAATGTTATGCATTAGATAAATATGCTAGGATCCAATGACTTGTTAAGGGAAAACTGTTTCCTTCATTATAGTAGTAGTAGTCATTTTTATACACATGACAGAAATTCTTGTCAGCATTATGAGCCTCTTATGACTGAAAATGATTGTGCCATAGTGACACTCAGTGATGTAGAAAAGAAAGTGTGAAAAGAACTGTAAAAGTCTGAGTGTATTCAGCATTTTTTTATGAAACACTACATAGCCCTATGCAGGAAATGACCTGCTATGGTGCTACTTTTGCTGGTGTGTCATCTTCTGTATTTTTCAATAAAAGCCAGGGGGCATTCCATTTCTGCTCAAAGTGTCCTAGGACTTTTTATCATCTTGGCATTCCATTGCTGCCTGTTTGCAGCTACAAGTTCAAAAAGAGTTGCTTGGTAAATTATACTCAGTCATGCATGTCCTTAGGGTGCCCTTGAAGCACTTCCTTGAGTCATCATGGCTCTTTATACATTCCAGTTAAAAAGTGTAGGATTTTTTTTTTTTTACAGAATGTGTTCTAAACCATCATTTCTATTAGTCACAATGATAGAGAGTGATGAGGAATGATGGGTATAAAAAATTCTTGCACTGTGCCCTGAAACATGATGCTCCAGCTATTTTATATCAGTAACAGATTCAAGATTCCCAGGCCAGAGTTCTATGTGGGTTTCTGTGGGCTACAAGAGCCAGCTGTTACAGATAGTGAGGTACGATTTAAAGCAAGATGTGATAGTGTTAAAAAGGAATCAAAAACCAGAGTAAAGATGTAGAAAAGTTCTACCTCTTCAGCCTGCAATACAGAAGACTCCTGGTGAAAATAGTCTGTAAAGCAGTAAAAGTGAGATCATAATGACTACAGAACTTTTCTTTAGAATTTGTTTATCTTTTTTCTGGTAAATGTACTCTGACTCGGTGACTTAGTCAACTCTGTACAACTTACCTATGTTGATTATTTCAGCTTTTTTTCCCGGTTCTATTTGTGTTTTTTTAAACACATCTGACATTTTTGTAGATCCATTACAAGCTTATTGTAACTGAATCAAATTACTGTATTTATGATCAACAATGTGGAAAGTCTGTAATACCTTATTAACACTGTGGAGCAATGACTGTTAACAACTCATTTATTGTTGTGAAGGAACACATGGATAAATTATGCTCTAGCTTGTGGTGCAATGACTTAATTGCACCCAAAGAAAACTAGCCTGCTTTTGCTATTGAACACTACCAAATAGCTATTTCTCTATATATTGTACATAATTTAAGAAAGTAGTTATAAAATATTGGGAGTAGAGGGAGAGAGAGGCTGATAAATATTGCATGAATAAATACAGCATAGATATTGTTTCCTGCAGGATATCTTGCAGAAGGATAGTCTCTGAGTTTTGAAAGATTCCCTAGAATATTAATCTTTTGAATTTGACAGTTTTGGAGCCATACTTGGAAATGATCTGCAAATTCTCATGCTCTGAAATCTGTGCAAATATAATTATTGTCCTTAATTAGAAAATGCACTGAAAATCAGGGTTAGATCTCTTTCATGTTTGCTTACTACCTGAGAGTAATCTTATTGTATAACATACAGTAGACGTACCATTCTGATATTCTGAGCAGAACTGTGCATTAAACTGTCGTATTTTATTCCCACAGAGAAAACGTTATGTTAAAAACTTCGGAGACATTCCTTCCTTATATATATCTCACAGTTATGCCCTCAGTTCACTTCTAACAAACTTAACAAACTGCTTAGTGTTCAGAATAACTTGAGTATCTCCAGGCCAGGTAAGCTTGGACAGAAATATTAATGTTTTTATTTTTTTGCCACGTGTCCCTGCTTGCTTGGTTTCTGTGGGTCATGTAGCAAGCTCATGCACTGTAATGCTGACGATCAGTACAGCTTAACTGATATCTTATTTACTGGACTCTGTTTTGGACCACTCCAAATTGTTATCTTGGAGAGAAATGTGTTCTAGAAAGACTGTCACCAATGTGAAGGCAAGCCAGCTGGTACAAAATGGTCTGAAGACTAGGGTTTGGTCAAGGTAATGTTTTATTTAAAAGTGTAGAAATAGTCTATATATTTCAGTGAAGAATATTTATGCAGGGAGACTGTCATGGCCTAGCGGGTTACCTGGCCTGCTGGTAACCAAAGTAAGATTGGGACTGTTGGCTCTAAGGATTCTGAAATACACAATGACATGGAGACTTTATCCACTACATATCTCTATTTTATTACAGATTATCACAAACAGAACACAAATCACCACTACCAAATATAATACCACAAAAATGACCACTAGCAAGTATACCTATGACTAGTAAATATATGTATATCCCAAGCTATTAAAGTCAGCAATCGAAAATATAGCATGAATCATTATTATAGCAACGATCAAGTAGGTATATAATTTTACAAGCTACTACAAATCTATCATTAGTGAAACAAATTTAATTAGATAACAGCAGGTATATTTATGATATATTACTTATATGGATGTATAATACCAGTGTCAAGTGAATCAGACAGATTTCAGAAGGCACCAAATCATCTCAGAAAGGTGGACAAACCAACTGCAGAAGGGAATCCAACTATCCCACAGGTGGGACAACAAACTAAACTGACTCCAGAAACAGTCCCAGAGGGGGACCAATAATGTAACAGACAGAGTCTCACTTCAAAAATCATCTGACAGAGAGTCTGGAATCTGCCCAGCATCCCCAGTGAGAGTCCAAGATTGTGTAGAAAGTTCATCTAGGGAATTCAACCTCTTTAGGAAAAGGAGAATTGCATGCATCACAATAAGATCTCAGAGAGGGACGCTAGAGGATGAGCTAGAAGCCATTGTGCAGCAGGACAACTACGACATAGTCGCCATCACGGAAACGTGGTGGGATGATGGT
>JAOQGH010000001.1:166208456-166268430 GCA_025769975.1 Gallinago jamesoni
TAATGTGGTTGGACTCGATGATCTCAAAGGTCCCTTCCAACCACTAAGATTCTGTGATTCTGTGATTCTGTGATAGTGGCAGCGTTACCTGTGGGAGGCCCTTGTGGGAGGGGACTATATTCTAGGTCATATATGAGGTGGTGTAGTAACTCAGCAAAAGAGATTGGGTTGTATTTTTAGATTAAGAACCTTGAGATAATATTTACAAGGAGGTGTATGTATATGAGCTAGCTTTCTAAGCCTCCATTACAATTAAATAAGCTCTAGGACTTGATTTGGTTATACACTAATAGTTATTTAGTGTAATTTCACATGCCATAGTGTAATCAGGACATATGTGGAAGGCTGACACACTACGCTGGACTTAGAGCTCAAAGAAGAAAATCTTTCTAGAACAGATGTTAGAGGCCTCAGAATGATTAATATGATAGCAAACATAAACAGACAGGTGAATCTTGCCTTTTATGTCTATTTTAGGCTGAGCTGAATAGCTCTTCAGGCTTTTCAGGCTACTCCTCAGTTTGAGATCCTTCTTCTGAACCTTCCTATAACTTATTTGATAACTATTAAAGCTGTACAATTCAAAAGAGTTATTTAAGCAAGGTCATAGCCCAAACTTACCTTAGCTAGATGCCTGTCGTAGTTACAGGGCCAGGTTCCTTTTGTGTTATCATCTCAGGTAAGATCAATGACTTCTTACCTTTTTCAGTCATACTATTTTTATCCATTTTCCCTCCAGAAGAAGGTAATAGCTTTCAAAAATGTTTTCACAAAGCACTTGTGCATGGAGTTTTGTGTTCATTGTGCTTAAATTCAGTGAATTATTTGTGGATCTCAAGTAGTTGATGGACTACCTTGTTTGGCAATTAACTATTGAGGAATTGAACAGTCTGTAGAATATTGAATGGTCTGCAGAATACTTTTTATGCATCTGTAAAAGATAGCTGGAAAGACCAAGTAGAGTTTAAGCTGGCAGTATATAAATATGAATTTTACAGAAAAGACATTTCAAGATTGGAAAAAACATAGTAGGTGGTAATTCTTCAGTGACCTAACAGGTTCACTCTGAAAATCAGAAAATGAATAGACTTTGAAACAATATCTAATGAGAGTTTTCATAACCCCTAGAAAACATAATGCAGTAAGAGAAACCAGAAAATATCAAAGAAAAACATGCAAATTTCAAACAATTAGAGTTAATTTTTTATACAGAAGTGATATTATTCTGTATTAAACTGTTCTACAGAGACATGTGAATAAAAATAGAGCTTTGTCTTAGTGCTAAGTCAACAAGTTCCTTTAAAAGTATAGAAATCAAATGGTTATTTTTAGATCAAAAAATCCCACTTCTGGTTTTACAAAGAAATCTATTCAGTGTATGAAATAAAATTTGAATTTTAAATACTTATAATACTTTAGAAAGAAACAGAGTTGTAACACATGTAAATATTTCCTAATAATCATTGTGTTTTACCTACAAGTCTTTATTTTGGATTTGATTGAATAAGTCTAATTTGATGTGAAAGTACCTCAATAGATAAAAATGGTTAAAAAAATCTCTGTAATTAAGGGGGTACCATTATCTATGGGTAAACATCTAGGAGTCTTGAACAAAGTAATAAGGAAGACTTTATAATTTCCTTTCCATGTTTAGTTTGTTGTGTTTTTTCCCTTTTGATATTTAATGCAAGTCACCAGGGATTAAAAGTCAGACAATAGTTCCTAAATGGTCAGCCAACACACTCATAAAACTCATGAGATTTTTCAGTGTCAGAGAACCAAATTTCCTCAGTTCCTCTGTAGTGTTCTATGCAATGGATTACAATTATTGTTTACATTAAATGTTCCATAAAATGTCTTATGGTGAAATACTTAGACAAGATTTAAAAATATAGTATTCCTCTACCAGCTGCAGTGATACTAGAAAAATATACAAAACAAAACTATGTTTAGTTTATTTATGAATTTTGGCCAAAGATGCTGTAGTCTTAAAACCAAATCAAAACTGCTGAATTGCAGCAAACTCTAATTTGGTGTCTGCTTGTCCTGAATGGAATTTTAGCAGACAGACCAAATTAAAATATAATTACAAATATGTTATGAAATGGACAGTTTCAAATCCTAATCAAAATCTATTACATGTGAATTTCCTTACGTATAATTATGTCTTTGAACTATTCATTATTATCAAGATAGCTGTATTACAGAAAAACCCATAATGATTCCTTAATGAGTTACACATTTGGTCATTTAGTTCTGGGTCCTTCCATACTTCAGCATTAAGCTATCAGTTATCTGCCACTTAATATTTGCTCTGAACATTGGATACTAAGTTATTATTTAATTTCTATAAAAGGAAACATCCTGGGACAATCAGTGAAAATACATTTTTAATTCCTGGTATGCTCCACAGACATAAAGAATAGACTGGAAAAGAAATAATATCAGGAATTGACAGTTTCATATTAAGACAAAATTACAGTAGAACTGTTTGTCCCCTTTACTCTGTCTTCTTTTTTGGTTTCACTCACAAAGTCCCAAATATTGATGAATTTGCCTGAGAAAAGGAGATTATGGTTACTATTCTTGCATCATGCAAATTAATGTGCTTGAAAATCTTGATGAATTGAAGATTTAGCCACATTAATTCTGTGTGTGAATGATACTATGGCTAACATTATAATGAGCCTAGTCAAAGACAGTAATAAGTTCCACTTTCTTTCATAGTAAGAGTTACTTCCATTAAAAAAAAATCAGTACAAGTCCATATAATGTACACTGAAATATACATGAAATAAAATTTTTGCATATTCTTTTCCATGAAAAAAGAAGTTCCAATATTTTGAAACTACTCCAAATACAAATCATTAATTCTATTAATGGAGGTTAAAAATGCACAGGCATGAATTCCTATAAATGTTATCAACTTTTTAAAATACATTTGGATCTAAAGGTATTTTCTGGAAATGTACATATAATATATTTTGTTTTGTCATATTACTTTTTGGAAGAAAAGCAGGACACTCGTGCTTATATATACAGTGAATATTCATAAAAGCACTACTTATACTAGTAACGTTATTCTGATTTATGTTTGTTAAGAATCTAATTTTTGAGTTTCAATTTCTATTCTAGATCATAATGGGCCAAAAAAATCAATATTTACATAGTTTACACTTAAAATTGAATGCATTTTAAAGTATTTGTATTATTCATCATTAACCTCTTATAACCAGGTACAATAGACATTCCCAGAAAGTGGTGTCAACAACATGAAGTGTAAAGTTGCTGATACTGAAAATGGAAAGTCTATAGTACACAAATACTAGGGATCCTTCTGGAAAGATAAAAATGTGTACCACAAAAAAAAAAAAAAAAAGAAGAAAGATAACTGAAGGTATCATCCAATCAGTTTATACATTAACAGTTATGCAGCATTTACCCAGATTATTACCTTTGATTTCTTCACATACTGGTATGTACTTTTGATTGCTCTGCTTCCCTTCACAGAACTTGGGGTCTTGTGGCTAATTTACAAACTATTTTTACAAATACTACAATGTAACCGGGTTTAAGATTCTTCAAGAAAAATATGAGAGTTTCTAATTTTGGATGTTTATATTTTGTCATCACTTCAAAAGCTAAAAACTGATGGGAGTAGATGGGATCCCAATAAGCAACAGAAGCCCACACTTGTACAAATATACGTTTATAGTTCTAGTAATCAAACATTTTCTGTACTGTACTTTAATAGAGCAGCATTGTAGTTCATCATAAATATAAGTGTTCCAGCTAATTTTAGGCAATTAGAATGTCAGGAAATTTAGAAAAAATAATCTTTCCTCTGCTCTCCAAAAAAGACCACCCCACTAAATCAACAGAAACAGAACAAAAACCTTATAAGTAGTTAAGATTTCAATAGACTTGCAGTGATTTGCCAACATTTTTCAGTGCATTAGTAAATTACAAGTATCTTATGATGTGATGATTTGTAGTATTATCTTGCACTCTGGTGCAAACTTGTCTCTGAGATCTCTTTGATCCCAGAATTTTTTATAATCATCCCTAATTCTGTTCTGATTTTCATAAAAAGTTTTCTTTGCTCAACCTTTTTCTCCTTTCTGATTTATTTCTGTTGACATTGTATTACTGAGTCTGGGAACCTTTTCTGGGTTAATTGGTCCAGGTGGATTAATTTGGTGTCTAATTACACAACTGTTTTTTGATACTGATGTGAGTTTTTCAGGGTCATACTAAGTGAACTGTGTTCGGATACTTAAAAAAAAATAATCAGGAATACTTTTTCATTATTTATTTTCTCATTCTGATGCTGAGCTCAGTCCAAGTCTCACTGAAATTAGAGGTTAAATGCTCATGGACTTGATTAGGACTTGACTGGAACTTTATTGACTTGAATCATGACTGAACCACGTATATATGTGTATGTCAAATGACACATTCTAGGCAGTGCATTAAAAAGCATATGTTGCCTTTGGGCTGTTTGAAATACTTGCAGACCAGTCACACTTCTTAGTCTCCCTCTTTTTTAAAGCATACATAGGCAGATACCAACTCATATACACACATGATAATATACACACATTTAGTTTATATAATTTCAGGGGGCACTACACTTCAAATACATATAAAGACCCTTTTTCAAACCAACATGACCAATATGTACGGTCCTGCACATAATATTCCCAGATTTTGAGAACCAATAAATGACAGATTTTGAGCTTAACGTATATGCATAAAGGTTAAGTATATGCATTGGCTGAATGCGTTTCATCAGTGTTTTACCTTAATTTTGTGTCATCAGTGCACACAATGAAACACTCAGAAAGATAGGAATGAAATGCACAATTCATTCTAACATCTGCATACGATGCTATAAAAAAAAATTTAAAACCCCACCGCAAGAAATCAGGCCAGGATAACTGGTAGTCACATTTTATTATTATTATTGCCATTTTCCTCTCATAGCCACATTATTTTGTACACACTTTTAACAGCTATAAATTATACGAACAAGCTATGTATTGAATTAGAGAGTTGATAAATACCTTAAAAAGAGCCATACAAGTCAAAGCAGGATGAACAAATATCAGGCCAGGAGAATGACAAAAATAGGAAGGAAATTATACTAGTGCCAGAGGAAGAGGACAGAGAAAGAAATGGGCATACAGAAAAGGACTAAAGAGGGGAAAAAAAAGGACTACTGAAATATGCTTTTACTGTAGCTATGAAACTCCTATAGAAAACAGCTTTGCAGTAAAAGAGCTGGGTTCCAGTGGACAGCAAGTTGAACAGGAGCCAGAAATAGGCCCTTGCCACCGAGAAGTATAATGGTAGCCAGAGTAGCACTAGTAAAAATATTGCCAGCAGGTCAAGGGAGGTGTTCCTTCCTCTCAGTATTTGTAAGGCCACATCTAGATTACTGTGTCCAGTTCTGGGATCTCCAGAACAAGAAAGGTATAAACTTACTATTGGTAGCCCAGCACAAGGCTACTAAAAGGATTAAGGGCATGGAGCATCTGACATAAGAGGAGAGGCTGAGAAAGCTGAGACTGTTCATCCTGGAGGCTCAAGAGTCTTCTCATCAATGTTTGTAAATACATGATGGGAGGGAATGAAGAAGTAGTAACCAGACTCATCTCAGTCGTACTCATTGACAGGACAAGAAGCAATGAGTACAAATTATAAAGCATTAAATTCCATCTGAATAATAATTTTTACTGTGAAGGTGGTCAACTGTAATAGGATGCCCAGAGAGGCTGTGGAGCCTCCATGTGTAAAGATATTAAAAATGTAACAGGACATGGCCCTGGGCAACCTGGTCCAGCTGACCTTGTTTAACTTTCAAGGCCAAGTGTTCTCTACTACTTTGATTTTCTGATTCTATGATTCTTTCACTGCACTCATATTTAAATTACTTGGGACAGAAAGTGGGGATAAGGCTGGTAATATATTTCATGCATCCTGAAAGAATTCTTTGGTTACTGATATGTTCCGATCATCTCTTGCTCTGGCTGTAACTACATAATAATAAAAGCCTTGTCTGTACTAGCATATTCTTTGCAGATGATTTAGCAATGATTCTAAAATGCTTGACCATTTGATCTTGGTTGGGTGACTGTGAGATAAATTCCAACTGTCTCAGCAGAATTAAGAGATGTTGGGTCACAAGCTTCAGGTGTCAAACTGGATTATCAAAATTACCAGTAGGATAACTAACAACAGCATAAGAATTTTCTGAATATCAATTTGGATTTAGATTGCTAAAATGCACCAGTAAACTTTGTGGGATTGCAGTTAGAACAAAATATATATTTTTTTTTTCACAAAATTTCCTAACTATAGACCATGTCTTCTAGATATTCAAGAGCTATTTGAGTCTTGCACAATACAAGTCTGAGTATGAAGGTTAATATGAGTATCTGACCCAAATCTAGAGGCAACTGAAGACTATTTATCACATTACATTTTTGATTCCTTGCAAGGTTTTTTTCAGGTTAGTAATTAATTTTTTTTTTCTTCTTGAGGTATAGCACTTCTTACTGACAAAACACAAAATTTTATTATACTGAATTATTTCTACATTTATAATACATTTACAATAAAGTTGTAATAATAAAAATGTAAACAGAAGTGGCACCCAGGTCTAATTCACTCCAATGCCCTAGGGTGGAATATTCATATGTAACACTTAATAGCAAATGACTGTTTAACCTTTTCTTGAAGTCCTCCAGAGGTGACGACTTAATGCACTTTATGCAAATTCAATGAATTTGAAACTATTCTGATGGTTAATCTAAATCTTCTCTGTCGTTATAGTGGACATGGAAAACATCTGTCTTCCTCATTGGTGTTGCGTTTGATGTATTTAAATCTCCAGTCTTGTCTTTCAACAGATTAATTTTACTTCTTTTCACCTCACCTTGGATGTCATATTTTCTGAAGATATAACCCTTTTTGTATACTTCCTCTACATTTTAAACAATTAATCCATGTTTTCTCCCATTTACCATGATATGGTAAAAATCTTGACATAGTTTCCATGTTAAGGTCTTATTGAGGCTATACAAAATATAAAAATTACTTACTGTTTTAGAGACAATAGTCCTACACACAATTTTTTATATATTTTAATATAAATTTATGTTAACTGTATTTATATGTTTATCTACAATGCATATATTTGTTCTAGATACTCTTTGATAAAATACATTCCTGGACTGGCAAGTAAACAATTTTAGTCCCATTTTGAAGACTGAAAAATTAAATCACTCTTAAAATACAAAATCAGAAGAAAAGACAGAGGCAGAATAGCTGTTTTCATAGTTGCTATACTTTTTTTCTCCTTGAATGTAGCAGAAGGATAGAGAACAAAAAATTTTCTACTTCATATGGTGTTTTTTTTTAATTTTTGAAGTATATCACCCTAATACATCACCCATAACAAAAAAATATTGTACATCTTCCACTTTCCTTTAAAATGTGTGGAGGTATAGTGTATAACCTATATCATTTAACAAATTGAGTGCAGACAAAATTCAAGGATAAACAAGGTGTAACCTTTCTATCAGGATTAAATTTTATCTGCTGACCAGGGCATATTCTAGTGAAATGGTTCCAAGGAAACATTTTCATCTTTATTAATCTTATTAATATTATTGCTTGGTTTTATTTTTTTTGGTTTTATTTATTGTTTTTATTAATTATTGTTATTAATTTCAGTGAGAAAGAACTAGAAATACATTAAAGCCTTCCTTGAAGATCAAGAATATGTATATCATGTAGACTAGAATACCTTCAAAATATTTGAGAATTTGCAAACTATATTTTCACAGGATACAGTGTGAGTACTCCTCTGTAAGAAAAGAAGTCGGATATCAATCTCTCCTTCATTATCCTACACTTTTTTCCTATATGTTTCCTGTCAACATTAGCATTTTTCAAACAATATCTCTTCCTGCCAAGATCTAGAGATTCAAACAGAGCTTACATCTGGGTGATTCAAATTCTGTCATGATTAATCCATTATACTTTATTGAAGTTTCACTTTGATTCTAAATTTATCAGAAAACATTGGTTTTGGTTTTAGTTTAACATGCTTAGTCATACAATGAGACATATTTTCCTTCTGAATTACATTTTTAGGAGTATGAATATTCTTCCTCACTTCTCATCATCATAAATGCCAAGCTTAGTATCCCTCTAGCAAACAGAATATATCAGTTTCTCAATGGTATTAAAATCTAGATTGTTTTAATGGCAAAATTTTATTACTGAAAAAATTTACAAAATACAAGCTTCACACTCTTGTTACAGTCTCCAGTAACTGAATTCTTGTTTAGTGTTGCTAGTTGTCTTAATAATAGTAAAGCCCAAATAAAACTTCCTTTCACACTTTTAACAAGCAAACCTTCAAAGGTGTCTGCTTAGAAATAATTCTAAATAACAGGGATATATTTTTCTTCTTCTTTTTTTTTTTATGACACCTCCACATTACTACATTGCCAAACTGCTAAACCATGTTTTAGTACTACAGAAGGTAAATAACAATATTTTTGAACTGTGAAATATTGTTTCTGTCTGTGCATTTATGATGCAGCATAAAGAAGGTATAATTACTCGTGTGAGAAAGAATATTTTTTGGGGAAATAAACTCATATAAAGAATACTGTCAAACAATACCGAAGGCTTAGAAGAGAAAGACATAAAATAAATACTTCATTAATTAGCCAGGATACTATAGGGATTGAAGGCAGTTCTTATTTTACTTCCAGTTGAATTAAAAATTCTTTAAAATTGCTTTAATTCTTTGTGGTTGTAGTTATGTCTTTAGAAAAGCATAAATTTCATAAAATAAATGCATTGAAAAACGTTTATTATCAATCTTGCAGCCATTTTTGGTAAAGCATGTAAGGAGTTCAACCCCTTTGAGATCCATCTGCTTTAACTCTGCTGCAATCAAGCTATAGTTAACTTTGGTTTCCTTCAGGGTCTTTTAGAATTCTTAGAACTACTGGTAG
The DNA here is from genome assembly GCA_025769975.1 of Gallinago jamesoni. Lineage (NCBI taxonomy): Eukaryota > Metazoa > Chordata > Aves > Charadriiformes > Scolopacidae > Gallinago > Gallinago jamesoni. The sequence goes on from JAOQGH010000001.1 coordinate 166,217,495, forward strand.
TTTCTTGATACAAAGTTCCCTGGAGCATATTTTTAGTTTCTGACTTTAAACTTTTGTGTTCTATGAATTTTCCCAGCATCATGTCTTCCAATTATATCGCATACTCTAGTCTGAAGTACATACACATGGGATTTGGTTTGAAATGGAGCCTGAGGGTCAATTAACTGTGTTTAAAATGTTTGTAATAATTCAAATTCATATGTCTTACATATACATGTGTGGAAGAAAGCCTGATATGTTGGATTTACTACACATATATGAAAAAGTCTGTGTTGCATGCAATATGAAGCACGAGTCCTTGAGCCCATGAAGTTTCAAAATCTGTTTTGGATCTTAAAATCTCCTCTTTTTATCTCAGCCCATTGTTTCTCAAGGCCAATAAACGGACTTAATAAGCTCAGTTATCTAAAATTATCTCCTGTTATCAACGGACGGCACTAAATGTTAGGGAACAATAACTGTGACCTTTTCACAGAAAAAGGTTAATTTATTGTTCATAATTAAATGGACCATGTGTTGAAACACTTTTTAGGAGTTAGACTTCCACCTTTTAATTTTCTCCTTTTTTAAGGCAACGGCATCATGGTGTTTTCCCTCAATTTCTTTTGCTCAAAATTACTCTAAAGTGATCTCTGTTTCATTCTCCACCAGTCGTTCCTTGTAATGTATTTTTTTATGCTGCATTTTCTAGCTATATTTTTTTAGATCTGATTGTTCAAATAAGTTTTACACTGTATTTTGTACTCTTTGACTGAACAAAAATACAAGCATTTCCACCAATATTACTTGCCCATGGGACTGAATTTAGTTCTCTAAGAATTTGTATATATTAAACTCAATTGCTATGAGCATTAAAAACATAAAGACGGAAGAAGCATGAAGCTCACCAAGGAAAATGCATTTTAAAAAGAGTCAACAAGCATTCATATTTTTTAAGCTTTATTCTCCCACTGTAGCTCTCCAAGAATCCCATATCTTACCAGATCCTCCACTGATGCTAAATAACATTGTTCAAAGTAATTTCTAACTGTGATATTCAACCTGGTTCAGTTCACAATAATGTGCTAGTCTGAGTAAGAAGAAACCAATTTTCCTAACATCTGTCAGCAAATCCTTTGTTATTTATTTTTGGAACCACCGTTCTTCTGCTTATTTCTTTTGAAAGTGCCAACTTGGAAAAGAAGTAGTACATTTTTTGTCATTTCAATTTAACAGTCTTTGGAATTCTGTGGATTTTAGATTTTTTTTTTTGTTTTTGTTATCTTTGTTATCCTGTCTTCTGAGTGTGAACTAAGTAGGTGGGAGGGGCTGTTTTTTCTTTGGGTATTTCTAACACAGATATCATTCAATTAATTTTGGAACCACGATATTAGGTATTACAATGTTCTCTTATTTAATAAGTGTTTAGGAAGAGTGGATGATAATATGTTTGACCATTTGTGAATATTTATTCTAAGAGTAAAAGCTAACTGTGATGGAAATTTGCACAACTGAAAGTCTAGAAAAGGATGATTGTAACAAAAATGTGTTTCTTAAAAGATGAATGCCATAAATTGGTGGAAAAAAAAGCCTTGTAATAAAGAATCTACTAAATTTGAGGTAAGAGGATAAGATTTACTACCTGGAGACATTTTTTTCTCTATTAATTATGAAGATATTAGGTTAGATAATCAGTTTAATATATTACTAGGTGGATGTCAACCTTTGTCCTACTCAGTTCTTTATGAATTGAATCTGCAATAGTGCAGAGCCACAGGGACACAACTTTAAAATGGACAGCCTGAATATCAGCAGCTTTCTTAGAAAGGACTTCAAAATTAAACTAGAAAACAAAGTATATTTGGCATTGTTAAGCTAAGAGGTGTTTTATGTCATTCTCTGTTGTTATCCAAACAGCTAGATTGATGACCCAGGTCTATCTGTATTCTTGTAAACACAATATAGAAATCCACATAGATTACAATATTCTGGAGGAAAAAAAATCACAAAAATCATTTTATACAGACAGTAAAATTTCCATAATGTTTCTCCGGTATTATTGTAAATTCCCAATATCTTTAGGTTGTTGACCGTATCACTTTGCTCATCTTTATTACTACACTGGATCACTGAATTGGGGGAGCATTTTCAATGGCTAGAGAACATTCCAAATGTTACATTATTTCATAACGTCAGATTATTTCATGTGAAACATACTGAAACTGCTGTCAAACTGACTTTATCTTCTACAAAATTAAGCTGCATTATCTCACACAATGCAGACTTCTTATAAAAGCAGCAAGGCAAATCTAGTGGGTAGTTGTCAGGAGATAATCACCCCCCTTGGGAATTATAAATACTCTGCCAAATCTCATATCTTTTACAGCTTTAGGGATATGATTATATTACGACAAAAATACCCCTGTTGCATTACTTACATTTTTCAGTCAAGGACTACCTGCAACCATCTAGTTGAAATCCTATTGCTCAAGAGAGCATTTCTTTATGCTATTAAATTTCAAGTTTTAAATAACCACATGAGAGAATATCGACCGTTCAGCTACATAATTCTAAAACTTCATTAAACTTTGTTACTGAGAAGTATAAAAGTAAGAGGTTTCTGTAAGAATATTTAATTTATGTTAATATTATACAAAGAAATTAAATAAGGCCTATGCATGGCAATAATCATAATCATGAAAACCATACAAACAGTACTGATAACAACAATAGCATGTAAAATAATAAATTAAAAATAGTGTTAGAATCAGAAATAGTAGTATTTATTTTCTGTTTTCAAAGCCCTAAGCATACATTAACTAACTCCAGGATCAATGCTAGCCTTGAATCTGACCTGAGCAGAACATGACAGGAAAACTGAATTGTGGCATTCTGGTATCTTTTGACCAAGACTACGTAAACAATATCTTTCATCATAGAGTGACTTTATTTAAATTTAACTTTAAGAAATACCCATCCCTGGATTTGGTTTAGCATTTGATGAATATACTTATGAAAAACCTGGGATAACTTAGTGATTGCTCACTTCAGCTGCAGTGAAGAGTACCAAGAGGAAAGAGAGAGGCTTTTCCACTTTTTTTGGGTTTTTTTTGGAAATGAAACCCCTTTTTTTTGTTTTGTTTTACTTAATTGCAACACTATTTGAAACTTAAAGAGAATGTTTCTTTGGGGCATCTGTGGAACACCAGAAGAAAGAAGGTCTTCAAAATGAAACCTGTCAGCGGGGGAACAGATATCACTATTTATTCAACAGCCTATGGGGCAGAGCAGTTAGCCTTCAATGCCTAATCCCACATTCTCTTTTTCCAAGATTCAGGCTTGAATCTTAAGATTACAAATTATTGTGGCTTTATAATACAGTGGCTGTATGCCTGACTGTAATGACTGAGCACCAGTTGAAAATATCTAAGCCTGATTTTAACAAACTACCTATTGTATCAGAAGTACATAGTACAGCCAAGGCAATTCGTCTGCTCAATGAAAACTTTAAGGTAAATTAGGAGTAAAAACAGAATATTAAGCCAAAAAAGTTGAGCTAAACTTTGTTAGTTCAGGTATCTCATTGTAGTATTGAATTCTGATTGTTATAGATAAGCCTTTAATGCCAATTAAAAGTTTACATGTATACTTACACAGCGGAGACAGTCCTACAGAAAGGAAATGTGTTTGCCCTATAGCTTTGAGATTAGGACAGTCTTTCTGAGCTGAAAGGTTAGCTTTAAGTGAGAGTAAACTAAACATTACAGCCATTTAAAGAAATTGTTTACCTCACCATGCAGACTAGATTTCTATGATCCCATGACATTTACTAGAAGACATTTACTAGAATTGTCCACTAGAAGTGGAGAATTAAGTCTTCATTCAGTTTACTTGGTACTTGGGAACTTGCTGTTCAGAGGAGGCACCAAGGAGGTCAATTTGTGTCGTTCACATTGTGGGAGAATATGTCACCAGAATCTAAAAGGGATCTGAGTGCACTAATGGGCTTTAACAGCTTAGGGCCTCCTCTCACCCTGCCCATGACCTAGCATCCCATTTAAATGCTCCGGGGCCATCAGTCTCTGTCCCAAAGACACTGGAGCAGGGTCTGCCTCCAGCTCCCCACAGCCTTTCCTGGCCATGGCCCTTGCCAAGCCAGGTCTACCCACATTCCAGCCTAGCCTCTACTCATCTCCAAGGCTTGCCTGGCCATCCCAGAGATGTGTCTGACCATGTTTCCTCTCACCAGGCTTGACACTGACCCCCACCTGCGTATTGATGTCTTGACCTGGCTTTGGCCTGGTCACATTGCCACATACCTGCCTGATGCCCTGGGTTGGGAGGTTGTCTAATCCAATGTCCCTGCTCAGAGCAAGGACAGCTATAGCAGATTACTCAGGACCATATCCAGACAAGTTTTGAATGTCTTGAAGTATGGAGACCTCACAACAACTCCAGTGTTTGACCACCCTCACAGTGATTTTTTGTTTGTTTCAGTGAAATTTATGTTTTTTCATTGTGCAGTAATTGTCTCTTGTCCTGTCGGTGGGCAACAATGAAAAGGGTCTAGCTGGCCCCCATAAGATGTTTGCACACATTTATAAGATCCCCCAGGTCTTTCTCTTCTCCAGTCTGAATAATCACATATCTTTCAGCCTTTCCCCCAACATCAGACATTCCATTTATTTAATCATCCTAATTACACTGAAATCTAGTTTTAAGGAAAGTGTTTATGAGGTTGTAACAGGTTTCTGAATATTTTCTGAAGTTTAAGTCCAAATTCTAACATGAATATTACAGGTTTCTGGATTAAGTGTATTTTGACTGGCAAGTTTAATTCAGCATTAAGATCCAAAACTGCCTAAAAACCAAGAAGTCCAAATCATGCAGCATGTAAGCAAATTTTCTTACATTATTACAAGCAGAATCCAAATTTCTTAAGGAACCTACAAATTAAATTACTGTTGAAGCTTATAAATTTATCAGACTTTTGCCACTTCTGTTTTTCTGCTCTCTGTCCATATATTCCATATAGAAAAGTGATAGATACTAGATTATCAGTGCTACCTGGTGAAAGATGAACTTGAGTCTTAATAACAAGAGGTGGGGAGCAGGAGAATGAAGCAGCATCAGAAGAAATAATGAAACTTTTACATTACACTAATGCAATTCAAGCAATAACATGAAAAAAAAACAACCAACCAACCAACAACAACAAAAAAGGCAAAAACCAACAAACAAACAAAAAAATCCAACACATAACACGTGATGTAGAACTGGAAACTGCATCAGCCAGCCTATGTGAAGTTAGTGTCTTCAGAAGCTTTTTATGCTAAATTGAAATTTGTCAAAAGGCAAAATTGTCAAATAAATGTGGATGTTGTCAGCGCTGAAGGTGGATGTCATTTATTTTACATTAATACAGATTGGGAAAGTGAATTAAGTTCCAAATGACAGACACCACTTTTTAGTTATCTGAATGTAGCATCTAAATGAAAGCCAGTTTGTTTCAGCTGACAAAAAAAAATTCAGTCAAAAATCTAGTAAACTATTCAGCTAACCAAGTATAGAAATCTAAGTTGTTATTTCAGCTTGTCTATCTTCACCTTCCGTGGTAATATTGAACACTTAATAATTTTCATTAAAGAATCCTAAAACCTAAATCAAGTCAGTAAAAAATCACAGTAACGCTGGTAGAGATAAGGTGTGTACATAAGTACATAAGTTAATACATGTTAATGTAATATATGCGTTGTATGACATTCTACCTGAAACTCCAAAAAAATAATTTGGGTTTGATATTGGAAAATTTATGTGCACAAATTGATTGCCAGGACTAGAAACTGTTATTCCTTCCCTGTGGAAGGGAAGTGGATGAAAAAAAGATCTCTTCTCTGTTCTACTGGCTAGGATAATTTTCTTCACAGCAATTCATGTGGTGCTGTGTTTTAGATTTTTCTAAAACGCTACTTATAATACACTAGTATTCTAGCCTTGGCTAAACAGTGTTTCACAACAGCAAGGCCTTCTCACTCTGCTGCCTCAGTGAGTAAACTGGGAGGGGCATGGTAAGATGGGAGAGGACGCAATGAGCAGATGACCTGATGACCTGAAGTAATCAAAGAGCAAAGAGATATTACATGCATGAAACATGCTTAGTCAAAAAAAAAAAAAAAAAAAAGGGGGGGGGAATTTTAGTAGGGCTTGTTTCTCTTGCTTAGTAACTGGCAGGACATGAGTCTATTTTATCACTCACTTATTAAACTATTTTTTTTTTAAACTTGCCCTGCAAATTTTCTTCTTTTTCTTTTTTTTCTTCTTTTGCCCCGCAAATTCTTCCTTTCCTTTTTCCCTACTGTACTCAGGGTGATGGGGGGAACTGAGTAGCTGTGTGGTGCCTAGCTGCCCATTGAGATTAGCCCATGACAGCTGTCAACCTCAATGACATTCATCTATCACACAAAGAATGAGTAGTTGTTTCTTTCTTGAAAACTATGGGAGTGGCAAGAAATTCAATTTTAGTTTGTAGTCAGGATTCTATCACACTCTTTCTCCACCAGTGCTATTCTAGTTGGTGGTTTAGTGTCCTGCTGTAATAAATTCAGATATTATAAAACCTTGAGGAGGCACTGATTATCCAGCCTGACTTCAGCGTAACACAAGCCACAGGAATTCTTTGAATTAATCTGATTATGAACTAGGGCAGATTTTCCAGAAAAGGACATATTTTTAGGGATGGATTCTCCATCACAGCTTGCAAGTACAGCACGTTATTACCATTACAATTAAAATTATTTTCCTTTTTTCTAATCTAAGTGAATCTGTTGTCAGCTTCCAGGCACTGGACCTTATTATACCTTGGTCTGTTAGTCTGAAATGACAGGATACTTGTTACAGAATATTTTACTCCAGATCGGTGTGGGTCAAGCAGAGTTTCATGTTTACGATGTGACTAGTTATCATTGTAACTTCTTTACTTTTACTTGTTATTTTCTATTTCTGAATTTTAGAAGTTCATTAGAGCATTTGCCACAGAACTCATCAGACTAGATTCCCAGTCTGGATGTATGATTTAATATTTGGCCTCACTAATTGGTACTGATTATTGGCCTAAGACTTGGGCACCCTAATATTAGCAAACAGTCCCATTCCTTATTTGACACTTTCATTGTTCTGTTCAATTTTGATTCTTAAAAATTTTATGCTTTCTTGCATATCGTTGAATGCTAGCACAAACCTAGAATCAGTACCAGAATCCCTGTTATGCACATGCAATCATTATCTATGGATGATCCCTATTTTGACACCAATGGTGAGTCAGTTTTCACTCCATTCAAGATCACTCATCAAGATCTCACACTCATACCATTCTAGTCTCTTTATCCTTATGTGCCAAAACACTAAATCACAGACATGCGTTACAGTATCTACTTATACTGCATCTTCACTATTATTTATGTTAAATTCTTATAATGCCTCATATAAAAAGATAATCTATTTTTCATACACCCATCTGAGCTCTCATTTTTGAAGTCATCCTGATTTCTTATTTTAAATTATTATTATTGAAGTCCTCTCTAAAGTTTCCCTATAGGAAACTGATATTTCTCTGACTGTGAACAGGGAGGAATTCCAATTGCTTCCACTTAACTGTTAATATCAAACTGGTTTTAGCTTTCTCACAAACATAATTTTAGGCCTATAAGCAACTTCAGGATCAAAGGGAAGGTACTTTATCTGTCATCCTCTTATTATGAAGTACTTCAAAGAGAACCTTGATGTTTGGAGATTTATTCTTAAGACACTAGAATAGAAGTTACTCATCTGAGTCCTTCATAAGTCTTTTTGCAATACCAGCTCTTAGGGCAGTCACATCATAAGCACATGATGATATCCATGCCTAAAGGTTAAATGGGAGGCATAGCTTTAAAAATGTTAGAGTAGGCATAACACCTTTGATTTTTATCATTCTATTGAGATGTACATGGTACATTTAAACTCTCATAGGACAAAGGTAAAAATTGTAATCTGTAGTTCTTTTGTTCCATAGCCATGTTTCCATCGTGTATATACACAATGGAATTTTCATAGCAGAAGCAACATGATCAAAAACAAGATCAAGCTTAACTACATTTGCAGAATTCAATGTGCTATATTTTACAAGAACAGCACAATATTTTGTAGAGAAGATGAGGGCAATGGTAAAAGTGCTTATGTAGCTTTATATTCAGAATTACTTTGGAAAATAAATGTAGTACTCAAGTTTCGTGTTCTTTAAATTTATACTGCCTGTATATCTTTGTTAGCCTTATTTCAACACTCTCTGCATCAATGCAGGACAGGAAGGGTGTTCTATCTCCAGACAAACCATAGCCCAATTTTCCAACATTATTAATGTATAAAATTCTGTAGCTATTAACACCACATATAATTTAATTCAGTTGCTATAGAGATCTCTACAGGGACACAAAAAATAAAGAGACAAAATTAATCTGCCTAGTTGCCTAGAGTGCACCACCTATAGGGATAGTGCAATAATTAAGTCTTGTTTACAGAGGGTTCCATTAAACCTTTGCTGTTACTGATTATATCATTGTCTGATTGATTTTTCAGGTGTGGAAAACAACAAAAAATTAATTGCCTTAGTCTTCATGAGCAAATGACATGTGCATTGTGAACTGCAATTCAGAATTCTTCTTGAGCAGCTGGAACTTTTCTACTTGCTTTTCATTTTATTTCCCATTGTATCAGGGAACTCATTCTGAGGTAGGGGAAATCGCTTCTATCCACAGACTTGGATGTTGTATGTGATCAATGTAATACAGAGGATCTTTTCTTAAATTAATAAAATACTTTCCTGTTACGAAATAATAGCAGGAAAGAAAATGTTTGTCATCACAGGAAATGTGTTTATGAAAAATGGTAGGACAGTTTTTACACTATATTAAATTTCAACTGGTGGTAATAAATAACAGAGAAATTTCACAATCTATTTTACTGCTTCATTAGAAGTATTTTACTTACATATTTATTGGAAGAAAGGTATAGATTCTGCACCTCAGATGTATATTTTTTTTTCATGCTCAACTGTTATTTGCAATACGATCTTTATTACTGTATAAATATTTGATTCAGACACTAAGGGTGGATATATTATTAGTCTATTTAAGGACAAGGAATACAGACTTTTAGGGGGTTTGTTCAAGGTATGATTACTGAAAGTACCTGAAATGCAAATTAAACAAAAGACAATGCTCTTTTCTGAAATGTAACTATAGTTGGGTTATTGGAGAGCAAGAAAGGGCAATGATTTATTTAACTGAGTAAAGTCTGATATGCTGTGTGCTATGTATCCTGAAGGTAATACATTAAGTTTTCTACTCTTCAGTAAACATAGTTATGCCTTTAGAGTAGATATTAGTCAGGAAAAGCAGTATATGTGTGGTTGTGGGAGAATCAGTTTATCAGATTTACTCACCTTCGATGCTTGATGACAAACAAGTTCATGTCATATGTTGCCTGCTGTTGCTACACTGCACTTTAGGATCAAGGATGCGTTCTGGATTTTCAGAAGAAGATCTTCAAAGTGACAAAAATCAATTCCAGCATTTATAAAGACAAAATTGCAACTAGTCACTTGGTCATAGCAAACAAACTACAAGCTGTGGCAACTTAAAGGAAAAATGCAAGATAAAGTACATCTGTTCTATTACTTCAAAAGGTAGAACTGTGAATTCAAACATCAGTAGAGCTATGCTTTTGTTACACAGGATCTCAATTTAGCAAAGCCATATGCTACAATGATACACAAAGTGCTCAATTTCATAAGTAAAGACAGTTTAGAAATATCACTGCTTATTTTTCAAAAATTATGCTCTTTATTCTTGGAGACTTATAACTTTAATACTGGATTGTTTATGAAGAAGTCATTTGTGTTAATATTTCTTCAGGATAAAAAAATAAATTTATCTCCTAACTTTTCATGGCAAATGTATTAGTATATGCTATATGTGCATCTTATTTTTAGGCTTGTTCATTAAACATTGGCTAAATACCATGACTAGATGACGTGTTTTAACCCAAATAGGCAGCACAGCCCCATGCAGCCACTTGCTCACCCCCACCCAGTGGGATGGAAAAGAGAATTGGAAAGTTAAAAGTGTGAAAACTCTTGGGGGGATATAAAGACATTTTAATAGGTACAGGAAAAGCTGCAAGCACAAGCAAAGCAAAATAAGGAATTCATTCACTATTTCCCACCATCTGGCAGGTGTTCAGCCATCTCCAGGAAAGCAGGGATTCATCGCACTTAAGAGTTATTTAGGAAGACAAATGACATGGCTCGAAATGTCCCCCCTTCCTCCTTCTTGCCTGTAGCTTTTATTATTGAGCATAATGTCATACAGTACAGAATAACCCTTTAGTCAGCTGAAGTCAACTGTCCCTCCAGCCTACTCACTGGCAGGACAGTCTGAAAAACAGAAAAGGCCTTGATTGTGTGTAAGCACTGCTCAGCAATAACTAAACCACGTCTGTATTATCAACACTGTTTTCAGCACAAAATCGAAACATAACACTATATAAGCTACTATGAAGGAAATTAAGTCTATCCCAGTCAAACCCAGTACACTAGAAAACCAGAATATTGATTTTAACATATAATTGTAATGATTTAAGCTGGTTTTGTATCTCAACAAAAGACTGCCCTACCCCTTGAATAAAGTACAAAAGGAAAGAAGTGCAAGATATATCTTATTTTGTACTGTGTAGGAATTAGCTTAAGTAAAATGCATTTGGCAGTGGAAATTTAGCTTTGCTAAAAAAAAAGAGAAAGTAAGATTTCTGATCTGGAGATTCCAAGTAGTAACTTCACTAGTTACTTCAAGCTCTCTTATGTTGTAGTTTTATATCCTTTTAATACAAGACTACAGCACAGATCTCAGACTGAGTAAACAGATTATGGTGAAACCAAACTGAAACAGTAGACAGAACTAGAGGTAGGAGACCTTAGAGTCCAAAAGAATTTTAAAAATATTGCTTTTTGCAAGAATGACAAATTTAAAGTTTCCCCATGATCAGCAACTGGTAACATAACTTCACTTTCTATGGAGTGTTCCAGTAAAAAAGTATGTTTATGCCAGTGACAGAACCAATAGATCTGGTTTAAATTTTTAAGGAATCATAGAATTGTAGAATCATAAAATAGTTTAGGTTGGAAGGGACTTCTAAAGGTCATCTAGTTCAACCTCCCTGCAATAAGCAGGGATGTCTTCAACTAGATCAGGTTGCTCAGAGCCTCATCCAACCTGACCTTGACCAGGAATGGTGTATCTACCACCTTTTCCAGCAACCTGTTCCAACTTTTTATAGTTAAAAATTTCTTCATCCTATCTAGTTTAAATCTACCCTCTTTTAGTTTAAAACCATTACCTTTGTCCTATCGCAACAGGCCTGCTAAAAAGTCTGTTCCAATCTTTATTATAAGCCCTCTTTAGGTACTGAAAGGCTGTAATGAAATGTCCTTGTAACATTTTCTTCTCCAGACTGATCCCCAGTTCTCTCAGCCTTTATTAATAGGAGAGGTGTTCCATCCTTCTGATCATTTTTGTGGCCCATCCTCAAATGAAGTAGAAAAAAAAAATAATCAATTTTACAAATTCTTCATTTTTTCTCATTAAAAAAAATTAAATTAACTGTATATGTAAGGAAAGCAGATCAAATTAACTATGGCTTTCATGGAGGAGGCATTTTTTTTCTCTTTGTTGAAAAACTCAGGATTTAGAGCACAAACACGAGACATGGAAAGCATAAGAACTATGGGGATTTTTTCCTACTTCATTTGATCCATAAAACTCCCATTTAATTTCACAACATACTAAATTGACTCTTGAGCTAAGCAATAATCACTTATAGACTGCTTAGTGACTGTGACTCAGTTCCAATACACCACTTGGAAACAACTAGTAATAATGAATTTCAGACATAATGTGTAACATCTAGTTTTCAGTAACTGGACTATAACCAAAAAAAACTCTATTACCTGTCCCCAAGCACACAGAATAATAAAATGATAGTTGCTAGGTATATTTTTGGAAGGATGACAGTTCTGCTAAGTACTTCTAGAGAACTTCTGAGAACATTTCAGAAAATTCCTGTGTAAGTACTGTACTTCTTAGTGAACAGGTTTCCAAGACTCACATACATCTTAAAGCTCTGCATGAAAGCTCAGTGGAGGAAAAAAACATTCTTCCTATTATAAAAAGACAGTTGTTATACACAAAAATTGCTCAGAGACTCATTCAGAAAGTGAAATGAAGAAAAGACATCACGTTATACTTGTTTTGAGAGAGAAGCCAAATTATATGTCACAGAATTTTACATTTTCTAAGTGAGAAAAATAAAAGAGTGTTTGGGGGATGAAGGGGTGCAGTGGGCTGTGTGTATGAATTTTTCTAACCTTTCAGTAGCAGTGAATGCTATCCTATCCTATCTTATCCTATCCTATCCTATCCTATCCTATCCTATCCTATCCTATCCTATCCTATCCTAACCTTCATGTTGTGAAATAAGTTAATATTTACACATCATACATAAAATGCAAATTGTCTTCATCTGTTTTTTTGTTTGCTTGCTTGCTTATTTTCCTGAAAACCATATAAGATGGGATTTTTCTCATCTAAATCCACAATTCACCTGTATGTCTATAACAAATAGACCTTGCTCTGTCTCCTCAACTCTCTTATACTTAGGAGTTAGGTGTTTCAAGGTGGGTGTGAGTTTACTTACAAATTTCAAAATTTTATACAATTAATTAAATTTTATTTTGAATGCTAGATTTTTCTTTTGTAGAGAAAATGAATTGCTGGTGTTTTTTTTATGTGTGTACAAAACCATATTTGACATAAGGAATGGCACTAAGTGAACATACGACATACCATAATGAATTATAGTAATGATGATAGTAATAACGGTAATGGCTAAAAACAAAGTCTGTCAAAGTGACCCTGACAAAACTCAGCACAATTTCATTCTTAACTGTAATTTATTATACAAAATAAAATGCACATTTGTCATTAACAATAAAATATGAAGATGCTTTTGGTTAAAAGCTGTTTTGTTTCACATTATTTTCTGCTCTGCAAACACTGGGGGAGGGTTGTGCAATTTAAGATCTACCCTTGAAAATTCTGTTGCTTCAAAGATAACTTTAGTTGTGTGATGAATGATCAGCATGCCTCTACTATTCTTACCAAGCATTAAGTATTTTGTTTTACTGCCACTGTTCTGATTTTAGAGTTTCCTCCAGTCATGTGCCAACTTCACCAAAATGAATTTTGTTGAAATGTTTTAAGGATTTTGAAAGCAAGAATTTCAAATATGTATCCCACAATATAAGTAAAACATTGACATAAGACTTTTATTATACTTTTCATGTGAGTCAACCTATAGCACAACGGACTAGAGTATATTTGTTTTTTCTCTCTAAAAATACATCCCACAAAAGGCACTAGAATAAATTACACATGAACGTTTTACTGTTTGCTCAGACTGATTTTAAAAACATAAGGAAATATGAAAATGCTAATGAAATGAGCTGCTGGGCTCTGATAAGGGACTCAGAGCAACTTCAAATGTTTCTATTAAAGTAAATCACTGTACTTCTCTCTGTTGACATGTGTTATCTATTCAACCACTACAACATTGTAGCCTTTTTGTTCTGTGACATGTAGTACCAGCCTGTAGAACTTTTTCTAGTAGTAACAATAGAAACCAGAAGCTAAAAGTTGCAATAGCGAGCAACTGTGTTATCTTCTGACAATGCAGAAGTGGTATACATACTCATTGTGGCAAAGAGTATTTGGTGTTTTAAAGCAATAAAATTTTTTATTTGCATCATATTATTTTATAATTACTAATTAGAGATTAGTGTCTAAAAATGACCAACACAAACCTAACAGGACAAAAACAACAGAAAGAAGTCATAAATTAATGTTATAAACTGAAACAGACAACTCTAAAGACAAATGATGAAAATTTAAACACCTTTCAGTGCGTTCAACTAAAATGAAATAAACAAATAAATAAAATATGCCCTAAATTTCCTCTGTAAAAAATAATTGTATTATACTGAATGCTGGAATAATAGCTCTTCTGCTGTATAATCCAAATCCACTGACAGATAAGAGAAATGAGCATTATGAATATGGAAGTTCTGCAGAAGCTTCATGCAGTATTACTGGAAAGTCAGCTTATTGAAGATCTCTTTCTGCATTGTTCAGCTCTTACATCCACTGGTTCCTCTGTCTGGTTTCCTAAAAGTTTGCTGTCAATTACGTGACATTTACAGTGTCCACCACATGATTAGTGTGATATTGAGTTTGAGTGCTATCAAATAGAGATAATATATAAACTCTTAATGAGCCACTGGATCCACGCCTTGCTAGGTTTGTGCTTACAAAAAAATACATTTAGTATCTACTTATTTTAAAAGTTTCCTGATTTATATGAAAATGTATTAATCAGCTTCCAAGCTCAACTACTTGCATATACACTGAAGATTAAAATGATAATTTGTCTATCTAAAGACAACAATATCATCACAGGAAACTGCAATGGATTTGTTAGGTAGAATAGTCAAAGCAATATAAATTACAGGAACCAAACTCAGTAAAGGCTGAGTAGGAATATTCATGTGGAGGGGGCTGTTTGTTTTCTGTTAAATGACTAGTGGTGAGTTTATTCTCTCCTTCTCACGGGATCAGTTAACCCCAGAGATTTTAAATGGTGAATCAGAATCAATCCCACTTTTCTAAAGAAAAATCAACTCTCATGTGGATTTTGTATTGTGATTACGATGGTCACAATAATTTATTTAAACCTGAGTTACTTTTGCTTGCAGTTTTCATAGGTACAAATAAAGTTATCTAGATATTCTGATATGGTTTTGATTATTTTAACAGTAAACTGAACTTGGAAGGTAATTCTCAGGCTTCTTTTCATTTTTATGACGTGAAACTACCCGTGCCTTTCCCACACGATATTTTCTTATTTAATCCTACATTTCCCCTCAAATGGTACACCTTAGCTTCTATCAGGTCAGTGGATGTATTAGTTAATTGCACTTAAACTCTATCTAGATATGTAATTTTTGTGTTTAAACTTACTTCCCTTTCTCTACTTTCTTTTATATCAGGAGCAAGCTCTTATTTTGGTGTCAACTCATATTGATTTTTCTTAATTTTCTTTTAAGAGAGAGGGTTTTTTCAAATTTATTCAAGAGGTTGCTGTTATAACACTCATGAAGTGACTCCAGCATATCTGAAAAGTCATGGCAGTGAGGCAAAGACCCCAGAAACTGGAAAAAGGGCTTAAAAGGAGGACCCTAGGAACTACCAACCAGTCAGCCTCACCTTTGCTCAGAAAGGTCATGGAACTGATTGCTCTGGAAGATATGTTGAAACATATCCAAGGAAGGGGTTAGAAACAGTCAACATGACTTCACCAAGGCCAAATCATGCCTAACTAATCTAGGGGCCTTCTATAATGGAGTGATTGCATCAGTGAACAAGTGAAGAGCTACTGATATCTACCTGGATTTCCGTAGGGCCCTTGATACAATCTTCCACAATATTCCTCCCTCTAAATTGGAGAGATATGAGTGATGGATGGACATTTAGATGAATAAGAAATTGGTTGTATAAGAAATTGGCTGGATGGCTGTGTCCAAAAAAATATAGTCAATGCTCAATGTCCAAGAGGAAACCAGTAACAAGTGGTGTCCCTTAGAGGTCTGTACTGAGACCAATAATAGTCAAGATTTTAGAATTTTAGAATCACAGAATGGTTTGTATTGGAAGGCACCTTTAAAGGTCATCTAGTTCACTCTCCCTGCCATGAGCAGGAACAACTTTCACTAGATCAGGTTGAACACAGCCCTATCCAGCCTGACTTTGAACACTTTCATTGATGGGAAATTCTTTGATTAATTAAACACAAGTTTCTGTCCAGTACCCTGAAGATTATTCAGCCAGCATGAAAATTAAATGTTAAGTTACCCAGAAGTGAACATTAAATAATTCACAAAATTTGCAGTATTTCTTATTGTATGTATTGCAATAAGATGATGCAAACTAATGTGATAAAAGCCTGTATTTTAACTGCTTTCTGGGCTTCTTTTTGCCTTGATTTGTCCTTTATTTTCCTTCTACATTTTTGCAACACCAATTGACTGTCACTAATTTATTCTGCTTTGAGGAAATGTTTTGAGTCATATTCACTTATCAGTAACAGAGACAGAAATGTCAGAGGAAGGCTGAGATGTGAAATCATTGAAGAAATCAGGATCATACTCAGATCTAGAGCCATATCTGAACTTTTGAAAAATCAAAGTAGATATTAAACTGATAAAGACATCCAAGAGTATGAGAAGTTTTTGGAGGATGGATTTCCTTAGACATACAAAGGATCAGAGGGAAAGAGGAGAAGACTCCTTTGATAAAGCATAATTAATCACAGTGACAGAAGAGACAGGAGGGAGAGAAGACCTGAAGTTGTAAGGAAAAGGTTGAAATAAAGATTAACTATCCAAATAATGCATGAGTTTAAGGAAGAGTTAGACTAGTGAATAAAAGATTGTTAGAAAGACTTATTAGCCATGATCAATCAAGAGAGGAGAAAACAAATGAAAAGGTATTAAGATGGAGTTGAAGAAGAGGAAGTAATTTCAGGTGATAAGTAAAATGCACATACAAATGAACAAAATTACAAGGGATTTTCAAAGGACTGATAGGATTTATCTGTAAAAGACATTTACGGTTTAGTGTTTGCTAATTATCTTCTTAATAGGTTTAGAATGACAAAGACAAGACAAATGATAGATATGTTTGTACAGCAAATTATTTTGGGATAAGTTTACTTCTGAAAAAAGAAAACGGTACAGCGTTGTTAAAATTTTATAGCTAATATGTTGATTTTTTAACAGTTAGATAATAAACAATAACAACTAAAATTAATATTCATACTAAAGCAAACATTTTTTGTAATAGGAATAATGACTCTAAAAAAAAAGGAAACATATAAAAAATAAATTGCGATAAAATGGAAATAGTAGATGTTAAACAAAAATTCCACCAAAGACAACATGTTTGTCTAGGCATAATTACTCATTTTCAGAATAAAAAATAGTGCCACTAGAATCTATGCTAAATATTAAATGTTAAATTATATAAAACCACATGTATTTGGAAATTTCTATTACCATTATTAAACAAAAAAAATCCCAACATCAGTAAACACATTAAACAATGTTTTTCTTTTGAAATGGTCAGTCCCAGTTTCAAATTTCATTTTGCCATCTATGATCATACTGAGGTGAAAAATCTTCAAACTTTCAGATACTAGAAACATTCATTTAATTTCTGATTGAAAAATACAGATCAACAAATTATAAACGAAACTCTCTTTGTCAATTTAAATCTCCATGTCCCTGATCATTTTTACTGTCCTTACACTCACATACTCCACATTTTTCTTGGCTGTGGATGCACAGAATTTTGAAAGAAATCTTATTTTTCTTTATATACTGTCCCCATATACTCTATACTTTGCATACTGTACCTCTAGACCTACCAAAATATATAATTTGATGCAATCCTAAATTTATGTTTCCCTCCAGTGGTTTCCCTTATGTTTCTTTGGTGGTTTATCATCATCTGTGATTGCCTAATACACCCGGAAGAGAAATAATTACTTTCATAATATTGTAGGTGTGGTTCATTTAATCAACTTTTGAGAATAATTCAAGTTTCCTAGTAAGAACTAATTTATATTGTCAATTGGGTCCAAAGCTTGATTCATCTCCTGAACTGACATGAATTTGTCCCTGAAAATATGTATTTATTGATTACAGAATGAGTCAATAGGATAATATAGATTGTTTTAGTTGACTGTATTGTGTATGTTTGAAATAAGGTGAGCTGAATTTCACCTTCTGACATAACATATTTTATTTCTTAATTAGGTTGCTTGGCACTTCTAAATATTACACCTTTCATTTGGTAGAATTTTGTTTTACAGTTATATTGCAAAAAGGAGAGACATAGAAATTTGCTATATGCCTTATTTATTGTCAGGCATTTTTCTGAAGCACATCACAGTTGGAACTGGCCAAATTATTTGATCTTTCTTTCCAATAAGCATAAGAACATAGCAAATATAAAATTAATTAAAACAAATTAAACAAATATGACTTAATTTACTCTATCTTGATATTGTCTAATTAAGATCCAGGAAGTGCCAAAGCCTAGCTTTTCTCATGGATCCTTATCACCTTATACAAATTAAGAGTGTATATCCTTTACGTTAGTTCTTAACCGAGATCAGATGTGAATTCTGTTCAAATAACAAACTGTGCAGTACTGGCTGTTTTGAACAAGGATGTGAATGCCAATAGTGGCTGTTTTGACTATGCATTTTCAATTCAACTAGAAAATGAAAGAAATACACAACTTGAAGCTCAAGAAATGTTAACTTTATTGGTCCTGCTTTAATTTTATAGAACAAGTAATTGCATTTTCCACCATAAACAGTGATACATAGATTTCTAATTAACCCAAGTTCAATAATGTGGATTTCTTGAATTAAATTGAGGTACTATAATATTATTACTGTATGTATTTACACATTTAGTAGATATAATATGTCTTCAGGTGTAATATATTGAATATATTCTATAGCCTTGGTATAAACTGGTCCACAGCATATTTATGTAAAAAGATGATTTTTATAACAGATCAGACAATCATTCTGAATCAAAATTTTTTGTATGTATGATTTTATTAATGCAAATATGTTTTTTCTTTTTCCATAAAGAAAGTATCAGTGGTCATAAAGAATAAGACCTTATCAGCAGATATGTTCTCCGATATGACATGAAATCTCTCTTCTATCCATATTTACAAATTAGATTCAGAGAACAGGAGAAAACTGTTCTTCCTTAGTTTTTTTCTGGTTTTCATCTTTATGTTATTTTTTGGAGCCCTACCTTCTTTCTTAGAAAGGGGTCTAAAAATCTTCCATGGTAGTCTCTGCAATGGTATCCTGGTCTTAATATATGGACCATGTCTATTGATAAATGTGTCAAATTATCTATAATTTCAAAGTAGACCCCTATGTATATTACATTATTTAGTTAATCAAGAAAACACTGGATACCGACAATGAAATCACTGCAATATGGCTATGTTTCATTGACACTGACAACTCATAAACTGGGAGAGAGGGGTGCAGTATGAAGAGACCAATCTGGTGAAACAGTGCTTTTGGAATATTGATAAAAGAAGTAAATATTCAAATAAGTATAGACAGATATAAAGGTGTAGTTTTTTTAAGCAGTCAATTTATTACATTGCTCTTCATATCTCAGGTTTTGCACTGAAGCATATTTCCTAGATGTTGATAATATTAGCAATAGACTTGTGAACACTTGAAAAGCACAGAAAACTAAAATGTATGATGTAGATACTGACATAATAATATTGGGACCCCAAAAGTAATTGGCACTTTTTCACAAACACCTTTGTACTGTAACATGCTTGTAG
The DNA here is from genome assembly GCA_025769975.1 of Gallinago jamesoni. Taxonomy (NCBI): domain Eukaryota; kingdom Metazoa; phylum Chordata; class Aves; order Charadriiformes; family Scolopacidae; genus Gallinago; species Gallinago jamesoni. Next base: position 166,237,072 of record JAOQGH010000001.1, read on the forward strand.
CAAATAGCAAATGGTTCCTTTCTGGGGTTTTTTCTTCCCTAGTTATAGTTGATTCTTTTTTTCCTTTTTTTTTTTTTTTTTAGCACTGGTGAAATTTTAATTGTGATATATATTTTTCAACTTAAATACGTGAAACCCATACTCCATTTATAAAGGGCTTTGTGCTTTGGTTTAACCCTGGTAGGCATCACAGCCCCATGCAGCTGCTCATTCCATGCTCTATCATGGTTTTGACCGAATTGACCAATCAAAATGACAGATGGAAGGGTAAAAGTGCAAAAACTCATGGGATGATATAAAGACAGTTTAATAGGTGCAAAAAAAGCAGTGTGCACAAGCAAAGCAAAATAAGGAAATAATTCACTACTACACATCGGCAAGCAGAGGTTTAACCATTTCCAAGAAAGTAGGGATTCATCACCCATAAAGGTTACGTGGGAAGACCAATGTCCTTCCCCATTCCTCTTTCTTGCTTGTAGCTTTTATTACTGAGCATGATGTCATACAGTATGGAATATCTCTTTGGTCAGTTGGACTGAGCTATCCTCTCCCAACTTCTTGCAAACACCCAGCCTACTCACTGGCACGGCAGTCTGAGAAAGTAAAGGCCTTGACTCTATGTAAACACTGCTCAGCAATAACTAAAACATGGGCATGTGTTCAACACGTTTTTCAGCACAAATCCAAAGCAGCACCATACAAGATACTATGAAGAAATTTGACGCTATCCCAGTGAAAAACAGTACACTTAGGCACAAAAAAAGAACTTCAAGTCAGTCATTTGAAAATAGAATACTAAATCCTGGATTATATACCTTCCCTGTGTATACGGTATTAGAAATCAACCAGATTCTTTAAAAAGGGTTCCAAGATAGACAATAAATGGAATCAGTAAATTCATCTAGCTCACAGAATCACATCGCCAAGAGGTGATTGTGCACCTCTTGGAACATCAGTACATGCAATATCCTTTTACCAGAAAAATCCTGACAAGCCTACCCTGTGCAGTTCCTGGCACTTATCTTCTTATGGACTGTGACACTCATAGCACTGAGACATAGTTATTATCTTTTAAGCATTTTTTTCTTGTTCAGTTCAAAGTGTTTGAAACAATGTGAAAGCATAAAATGTGTTGTGTGCTCTGGGACATCTCATGAAGGTTGGTGTAGGTGCTTCAGGCTGAGAAGCTCATTGGGTTTGTGATAACTTTGAAAGACTGCATAGGGTGAAAGGAATCAAATCTCTTTATGTTTTATTCATAGTACTTAATGGAGGAGGTTTCAAAACTTTTCTCATTCTGGGCAAGAGTTCTAAACAGCAGTTATAATAGAAATCTTGCCATCAGCTTTTCCCTTGGTAGACTTTAAAGGATAATAATGACCCCTGCTCTCTGGAAGACATATTGGTCTCTGGATCTGTGTGTATAAATACTGTCCTTTGATCTTAAATTTCACTCTTAAATCACTGTTGCAAAAAGGAGTCCAGAAAACTTTCTTCATTTAGCTGTTCAACATTTCTTACTGGCAAACTCTAGGAGTCTTCCTGTTGTCTGTTGTTTACAGTTGTGACTGACAAAGTTTTCTCCACAGACAACTTGGCATTTAACTGTTCAATTTTTCTCTAGACAGACAAGACAAGTTGGTTTGCCCCCAGTAGGTGTATCCTGTTTCGGATTTACTCTTTAGATTCTTTATTCTTTGGCTTCAACCAAAACCAAGCAGGAAGTTCAAGGTCAGATAACTTATCCTAAAATTCTTTTTGTCACTCTTTCACCATCTAAATTGAGCTGGATTCTGTGAGATAAATCATTTTCACAGCTAGCTGGGAGATAAATTTACTTTCTATCTGTTTATCAAACCTAGAATGTCTTGAAAATAAAAAAGCTTGTTATTACATTCCCAAACGGGATTTGCTTATTTCACACTGTTGGCACTTATTTTGTGTGTGATATATAGTTACTCATAGAACTGCCTTCTTTTCTATTGATGCCTACACAGATATTCCCCATTAGTATTTGTCCTCCTTCTGAAATGCAGCATTTTGCTTTTGTCTCAGTTCAATTTCATCGTCCTGATTTCAGATCCTGCACTAATTTTTCGTGACCATTTTGAAGTCTGAATGTCTTTGTCAAACTGCACCTCCATTCAGTTGGATGTCATCTGTAAATTTTAGAAGTTACACTCTGTTTTCTGTCATAACATTAATGAAAATCTGACCTTAAGAGAGACACTTTTTGAATTTAAGATGCTTCATAATTATACACCAAGTTATTGATAACTGGTTTTGGAAAATAATTTTCTAGACACCTTGAATGGCTGTAACAACTAGAGTTTAGTTTATTTATGAGATGTTTTTGTTCAATCATTCTGCTGTAGCTTTGATATGTCACATATACTCCTACAGTTCTTGTCTGACAGACAAGATTCTGTCTTGTCCTAAGACAAAGAGTCTCCCTGCCAAACATACAAATATATTCAATTTCCCAGTCATCTGTGACCCCATCTACTCTCTCAAGTTCTTACAGATACTGGAGTGATTATAAGTGACTTCCCTTAAGTCCTTTGGCATGCTCTGGTGAATTATTTCATCAGGCCCCAAGGAACAAAACACAGATGCTCTATCAAAACATCCTTTAATCTGATTTTGTTTTGTCCATTTTCTTCCCGCCTGAACTCCAGCTTTTATCCCTGGAGTTTTTATCCTTTCAGTTTATCTCCTCTCTAAACATAACTATTTTATGTACCTTGTCACAGATTACCTTTTCATATACATGAAATCTAAGAATGCATTGTAACACCCCACAACTTTTCCAATTTGAAAGAAGTCTGTTTTCTTGTGTATTAAGTACTTATACACTCTCTTCTTGTCGCTTTTTCTATCTCTTGCTACTTAAAACTAATTATATTTTTTTTGTCCTGATTTTTCCCGTACGCATTATTGGTGTGAAACTAGGGGAAAATAGAGCTAAACAAAAAGTACAACTCCCACTTAATCTCACTTTGCGGCCTGAGGTAGAAAGTAAAACAAAACTGTTGCTATGTCATTAAGGATATTTCTCTTGGGGTAAAAATTGGCTTTGCTTGCTAAGGAATACTACACCAGAATGTAAAGTAAATCATAGAACAAATTTTATGCTTCTCTAAGCTTAAAGAAATCAAAGGATTTTCATCAGATATGATTTTTCACAATTAATTTAATTTTCCTTAAAATTTAACTAATTAATTCTTGCTAGTTAATTAGAAAGTGTGTACAACACTTTGAAGTTGGCTGTCACTGCAGATGTTCACAGCTCAAGAAAATTGTTTTGTTTTGTTGTTTTTTTTCTTGTCCTTTATTATGTTAAATACACACAAAACCCACTAATACTCAATGCCTCTCCATGTATTTTTTTACAGGGTAAATACCTGGAACACTGGAACATATATAAATAAATATATAATATATAAACATATATTCATAAATATAAGTATTGAAATTCTCTATACATTATATATAGATAAAAGTCTCTATACATTATGAGAAACAATGACAGTATAGATTTTATGTGGAAATTTTGCAATAGTTTGTCTATATTTGGGTTTTTTTGTGGTACTTAGATGCATTTTTAAATATTCAGCAGGAAATATAAATATAAGCAAGTTAAAAATCATGAAATAATTTCTGAGTACAGAAATAAAGTATATTTTGCTTAGTATATTTGTAAAATAAATCTATTTTACTCTGCTGAAATGACTCAATCTTTTATAAAAACACTAGAAAAATGTATTTGAGAAGAAATAAACAAATATTATAATTATTTTGGGCATTCTCTAAAACTCAAATACAAACAAGATGTTTATGGGAAAACAGATGAACTTCCCTTCTGAAGCACTTATGAGTATGGTTAATTCAAAATTACAACATGCAATGGAAAGAATGTCAGTAACTATCTCTTACTTGGATGTTCAACTGAGACTGACTGAGTGAATCTGAGTGTGTAATTAAATTTATTCAGGCAAAGAAACAAGAATTTTCTATATCCATGTGCAGTGGTTGAAAGTCAGTAGGAGAACATCGTTGGTTAAGGTCATTTTTTATTGCACACAAATGCCAACACTTCAAACTCTGAAAAACAAGTCTTCTTAAAAATGTAGGAACCTTTCACTTCTATAAGATTTTTAGAGGACTACAGCTCTGCCTACCACCACCCCCCCCCCCCCCCCCAAAAAAAAAAAAAAAAAAAAAAGATAATTAACCATGGTGGGAGGAACCAAAGCAAATTCAACTATAAAAATGTAAGAACTTATTTCTCTGTCAAGGAATTATTGGAATTCAAGGAATTTCTCTGCCAGAGAAGATATTCCATTTTAAAAGAGATGCTGAGAGGAGAATAAACCCCACCATTATTAAGTGAGAAAAAAGGGGAAAGAAGAAAACAGTGGGAAGTACTATAAAGATTTACTTTCTAAAAGCATTAAGATATTCAGGTTAAACATCTGAAATTTCTATTAGAATTGTAACTTTTGTTTGTAATTGATTGTGTATAATAATCTTTCTTTCTGCTGCTCAAATAATCATCATTATTCATATTATTGAAGAACTTTCCCATCTGTAACTTTTAAAGCATAATCTGTCACATTTCCTGTGCCAGAGTCAATTTCAGCAGTTTTTGTGTCCTCATTTATTTGTGTCTAATTCAGTAATATATTAGATTTTATATTAAAATGTCTAATAGAAAAAAGCATTGAGACAATTCATAAATACATCTCAATGGACTCCATATTCACATATTAACATTCTTAAAAGTACCTGCTGAAAGAAAAACAAGAATTAGACACATATATGAAAAATGAACATGTAAAATACCCTCAGTGATCTAGGCTGTTGCTTAGCTCAAACTTTCATGAAACTTTTCCAGGAAAACAAAAATAGCTATTTAGTAAGAAACATTCTCTGAGGTGAAAAGTTTTCAGGGTAGTGATACCCACTGGTTTGACTGTTTCTGTCTTTCAAAATCTCAATGATTGAACACCATCTGGACACTAGTTTGAAACACTCGTTAGGGATTATTTGCAATTCCTTACAATGCAACTGTGGATGGGGAGATAGACTAAAAGAAGCAGTAACTCCCGTGTAGACCTGTTGGTTAGATCCAAAGAATCAAATATCAGAGATAAATATATATGAGACTTCTTTAGAAAAGAAACTTATTTATATATTAAATATTTTTATTTTCTTTTTGTCACCATAATCAGCAGAGGGGTTTTTGTTTTGATTTGTTTTGTTTGAATGTAAACTTAATTCTAATGTTGGTGGGCATACAAAAATTAATTTATGGAAAATTAACACCCTGTGATGTTTTTCTGCTTAAATTTAAAATAAATAAATAAATATATATATATATATATAATCACTATGTAACTCCCATAACATCCTGGGAATAAAAATAATACCAGTACTGGTCATTCCTTTTTGGGACAGCCTAATCTGCTCATTATATGTAAAAGAGAGGTTGCAAAGAAATGTTGTCTACATAGCAGTTTTCCATGGATTGTATGGATGTTCCTCTGCAGATCCTTTGATTTGTGCAAGAGCAGGAGTTATAATGAAGAGGGAAAGTATGAGATTTTAATGGCAAATAAGAGAATCCCTGAAGTGCTCACAGTACAGGACTCATTCTTTTCCTCTTCCACATTGGAAATATTTACTAAAGAGAAAAACAGTTATTGTAGTGTAAACAGAAGAAAGCTGAGACCAATGTTTTTATAATAATGTTTCGCACGTTATTCACATTAGCATGTACCATGTCCTACACAAAGACATGAATCACAGATCTCCTGGGATTTTGTTCATTGTGCTTGTGCCATTGATTTTTGCTTGGTGTAACTGTTATACAATGAAAGTTGACTTACAAGCTAACAAGAAGGTAAAAAACTCAACAACCATGAATGTAGGAAATTATCATCATGGTGAATGTCTTAGAGTTATACAAGTATATATGCACACGTACATGTATATATGTATGGATATAAAAATATATTATTCCACATCTAAAGTTAGATGAAAATATTTTAAAAGATTAATTTCCTAATTAATATCATACTAGAATTTATTTATTTTTCTTACATGGAACTGAATAGTTTCTTTTATAAAATTTGTAATGTGAAATGGTAAACTATTTTATTGAATTAGTTGAATATATTCTTGTTTGTAAGACAATGTTTTCACATTTTTCTTCAAATCACAGGATATCAAAATACATGACAAAACGCAAGTTATCAAAGTATAACATACATATTAGCAACAATATTCTGTGCAAAGCACCAAGTGTTATGTCATTGAAATACCAGCTACAGGAAATGATGTTCTAAAAATATTCTGAGTTTCTCTGGTATTTAGTTCATATTAAAATTAACAGCAAGGAAACCAGCATAAATCTGATACATAGAAAATAAGATAATTATGAAACAATTAGCATTAAATGCTATAATTAGTCCAATTATGGGGGGGGTTAAATTTATTTAACCTCAAAATCAAAATAAAAACAAGTGTTTGCTAATCTGATGAGGAGTCTTAGGCTATTAGAAAAATGTGAGTCATTGAAACTGGAAATATATACATATTTAGTATTTGAAGTGGTCCCCTGACTGACTGATCTTAGCAGCATACTGTGTTCTGTCCTATTAATGCTGTTTCACAGAGGCAGAGAGTGGTAGAAGTTGTAAGGGGCCCCTGGAGGTCATCTAGTCCAACCCTTCTGCTCAAAAGAGGCCACCTACAGCTTGACTGTCCAGATGGCTGTTGAATATGTCCAAGGAGGGAGACTTCACAACTTCTCTGGACAGCTTGTGCCACTGCTCAGTCGCTCTAACAGTGAAAAAGTGTTTTCTGGTGTTCATTTGGAACCTTGTGTTTCGGTTTGTGCCAATTGCTTCTTGTCCTGTCAGGGCACCACTGGAAAGCGCCTGGCTCCATCATCTTTATACCCTCCTCTCAGGTATTTATACACATTGATAAGATCCCCTTTGAGTCTTCTCTAGGATAAGCAATACCAGCCTTTCTTCATAGGAGAGGTGTTCTAGTCCCTTCATCATCTTTGTAGCTCTTCATTGGACGCCCTACCTTGTACTGGAGAGCCCAGAAAGGGACACAGTACTCCAGCTGTGGTTTTGTCAGCACTGAGCAGAGGGAATTGAACACTTCCCTCAATCTGCTGGCAACAATCTGCCTAATGCAGCTGAGGATGCCATTAGCCTTCTTTGTCACATATTGCTTGTTCGTATTTAACATGGTGCCTGGCAGGATCCCCATGCTCTTTTCTGCATAGCTCCTTTCCAGCTGGACAACCCCGAGCATGGGACTGTTTTTTTCCCATGTGCAGGACTTTGCATTTCCCCTTGTTGAATTTCATGAGGTTCCTGTCAGCCCACTTCTCCAGCCTGTCAGCTCTCTCTGAATAACAGCACAACTCTCTGGCGTTTCAGTCATTCCTCCCAGTTTTGTGTCATCTGCAAACTTGTTGAGGGTACACACTGCCTCATCATCCAGATCTTTAATGATGATGTGAAACAGGATTGGACTCAGTATTGACCCGTAGAGTATACCATTAGTAACTGGCCTCCAAAAGGACTTGTTCCGGTGATCACCACTGTCTCAGTCCAGCCTTCCAGACAGTTTTTTCAAACCACCTTACTGTCTTCTCATCAAGACAACTTCAGCGCCTGTTCCTTTTCTTTCTATTCACTTTTAATTTCAAATTCCAAAGGCTTCTTTCAGTAAGGCCTGTTAGTCAGCAGCCCAAAGATAAATCTATCCTACTGATAGATTTGCTAGATGTGTTTAGTACAACTTCAGGAGTATTTATAGTTAGTGCCCTGTGTCTATGAGCATAGAATTCTGCTGCCATGGTTTCTAAACTGTCCTGTGACTTTCAATGTCTGGAGATTCCTATTCCTAGAAGTATATAATAGAACAGTCTCTGTAACAGGGAATCAGCTTTTGTAGGCCCTCAGAAACAAACCCACTGGTGTTGCAAAATCTAAACATATTCCTTTCATAGAAAAAAAAAAAAAGTTATTTTACTTCTCATAAAGATTTTAGGATTATTTCTTTGTGGTATTTAGCTTGGGCTTGGTTTGGTTTGGTTTTCCTTTTATTGCCTTTTTTTTTTTATAATGCAGTATGTATATATACACCAAAGAAATGTCCCAAATACATGTTGTGATGGAAGGAAATTCACAAAACCTCAAATTACTTGAAGAGTATTTGAGTCTTAACAAAATAAAACCCAGTAATCTAGCAGTTGCAATTAGAATGGAGGTGTTGAAGAACTGACAAATTTTCAGGAAAAAGGATATAAATGGAAAGGTTTGGCATTGCATGCAAATAGAAGGATGAAACATAAAGAAATAAGTAAAACTATATGTATTATAGTTTATATTTTATATATATTATATATAAATATATATTTATATGTATTATAGTTTATATTTTAAAATATAGGAGAAGATTTACTGGGTTATTTATTGAACCTATCATCTAACATATTTATATATGTTAGATTAAGAACCAGAACAAAAAAAAAAATGGGGTAAAATTTAGATACTGCTAGATTTTTTTTTAATTATTCCTGGAAACAGACATAGTACTAAAAATGTAATTTTTAGAAATACAGATTAAGTAAGAAATAGTATTAACTATTTTGAAAAGCAGTTTTTCCTAGTGGTAAGGGAATTCTCTAAATACTGTATTTAATTTGTTTTTAGTAAACAAAGATGATGATATAAAATTGTTCATAGAAAACAAAATATTCTAGACATATGTGACTTGATTCATACAAAAGGGCAGACATAGCAAATGTAAGGATGCAGCTATGGTTCTTTACTTTAAAAGGGCTAATTTTCATAAATTATATTTTTTGAAAAAATAGCATGTGCATAATGAAGGCTAACCCATCTTGGTCAACCTAGTGTTCTTCTTTGATACCAAACTGGTGGCTTTGGTTGGGGTTTTTTTGTCTGTTTCCTTGTTTGTGGTTTGTTTGGCAAGGGGAGTGAGGGGGCTTTCTCAATTTTTCCCCTGGTTAAACAAAATTCAGTGGATTTCACAGAATCATAGAATGGTTTGAGTTGGAAGTGACCTTAAAGATCATCATATTCCAATCCCCCTGCCATGGGCAGGGAGACCTCCCACTAGAACAAGTTGCTCAAAGCCTCATCCATTCTGGTTTAATCTATTTGAATTTAAGCACACTATTTCTGTCTGCACTACATAATATGTACAATAGATATGATAGGAATGAGTATCATAATTGTAGATAGGAAAAGAATGGTTAAAAGAAGAGTGATAAATTTTTAGCGTAAGACAAAAAACATCTATAAGATTAGAGAAATATTAACAGTAAAATTCATCAACAATAGGTTTGAAATAATTTTTACAACCTTTATTAGTATTTGTTAATTAACCTGGAAAAAAAGTGTAGGGATATACAAATAATTTTTCTGATGACACAAGACTGAAGCAATTGAAAATACAAAGGAGAAAAAGAATAATATGGAGAAAGAATTGCTTGACTTTGCAGTAACAAGTAATAGAAATGGGATCTAAGACAGTATTATAAAGACAAAGATCATGTGGCAGTGGATTAATCCATACTATTTTTTTTCCTGTTTATTGAGGAGGACAAGTAGATATTTGAAAATATGAAAGACAAGATTATGCGTTATCATAATGTATGCTTGGTCTTTTTGCATGGAGGAATGAGGAAACTTTGCACCTACTTCAGTCACATCCTAGTACATCCTAGTAATTCCCAATATGAGCCATTCATAATCAGCAACCACTTTTCTCTCTCAGCTCAGACTGAAGCATGGGATAATGTGTTTCTCCTCACAGCAAGGATTATTAGTTCAGGGAGGATGCCCCTATAGACATAGAAATACTTTTGCTGTTGTTCTTCTTCTTATTGTTTAGAACTAGCTTATATCTGGTAGAATGACACAGAATGTTGGGTTTTTTACATTTGTCTTCAAAAGATTGTGGGTTTGGGGTCTTTTATGAAATAGCTATAAATTCTCAATTTAATGTGGTCATAAGAAGATATATGTAGTTTGTAGTGCATCAATCAACATTTTCAATAGAAGTGAGAAAACAGGAATGACATTACAAAAGGCGTTCAAATATTGCATATAATTTTGATTAACTACATTAAAGAAAGAGGGTTTCAAATTGGAACAAGGCTTAGATAGTTATCATGGAAATGGAGTAGCTATACTGAAGCTGATCAGCAGATTTTGGGACTTCTCATTTCTCACTGGCTTATACCATACTTAAGACATAGGAGTGCAGGATTTCACATACTGTTGTATTTTCAGGTAATATCAGTTTTTCACCTCTTGTGTTAAACCAACCCTCATAGAGAGCTGCAAAGGCTTCACATATCAATAATGCTCAATATTTATATATTTTGAAAATGGTGGGTATTTAGAGGAAAAATTAGCATATTCAAATAAATAGGAATGGATCTTGAAAAGTGATGATTATTTTCCATGAAGAAATTTCAAAGGATGTTATAAATAAAAAATGTGCATTTTTTTAAACAAAGACATGTTTTCCATTTTCAGTTAACATATTTTATTTTAGTTACAGAAGTTTCATCAAATAAAACTTTTGAGACTTGAAATGAGGAGTAATTTCTCTGCCATAAACATCTACAACAAGAGAAAATGTAGCCTCTCTGTTGCAGACCAAGAAAATCAGGGAACCGGCTTCTCAGTGGAAGATAAAGCTGAAGCACAGCATCAATTGATTCACAGAGTGGAAAATTCAGTGTCTCTTTTAGAAGGGAAGAGGTACAGTAGCAAAGGAGGCTAAGACTGGTGTTTCTGCTTGCTGGTAGATACAGACAGCAGGAGAGTTTTCTCTGCTGAGGTGATAAATAATTAAAACATGCTTAGAACCTAGAATAGAGAGTGGCAGGATGTATCAGACCAGCCCTGTTGGAGGCAACAAAAATGGCATCCTATTGGCTATTAATGTGGATACATGAGTAATGCTGACTTTTAAAACAGTACAAGAATGCTGAGATCATCTAAGTTGAGGATTTTATTTTCTGACGGTTATTACAACAAAGCTATGCAGGTGGAGTGACATCGCAGTAGCTAGTAAGTTGTTTCCTTCCCATCATCACAGTGATTCAGAATAACTGATGTTACCTTGAGACAGATAGAATAGATTATATCTTGCTGTTTCTTTCTGCATCCTTTTTACTATAATTTGAGATTTTTTCCAGTGAGAATTAAAAAGATAAGATGATAGGTGATATTTTTTTCTACCTTTATATCCATTTTTGATGCATGGGGCACGTTAAATCCTGGTTAAACATACTTACATATTTTTCAGTTAACACATAGGGAGTTGTAACTATTAAGCAGAATCAATATCCAAACATCAGCTAAGTGCATACAGTTGGCATAATCCTCTGGTGAACCAGCAACATATGTCCTGCTGAGCTCTAAAGTATAAAACTGACAGTGTTCAGCTAACATTACATGAAATGCATATAAGGAAAACACTGAACTATCATTTAACTTTGTCAGTTAATAAGTTAAGGAAGTATAAACTTATATTAAACAGGATGTTGGAGGATATGACAGGATATGTAAGTGCTTCCAAGAAACCTTTAAAATTCAGTGGTATTAAAACTGAGTATGACATGTCCTGGAAAACTACTTTTTCTCAGTTCTCTGGCTGCGAAGTGATCAGATCATGATTAAACAGGTGTTCTTTAAAACTGAAAAAAAATTTCTACAGTCATTAAGCCTGTATTCATTCCATTATTCCTGTGTTACTGGAAGAATAATAGTTCCCTGAACTAATATAGGTTTCAGGATTTTCACAGCATAAGGGTCTACTTTTACAAATAAAAGTTGTCTAACAACTTCCAGGTGGAAACATAAATCTACAGTTAATGAATAAGAAGCCAAAGAGAGCCTCAGTAACATGGAAATAAATACCAATAAAGAAATGTGAACTTCAGACAAACAATTCCTACCCAATTCAGTTTTTACTGAACTCAGGCTGTGGTAATTTTTCATGGGGATTGGCTGCACTAGTGTCGTGACCATCAGCTTGTTTGTACGTGACTAGCCTCTTATCTCTTTTCTTCTTCTTTACCACTTGTTATTCCACAATCAACTTTGATCCCTCATTTTCCTACGTTTTATGCTTTCCCTAAACATTCCATAGTAGGTTTTTTACATGCCACTCACCCCTTAAATCACCCTATTTTATGTTTTACCCAACCCCCCAGGATCCCTCAAATATCTCATAAGAAATCTGCTCCTGCTTATGAGACCCATACTAATCTGGTCTTCCCTCTTCTTACCAGTAACAAAAGAATTTCTTTAGTGGCTCATCAGTCAGTTGTGGGTGAACAGGTTGTTGAAGAAGCAAAGACCAGGAGAAGGAATGGAAGAAGTAGTAACACTATCAGGGGACAGCCTGTGAGCAAGTCTAGAAGACATCTAAACAATGCCAGCAGTGGACTGATTGAGGGGAATTCCGCCGCCTTGCAGTTGGGGGTTGCAGGGGTGTTGTCGGTTGGGAAAGAAGATACATTAGTACTATGTAAGCTGCCTGTTTGTTATAATAAATGATTCTGGTTGCATCACCAACCAGGGTCTGTGCCTTCATACGCTACAGTCAGTGGCCTTGGCCTGAGTCTTGTGGTTCTTGTTATTGTCTCTATCGCCTGCTGTTGTTTGGGCTTTGTGTATTTAGGTATTTAACTTATTACTTTACTACCTTCCAATTATTTGTTATGTTTAACAACTTTTACTTAGATTTCCACCCAAACTGGGTATGATTACAGTCTATTATCTGTAGTCTTAGGACAATGGGTTCTGAGTCAGAGAGAGGAAGAAATTACTTATTTAAAAATACATACAATCTGAGCTTTAAACTAATATATATATATCTCTAACATTCCTCCTTTTAATTTATGACAGTGAAAAACACTGATGAAAGTAAAGTACAAGTTCAAAAATGTTCTTTCAATGTGTTTCACTTCCAAATGTATAAACAAAAATAAGGAAAGTGCTAAAGACTGACAGACAAAAGAAACGCTGAATAGCACTCTTTAGGGAAATTAATTTTTGATTGTACTGGTATGAAGTTTTTAGAGGAAAAGGATTTTTAAAAGTTTATTATTTCTTTATAGTTTAAAAAAGATGTTAATGTGATGTGTATTAAAGCATACAATTCTGTCAGCAGTGACGTCTATAATTCCCATTATTGCTAATAGTAGTTACGCATATAAATCTCTTCTGATCAGAAGGGAGAAAAGATCTCTAGTTTTTGAAAAAGCATATTACTTAATCACTAGACTATAGCAAGTCTTCAGAAGTCATAGCAGTCCATTGAGTAAATTCCTATTTAAGTATTTCATGGTGGTGAATTTTTAACTTGTCAAGCAAAACCCCTCTTTTTAGTTTATAGTTTTGATTTCAATTTCTCTTCTGAACCATTACAACCATTACTAATCTGGTTCAGGTACATGATTACATAGTTGTCACGCTAAAACTTTGCATGTCTTTTTTCCTGTAACAAAGATAACGTTAGACAGGTTATTGGTAACATTATTTTCACTTTGTTTGGTGAAATTCACCAAAGTAAAAATATGCTAGGCACAAGATTAATATCTTTTAATCATTTACACTTGGCAGAAAACCTCATATAACACAAAATGTACTGTGAAGCATCACAGTATTTCAGTTTTTCTTCTTTCCTTTGGTGTCTGATTTTGCATCTCAGCAGAGTAAAAAAAAAAGGAGAAAGACTTTGTGCTAAGAAAGTTACATCACTGGATATGTGTTTTGTTGTTTTTTTTCATTTTACCAACCAATTTACGGGTCAAGCATTTTTTTTTATTTCCAGTAACATCTTTTTACACCTGTCAGAAAGCTTAAAGAAACTAATATCTAACATTAAGATTCACTTGTTTTTCCTTCATAATTTCCTTCTGTCTTGGGTTTGCATGGTAAGATTTTGGTAGCCTGGGGACTACAACTTCTGTGAGAACTTCCGATGTGTCCTATAGAGCCAATGCCAGCTGGCTCCAAGGTGACCTGCTGCTGGCCAAGGCTGAGCCAGTTAGCGACAATGGTAGCACCTCTGGGTTAACACTTTTAAGAAGAGGGGAAAAAACTGCTGCACAACAGAAGCTGTAAGAGAAGGAGTGAGAACATAAGAGGAAACAACTCTGCAGACACCAAGATCAGTAAAGAAGGAAGGGGAGGAGGTGTTTCAGGCACCAGAGAATCCCCTGCAGGCCATCATGATGACCATGACAAGGCAGACTGTCCCCTGCTACCGGGGGGGTTAATGGTGGAACAGATCTCCATCTGCAGCCCATGAAAGACCCCAAACCGGAGAAGATGGATGCCTGAAGGAGGCTATGACTCTGTGGGAAGCCCACAATGGAACAAGGAAAGACTGTGAAGAGTCCTCCCCTTGAGGAAGAAGGAGTGGCAGAGACAAACTGTGATGAACTGATAGCAACCTCCAAACCATCCCTGTCCTCCTGTGGCACTTGGTGCAGGGAGGAGGTAGAGAAATCAGGAGTGAAGTTGAGCCTGGGAAGAAGGGAGTGGTGAGGAGTAGGTGTTTAAGTTGGGGGGTCGTTTATTTATTTATCTCTTATTATTCTACTACTCTGATTTAATTGGTAATAAATTAGAATCATAGAATCATAGAACCATAGAATCATATGGGGTTGGAAGGGACCTCTGGAGATCATCTAGTCCACCCCCCCCGCCAGGGCAGGACTACCTAGAGCAGTTACACAGGAACTTCTCCAGGCTTTTGAATGTCCAGGGTTTTGAACGTCTCCAAAGAAGGAAACTCTACTACCTCCCTGGGCAGACTGTTCCAGTGCTCTACCACCCTCACAGTAAAGTTCCTCCTCATGTTTAGGTGGGGCTTCTTATATTCAACTTTGTGCCCATTTCCTCTTGTCCTGTCACCGGGCACCACTGAGAAAAAAACAGCCCCATCCTCCTGACACCCTCCCTTTAAGTATTTGTACACATTAATTAGATCTCCCCTCAGCCTTCTCTTCTCCAGACTAAAAAGACCCGAAGTTCCTCAGCTTTTCCTCATAGGAGAGATGCTCCAGGACCTTAATCATCTTTGTGGCCCTTTGCTGTACCCTTTGCTGTAAATTAAAATTAAAATTTCCCAAGTCAAGTCTGTTTTCCCTTTGACAGTAATTGGTGAGTGGTTTCTTGTGGAGAATGAGGAAGTTGGAGACGTGCTGCTGAGCGAGAGCTCGGCAGGTGGTCTTGTATTGATGGGAAGGAAGCCTTGGGAACAGTAAAACAATGTCCTTATATGGTAATATGTAATGTAGCCAAGCAGATAACAAGGGAGCAGAGCAGATAGCAGTGTAAGGAAGCAGACAGTAATGACTGTTTAGCCTAGGTGTGTAAACATTTAAATTTAGCCAATTGTACTGCTCACAATGGTGTGTGGACATTCATTCACAACCCATCTGTGTAGAGAGCATGGCATGTGATCAAAAGATAGAAACTACATATGCTGAAAAAGTGAAACAATAAAGGTCTTCACTTCACCCCTCATGGAGTCTGTGCCCTTTGTTGCTGCAGTCTCTCCCTGCCCTTATCTTGACCCATGACCTTTTCTCCCCTTTGTCCAACCGAGGAGGCAGAGTGATAGAACACCTCAGTGGGCAACTGGTGTCCAGCCACTTTCAACCCACCACAACCTCTCTTCCAGATTTACAGCAATAGCTGCCACTGGCATTATTTATATGCTGCAATTAAACAAAACTGCAAAATCAAATCTGACTACTTTTGTAAAACATGCCCTTCCAATATAGAAGTTTTTCTCAAATAACAATTTCTTTTTCTTAATCCTTTTACATTATCATGTTCCAGATGCATGCTAAGGGACTTGAGACGATACTTTTATATTGTCCTCCAGGGAATAATTGCATGAAAACCACATTAATAGGCAAAACCTCAGATTCATCTTTTTGGTTTGATACAAACTAATATAACCTAAATGTGACACAACAATTTGGGAAGACATTATCTGATAATATTTTGATCCCAATTTCTATACCTATTTCTCTATTACAAAAAACATCCTATCTGGAGCAGACCCAATAAGGGTCTACAATCCCTTCTTCATAGAATAGTTTGTGTTGGAAGGGACCTTTAAAGGTCATCTAGTCCAACCCCGCAGCAATGATCAGGGACATCTTCAACTAGATCAGGTTGCTCAGAGTCCCATCCAACCTGACCTTGAATGTTTCCAGGGGTGGGGTATCTACCACCTCTCTGGGCAACCTGTTCCAGCATTTCACCACCCTCATTGTAAATAACTTCTTTCTTCTATCTAGTTTAAATCTACCCTCTTTTAGTTTACCCCTTGTCCTATTGCAACAGGCCTTGCTGAAAAATTTGTCCCCGTCTTTCTGTAGGTCCCATTTAAGTATGAAAAGCCTGCAGTAAGTTCTTGGAGCCTTCTCTTCTCTTGGCTGAACAACCCCAACTCTCTCAGCCTGTCCTCATTGGAGAGGTGTTCCATCCCTCAGATCATTTTTGTGGTCCTCCTCTGGACCCACTCCAACAAGTCCATGTCTTTTCTGTGCTGAGGACCCCAGAGCTGGATGCAGTACTCCAGGTGGGGTCTCACCATGGCAGGGTAGAGGGGCAGAATCACCCCTGTCCACCTGCTGGCCACACTTCTGATGCAGCCCAGTGTACGGCTGGCGTTCCAGGCTGTGAGCACACATGGTGCTCATGTCCAGCTTTTCATCCACCGGTACCCCCAAGTCCCCCTCACCAGGGCTGCTCTTGATTGCTTCATCTCCCAAAATGTATTAATACTGGGGATTTCCCAGTATCAATAAATTATATTCATTAGTGATATCTTTTTTGATCTCCTCCAGTTATGAGTGAATAAGGTTTACAAAGAGAGCAGCTGAGGAGTTTCTGAATTACGATTATTCTTCCATAGAAAGAGGCCATAGGTTTGGCTGCCTGAAAATATAAATTTAGTTCCTAAATTTGTTATTTCTAGGTTTCAAGAACCTATTAGAATTCAAAGAAGTAAATAAACCGTTGAAAGGTCAGGGTCTTGAGGCGCAGTTGTCCTGAGACTGAGTTGATTGATCTGAAGACAGACTGTAATAATTGACATATTAGAGGCTATCACATCTTCTCTCTCTCCTCCAGAGGACAAGTAATATCAATCTCACATTAATGGGAATAAGGGGGACATATTAGTGATGGAAAGTATAGTGGTGCCACCACAGCTGCATTCAAAATTATCAGCCATTTCTCAACGGCAGATAACCAGATTAATGAAACATAACCAATGAAACCTTAGATCATCTGCAAAGAAATAATTCCATTTAATGATAATAATATAATATTTACATATGTGGCAATACAGCATAGGATATCAGTGACCGGTACTGTACACCCAATTCTGAAGCAGTGGCTACCATGCAACTAGACATTTTTGTGGTAGTGTTATACATGCTTTAAAGAAAGCTCCACTATGCTATCAGTTAAGGTAACTTCATTAGCTTTTTTTACAGAAATTATTTCAGAGAATTACAGAATCACAGAATGATATTGGGTTGGAAGGGACCTCTGGAGATCATCTAGTCCAACCCCCCTACCAAAGCAGGTCTACTTGAGCAGGCTGCACAGGAACGCATCCAGGCGGGTTTTGAATGTCTCCGGAGATGGAGATTCCACCACCTCTCCGGGTGGCCTGTTCCAGTGCTCTGCTGCCCTCAAAGTGGTCCTATGTTCTCTGGTATTACCTTGCTCCTGTACTATCAAGACTCCTACTGTCTTGCACTCCTGGGAACACAAGCTACAATCCAGTGACTGTTCACTCCTACATTCTTATTGTAAAGTCATTGTTCAGTATACAAAACAAAAGTATTTGAAAGCAGAGAGACAAAGTGAGTGCATATACAATAATTTCTCAGCAACTTGTTAGTAGCTATTTACAGCAATCTTACTAGTATTTGTTATATTTCTTTTTTTCCTTATTTGGGTTATAACACTGCCTTTTGTAAACGGCTAAAGATTTGACATAACGCTATTTAGTGATGTAGCTGATACTGACTTGTATAAGTTCAACAACATAAGATAATTATGAGATTCAGAGGAATTATTTGCCAACAACTAAAATTAGTATGGGAATGTCTACCCTGCGAATCTTCTATTGTAAATCCGTGTGACGTAATAGTTAAGTCTTTCTAACTCTTTCATTTATTTATCCTCTTAGTAAAGATCTGAGAACAAAAATTAAAACATTGAAGATACTTTTTATGGAGCTGCTGTTCCTGAAAAAAACACTGTTTACATCGAATTAAACTATGCTTCATTGAAGTAATTTATTGAAGGTATTTAGCAATGGCAGAACTTAAAATAATTCACTACAAAAAATCCTCAAATTTGTCTTTATGAAATAGTCTTCATACATGTATACATTAAATTCTAAGCCATGTAACAACAACTCTCTCCCCAAACTTTTGAAAGCCTTAGCCCAGGCTTTACTTACAAATCTTTCATTCTTTCTTTTATTTGTTATCTGAGTAGCAGGAATAAAACTTGATTTGTCATTTGTACCATATTGTTGATCAACAATTGACAGTTGCCATTTTGGTTCCTTACTTTGTAAGTAAGTAAGGCACTTACTTTGTGCCTTAACAGACTTCTTCAGAAGATAGCTGTTGATGTTAAATTTTCTCAATTGTTCCTTTACATGTTTTAATTTGATTTGATTCTTTACTGTGATTAGCTCTATCCCACTTCCTTTTTGCTCTAGGAATTGCTCTATTTTTTATAGTTGTCTAAATAACAGTAGTCTAAGCAGAAAAACTTCACCAAGTCAGGAAGACTTATTCTGATCAAAATGGAGATAGTTCCTGCAACCATCTGGCCATGATCTCATATGATCTCAAAACATGTAATGCCTAAATCATGACAGTGGTTGAAGCCTGTTTTTCATTTTTTATTATCCCTCTTTCAAGCAAATCTACCAGTATTCTGTCCATTAGCAGAAAAATACTGGCAACATTTAGTATCACAGAATTTTTAGAACTGCATTATATTTGAAAAAGGAGAATGTATAATGACCTTGTGATCTTGAATCAATTGCTAGAAGACAGAGGTTTTTACTACAAAAACACCACCACTACCAACTTGAATTGTCACTGTTATTGACAGTTCTAGCAGAAAGGCTAACAACTGAAAGAATGTAGGATTGCAGATATTTGAGACAAGGCTTTCAGAAGAAAAAATTGAAGCATATTGGAACAATAGTGGGAAAGAAAACCTCTTGTCTTCTCTCATGGATGAATTTATTTCTTCACTTCAAACCACTGTTTTTTAAAGAGCAGAACTTTACCTAATTTCTATATTTCTAGTACCTGACTAAGGATCTCTTATCTAGTATTTAAGAGAATAGAATTACATTACTTTTAATCCCAATTCTAATGTAAAAAAAACATATTCCATCAATAGGAATCAAAAGCAGGTTGTAATGATGCTATCTTTGTAATTATTCAATCAAATATGGTGTTTTTCATAAGGTTTAATGAATATTAGTGAATCTTAGAATGTTGTCAAAATCTGATACTTTTATGTGCCTCCAAGGTTCACATCTGCTTTTTGATCCAAGTGGAGAACTGCAGCTTCTTTTCAATTGCATATTTTCAATTAGAGAACACTGCTATGAAGGTCCAGCTACTGCGAATTCTTTCTTGACATACAATATTCACTAAGATTGAAAGCATTTGAAATGTCTCTGTTAAGGGATAAACACTGAGTTTGAAGATTAAAAGTGTGCTTCCAGCGGAAAGTGATGTACACACAAATGAGCACAAAGTGTAGTTATGAAAACAATCCACTCTCAAAGCAATGAAGAGGAAAAAGGCTTAGCATTCACAACATTCCACTGAAAAAGAAAAAAAAGATAAGTATTAGTTTTATTCAGAATTGGTCATCCTTTCCAGAGATGTATGAGTTTCAATCAATGAATTAATGACACCTATAATAAAAGCACCTCCAGGGTTATTAAGAACTTATTTAGAATGGAAAGTTAAATCCAGTATTGAGAAATACCAAATTCCACTTTAAGACAGAGCCAGATACAGTTCTAATGTGGATGGGGATCCAATCTAGTTAATAATAAAACATATGGAAGTTGTAGGTGAGCAAAGCAGCATTTGCTTTTATAAAAGCAATTGCTTTTAAAATGGTTTATAATGGCTATATTGTGGTTATAATCACTTGAATCCTATTAGTTATGAAGTCTGGTTGCAAAATTCATATTTACCTATCTGTGAGGTACAAGCTTCGGGTATCTAGTATTTCCATTTTCATTCGACTCAGGAAATAGACCCTTACATTGTAGCTTCAGCTTGTCCTTTCCATTTAGTCCATTGTGCATTTGCTCTTTAAACATTCTTTTTAGCAATATTTCCTTTATTTCAGAATTCATGAAAAATTAATTTTGCACTATAAAGTGATGTGAATATTAGTCACAAACAAATGTCTCTGTAGAGTCATATCCAACATGTCTCTAACAAAAACATATCTAACACATCGCTAACATATCTAACACTGTAGATCTAATAGTAGAATTCTATTCTACAGGCACACATCGTGTGCCAGATCTCCAAATCAAGAGAGGCCCTTTTTACCAAAAGAAAAAGAGTTGTTTGATTTAAGTCTTCATGTCTTAGTAATTTTGACGATCTTAGTATAACCTTCCCATTTGTAGATAAGCACCAGCCACCATAGTGAATGGTAAGCAGATTACAAAAAAGTGAAGAGAGAAAAACACTGAAATATGAGTATTTGTGTTATACAGGAAATACACTCATTAGGAGTTATTTAACTTTCTGTAGGATACTACTTAAAAATGAGGGAACACCGTGAATACCTTTTATTCAATTTCCTTTTAACTTTCCTCTGTTAACATAAGGCAAAGACATTTCAAGGGCTGAAGAAAAAACTTAGAATATGTCACAATTTAATAGTATCTCTCTTTAGCCTCTCAGAAAAGAGTATCTGCATACCTGCAGTGGTTGGTCCACGTCCTACCCTTTCTGGATTGTCTCACAATCTATTTATTATAGCAGTTTAATAAAGAAATCTGTATTTCCTTGACTAAATTAATCATACTTGAGAACTTCCCTTCCCTTTCCAGTTCTTCCATTTATACTTCCAAAAAATTGCACTCAGCTCTTTTCAGTGTCATTATATATATTGCATTCCTTAAGTTAAACATACATTTAAAATTTTTCAGCATTTATTTACAAGCTCTATAATATATTGGAAAATATTGAATCATGGTTTTGGGAAACAGGCTTTTTTTCAAAGGATATCAGATCAACCTATTCATATACAACTTTAAAACACATTCTTTCGAATACTAGACTAATGAAATTTATTATTTACAGCATCACTAATATTCTATTTTGTCAGGATAAACAGAAACAACTGTACTTTATCCTTTTCATTGGTAGCTGCATAACTACTGTGATACCAAAAACATTCTGTGTTTCTAGGCTTGAAAATTGAATAGAAATAACTTTGGCAGGGAGCTCATCAAGTAATGTGAAGACACTATTTCCATAAGATTTGTTGCTTCATTACTTTGGAACACAGTAATTCAGACTTCAGAGGATTATTTCCTGTGTAGATGCTTAATGCTTTATTGTTGAGGGAAGGCAACTTTCCTGCTCTAACTCCTTCCAGTTCAGTCAAATCAGGGTATCTAGACAGAGATCCTGTCTAGAGACACATTCCTGTTTTCTTTTGGAGATTTTTCAAGTGGCTATTTGACAGACGAAGAACAATGCCTGGATTAAGGACAAAATTGGTTGAAAGTTGGACTTTATGAGACTGGAAATTCTGAAAACATGTGCAAGAAATCTCTGAAAAATAAATGTTTCCATGCGCTATTTTGTTCAATTAGACATGAGTAGCAAAGCCCATTTCTCTGTGCGTTCAGACATTTAGAAGAGAAACAACTTCTACTGTCCCAAGAAAGATTTACTGTGATAATTTATCTTCACAGAAAGAAATCTAAACAATTCTTGATATTTTCTTTCTCTCATATTTTGTTTGTAATCAAGATTCATCAGCATTTTTACACTCTGACAGGAATGGGGAATGGACCATGATTTACTTTGAACTCCATTCAAAATATCTTTGTCAGAAAGGGTTACTGTTGAAATATATGATAATGACAAATTATCTCTAAAATTCTATACATTCACACAGTGTTTACACAATTCAGAAAAGACATTTTCTCTAAAAAACAAAAAAAAAATGTTTCTCCCCTGTGTCCAGATTTTTTATATTCAGACCACTCAGAAGCACTCACAATAAAATGCTTACTTTATAGAATCATAGAATCATCTAGGTTGGAAGGGACCTTCAAGATCATCTTGTCCAACCATCAACCTAACTCTGACAAAACCAGAGTCATCACTAAACCATGTTCCCCAGCACCATGTCAACATGTCTTTTGAACACCTCCAGGGATAGCGCCTCAACCACTTCCCTGGGCAGCCCATTCCAATGCTTGGTAACCCTTTCAGTGTAAAAATTTTTCCTAATATCCAACCTGAACCTCCCCTGGTGAAACTTGAGGCCATTTCCTCAAGTCCTGTTGCCTGTGACTTGGGAGGAGACCAACCCCCGCCTCTCTACAGCCTCATTTCAGGTAGTTGTAGAGAGCGATAAGGTCTCCCCTCAGCCCCCTTTTCTCTAGGCTGAACAACCCCAGCTCCCTCAGCCACTCCTCATAAGACTTGTGCTCCAGACCCCTCACCAGTTTCATTTAAGCTTAGCTTTAACTACTGGTGTGAACTCTATAAAAAGAGTTCTTGGTGAACTTTACCTGCCTTTTTTACTCATTTTACCTGGAGATTCTATGCTGCAAAGCAGATTTACACATGGATTCATCCTACTAACTTTAAACACATATTTAAGAGGGTCCTTCACTGTGTGTAAGATTTGTGAAAACAAATATGTATCGACGTAGATGCAGATTACCTAAAACACATGGCCATCTGAGGAAGCGTAGGACACCTATTGTCTTAAATGAGGTGTCATAAATAGATGTTTGGACTTATACTGGATGTGTCCGAGTCATATCTTGCAGTAGCAGCTGGACTTGATAAATTTTACTGACATCAGAGATGCTGTATAAGAGTATAGAGTATTTGTTTCTGCAGGTACAACCAAGGCATGAATATACATCCTGAGGTATTCCTGTCTCCATGTAGATGAATGCCTTTAATTCTACAAAGGATTGGACAAATTGTGGATGGAAAGACAAAGCCAAGGGCACATCAGAAAGTAGTAAGTGCTAAGCGTGTCAGACTGCAATCACATGAGAACAGAAATTACTTTCAAAGAGAGATGTCAGAATGTTAATAGTAAATAACAAATGATGTTGGCAAGTGATTTAAATGATGGAGACATTGCAACACTAAATTAAGCCAATGAAAGAGCATTTGCAAAATCAGGACTTCACAGAAAGTCTAGATAATATTAACCTATGTCCTTACAACAATGGGAAAGAAAATGCTAGTAGGACTTTTTGGGAAAAAAAATTAAATTACTTTTCAGTGAGCTCCAGCTCTTGACTTATCAGTGTGCATCATTACACAAATTCCAGAACTATTGTAAATAAGGTGGCACTGACAAGAACTTTCAAACAGTTAGAAACCAAAAAGTATTTTGAAGATTTGCAGTAGTTGTTGTCAAGACATTGTATTTTAAATCTCACTTTTCCAATCTAGTATAAAGAATTTGTAACATTAATTTGGTGACCTAATATTTTCTTTCTATAGAGAAAATTTTAATGAGATAAGCAAATGATGTGTGTTGCGTGCTACAACTGGAGCATTAAAAAAATCAGTAATAAATGATCACATGTGCTCTATATTTTGAAAAATGAGCTTGAACAAGTCTTTATTAAAGTCATTATTTCTCTTATCATAAATCACTAAGGCTTATTTTTGCCCAGTATATATAAGGCAGTCAAGGACAACTGTTTTAAATTTGTCCTTGCTTGTAATTTACTGCACAAGAAGATTTCTACAATTTTTCCTTGACTGATACAAAGCAGTATACTCTATGTGTATTATAATGTGCAAAATATTTATTAGGATGAATAGAATTTCTGCTTTAAAAAATGCTTGTAAAATACTAGCAATCGCACCATCTTAAATTAGTAGGGATGGGTTTGAAGTACCATTATGGGGATGAAAAACCAAACATTTTAGATTCTTAGAAATATTTTATAAAAGTTTTATAGTTTATCAACCTACCTGAGCCAATGAGCCATTGAACTGCTAGAGTTTCATATTGGTACAGGGACCATCAGTGACTTCTCTAGTGATTGTCAATGAAACATCTATGCCAAGTGATGATGACTGAGCCATTTAGTCCTCTTCAGCCTGTTCTGGAGTTTAGAGATTAATAATCTTGATCTTTACTTTCTTCCTTCCACAAAAAAAAAAAAGAAAAAAGAAAAAAGAGAGAGATAAATAAAAAGTTTGGATGTCTCCTTTTTTCTGTTCTACTCTGGAGATTAATTTAGCACGCTAAAGCCAAGAGGAACAAATTCAATACTTAGTTTTTATACCCATGTTTTATCATAAATATATTGCATCTATGTACAACATACAAGCACATGCATACACACACACTAATTACAAGGGTCTACAGCAAGTATTATTTCTGTCTTTCTTAATCATATTACATTTGATTTTTTGCCAGTTTATAAGTATATAAAATGCTCCTATTTTTAAATTTCAGGGATAAATAATATAGCTTTAAGCTTTTTAATGAATAATATCGTAATGATTTAAATTCCCAAATGAAAAAGTGGCTACCGTGTAATTATGAGGACTTAAACTAGACATTGTAGCTCTTTTGAGCATGTTTTTAACACTGTAATACCCTTTTTCTAAAAGATGTCAGATGCATTTCAAAAAAGTCTATAGTAGTGAAACACATAATCATTACTGTAACCATTACTTGTCATTACCACAGGCTTTCAGAATATATGCATAAGGGTAATATTTCACAGTTTTCTGAATAATTCTCATAATTCTATTTCTAAAAAGTGACAACGTAAAAATAACCCACGCACTTTTCCAAGGAGTTAAACAAATCTATATTAACAACAAAAAATGAATCTAAAGTTTCTTGGAAGTTGTAAATGAGCTTTTTTGGTGAAGATGCTTTTTTTCTCTCTGTTCTTTTTTCTTTTTCTTTGTCATTCCTTCTCCTCTGCTCCCTCCCACCCCTTAGCCCCTATTAAGAAGTCCCAGAGTGCTTCTTTCTGCTTTAAGATGCAATAAGCAGCTTCTTTTTTTTTTTTTTTTTTTGTGCAGATCAGTAACAATAGTTCCCCTACACTCAGATTTCATCTTCTATCGAAGCTTCTGCTGTTATAGGGTATCTATTTAAAAATGAGGTAGTTGAAATGAGTTTAGTATTCTTTTATTTTTTCTGACTGCAATCTGAACTTTTATTTCCTCTTCCTCGTGTAACTACTGCGCATTAATCTTTATCTCTTACTTCAGTATTCAGAAGAACAACTACTTTCATTTTTTCAATTTTAGTAGTTCTCCTTACTTCGAATAAAATTCCTGCTTGAATTTTTGTTTGTTTCTGCCTCTTCCAAAATACTACATGTTTCCCAGAGGATGTGTTATATTTTCTTATTAGATTTTTTCTTCCATTTCAGTTTTTAGATTAAGTTTTCAATATCTGCATCTTTCTCCTGATGCTACATTATGTATTTTGTTGATTATTAATCTTGTGAAAGTATTAAACTTGTGAAATACCTGTATTTCTATCATTAATACTTACTAGTACTCATTTATTATCTCAGTAACAATCAGGTTCTAGAAATTTCAAGAAGTACTGTATTTTTATCTAATCACATTGAGGCACATACTGACTTAATGGTGACATCATCATTATAACCAGTCTTCTCCATTAATTTACCAATTTTATCCTGAAGTAGATGATTAAACCTGAGAAGGCGGGTTCCATTTTCATCTCTATGATATTGTCCTTTTTCCAAAGGGCCGTGTGATTTTCCTCCAACACGGGCTTTGCTTTGAAAATCCCACTGAAAATATTTTTTACCTATAGTCTTTGGCCATTTTTATTGGACAACCTGTAATAAGCAAATCAAGCTTAAGCACAGTTGTTTGGTTTGCTTTTTTGTGTTTTGTTGTTGTTGGGTTTGTGCTTTTTTTCAAACTTTCACGCTTTCTAGGGAGAAATATAATTAAGGTACTGGACTTCACCACTATGTCCTTTCTTAATATAGGAAGCAAATATTGAAAAGACCTAAAAACACTACATCATGTAAACAAAATAAATAGACACATATTAAAAAGTTATCAAAATTTATTTAGGAACTACTGTTATCACATTTTATTTATAATGAAAGATTTCAGAGCTCTTTTCAGAAAATAAAAATACTAAACAAAACCCAGCTCTTTATAGAGATAGTCTATAGGCACAAATGGTTAGAGTGAACAAATGTAGAAAACAGTGTCACGTGATAACATGGCAAGATTGAGTAGATAAGTTATTAGTAGTCAGTAGAGGAAAATAAAGAAAACACAAAATTATATATTAATATAGAAATTCTATGTATAAAAACTATAAGATATATATAAAAAAACTACCTCTCCATATGTAATTGTCATACATGAACTAAAGTTAATCCTAGATAGTCACATGCATTTCTCTTAAAATGTATCACTTTGAGGTTTGATCATGCTCTCTTCATAATCTCCTCAGATTTTGTTTGTATCATTAAAAATCCCTGGTGTTTATACAAAGGTATTCCCCTACCCCCCAAGTAATAGACTGTTACTATGACAGCACTTTATGATGGGAAACTTTTTATCATCAACAGAAAAACAGAAGAATATGTTTTTGTTGCATGTTTTTTTTTTTTAGATTTTGGAGGGGTTTGTTTGCTTGTTTTGTTTGAATTTCTTTCTTCAAATCAAAAAAGGTGAAAGAAGATGTCCCTGTATAACTTTATTGCACTTCCCCCTCCCCTTTTATTTTGTGACTTTTTCTTTCATCTGCAGATCAAAATTAAACCTGGTCAAAGGCAGATATTAAGTCTTCAAATAAATCCCTATACTTCAGTTCTGGGATTTTCCTTCCCTTAGTAGCGGGGAAACAGACTTGTTGAAATGAAAGAAAACATAGGAATAAAAAGGTTTTCATTCCAGGTCCTAGTGAAGCATAGGTTTCCCTGCAAGTACCAATCATCAGTCTTTGGATGCAGTGACAGTACAGCTATGTTTCATTTGACAACTCTAATGCAGAATGCAGAAATAGTTCTTAACTAATAGCTCTCTTCATCTCATTTCCAGAGGACTGACAGTATAGACAGCTACAATGTGACACTCCCTTACTAATTCTTTCACCCTCCTCCAGATCATTCTATCTTTGTTTTCAGAAGGTCTCCAGACCTTTGACGCAAATTAGCTTGCAGCTCTTCACGTATGGCCAAGAACCCATGCCTTCCCTTGTAAATCCCCTGCAACACATGCACATACACCGCAATGAGCAATCTCTTCATCTCCTTGAAGGGAAACGTGTTTCAACATCAGGTAGCTCATCTTCTCCACAGGCTACTTTACAATGAATTCCATCAGGCATGGACCTGGGACTTGCTCTTGTCTGAGTACAAAAGCTAGACTTGCAGGAAATTTCAAGACATTCACAGCATTAAGCCTTCCCCTCTCAAAAGAAAAAAAAAAAAAAAAAGCATTTACAAGAAATAAGTAGATGTAAAAAAAAAATAATAATAGTGTCCACAAATTTTTAAGAAGTGAAAACTTATACAGGTAGTCTCAGAACTCCACAGTGAGTCACCTATCTCTATGCTATTACAGAGGAGAAAAGTAGCAATTCATAAGTAAAACCTGTGGGTCTGTTTTAATCTTGACTGAAATGAATGCTGTTCAGGGATTTTAGACATGCTCTGACCAAATATACCAGGTCCCAACTCTCAGGGATAAAATGAAAAACCAATCCAAACAGAACAAATAAACCAAACAAGAAAACGTGGAAGACATTCTGCATAGTGCTAAGCTTTATAATGGCTAATGATTTGCAGTTAGTTTTGTTACGTTGAGAGATTTTTGTTGTTATTTTGCTTGAGGCAGAGCTAGAACATCTATTACTCTACATTTTATCTATTTATATAGATTTTTATATAAGATTTTTGTCAAAAGAAATTCAGTGTATTCAGGTATACATTCTTAGTCTTCAGTCATAACAAAACTGTGTTCATGGAGTAATTAATAGCATTTAATTTTCAAAATAAACAAACCCTTTTTTTCCTCTTTTAAATGTAATTTTATTCTTAGGTATAGTTGAGATGAGATTTTTTTTTTCTTTTTTTTGGAAACCAAAAAGGAATACTCTTATTTCATCAAAATATATAAGAAGAACAGTATGACAGGCATCTAGAGTCCTCATCAGTTTGGAGAAACCAGGAATAAGAGAGCCAAACCTGGAATGTTCCACTCTTATATAAGAATATTAAGCGTATCACATAGGAAACTGTACAGCAGTTTTTATGGACCATTAAGCTAACCCCATTCCTGAACTTCATTCCATTTTAAAATCAAGAAATTATTTGTGCGTTATATTTGGAAAGTTTTTATAACAAAGAACAGAATCACAGAATATTCATGGTTAGAAGGGCCCCTTGAGATGATCGAGTCCAACCAAAAAAAAACCACCCACAAAAAAACCCAAACACACACTGCACACCCACCCACAGACAGACTCTTTTATAAGGAGTTGCAAGAATCTATAAATGCATATATTTTATATATATATATATAAAATTATACATATACACATATTCTGAACCTCTCTTATGATACCTCTAATTCTACAGAAAACAAAGAGAGAACAGCTTGTAACTCTTAACTGAAGTGTTTACACAGAAGTAGCCTTTCTAAAAATAAGAACCATGAGACACACATTCTAAGTGAAGATTTATTACATGGATCTTTTTTGATGGAGGACTCATCATATAGCTGCAACAAACAAGACACTAATCAACCTCTGCAAAAGTTTAACAAAACAGTTATGCTAAACAGGTTTAATACCCTAATTCAGGTATGGAATTACAGTTGACACTGAGAGAAAAAGAAAATACCCATTGTTTGTAGCAGCTACTGCTGCTAGAAGTTGTACTGAAGATTCAAAGTTAAAATAACTGTACAAGCAAACAATTATCATAATAAACTAATAAACGTAGATTCTACATACTTTAAAACTTTAGAATACAGGTTAAATAATCAGAGTGCATTATTACCTTCATCAACTGAAAAACCTTCCTCTAAAATACCTGTTGAATAAAAAAAAACAACATCACAACAAGAAACCTAAAGATGAAAGAAAATACATAAAGACAAACAAATTCCCATTAATTTATAAAGATTCTGCTGTAGTAGCATACCTTCCCATCTGTATTGCCTTCTCCTCTATCTAGGAAATAAGCTTTCAAAAAAAGGACAGAAACAGTTGTTACCTACAAGATGAGAAAACCTGAACACTAACTGTATCCTTAACATCTCCTTATTTGTACCATGTCTATGAATTTCACAAATCTCTCTATTAACTCTCATTTTTGTTTCTACTGCTTCAACACTTTTGCCTGAAGTGAATCCAAGACTTCTGCTGCAAGGCATTAGTTGAGCAGAATGCTCATAGGACCTCTCCTCCTGCCAACTAGCAATTGCTGCACCTGTGACTCCTTAAGTTCATCACAGCTGGGCTGGATCTGCTATAATAGAAAACAATTGTCAGGAAATAGCTAACAATCTTAATGTGTGTCTCCTTCTATCTCGCAAACTGAATTAAAGACAGATACAATTCTCTTTTCTGTGCTGGAGGTAGCAGTGTCTACAGTTGTGATCTTAGCAAGAAATAAATAGTCAAAACAAAATTTATTTATTTTTTTAAAGATGCAAGTTCTCTTTCATCTCTAAGTAGATCTCTGGTATATGATTTAGTTTTTTTAGATATTGTTAATCCATTCAGCAGAGCTAATTCAGGGCTTTATAACAAAACAGGAAAAACTGGGTTTTTTTCTATATCATGAATAGGAGGTGTTAGGTACAATCTGCTACTGCAAATAAAGCAGAAGAAGATAGAGTAAACTTGAGTCAGGGGAGAGGAATGTGAATTGTATCTGGAAGAATGGATTTTGTTGTTCCTGTGGGGATTCTGAGTGGAGCTATTACTACTGCTTACCCTAGCACAAACTGTTGTTCCGTGTACCTGAACTGCCCTTCCAGCAGCAGTTACCCTAGTTGCTAGTTTAGTTTCATAGCCGCTCTAAGCAACTGCTTAGAAAGTTGTCTTCGCCACAAATTAATCTGCCCTTTTTCTTAATATTCTTCTAATAGAACAACTGAATAAAATGCTTATTGTCTTAAATATTATATCTTATTGTGAACTGTGAGACTGTTACCATACCTTCCCTTAGCATTTGGTTTTCCAAATTCCTCTGTGTGGTTACCAGGAATTTGTATAACTCATGTTATCCATGAATTTGTAAATTCAGAAGGTATTACCTTAGTTAATTTGAGAGTTTTTAGAACAGTTGCCAGTGTTCTTCCCTACAGGGACAAAAGTGCAGTTTTATAATAGATGGGCACATATATGCTAAAGCAGTTCTAGGCTCCTGAAAAAGTGACCTGTGACAAGCTAAAATTAGTAATAAATAGGTTTCCACTTCTACATAATAGTTTAAAAGTTAAAACAGTTGTTCAGTAAGGGAGAACACTGGAAAACCTTTTATATTCCATTCAGTCCAATATGAAGTAAATTCATAAATGCTGTACCCTTGGAGAGTGTCAAAATCACTAGCTTGTAGAGAAGTTGGGCTATGCTTACCTATGGGAGCTTGGTATGACTAGCTGGATAGATGAGAGGAGGGTGGTGGATGTTGTCTACTTTGACTTCAGCAAGGCTTTTGACGCCATCTCCCACAGCATCCTCATAGCTAACCTTAGGAAGTGTGGGTTAGATGAATGGACAGTGAAATGGATTGAAAACTGTCTGAAAGACAGAACCCAGGGGACTGTGATTAGGGGCACAGAAACTAGCTGGAAGTCTGTGACAAGCGGTGTTCCCCAGGGGTCAGTACCAGGTCAAGTCCTCTTCAATATATTCATCAATGACCTGGATGAAGGGATGGAATGTACCCTCAGCAAGTTTGCTGATGACACAA